>CM065594.1:28559876-29759876 GCA_033119425.1 Bufotes viridis | reverse complement strand
AGGCAAAGGGCACTGTTGAAACGCTTCCTGGTCGTGGCAGAAAGAAGATGCTGACTTCGACTGCTGTGCGCTACCTGAAGCGCAAAGTGGAGAAAAGTCCCCGTGTGACTGCTGAGGAACTGAAAAAAGATTTGTCAGATGCGGATACTGAAGTTTCAGCTCAGACAATAAGGCGTACACTGCATAATGAAGGCCTCCATGCCAGAACTCCCAGGCGCACCCCCTTGCTGTCTCTAAAGAATAAGAAGAGTCGACTGCAGTATGCCAACTGTCATGTGGACAAACCACAAAAGTTTTGGGATAGTGTTCTGTGGACTGATTAAACAAAATTAGAACTGTTTGGGCCCATGGATCAACGCTATGTTTGGAGGAGGCCTATGTAGAAAAGAACACCTTGCCTACTGTGAAGCATGGCGGGGTGTCAATCATGCTTTGGGGCTGTTTTGCTTCTACAGGTACAGGGAAGCTTCAGCGTGTGCAAGGTACCATGAATTCTCTTCAGTACCAGGAGATATTGGATGAAAATGTGATGCAGTCCGTCACAAACCTGAGGCTTGGGAGACGTTGGACCTTTCAACAGGACAATGATCCCAAGCATAATTCCAAGTCCACTAGAGCATGGTTGCAGATTAAAGGCTGGAACATTTTGAAGTGGCCATCGCAGTCACCAGACTTAAATCCGATTGAGAACCTCTGGTGGGACTTAAAGAAAGCAGTTGCAGCGCGCAAGCCTAAGAATGTGACTGAACTGGAGGCTTTTGCCCATGAAGAATGGGCGAAGATACCCGTAGATCGCTGCAAGACACTTATGTCAAGCTATGCTTCACGTTTAAAAGCTGTTATAACTGGAAAAGGATGTTGTGCTAAGTACTAAGATTGAATGTCACTTGGGGGTTGAATAAAACTGATAATGATGGGAGCACAGAAAATACATTTGTGGTTATTTCATTATAAATGTTATGTTATATTTGTCTGACTTACAAGGGCCTCTTTGATTTAATTGTAAACAAGATGACTGAAATGATCAAAATCAATGTCAAACTGGCCAAAACACTCAATTTCAGTGGGGGTTGAATAATTTTGAACACAACTGTATGAAAGAGGCATGCACTTCTAAAAAGAATTGTCGGGAGACATTGGGATGGTGCAGAACAGGTGCAGAGAAAAAGGAGCTCTTTAATTGGATGAAAGCGGCCTCTGCATCAGGGGTCCAGTCTTTGGCATTCACACCTTTCTTAGTTAGAGCGGAGATAGGAGACGTAAGGGATGAAAAATTCTGAATAAACTGTAGGTAGAAATTGGCGAATCCCAGGAAGCGCTGTATAGCACAAAGACCATGTGGGCGTGGTCAGTCCAAAATCACTTTCAATTTCTCAGGATCCATCTGTAACCCGGCATTCGAGATTATGTATCCAAGAAACGATACAGTAGTCTTTTCAATGTTGCATTTCTCGAGTTTGGCATAGAGTCGATTTTCCCTCAACTGCTGTAAGACTAAACGTACATGCCTCCGGTGAGTGATTAAATCTGGAGAATAAATCAGTTTATCGTCCAGGTACACGATCACGCAGATATAGAGCAGGTCCCAGAAAATATAATTAACAAACTCTTGGAATACCGCAGGAGCATTGCACAGACCGAAGGGCATGACAAGATACTCGTAGTGTCCATCAGTGTTGACAGCGGTCTTCCACTCGTAGCCCCTTCGAATGCGGATAAGGTTATAAGCACCACGCAGGTCGACTTTGGTAAAGACCTTAGCTCCCCAGATCCTGTAGAAAAGCTCTGAGATCAGCGGTAGAGGGTATCGGTTCTATATTGTGACCTTATTCAGCCCACGATAGTCGATACAGGGCCGTAAGGATCCATCTTTCTTTTGCAGAAAGAACTTGGCACCGGCGGGCGACGTAAATTTTCAGATAAACCTTCTCTCAAGATTTTCCTTAATGTATTCAGACATTGCTTGGGTCTCTGGAACCAAGAGGTGGTAGACTCGACCACGAGGAGGTGTGGCACAAGGCAGAAGTTCGATCGGCAGTCATAAGGACGATGGGTCGGCAGATTCTCGGCGTCTTTTTTTACTAAAGATGTCTGAAAAGCTGGCATACTGCTGCAGAAGTCCAGGCAGATCTACCGGTACAGTAGGTGAGGAAGCAGGGTGGACCTCTGCTAAGCAGGTGGAGAGACAAGATGATCCCCAACTCAGAATTTCACCAGAGTGCCAGTCCACCAGAGTGTGCAGACGCAGCCAGGGTAGCCCAAGAATAACCAGATTTATGGAGGCTGGCAGCACATAGAAGGAGATTAACTCAGAGTGTAGAACCCCAATCTGTAACTTAAGGGGCGCAGTAACAGAGTACTGGTTACGGGAGCGGTACTCCATTTACGGAGGCCACTGATAAAGGCTTCTCCAGTCGGATGGTGGGAAGCTGATAATGATGGACCAGCGTTTGCTGAATAAAGTTACCGGCTGACCCAGAGTCAAAGTATGCGGGCACAGATAGTGTACCTCCCTTGTGAGAGAGCGTCACCGGAACAGGAAGTTTCGGAGAGGACTTCTCCTGGTCTAGGACCACCTCTCCAACTGATCCTAGACAAAGTGGGTTTTACCTCCACAATACAGACACAGATTCTCCGCCTTGCGACGACGATGCTCCTGGTCAGCCAGGCGAAGGCTGTCAACCTACATGGGCTCTTCAGGCGGAACAGAAACTAGTGGAAGGACCGGCCTCTGGTGGCCTTCTTGTGCATGCGACCTGCTTAGAGCGTTCCCTGAAAGGCACATCAATTCGTGTAGCCAATGTAATCAGATCATTCAGGGTAGACCGGCGGTCGCGACCAGCCAATTCGTCCTTAATACGTTCAGAAAAGCCCCCCCAGAACACTGTCAGTTGAGCCTCATCATTCCATGCAAGATCGGCCGCCAGGGTACGAAAACTGGATGGCGTACTGACCCACAGACGCAGAACCTTGACATAGATGTAGCATAGCTAAGGCAGCGGAGGACGTGCGGCCTGGCTCCTCAAAGACCATAGTCAGGAAGGACTGCAGATTAGTCGTCTCTGGACCCCCACGTTCCTAAATAGGGTTTTCCCAGGCAAGGGCCTTATCAGACAGCAGGGATATGGTGAAGGCAACCTTGGACCGCTATGTGGGGAACCTCTGCCCATGTAACTCTAAGTGGATCAGGAACTGATTAAGGAATCCACGACACGTCTTAGGATAACTACCATAGCGGGTTGGCAGCGGGAGTTGCACTCCAGCGGCACTCTATTCCGGAATCACCGGTGGCATCGTAGCAGGTGGAGGAGCGGCTGGCAAACCTGTCTTGCCTGGAGGAGAGACAGTATCCAAGCGAGCAGCAACATTTTGCATGAACTGCATCAATACATCTTGTCATTCACTCTGGCACTTTAATTCCTGTAGGAGATCATGAACAGTGGTCTTGGGATGACCAGTGGGGTCCATGGCCTCAGTGTACTGTCACAGCTCAACGGATGTGAACCCACAGTGCTACTGAGTGGCTGTACCCTGGTGGGGCATGGCTAAGCAGCTACCTGGACTTTACACAGCACCTACACAGACAGAGGCGAGGATTGCAGAGGTGTCTGGAAGCACTGGCCAGGATCACCGGTGAGCCCACTGCGGTAAGCTGTCGCTGTCACAAATCCCTATCACAGCACAGTAATCCCTATTCAAAGACGAAAGACAAAAACACTAATCCCTATTACAGCACAGTAATTCCTATCACCTAACACCCAGCACTGGAAACTATCAGCTACACTATATCACTATATAACCTACATTGACTGTCTCCCACTAACTATCTGTATTATATATATGAGCTAACTAACTAACTACCTATCTGATGTCATGACACAGGAAAGCACAGAGCAAGGCAATGACACTGAACTGCAAAAAACAGCAGAAAATGGCTGCTGGGGAGGTTCTTATATAGTAAGGGGTAGGCAACTTTCCTATTGGTTGCTA
This sequence comes from Bufotes viridis, assembly GCA_033119425.1. Taxonomy (NCBI): domain Eukaryota; kingdom Metazoa; phylum Chordata; class Amphibia; order Anura; family Bufonidae; genus Bufotes; species Bufotes viridis. Next base: position 29,755,886 of record CM065594.1, on the reverse strand, counting down.
GGGATGTTGCTAAGCTCAGAAAAAGATATTGCAGCCTTCTTATTGGCCAACAAGCAAGAAACAGTGAGGGTACTGATGGAAAAAAAACTAGAATATTTGCGATTACGAAGATATAGCACTATATTCTAGATCTTCGCGAATTCTCAAAGTGACGATATAGGAGATAAAAATTCAACACTACACTAAAATTGTGATAATTTAAATATATCATCATTACAGTCACATATAGAAAGTTTCCAACCATTCCAACAACTCATTTTTGGCGCATTATTTTTTTTTAGCAATTATATTTTTATGTCACGTCATCACCCCCTCCTTTTTACATCACCCCCTTCGTGTCACATTATTTCTCCCCCCCCCCCCCAACCAGAAATACAGCGCCCCATACCTCTTACATCCAGTGACGTCTCCTTTGATGTAGATGTTCTCTTTCCTCGTCTTCTCCTATCAGACCAGAGCACCATTTTGTCGCCATTCTCATTAATTGTCCTGTGTAAACTGGATCTACTGCCTAGAAACAATGAATCTGTTGAGGGACGAACGATCAGGGCTTACAGGCAATGCAAGTCTATGGAGAAGACGTGTATTTTAAAATAGGGAAGGAGAGTTGCCATTGCCACCTAGGAGTTCTGAATGTACAAATTCTGTATCATAAATGATACATAATGTTTAATTCTATGTCTTGTGAGAAAAAGAAGTTATATTGAAAATGACATCCTTTTAAGAATTTTCTTGCTGCAAATCATGTAGTTTGTGTGGACATTCTCTATATTCTGATGTTATAAAATACATAATATCTCTATCAGATTATTAAAGCTTTACTATAGGCAGCATTCCCCTTTAAACATCGCTGCTCTATATACAGTTGTTCATTCAGTCTAGATCTCTGATGACATCAGCAGCAGCATCCATAAACCCCGCCCCCTTAGAATGCTGATGCTCTGTGACATCACAATGCTGTGTCCAGGCTTCTATGTGTTGGGGTGCACTGGATTCTTTTGAGGGTTAGTTGTTGGAGAAAATGGCTGCGAGAAGAATTACTCTTCTATTTCTATTATTTTTTACCTTTTACGTTGACGGAAAGTCCACAAAAACACCTGCAGGTAATGGACATTATCACCGGGGGTTTATCTTACTGAATGGCGGCTGAATATTGTATTTATCCTTACATGATTACGGGTCATAAAGGCAAACCTGGCTGGTACCTCTGTGGCTTGGAGCTCAGGTTATAGGACAGTGCTGGGCTGTGTGCGGCATTGTAGCTGAGGCCCATTTACTTGGATGGCGCTGAACTGCAATACCGTACACAACCCCTGGACAAGAGGGAGGATATTTCAGAAAGAAAGCTGCAATGTTTTTAATCTCATACAATACATAAACCACTAAAAAAAACTATGAACACCGCGGTCATCCTCGCTTGCAAAGAATCCTCTTACTACTGTACGCAGATGAAGAACACTACTATATATATAATACACCATTCAAGCATACCTTCATCGGGGGCACTGTCACAGAAGCTCTGATGGTCCAACGCGTAATGCACGCTGCAGTAGGCACCGTGCAGGGGATCTTTGATAATAGCAGGCTGTCGTACTGGAGTTTGCCCGGCCGGGAATCCCTGACGATGAGCAGCGTTATCTGCTTAAACACGTTGGAAGGTATTGTGGGGCTATTGATGATCCGTAGCTCTAAGTGGTGACGTCACCCGCTCACGTGTGAGCACGAACAACAGGATAGCGGAGATTCTGCCACTGGCCGGGGCGAACTCCAACTGCCCCTGATCAAGGTATGCTTGAGTGGTGTATTATATATATAGCGGCAGGCTCGGACTGGCCCACAGGGGTACAGGGGAATCTCCGGTGGGCCCCTGAGCAAGGTGGGCCCCTAGTCTCCCACCCCCTGCACAAGTGGCACATAACACAGTAGACTTACTGCACTGCACTACATACATAAATTCAATGTACAGCACCTCAACCAGCCTTTTTTATATAAAAAACTTGTTAGATTACTTGTTATATTTGAATGTATTTGTACGGTGGGCCCCCAAAATAAATTTTACTGGTGGGCCCTAGGCACCCCAGTCCGACACTGTATAGCGGTGTTCTTCATCTGCGTACAGTAGTACGAGGATTCTTTGCAAGCGAGGCTAAGCGCTGTGTTCATAGGTTTTTTTGTGGTTTATGCACATGTTATTATAGCAGCAAATACGGGGCTGCGGTGACACTGCGGCTTATTCCAAGTATATAGTGCCAGTGGTTCCTAGCATTATACGAATCTCATACAATGGCCCTAAATGCTGACATTTTGTCTGTAGCCACCACTAGTGGGCGCTTACTAAATACTGATGTATTGTCATCTTCTGTCTCCTTATGTCCCAGTTTTGGGGTTCAGCTGCCGCTATCATTGATTTCATGTCTTTATTTTCCTTCATTCTTTCATGGACAGTGACTTTCCCAGGATCAGGGAGGACAACCCCCGGTCCGGACAGCCCAGGTGCAAATAACAGTGAGTAGACAATTCCTTCCTCTCCTAATTCTACTCTCATCATCCTCTACCAAGCCCTGACTGTAGTGGAGGAGAACCGCCTTTGGGGGATGGGTCCTATAAAGTGATGCTGGAACATATAATGCTGTGCCCCTTATCCAGATGTTACCAGCCCACAGTCCAGCAATTACCACCTCCATGCCCAGCTAAGCTGCCAGGGCCTACCTGCTGATGTCCTCATGAAGGGCACTGCTGGCATCAGGAGGATCTAGAGATGTTGGACAATGTCTTGTAGAATATGTTCTCTATAATAAGAATTGATAACGAGCATCTTGTGTCTTTATTACCAGTCACGTACCGCGTTGTCCTGCCGCTATGCGGAGTTCTAGTGGTTGCCGCTGCAATTGCCATCTTTTGCTGGTGAGTTTCCAATTTTCTTCTACGTTACACATCACATTATTCTCTATACACTGTACTGTGCGACCTACAGGGGGCGCAGTAACTACTGCAGCCAGGCTATAATACAGGGGCTGGATCAGGCAGGGGTATAATCAGGTAACCGCTGTCCCCCCTTTCCCGTAGCTGTATTATGATGTAATATAGACTATGGCACCATATCCTTCCTGCCTGTTATATACTGCACCTTTATATCTCACCCCCTGTAGTGGGGGAGGGGGTCACGGGTATATTGAGATGGGGAACTGAAGATTGTCATCTGTACCGGCTCATGTCAGGACATTTCTCTGTCTCACAGTTACAAGTACATCATGGCCTGGCGCCGGCGTGAGAAAATGCAGGAAACTGATCTCCAGATGGTTCGAGTGGAGAAGCCAGGTAATGATTACTATAAAATAACATATATAAGCGGGGTACAGGCAGAGCTTAGGGTTACCTCTCATATCTTCTCATCACACACATTGGGGGTCCTTCTATTACCCCAGAAATCAACAGAATTCAGAGATGAGACAGCTTGTGTCTGCTGATGAGATGCATCACTATATTACTGCATTGCTCATATTATTAAAAGAATGCATTCTGTTATATCTACTACCTGCTGATGGTTTCCTTCTCATTTTGTAGTTGTACAAAAACCTGTTGCGCAGATTGCGAAAAAAAAACATCATGCCACCCATGTATGTCATCAAGGGCGAAACATCAATTATTAAAAGACTGCAAGCTGCCAAGAGTGGAGGAGAAGCTCCACTAGAGGAGGAGAAGATTGTGAAAAGAACATCTCGCCTGAAAAGGTTTCGGAAATGGATGAAAAAAAGGACCCAGAAGAAGAACAAGAACATGGGGAAAGGAAAGGATCGCACTTAACACCTTTGCAGATCTATTACCACCTGCTGCAGCAGCCGGTCCATGGACTATATGGAGATTCCTTAATACCATCATGCCCATAGTCCTAAAGCCCTGTTATACCATCTACAGTGGCCATATCTGTCTGTCTGTCCGTCTGTTTGTCTGTCTGTCTATCTGTACATCAGTCTTTCCCTCTGTCTGTCCCCTTGTCTGTCTATCTATCGTAGAATACATAGGTAGATGGAGGACACCTGGAGGGGGTGTACATCTCATCCACATTTTTTAATGTAGGAGAGATGAAAAATTCAGGAATGTTGGGTTTCCTAAGTAAATTTTCTTTGCTGAGGATTTTAGTAACTTTGTTTTTCGGGCCTGAATTTTTTTGGGAATGGCAGGTAGGTTGGCAGTGGGATCTGCCATTCCCTCCCCCTCCAGTACACCCCTCCCCCAATTACCCCAGGTGATGCTGCTGTGCTCGTTACTGGGGCATAAAACTGTTGACAATTCCAGTCAAGGTCCGAGCCTGGGAAGGCACAGTAGCCGCAGGGGAACATCTGTGCCCTGAATACTGTTATATGTGAAGTGACCTCCATGTGATGTCGCTGTATTGTTGCTGGACCAAATAAAGCCAAGTTGTATTTTTAACCTTTAAATTTTGTCATTGCTAACCCCCATCCCACATGCACCGATCCCAACAATATCCATGCCATTGGTTGGAATGATCCATCCAGAATCAGTGAATGGCTCTGTTACTTAGTTCATACAAGCTGTGACAGAACCGTCTGTCTATGGATTGCTTGTATCCTCCCTCCATTCGTCTGTTTGTTCGGCTGTTGCCTTGCCCGTACAGGCCCCGTTCTACAGAACACCGGCCCGTCTGGTGCTTACCCTGCAAAGACAAAAAAGCCATGCTTCCTTTGGTCACAAAGGACTTTGACCTAACTTTCAAGTGAACTTTTCAGCTTGGAGATAATTGAGTAGATACAGTAATTGACTCAATTATCTCCTAAGCAGAGGGGAGAAATGTGCTGAGTGTGTCTGTATTGGCCCATTGTGTGTGATTGGCTACTCTATCTCCTGTGTCTCAGTCTTCCTTCTGGTCCCCTAGGGGAGTGTCCACCAGGTGGGACACCGGCATAAATACCGGGCAGGTAGCCCTCAATAAAGCAGATTCCTGATTAACCATCAATACGGAGCCACATCTCGTACTTGGGGGGAATTGCTACTTTGGAATATTCTTAACCCTGTTCCAAGAAAGGAGGATTTCGTATGGTTCCAGTTCGGTGGATTCGAGTGTTCGTGGGTTGCTGTGCTCTTCGCCAGGGGAATCGCCCGAACAGTATTAACCCTCACTATACCGGGTTATACCTTAACAACTGGAGGCAAGCGGCGGGATGGTCCTCACAGCCCAGAAGGTCAGCAACACAATCCAGACCTATGGAAACAACGTATGAGAAACTAAAGCATGCTACCCTCAAGGATCTACTGGAACACCGAGGACAACAAGCCAGTAATCTGAAAAAGGGAGAGATTATTGCAGTGCTAGTCGAGATGGACGGAGCACAAGGAACCGGGAGAGTTAGCGTGCCCAGCATCCCGGAACGGAAACCCGAGGAAGCAAACTTTGACCGGGCAGTCCAAATCAGGCTGGCACACTATGGTCCCAACCCGACCCCAGAGATTGTCGACCGGGTCATGGCAGCCGTAGATGCCAACTGGGCACTTCAGCAAAGAGGTTCTGCAGCAGCGGAGGTACCTAACTATAACGGAAGGAAGAAGGTACACTTCGCTGCATTTAAAAACTTTGTAGAAACTGAAGGGGAGATCGATGGGTACCTGGCTGACTTTGAAAGACAGTGTGCCCTACACCAGGTACCCACAGACGAGTGGGTCACCATCCTCTCTGGAAAGCTATCTGGCCGGGCAAGCGAAGCCTTCCGAGCCATCCCAGACGAGGAGATTACAAGTTACCTGTCTGTTAAAGAAGCCCTCTTAGCCAGGTATGCCGTGACCCCAGAGGCATACCGGCGGGGGTTCCAGGACACTAGTAAGCTGAGTGGGGACTCATACACTGAGTGGGCATGCCGTTTCCTCGCACAGCTGCCCACTGGGTCGCTGGATGCCAAGCTGTGTCCGTGGACGAGGTGTTACAGCTGTTCATGCTAGAACATTTCTACGAAAGGCTTACTGCAGGGGTAAGAGAATGGGTCCGGGATAGAAAGCCGCTCATCCTACCAGAGGCAGCTTGCTTAGCAGATGAGTACTCTGATGCCCGCAAGCTGGATACCCAAGCACCCAAAGCTGCCTCTCGCACCGAGTACAGACAAGTGGCCGCACCACTGACACAACACTACTGACCTGCAGCACCCCTTCAAACGAACCCACAACCACTGAGGTTTAATCCCCGTAATCATTTTTAGAATACAAAGTGCCATGGCTGTCACCAGATGGAACATCGCAAGATGGACTGTCCTATGAACCCAGCCAGTCAGGCCTGGCCCTGGAGGGGACCAGCATGGGGGAACAACCGTCCAGCAGCACCAGCTGCCCATTGTGTAGAAGAAGATGAGTGCTGGGGTATCCTGCATGAGTCTAATCCAGAGCAAGCAGCCAGCCGGGACAACCGGCAACCACACCGACAGTCAGTTCGAGTCAACAGCAAAGCAGCCACTGGATTGAGAGACACCGGTGCTCCCATGACTCTCTTACAAAAGAACCTTGTCCCTGAGAGTCAGCACACCGGGGAAACCGTGGCAGTACGGGTAGCTGGAGGTACCGTTTTTAGGCTACCTGTGGCCCGGGTCCACCTGGACTGGGAGGTGGGCTCTGGACATGTTCATGTGGGGGTTATGAAAGACTTACCTGCTGATGTATTACTGGGAAATTATTTGGCCCCCCTGGTGTCCGCTTACACCCCAACGGGCCACGCTGAAGCCAACTTTGTGACCACCCGTGCACAGACCCGTGCTGCCAGAGCCGACCCACCTGCTGCTGAGACCCAGGTAAGACCACCTCCTCCGACATGTACTGTGGACCGAGCCACCTTAGGTTGGGATACGCCGGAGGCATTTGGGAGGGAAACCCGGGAAAGCCGACTTTATACAAGTATAGGGCTAAGGCAGACTCTGGGCAAGAGGGGGCAGACGGGGAATGCTATGAGTGGATGGGGGATAGACTGTATAGGATCCCTAAGCCATCCCAGAAAAGTAAAGCCCCTTCACAGAAACGCCAGCTGGTGGTGCCCCAGAAATACCATCTGGAGATTCTGAGAATCGGGCATGATGTACCATTAGCCGGACTTCTAGGGTCACGTCGCACAGGGCATAGGATTACTCAAGAATTTCTTTTGGCCCAACTTGAACCAGGCTGTGCGACTTATTTATGTCTATGCCAATTATTGGGGAGCCCTTTTTCCGCATAGCCGTTGACATTGTGGGTCCACTGGCCAGGGCTAGTCCATCCGGGAAGAAATATATTCTCACTGTGGTGGACTATGCCACCCGTTACCCAGAGGCAGTAGCTCTGTCCAACATAGAGGCAGAGACAGTAGCTAATGCCCTGGTTAAGATCTTTACTAGAGTGGGGTTCCCTAAGGAGATTCTCTCTGACCAGGGAACCCAATTTACAGCTGTGCTCACCCAACAGCTGTGGAAGGTGTGCGGTATTACCCCGCTGCTTAGTTCACCTTACCACCCACAGACTAACGGTCTCAGCGAGCACTTTAATGGCACCCGCAAACAAATGCTGAGGACCTTTACAGACACTTGCAGAACTGGGAGAGATTCCTGCCTCACCTGTTATTTGCCTACAGAGAGGTACCCCAGGAATCTACTGGGTTCTCTCCCTTCGAGTTGCTCTATGGAAGAACGGTCCGCGGACCCCTAGATCTCATTAGAGGACACTGGAAGGGAGAGACAGAGCAGCAGGGGACCCCTATAGTGCCATATGTCCTGGAACTCAGGGACCGCATGGAGCAACTGTATCTGATGGTCAGAGAGAATCTCCAGGCGGCCCAGGGGAAACAGGAGAGGTGGTATGATCGGGGTGCCCGGCAGCGGATCTTCCAGGTTGGGCAGAGTTTTAGTGCTCAAGCCTGTGAAGACAGACAAGATGCAAGCATCTTGGCAGGGCCCGTACCAGGTAGTAGCCCAGGTATGTGACACTACCTATGTCGTTGCCAGCTGTTCTGATGAAAGGATCCATTGATCCTTTCATGTGAACATGCTAAAGGAGTACCAGGAGAGACAGGAGAATGTCGCTGCAGTGTGTTCCCCGGCTGCAGACGACTCAGAGGGGTAACCTCTACCCGATTTACTGGAAAAGGATCTTCAAACTGACTTGACGAGCATTGTACAGCTAGGGGGCAGGTTAAGCCCTGCGGAAAAGGAACAGGCTCAGAGGCTGCTGTGGGAGAAACAGGCGACTTTCTCCCAAGAGCCAGGCTATACGACCCTGGCTGTACATAGAATAGAGACCCCCTCCGACAGCCCCCTTACCGTATCCCTGAAGTAGTCCGAGAAGGAATGCGGAAGGAGATACAGGAGATGACCCAGCTTGTGGTCATCGAGCCCTCCAACAGTCCTTGGGCTTCTCCTGTCCTTGGGTGGCTCAACGAGAAGACCACCACTGATGCCTACCCGATGCCCCGGGTAGACGAATTACTAGAATGTATCGCATGGGGACGTTCTCTGACTACAATAGACCTGTGTAAGGGCTATTGGCAGATTCCCCTGGCCGAGGATGCTATCCCCAAGTCGGCCTTCGTCACCCTGTTTGGCTTGTACGATGAAGAATGCCCCAGCTACCTTCCAACGTATGGTGGATAGACTCCTCGATGGCTTCCAAGTATTTGCCTGTGCATTCCTGGACGACATTGCGATCTACAGTGGGTCTTAGGAAGAACACTTGATCCATGGAGGGGTAGTTGTGGATAAGATTCGGGCCGCTGGTCTGACCTTGAAGCCAGATAAGTGCCATCTGGGTATGGCTGAAGTGCAGTACCTGGGTCACCGAGTGGGGTGTGAAAACCAGAGATTGGAGCCAGCCAAGGTAGAGGCACTGGCTAACTGGCCCACACATATCACTAAGACCCAGGTGCAGCCTTCTTGGGGACGGCAGGGTACTACAGACGTTTTGTCCCTGACTACAGTGCCATAGCTAAGCCCCTGACTGACCTGACTAAGAAAAACTTATCTAAGCAAGTCCTGTGGTCTCCAGCTTGTGAAGCCACGTTTCAGACACTGAAGCAGGCTCTTATGAATACTCCGGTCTTGGCTGCCCCAGTCCCTAACAAACGTTTCCTTGTCCATACTGACACTTCCATGTTTGGACTGGGGGCTGTGCTGAGCCAAGTTGGGGAGGTTTGGAGGAGAGCACCCTGTCGCATATTTCAGCAGAAAGTTACTACCTCGAGATGTGAGTTATGCGGCAGTAGAGAAAGAATGTTTGGCCCTGGTCTGGGCACTGAAAAAGTTAACCCCCTACCTGTACGGGCAGGAATTTTCTCTTATCACGGACCACAACCCATTGGTCTGGCTTAACCAGGTCTCCGGGGACAATGGCAGGTTGCTACAGTGGAGTCTGGCCCTGCAACCTTACAATTTTATAATCAGTTATAGACCCGGTAAGCAGAACGGCAATGCTGATGGGTTGTCCCGTCAAACAAACGTCTCTCCGACCCCCAAGTTACGGACATCCCCAAGTTGACCCGAGAAGGATCAAGCCGGGTCTGCCGGAGTGTCCCACAAGGAGGGAGCTGTGTGACAGAACCGTCTGTCTATGGATTGCTTGTATCCTCCCTCCATTCGTCTGTTTGTTCGGCTGTTGCCTTGCCCGTACAGGCCCCATGTTTTCCCTTGTTTTCTACCGAACGCCGGCCCGTCCGGTGCTTACCCTGCAAAGACAGAAAAGCCATGCTTCCTTTGGTCACAAAGGACTTTGACCTAACTTTTAAACCCCTGAACCTGTTCAAGTGAATTTTGGATATGTTTGTCTCCAAGTTATATTAGCAGAGGTGAGGAATATGCTGAGTTTGTCTGTATTGGCCCATTGTGTGTGAGTGGCTACTCTATCTCCTGTGTCTCAGTCTTCCTTCTGGTCCCCTAGGGGAGTGTCCACCAGGTGGGAGACTGGCATAAATACCGGGCAGGTAGCCCTCAATATAGCAGATTCCTGATTAACCATCAATACGGAGCCTCGTCTCGTACTTGGGGGGAATTGCTACTTTGGAATATTCTTAACCCTGTTCCAGGAAAGGAGGATTTCGTATGGTTCCAGTTCGGTGGATTCGAGTGTTCGTGGGTTGCTGTGCTCTTCGCCAGGGGAATCGCTCGAACAGGATTAACCCTCACTATACCGGGTTATACCGTAACACAAGCGGTAAAGCAGTATCTACTGACATGAATAATGGATCTGCTACTCGCATTGTCCTAGCTGGTTCTAGAAGCCAGAAACAAAGCTGTTCCGAGGACCATTGCCCCAAACCTTAAAGCGGTTATCAAGCTTTAACCCCCTTTATAATTAGGCTCTGGAATATGGCATATATGAAACACGAAACACACTTATCTGCTCCCTTCTATTACTAAGGCTCCAGTCATGTGTGTATATACCGATCCCTCTCGGTATAGTCATGTGACCACCGCAGCCAATCACCGGCTGTCACATGTTTGTATAGAGATGGACCAAGAAGCAAAGACCGGCGGGGAATTCAGGAAGCATCGGAGCTGGGGTATTACTCACTCCATATGTAAGTATTACTTCTTGTATTTTTCAAGCATTCTAAGTAGTTTTTAAATACTGTATTTTTCACCCATAAGACGTTTTTGAGGAGGAAAATAAGAAAAAAATTATTTTGAACCAAAAGGTGTGCTTTTGGTGAGTTTTGAACTAATGGTGGTCTGTGGATGGCACTGTTATGGGTGATCTGTGGATGACAATCTTATGGGGGATCTGTGGATGGCACTGTTATGGGAGATCTGTAGATTACACTGTTATGGGTGATCTGTGGATGACAATCTTATGGGGGATCTGTGGATGGCACTGTTATGGGGGATCTGTGGATGGCACTGTTATGGGGGATCTGTGGATGACACTGTTATAGGGGATCTGTGGATGGCACTTTTATGGGGATCTGTGGATGACAATGTTATAGGGGGATCTGTGGATGACACACTGTTATGGGAGGATCTGTGAATGACACTGTCATGGGGGATCTGTGGATGGCACTGTTATGGGGGATCTGTGGATGACACTGTTATAGGGGATCTGTGGATGGCACTGTTATGGGGATCTGTGGATGACACTGTTATGGGGGATCTGTGTACGGCACTGTTATGGGGGATCTGTGGATGACACACTGTTATGGGGGATCTGTGGATGACACACTGTTATGGGGATCTGTGGATGGCACAGTTTTTTTGGGGGGGGATCTGTGGATGACACATATATAGCATCTTATGCTATATATGTGTCATCCACAGATTCCCCCGAACAGTGTCATCCACAGATCCCCCCCTATAAGTGTCCCAAATAGTGAATGACCTCCAATACAGGTGGTTGGGGCCGGCGTCTGGTGTTGTAATGGCAGCGGGGCCTGGTGCAGTCACTGTATTCTAATACACTGGGCCCCACTCACTGTAGTATTAATAGGTAATGTGTAGGCATGGGCGCTGTTTTAAAAAATGGTAATCCTCTGCAGCGTACCATGTAGTATGGTACTCACTTGAAACTCTTGTAAGCAGGCCGGGCGGGCAGCAGCAGCGTAACATCACGCACTACGTCACACGCCTGCTCCTCCTACTTTATGAATGAAGCACGAAGAGCAGACGCATGACGTAGTGAATGACGTTACGCTTCCGTCGCCCGCCCGGTCTGCCTACAGGAGTTTCAAGTGAGTACCATACTACATTATATGCTGCAGAGGATTACTATAGTTTAAACTAGCACCCATGCCTACATGTTACCTATTAAAACTACAGTGAGCGGTGCCCGGTGTAATAGAATACAGTGACTGCACAGGGCCCCGCTGCCATTCCTACACCAGATGCCGGCCCCCACCCCTCCTCCCTCCCTGCTAATACACCGCCGGCCGCGCTGTGCAGCATCGCGGTCGGCGATGTATCAGTGTAAATTGCAGCATTCGCCCCATAATACGCACAGCCTCCCCCCCCACACACTTTGGGGGGGGGGGGGGTGCGTTTTATAGGGCGAAAAATGCGGTAACTAAACATCTCCTATGAAAGGGACAAAATATTCTATATGTGCAGATAGGCATTTCTTGGATGTATTATGGAAGATGCTGGGGGAAAAGAGACTTGACTTATAAATGGAGAGTGAAATATGGGGACGTATGGTGACTCAGTGGCTGGTATGTGTGATTTACAGGATATTTTTGTTCCTGTTGCAGGCTGTGAATATATTATATATCTGCAGGGTATATAAGCAGGCATGGGATTCAACCGGTTCCCTCCGGTTCTCCAGATCCGATTGTTAAAATTACAGCCGGATCGAAGAACCCTGTTGCTGGCTGAATCCCGATCCAGAGCTTGGCTGTGGCGGCAGCAGGTCTGAGGGAGATGAACGATACAGATTAATTTTGCAGCAGGGCAAGGAAGAGGCGTCTCCCTTTCCTGCTCCTCTGATAGGCTGCAAGCACTAAGCTTGCAGCCTATCAGAGGCTGGCACAGGCGGAGCGATGACTTATCTTGTCTGCCTGAGCCAAGATTTGTACTGCTCGGGACACAGGCCGGAAGAGGCTTGCATTGCTGCAAGCATGGAGGTAAGTATTAGTGTTTTTTTTCTTTTATGTGGCAAGCTATAGGGGCATCAACTGGGGGAATTACTGGGACTTGATGGGGGACACTGTAGGGGCATTACTGGCACATGATGGGGAACACTATGGCCTATTACTGGCACATGATGGGGGATACTATGGGAGCATTACTGGCACTTGATGGCGGCATTACCAGCACATGATGGGGGATACTTTAGGGGCATTACTGACATATGATGGGGGGTACTATGGGAGCATTACTGGCACATTATGGGGGACATTATGGGGGCATTACTGGCACATGATGGGGGCATTACCAGCACATGATGGGGGATACTATGGGGGCATTACTGACACATAATGGGGATACTATGGGGGCTTTACTGGCACATGATGAGGGACTTTATGGGGCATTACTGGTATATGATGAGGGACACTATGGGGGCATTACTGGCACATGATGGGGGCATTACCAGCACATGATGGGGGATACTATGGGGGCATTACTGACACATGATGGGGGATACTATGGGGGCATTACTGGCACATGATGGGGGACTTTATGGGGCATTACTGGTACATGATGAGGGACACTATGGGGGCATTACTGGCATATGATGGGGGACACTATGGGGACACCTACTGGGGGATTACTAGCACATCATGGGGGACACTATGAGGGCATCTACTGGGGCATTACTGGCACATCGTGGGGGACACTATGGGGGCATTACTGGCACATCATGGTCGTTCATTGATAAACATTTAGCTTGGTAAATTTGCACTTAATTATAATGTATATTGAAATTTCAAAAAAAAAGGGAATAAAGTAATATAAACTCCACAAAAATTTGCTCAAAAAGTTGTTTAATAAAGTAAAACTATTTTATTTATATTCTGTCTCTATTATCAAACACTGAAAACACATTGTAAAAAAATTTAAAAAGCTTTAACCAACAATATTCATAAAATCTTGCTTTGATTCATTCCTAGACATCATTCTTCTGCTTGCTTCCTGGCCTCTAATGAATCCTTCTCGTTTCTCATGAGTATACACTTTGCCAGAAGCCTCTCTTACTTGTTTCACACACCTCTCTATGAACTGTCCATGACATGGCCACTTTGGAACTTGCATTGGCTCTTAAACAAACTTTCGTATTTCTGATATTTTGAGCTTACAAGTAAGTGGAAGTTCATATACTTTTTCTGACCAGTCTATCAGTTCCAAAAGTGAAGTTGCATTTGGATTTACTGCAGGTGTTTTCCGAGGCCGAACAGATAGGTGTCCTGGTGTATCATCATCTTCATTCCTTAATTCCATTATCTTCTGGATCCCTGCTTTCCGTTCCTCTTGGTCTTCCGAGCATGAAAGTGTCTAAAGCACCATTTCACTAAATGCGAACCACGATGAACGTTGGATTGTTTGGAAAACAATATCTGCTACTGCATTCTTCTGGGACTTTAGGAGCTTCAATTGATAAAGAATGTGGCGGGGTCCTTCCACCCAAGAGAATATCAATTTGATTGTAAACCAGCAGGGATAGTATACGCCAACAATGTATTCCACAAGCAGTTGCAACATCTTAAAGTTATTGCCTTTAAGGCCATGTTTTGAAACCCATATGCGACAAATCCTATTTGCGTTGTTAAACACTGAGAGTGGCTTACAGGACCAATTTCTAATAATGCCAGATCAGTTGGAAGTACACCTGTCCTTATGGCCTGAATTATCCTGTAACCATAAGCCTGATCTGTAGAGAGATCTTTGACAACAGTGTCACTCAATGGAACCAAAGGCTCTGGAAAGGATATTCTGACAAATGAGGGATTGATTTCAAGCATGTTGCCAATTTTACCACTCCACTTGTTGTTAGACAAAGTTTTCCCATCCAACTGTTTGATGAAGTGCCGCAAAGGTAGCTCATTAGTATGAAGAGCACAAACCAACCGGATGAGTTTACCATTCAGCTTTACCTCAACCCAATGCATGACTCCTCCTTCACAACCAGTGTTAACATTTGTTGAGTCACCACCAATAGCCTGCAAACTTTTATCAATGCTGTTTTTCTTTAAAAAATCCACAAGATGGTTAGCAATATCTTCAGCAGGTTTCTTCTTCATTAAGTCTTTCTCTGGAGTAAAATGGCAAAGATACCTTCCACCTGGCTCACTGCAAACAGTGTAATGCTCTTCTTTCACAATACTTGGAAACTGATGACTTGAGTTATCTGCTTGTAACAGAACTAACAGAACTTTAGATACATTCAATTTTGCTTATCCGGCATCGAGCATGGAATTCTTCATCAAGTGATTTCATGACTTTTTCTTGGGACAATTTTATTTTATTGTGATCAACCACAAGTCTCCTGTCTCCTTCAGTAATTAATTGAGCATCCAAAAATGCAGCTGTTGTAATGGCAGCTGTAGCACGTAGACCGACACCATACCTAATACTTTGCAATGCAACATTGCGCAATTGTAACCTATTATACTGACTTGTACTTGAAGTAGAAGGTACATCAGAATCATCACATGTTATCTGCAAAGGTTCTTCAGAATCTTGGCTCTTCATCTTCTTTGGAGAAAAGAACTTCATTTGGTTGTAATGACTGTAATGTTAACTCTTCCTTTTCTGCTTATATTCAGAAATTCTTATTACTTCATCGTCTTGCCTCTTCTGCTTTTTAATTTGTCTTCTGTGCTCAGGTAGATCTGGTAATCCAATTTGATGCTGTCCAATAGATCCAACCTTCTCTCTTTGACCATTAATAAAACACTAGTTCTTTGACAGGGATCTTCATGTCCTTAGAATATGAGCAGGAGATGTGCACTTCATGTTTACAGTCAGCACCACCTTGACATGGACCCTCCAATTCTGAGCATAGCTTAATCTCACACTTGGATAAAGGAATTGTGTGTGGTGGCTCTCCTGCAGTGACAAATGGTTTAGGTGCTCTGCTAGAAAGGGTTTTCCCTAAAAGCCCTGTGGGGTTTGGCAATTGAAGTTATTTGGTGTGGCAGGCACTCTACCATCCAGAACCGTATTGATAGATTTGTATCAATTAAGAGGTATATGTATAGAGAAATCAGTTATCCCGGTCTGTTGGTCATAAATTCATATATTTATATAGCACTATGTAATCAATTCATGCATACAGTTTCTCACAACATATTATTTATTACAGTAACAAAAGTCATGCTGCGGATTTTCCTCCGGCCAAAAAAACTGAAGACATGCCGCAAGGACGGATCCGGAATTAATGCCCATTGAAAAGTATTAATCCGGATCTGACTTTAAGCTAAACGTCGTTTCGGTGCATCGCCGGATCCGACGTTTAGCTTTCTGAATGGTAACCATGGCAGCCAGGACGCTACTAAAGTCCCGGCTGCCATGGAAAAGTAGTGGGGAGCAGTGGAGAAGCTACTTACCGTCCGTGCGGCTCCTGGGGCGCTCCACAATGACTTCACAGCGCCCCTACGTTGCATGGATCATTTGATCAGTCTTCAAATGCTTTCAGGTGTGTTGCGTTGTGACGGATCCGGCGGGCAATTCCGTTGACGGAAGTGCACGCCGGATTCTCACAACGCTAGTGTGAAAAAGCCCTAAAAAAATAAATAAATAGGAGTGCCTGTGACACCAAATAACTTTAATCTCACACTTGCAATTGAGGTTGTCAAAGAGCTTGTGTAACGTTGCTATGAAAGCCTCTTTCACTTCCAGTTTGCCTCTTCCAAGTGATATGTTTTTGGCCTTTTCCCAGCTTTCTTCTATCTTCTTCAGGACTGTGACTCTCGAATTAAAAATTGGCACCATGAAACAACTGTTTGCTAGCTCCCACTTTTCAAGCACTTTTGGATAAATTTCCTTTGCAAGAGTGGCTGCTGGATAATTTCTGACATTCTCTCCACTCTGCTCTCTTAGCAGAAGGCCATAGAACATGACGCAGAGTTGGGAGTTCAGAAGGCAGCATTTCTCGACTAGTTCCAATGAAGTTACTCATGTGAGTGGAAGTTACCAGTCTTGTCTTCCTTTTACTAGCCATGGTTCAGAATTTTCAGATAGTGTTGAGCATGAATATTCGAATAGCGAATTTTTTTAGCGAATATCGACACTTCTCAAATTTGTGAATATTGTGAATATAGCGTTATATATTCGCTATTTCAAATATTATTATTTTTTTTTAAGTTGTTAATCCTTGTTGCTCTCTGGTTGTCTTCCCACTTCCCAAAAGCTGTTCTTACCTGTCCGGAGGATTCCTGGCTCCCTGTCCGCTCCAGTCAATGCCAGTTGCCGCTTCTGCCGACTTCCCGTGTGCATGGGAACGCCTCCACGCTAAAATGTACTGTCGGATGTGAGAATCACGATCTCACAAATTTGACTAAGTTGCAATCGCAATGCGATAATTTAACCTGAATTACTCAAATTGCGAATTCAACTTAGAGCTGGGTTCCTAATGGTTGTTGCTAGAATATAATGAAGATTGAGAATATAGCGCTATATTCGTGATATTCATTATCTTCGTCAATTCTAGCAATACAAGTTACAACCATTAGGAACTCAGCTCTAAGTTTTATTCGCAATGTGAATATAAAGTCATGTAACATTCACAATATATACAATAATGACGAATATTCAATTTAGATGAATATATGACGAATATTCAATCGAATATTCGCGAAATCGAATATGGCACCTCCCGCTCATCACTCTTCTCAGACTGTGCAAGTGGAAGAAATGATTTGTGCCTGTAAAAAGAAAGACAAGAAAATGTTACTATTTATATGATACTATGATAAAAATTGATAAAGTATGACATTAGTAAAAATTTATAAAAAGACACTCTGCTGCAAATGAGTATTGCTAGTTTAAAAACTTTTCCGAATGGCATACATTTTTTTACATATTTTATAGTATAATATAAGTATATTCTTAACCTTAGAGCAGAAGTACAGACAGACACTTCTTGCTGCGAATTTTACATAAAATGTCAAAACATCACAAAATTGAAGTAGCTATTTACCAAGCAAAACAATGTAATTGCCATTTCTTGTAAATATAATTGTGAATTACTAACCAAAACACAACTTTTTGACCACCCTCATTTTTTGAAAAACAAAGTAAAAAAAATTGACACGCCCAGTGGGGGCATCTACTGGGAGCATTACTGGCACATGAAGGGGGGATACTATAGGGGCATTACTGGCACATGATGGGGGACACTATGGGGGCATCTACTAGGGGAATTACTGGCACATCATGGGGGGCACTATTCGGGCATCTACTGGGTGCGTTACTGGCACATCATGGGGGACACTATGGGGGCATCTACTGGGTGCGTTACTGGCACATCATGCGGGACACTATGGGGGCATCTACTGGGTGCGTTACTGGCACATCATGGGGGACACTATGGGGCATCGACTGGCACATTATGGAGGCATTTATACTAGCATATCTGGGGGCATTCACACTGGCACATCATGGGGGATACTATGGGGGCATTTATACTAGCATATCAATGGGGACACTATGGGGGCATCTTATACTGGCACATTATGGGGGCACTATGGTGTTGGAGGGGGGAAAAAACACTATGGGGGCATATTATATAGGCACATTTTGGGGGCACTATGAAGGGGCATTTATACTGGTGCATTATGGGGGACACTATGGGGAAATCTTATTCTGGCACATTATGGGGGCACTATGGAGTTTATCTTATGCGAAAAATCGGCAATGTGATATGCACATAAATCGAGTAAGGGCGGGATATAGGCGACTTTCCTATTGGGTTGGCTTGCTAGAATTTACGAATGTGTAGAATATATAGTTTGATATATATTCTTAAAAACAAATATTCGTCTTTTTTTTTCATCTGATCCCATTACATTTACTAATGGGTTCAGAAGGAAAAAAAGACAAATATTAGTTTTTACGAATATATATCGAACTATATTCTACATATTCGCGAATTCTAGAAAGCCAACCCAATAGGAAAGTTGCCTATAATCCGCCCTTACTCGATTTACGCGCATATCACATTGCCGATTTTTCGCATAAGATAAACTATATCAAATAATAAAGAATATTCTAATTCACTACAGACTACGATATTGCAGTCTTCTCACATTGGCCCACAAGCAAAAAGCAGGCAGGTAATGGGTTCAGATGAAAAAAAATTGACGAATATTCATTTTTACAAATATATATTATTATATTCTAAATATTCGCGAATTCTTGAAGTACTGATATTCGCAATCAAAATTTGCTATTCAAATATTTGCTCTCAACCTTAATCCTAACCCCCAATAACATATTCTGTCCCAGTTCCTTAAAGGGGCTTTTCACCTTTGGAGACCTTTCTGCCAAACACCTCCACTCCACCCCCACGTCAGATAGACCTGCGGTGGGAAGTGCACTTGCTCCCCACTGGGTTTCGACTCCTTTGGTTCCATCATTGCTTTGTTGTGGTCTCTGTATGTCAACATCCGGTTTGATTCGGGTCATGTGGTTATGCAGGTCATGTGACATGTACCCCATGCGTCACGTGACATGACACTTGGGGGTCATGTCACTGATGTTAAGGGTACCTTCACACTGGCGTTTTTCTTTTCCGGCATAGAGTTCCGTCGTCGGGGCTCTATGCTGGAAAAAAACTGATCAGGATTATCCCCATGCATTCTGAATGGAGAGAAATCTGTTCAGTATGGATCAGGATGTCTTCAGTTCAGTATGTGAACTTTTCCGCATGCTGCGGTTTTATCTCCGTCCTGAAACGCAGCAACACATGACGGAATACCGGAACCGGCATTAAGTCCCATTGACTTACATTAAGAAATGACTGAAGGACGGATCCGTCCTTCCGGTCTGCGCATGCGCAAGACAGATCCATCTATCCGCATGGCAAACGGAGAAATGGATCTGCATTTGCAATGCATTTGTAGACAGATACGCAATCCGGATCCGTCTACAAATGCTTTCAGTTGTCAGGACGAAACTGCCTGCCAGATCCACATGCCGCAGGTGTGAGAGTACCCTAAATAATGTGAAAAGTGTTTCTGAATTTTTCATAGTTCTCGTCTTTTTACCCCGAACACACTTGATTATGTACAAAATGGGAACTTATTCATGTCTTGGTTACATCTGCTTTATTTGGAGCACAGAGATTGAAAGGGGTATTCCAGAGCATCTCAGTGAAAAACCCACAGACTTCAACGGGAATGTTTGGTCTGCATGAGGGACCAAAGCAGTGCAAGTCTGAAAGGCTTTTTCCATTGATCCATGGTCAATGGAAAATCGTTAATTTCTAACGATAATTTGTTTTCCCTTAGTCCTAACAGCAGCACAGATGGGGTTAACCACCCCCCGTGGACTGGCAGGACCGGCGGAATGTTTAATGAGCCCAAGACTAATAACTCAATTTAACAATTAAGTATCTCCTTAAAAGGAGGAAGTCAACCCCCAGCCCACTGTGTTTATAGCAAGAAAAAAACTAGACTTACTAGGGTGGGAAATTTGTGTGCTGCTGTTAGGACTAAGGAAAACAAATTATCGTTAGAAATTAACGATTCCCTTACGTCCTACCAGCAGCACAGATGGGGAGATAGCAAGAAAAAACCCCTAGGGAGGGCCTTCCTGCCTGGCAGAACTAAGAAAAGTCTGCCCAAAGGCCGAAAACTCAGCTAGACTGGCATCTAGTCTATAATGGGAGAGGAATGTCGATTCAGAGCTCCAGGAGGCAGCTTGCCTTGCAAATCATGTTGAGAGGCAGAAGACTCCTCTCGGCAAAAGAAGTAGCCACAACTCTAGTAGAGTGGGCCTTCACAAATCCCGGAGGGTCCAGAGATTGTGGAAACAAAGGATTCCTTAATAGCCTCCTCAATCCACCGACTGATGGAAGGTTTGGATGCCTTACAGCCTTTAAACTTACCGGCAACAGGATTAGCAGATTCTCATCTTTCCTGAACTCCTTGATCTATCCACATAGATCCGGAGACATCTCAAGACGTCCAGAGGATGTCTAGCAGGTTCCTAGGAGGAGGTGGTAGATGTCGACAGAACCGGGAGGAATATCACCTGGTTGATGTTCTGGAAGGAAGGAACTTTAGGCCTACAATACGGGAGGAATCTAAGAAGGTCCCGGTCATGTAAGAATAGGGCTCATGTGCTGAGAGAGCTTGAAGCTCAGAGACCCTCTTGGCCAAAGTCACTGCAAGGAGAAACACAAACTTCCAAGTGACGAACTTGATGTCCACCTCCTCTAACGGTTCAAAGGGGGGAGATGCTAACCCCCTGAGAACTACTGAAAAACCCATTGAAAAAAAGGGGTCTCAGTACTGTAGGCTTTAATCTTTCAGCTCCTTTAAGGAACCGTTTGATCAGCGGGTCCTGAGAAAAAGCCTGTTAAGGCAAGCTGAGATGGCTGAAACTTGAATCTTCAGAGTAAAGGGCAAGGCCTCTATCAAGGCCGTTTTGCAGGAACTGAAGGATAGCGGAGAGTGGCGGATCTGCAGACGCCTCCTCAGTTGAGGTACAACAGGATGAGAATATCCTCATAATACAAGAGTAGGCTCTCTTGGTAGGGTCCGCTCTAGAATGAGACAGCGTTCTCAGGACCGACTCTGAAAGCCCTTCTATTCCGGGAAGGGACTGATCAACCTCCAGGCTGTCAGGTTGAATCTGTGCAGATCTGAGCAGAGGTGAGTGTCCCACGACACCAGGGTCTGCTGTGGGGAGCCTCCAATATTGTCCTCGACTCAACTGGGTGAGCTAGGTAAACCAGGATCTCTTCGGCCAAAACAGTATGATGGCTATCACCGAGGCCTGATCCTGACGGATTTTCATCAATACCCTCGGTATCATGGAAAAGGGAGGGAAGATTTAAGCCAGCCTGAACCTCCAGGATATTGACAGAGCGTCTAACGCCAGGGGTTGTCCTCCCTGTAGAGGAGCAGAACCTCTCCACCTTGGCATTGAACCTTGTTGCCATGAGACCCACCTCTGGCATACCCACTTGAGGACTATCTGCTTGATTCTCCGGATGTAAAGACCACTCTACCGACGGAAGACCGCGGCTCAGCCGCTATCATATTGAGGGAGCCTTGGATGTGGATCGCAGATAAGTGGGAAGGTACAACTCTGTCTAATCCAGAATCACCCCGATCTCTGACAAGAGGGAAGTGATCTTGTGCCTCCCTGCTGGTTGATGTAAAGTACCGCAGTCACATTGTCTGACTGGACTTTCACCGCTTTGCCCCGGATCTGAGGGGCTAAGTGAAGGAGGGCTAGCCGGATAGCCTGAATCTCGCGGAGATTGGATGAAAGAAGCCACTCCTGAGGAAACCAGGTCCCGTGAACTGGAGAGTTGTCTAGGTGAGCGTCCCAGCCTACTTAGGACGCATCTGTAGTCAATATGACCCAGACTGGCTGGGTCATAGACTTCCCGTCTAAAAGATGGCACCACCATCTGAGGGAATACCGAGTTTGCCAAGTCAGGGAGCACAGGGAGTTTAGCCCAGCAGGGCTGCCATTCCATTAGGAGAGGACCTCCGACTGTAGAGGGCGGAGGTGCCATAGAAGCCCAAGGGACTGCTTCCGCAGACGGTGACATGAGCCCCAACATCTTCATGAGAGTCCGGATTGGAACTCGCCGGGAAGGGAACTTGCCGTGTTCTGAACCCGGAATCTTCTTTCTGGAGTCAACTGGAGCGACATCCCAGCGGAGTCGGTTATGAAGCCTAGATATCTTACTGAAGTCGACGGGCTCACGTTCGACTTCTACCAGCTGATGATCCAACCTAGGTGGAACAGAAAGGAGATTGTTACCTGAAGAAGTTGGGTTAGGACCGCTAGAGCAGGGGCTTTCAAAGCCAGTCGTCCAGATAAGGAATGATGGTCAGTCCTTGAAGCCTCAAAGCCGCCACCACAGAACCACCACCTTGGTAAAAGTGTGAGGGGCAGAAGAAATGCCAAAGAGAAGGGCAACAGAAGATGCTTGACGACACCGGACACCTGGACTGTGATCCTGATATACTTCCTGGAACCAGGATGGATCGGGATGTGCAGATATGCATTCTTGAGGTCCAGGGTTGCCATCACGTCTCCAGGATTGACGACGTGAACTACTGACCTGATGGTTTCTACACGAAACTTCACCTTCCTTATAAATCGATTGAAATATCTCAGATCGATAATCATCCGGAGATCTCCTGAAGTCTTGGGAACCAGAAAAACTGGTGAATAGATCCCTAGGCCCCGTTCTCCTGCCGGAACCTCCTCCAGAGCCCTTTTGCAAATGTAGTCCTGAATGTACGCCTCTAGGATCGCCTCCTTGGCAGCTTGTAGAAGGTTGATCTTGACAAACCTGTCCAGTGGAATAGAGGTGTTGTTGACTAAATAACCGTTGAAAATGATATTCAGGACCCAGGGATCCGAGATCTCTTGGATCCATTCTTCTCAGAAGTGGGAGAGATGACTCCCGACGGGTACATGAAGCTTACTGGCAGGACGGCAGGAGTAACGGGAATTAAGCAAGAGCCTCAAAGAGGCCCGTAGTCAGGAGGTGGATTTTCCATCCTTGGCTCCTCCAAATGGAATATGGGCCGCCGATCTCAGGGCCATGCTATATATAGGCCCCTGACATTATTTGATAGTATTGTTACAGGGTGCCAAAGGCACTTGGTCTCCCATAAGCCACAGACCTGCTGCTTAGCTTCAAGAGCAAGGATCTGTGTTTGGCCTCATATCCAGGACTTGCTTTGCTAGCGGGAAGCTTCCTCGCTAGCTTCAACTGGGGCTGTGCGGTATCGCACAAGAAGTCCGTAGCCAGGTTGATGGTCTTGAAAGCATCTGGTTCAAACCTCTGGTTCACATCAACTTGAATTGATCCAGGCGAGATCAGAGGAACGTAGAGACTTCAAAAGCCGCTATGGCTGTGGAAGCGGAAGCCGCAGCTGCCGTAACACCCCGTCTTAGTGTGCACTCTGCAAGGGGTCCTGCAGCTAGACCCATCGTCTGCAGGAACCAGAGTGCGCTTGGACAACTAGGCAATAGCCATGTTTACCTTGGGAATGGATCCCCACGAATCCACCAAGGGTTAAGCCATCGGGAACATGGATTTAAACTTCTTTGTTAAAACCGGACCTTTTCCAGGTTTTTTCCACTCTATATCATGACAGAGAGGAGGGTCTCATCCGCTTTGAAGACACGATGTGCCCGAGTAGCGGGAACGGAGGCTCCCCCCGAGTCAACATCATGGTCCCCCGACCTGATGGACTTGAGCAACTTCTGTGTTTTTCCAGGGGAGAAAACACAATATCAGCTCCTCCTCCTTATCCGAGGAGGAAGAAACTAAGGTCTCCCATCCTGGTCTTAGCCCAGCCTAAAGCTGCTTAGCTTCTGCGATCTTATGAGTGCATGTATGATCAGCTTACAATAACCGTTGACTGCTGCAATGGTAGCAGGATAGATGCTTCCTCTTGGAATCCACTTTCCTGCCTTCCGAATCCCGCGGAGGAGACATCACTGCGGGAAAAAAAGGGACAAATGAAACATTTGTAAACCACCTATCTATGCAAGAAAGGAAGAAAAACAGACCGGAGGCAGCTGAGGAAAAAAACACCACAAGTGGAACAACACCAATTTTAGGACTCTGGAAGCTAGCTAAAAAGCATATGTAGCCAGAGACTGAACTGGAGCACACAGCCTCCCAAAATAGGGAAAGGGAGGGATAGCCAATCCACCCTTCCCCAGTAAATCCTCCACAGGAAGATGCATAAAAAAAAAAAAAATCGCATCTATGAAAAAATCGTGCCCGTGAAAAATCACGGCCGGATTACCCAGAGGTGACGCAAAGGAGAGTCCCCGCGTCACCTCCGGAAGATGGCGGCGCACAGGGACCGGGAATCCTGGACCAAGGACGCCGCCAAAATACCCCAGCCAGGCGCAACTGCGCGGGGCCGGCAGCAAACAAGCTGCCGGCCAAACTGACAAGGTACCTAGGAAAAAAGGCAACGCCGTTACCCAAACGAAAAGAAGGCTCCCCGCACTTTCCATAAGAAAGGGGGGAACAAACCGCCTAGTCCACCTGTCCAGGAGGACAGAAAAAAACACAGTGGGCTGGGGGTTGACTTCCTCCTTTTAAGGAGATACTTAATTGTTAAATTGAGTTATTAGTCTTGGGCTCATTAAACATTCCGCCGGTCCTGCCAGTCCACGGGGGGTGGTTAACCCCATCTGTGCTGCTGGTAGGACGTAAGGGAAACAGGAATGTGTGGATAGACACATTTAAATCAATGGATACATGTGCTGTTTATAAAGAACTGATGTGTGAATTAGGGCTCATTGTCCCTATGACACCGGCTGACCTGTTACATGTGCACTTGGCAGCTGAAGGCATCTGTGTTGGTCCCATGTTCATATGTGTCCGCATTGCTGAGAAAAATTAAGTTTTAATATTTGCAAATGAGCCTCTAGGAGCAACGGGGGCGTTACCATTACACCTAGAGGCTCTGCTTTCTCTGCAACTGCCACAAGCTCTGAACTTTGATAGACAGGGCCAGGTGTGGTCACGTTTACACTGCTTGGTCCTGTCAACCAAAGTGCAGAGGGTGCAGCAGTTGCAGAGAGCAGAGCCCCTAGGTGTAATGGTGTTGCTCCCAGAGGCTCATTTGCACATATTAAAACTTAATGTTTCTCAGCACATATGAAAATGGCACCGACACAGATGCCTTCAGCTGTCAAGTGCTCATGTAACAGGTCAGCCAGTGTCATAGGTACAGATGCAATACCATGACATCCCGATGCTACTAGGACACATTAATATTCCGTGCCCAAGATGAACGTTGATGTACCGACTCTTCCAGAGGAAACTCTCAGGAACCATTCTAACGCATAGGTCAGATGCCCAAGCGGCAATGCGATACAAGAGAGAAGGGGAGCAAACCGCTTTATAGACTTTCCACCGCTTATACCATTATGAGATAAGACTGCAGAACATCTCTCTGGATATCAGCTGGGAAGAGTTTTATGATGGATGTTGCATCGTAGCCGCTATAAAGTAAAAAAGCACGCTGCGCCAGCTCCCCTCAGTGCATTACCGCACAATGCAAATTTCCAAATGAGCCACAGTTCGGGCACATAATAAAACTCTGATCTGCTCTGCTATCCATTAAAGGCAGCATCAAGGAAAAATAAATGCTAATTGCAAACAGAGCATATTTTGCTTTTAATTATTGGTAAAATATACATTTCCCACATGATTTAGTGCGCCGAACCTGATGGTACTACAATGAGCAGTTTTATGCAAAAATCCCGTTCTGCAGATCAGGATTCAGGAACCAGGTGATCTAAATTACAACGCGCCAGGACCCTGCGGGATCGTTCTTATTCGGATAAATCTCTTAACTACGAAGGTGAAGTTGTACAGGTCATTCCCTTATGTGAGGAAACAAACTGCCTTCTAACACCAGCCAAGATTATGCATTGTAATTACACAGCATTACATCAGGTACTTAAGATGTGATGGTTTAATGTTTTTATTTAATTAGGGATGGGATTGACGGTAGCAATCCAAGTCCCCCAGGGTAAAGACGCTGTACATTAGCTACTAAATAAAACCCGGCCTCCCTCCCTCCTCGTTCAGCAGTTGTAATGCTCCATTTGCTTATTAAAAATATCTCATTGCATCGTATTTCCGAACACTTTGCAGCGTAGCCCTCAGCAGATTTTTTGGGGGATTAAAGACAATTTAAAGGGTAACTCCATTCGCCAATAATTGACAATTGAATGTGGTTGAGCAGCTAGCAAACTCATTGCAAGTGGTCTGACTGCAGAGGTGGGGGAGCCCTGATCAATTCTTAGATATAAGGAAGCCAGAAAAAAGATGGCGCAAATGTTTGCCAAAAAACAGTTTTCAGCTACTTGTAGGTGTAGGTGGGATGTCGGGTGTAATATGGACAATCATGTCACAGGGAATCATTCCAAGATCTTACTCATAATGTGGAACTGTAGTGCTGTCAGTATAGTTCCATATGGAAACACACAAAACGGTGCTTCTATGGGGAACACAGCAGGGCCCCTTAGGCTGGCACTTAAAGGGAGTCTGTCACTTCCAAAATAGGTTTTACCCTCAGTTCACACTTGCGCGTTTTACAGCGCGTTCGAACGCTCTGTAAAACGCATAACCGATGCAAACCAATGCTTCCCTATGGGACTGGTTCACATTTTCGCGTTTTACAGCGCGTTCGAACGCGCTGAAAAACACCCGACGCATAAACAAGTACTTGAGCTTTTTTGGGGGCGTTTGTCGCACGTTTTGGCCCATAGACTTCAATGGGAACGCGCAACGCTTGTATTTTGCGCGTTTTTGACACTGAAAATGCGAGTTCGAACGCGCGTTTATGAATTTGCAACATGCTGGAAAGGCCAAACTTCATATAGACAGGGATATTTGGTCATTGGACAACACTGCAGTCAATCACACATACGCGCATAAAACGCGCGTTTACTATTGCCGAAAACGCGCGTCTCAGAAACGCTCAGCTCTGAACCCAGCGTTAAAGTACACATACCGCTATGTAGGATAGGTGTCCAGATACATAATCATACCTTTCTTGTGAAACTCCGCTCCTCTAATACTGAGAAAGAATTCTTTGTATGCAAAGAAAGGGTCTATTACTCTATGCCTGATGTTCGGACAGTGCGAGCGCCGCTGATTACACAAGCCTATGCAGACTTTGAGGGAGGAACGATGCAGTCATTCCTCCCACATTCTCTTCTATAGATGCTCACAAGAACATCCCTGATTGCACAGGAAGATGTGCTGTCGATGATCAGACATCTTTCATCCTAATGAAAGATGGCCATCAGCCAGTGAACGAGCGTTTGCTCATTCAGGAGCTGATCAATTATACGACGACTGTTCATATTCCTGATAATTGTCCCAAGTCGTGCGTGTAGTCTAATAGGACTGTAAAGGGCATCTGTCAGCAGATTTGTTCCTATGACGTTGACTGACCTGTTACATGTGCGCTTGGCAGCTGAAGACATCTGACTTGGTCCCATGTTCATATGTGTCCGCATTGCTGAGAAACATGATGTTTTATCATATGCAAATAAGGCTCTAGGAGCAAAGGGGGCGTTACCATTACACCTAGAGGCTCTGCTCTCTCTGCAATTGCTCCGAAGTGACCACTGTAAAAAGGCGTATTGGTGGTCACAAACAGGCTAGTTGTTCATGTCACCATGAACAATGAGGATGTACATGAACCTAGATTTATACCAGATGTTATATTTGAGGGCCTAGCCCCGTGTTACCAAGGAACCATCTTGATTTATGAAAATGATGCGTTTCCCGGGGAACAAATTGACAAAGTACTCCTTTCGAAGAGAAGGACCTGGACAGAGCACCTAAAGTAGATATCCCTTAGGCTCCTTTTACATGAGCAAGTTTTCCGCACAGGTGCAATGCGTGACGTGAACACATAGCACCCGCACTGAATCCTGACCCATTCATTTCAATGGGTCTGTGTACATGAGAGCTTTTTTTTTTCACGCATCAGTTCTGCGTTGTGTGAAAATCACAGCATGTTCTATATTCTGCATTTTTTCAAGCAGCCCTGGCCCCATAGAAGTGAATGGGGCTTCAGTGAAAAACACATTGCATCAGCAAGCAGTGTGTGCTCTCCTCATCCATCACGTCCCCATTCAAAATGAATGGGTCCGCACCCGTTCCGCAAATTGCAGATGTGTGAATTAGGCCTAACAGCTAAACTACTAGAAGATGGAGTCCTACGACAGAGGAGCCTGCTGATAAACAACCGTGCCAGTTTTATTGCCAGATGCAGAGAAAGATTTCTACCTGATCCAACTCTGGAGCAGGCAACATACAACTGCAGACTCCAGATTTATTCCGGCCACCTGCAATGATTGGCCTTGGGCAAATTATAGCTTCACTGGAAACTGTAATGTCAAAGGATCCCACTGAAATCAGGATGACCAGCTGGCAGATGGCTCCCCTCTTCAAGAATTATGGCTGAACTTTAATCTGTGCCCGTAAAATATAGGGTACGATGGGAATGATTTATCTCAACTGGTAAAAAATGAGGCAGCTGACATTGCAGACAATCAGATTACTAGTTTCATTAAGTAGTAATCTGTTTGCTATGGGCAACCTTCTCGACTGGGACTAGGCCTTTCCAGGACATGTGAATGCTTCCCCTTAAACCTTCCAATGCAGCTTTAGCAGTATATTTAGGGTCGCAATTCGGCTAGAAGGCGAACCGTCACACCGATCTCATATGTCAGGCAGACTGAAGCAGGTTTTCCCTCAAGACTTACCCTGTATTTGCTGCCATCCATGTTTCCTTCTCTTTCATTCGATGCCGACCAATTTTCCAGTCCTTCCTGAAGAAAACAACCACACAGCATGATCCTGTTACCACCATGCTTCACTGTGGGAATCTTCTTAGGGTGATGGGAAGTGATGTGTTGGTACCAGTGGATGGTCTCATCTGACCAGATAATCATCTTCCATGTGTTTGGGGAGTCTGCCACATGCGGTTTGACAAACACCAAACATGTCTTTTTTTGGAATTTTGTTAGATAAAGTTGTCACTGTGATTTTGTAGTAAAAAGATCACAGAGAGTCAAAGAGCATTATCAATCATGTCAATGCTCTGTCTCTGCTGTCCAGAGTGGGGCTTGGCTCTCTTTCACGCAGCGAAAGAGCCCTAAAAATCCTGGAAACCTCTTAATGAGTTAGTAACAGCAGCAGTGGGCTATATAGTAGGATTGTTCACCTTCATCAGTTTGTCTTAACACCAATTGTCATACAAAAGGACTGTGAGACTATTCGTGTAGAGCAGTGTTCCCCAACTCCAGTCCTCAGGGCCCACCTACCGGTCAGGATTTGAGAATATCCCACAGAATGAATGCCTGAGGTAAGTCCTGATGCATCAACATTAATTTTATCCCCCGCTCAATACTAAGGAAATACTGAAAACATGACCGGAAGGTGGGCCCTGAGGGCTGGAGTTGGGGGAACACTGGTGTAGAGGGTATGTGAGAGGGAATTACCCCTCACCCTTTCCCATGAACTTCAACCGTCCCCTGTGGGACATCAATGCTTTAAAACCAAAGTCGGCAAACAGAAAATGGCATGAAAAGCATGATAGCATTGACGTAACCCATTCCTTGCTAAAACTATGTTATATCTACAAGCAGCTGTGTTTTGGGCCTCTTTCACACAGCCGTAGGTGTCATGTGCCCGTATTGCGGACCGCATTTGCGGATACACAATACACGGGCACCGTTCCGTGGCCATTCCGCATCACGGATGCAGACCCATTTATTTCAATGGGTCCGCAAATCCGGAGACGTGGAACAGAACACTACGGAGTGCTTCCGTGGTGTTCTGTTCCGTACTTCCGTCCTGCAAAAAGATAGAACAAGTCCCATCTTTTTGCAGGAACGGACAGATTGCGGACCCATTCAAAAGAATAGGTCCGCGATCCGCTGCCCCACGGTCGGTGCCCGTGCGTTGTGGCCCGCAGCACGGGCCAACCATGGCCGTGTGAAAGAGGCCTTATTCTGAAACACTTCAGGATTTCAGAGATAACACTTGTCAGAACATGGAGAAAAGGTGATACACTGCCTTCTCCCCTTACACAGTCTGTTCAAGCTGAGCCACAGTAGAGGTGCCAAGTGCTCCTGGCTCATAATGGAAGAGGATGTGCTGTGGCACTGAACAGGATTTGCCTTGGGACTACTCCAAACAGTATTGTCCTGGTAGCCCAATGTCTTCGCCATTTCATCCCTATACAGTTATCTGGATTCTGTTGCAGGGGAACCACCAAGCTGCTACCACCTCCAGTAGTCTGACAAATTGAGATCAAGAGACACAGTTTCAGAGCACCAAGGGATCAGGCGAAAAATTGTACTCGAAGCACTTCAAGCTCAGAGTTTGTGCAATCCAGAAATCAGGCCAAAAAATTACAGTGGGCGGCGTAGGATTTGTGACAGTAATCGAGGCCGGAAAGAATATCCCTGATGGACCATAAAAATGTAGTCAAGTTCATGGAGTCTAACGCTGGGTTTAGACCTGAGCGTTTCTGAGACGCGCGTTTTTGGCAATAGTAAACGCGCGTTTGTGTGAATGACTGCAGTGTTGTCCAATGACCAAATATCCCTGTCTATATGAAGTTTGGCCTTTCCAGCATGTTGCAAATTCATAAACGCGCGTTCGAACACGCGTTTTCAGTGTCAAAAACGCGCAAAATACAAGCGTTGCGCGTTCCCATTGAAGTCTATGGGCCAAAACGCGCGACAAACGCCCCCAAAAAAGCTCAAGTACTTGTTTATGCGTCGGGCGTTTTTCAGCGCGTTCGAACACACTGTAAAACGCGAAAATGTGAGCCAGTCCCATAGGGAAGCATTGCTTTGCATCGGTTATGCGTTTTACAGCGCGTTGCAAAACGCGCAAGTGTGAACTGAGGGTAACAGAAGGTCCCTTGCAGATATCTCCTGAAAAAAAAAAAGTAGATTAGGCCAGCAAATACCAGCCTGGGCTTCTATCTGGTAGTGGAGGCTGATGAGTAGCAGAAGGCTATATAAGGGATTGGCTTCCAATATATTTACGCAATTACTGTACCCTTAGTTCAAACCCCACCAAAAGCACACCTTTTGGTTCAAAATATTTTTTTTCTTATTTTCCTACTCAAAAACCCAGGTGCGTCTTATCAGGTGCATCTAATAAAGCGAAAAATACGGTAATGTATGAACATGTAATTAGGGATGCACGAACTATTTTGAGGTTTGAATTTGTTGTGGTTTTTGCCGAATTGCGTTATGGATTCCGTTACCACGGACCATAATGCAATTCCATAACAGAATGCCTTTAGAGCAGACCTGACTCCAGCATAACGAAAAACGGACGGATCCACTATGCAGGCCATAGACTTCTATTATGACGGAATGAACAACGAAATGCCTTTAGAGTTGCGTTATGTTCCGTGGTAACGGAATCCATAACGCAATTCAGCAAAAACCACAACCTGAACATCAAAAGATGAAGTTCGCTCATCCCTAGTAGTAATCATTTAGCCAAAATATGGGCATATTGAATGAACCATTTCATTGTGATTACCAAAGTTTTTCCAGAAAATAAAGTGAACGTGTCAAAGTGAGAATCTGGCAGAGGTCAGACTTAGCAGCAAACGGTGAAATCCGTTAAACAGGCAAGGGTCAGGCACAGAAGATCAAAAATGGAGAATGTAATATAGCACACTATTGTATGCAATTAGCAAGCTAGAATTCCTATTGCTCAAGCACCCTCCCACAGGAGGCCTGGAAAGGCTCCGCCATAGGCCTCTTGCACACGACCGTATGGCTTTTTCAGTGTTTTGCGGTCCGTTTATAACAGATCCCTTTTTTGCTTCCGTTTCTCCGTATGGCATATACAGTAATGCCAAAATAAAAATTGGTCTGGGCTTTAAATTTTCAATAGATTGTTCAGCAAAAATGGAACGGATACAGAAGACATACGGATGCCTTTCCGTATGCTTTCCGTTTTTTTTTTTTGCGCACCCATTGACTTGAATAGAGCCACTGAACGTGATTTGCGGACAATAGGACATGTTCTATATTTAAACGGAAAGGAAAAACAGAAACGGAAGGCATACGGAGATACCAGTATTTTTTTGCAGACCCATTGAAGTGAATGGTTCAGTATAGTGTCAGTATACTGAACTGAAAAATCTGCCAGTATACTGTCCGCAAAAACGAGATTTTGTGAAACTCACCTGTAAAATCTCTTTCTCGCATAGTTCATTGGGGGACACAGAACCGTGGGTATAGCTGCTTGCTGCCACTAGGAGGCGACACTAGGCTGAAAAGTGATAAGCTCTCTCCTGGCTGGAGGGGGTATAGCAGGCAGGGGAGGAGCTATCAGTTTGTGCCGAAGCAGTAGGAGAACAAACCACACAAATTCAACCCAAAGCAAAACTAACGCCAGTAGGACCGAAACCGAACTGAGGATCCTCCCGGCAAACCAACTGCCGTCGTCTACAGTAATATAGAAAACAATGGGTGGGAGCTGTGTCCCCCAATGAACTATGCGAGAAAGAGATTTTACAGGTGAGTTTCACAAAATCTCGTTTTCTCGCTCGTATCATTGGGGGACACAGAACCGTGGGACGTCCCAAAGCAGTCCACGGGGAGGTAAGAACCACACGCTCATGGAAATGTCGACACGGAAGCTTAAGACACTGCTGTCTGGAAGACCATGCGGCCCAGAGCGGCTTCCGCTGACGCCAAGGTACACATCTGGTAACCTGGAGAACCCGTGCCCGGAAAACCCAAGACTCTGCCCTATACCACCGTAAGGCAGATGCATGATGGATATTAATCCAAGAGGCTCTGTAACTCCACTGGGCGGTGCCTTGCCCCGGGAGTGGCCTGACTCAGCAACTGTAAAACAGAACCATCCGGAAAATGTCCCATTGGAGGTCTCCAAACGTTTAGAAGAAACTCCAGGAACCACCAGGCAAGAGCCCGAACTGCGGAAGAGCTAGCCATGGACAAGCAAATCCAAGAGACCAACTCATATGGCTGATGGAGAGCTCGCTCAAAGAAGGCGAAACCAACCCCAAACTCGCCGGGTGGAGTAGCCCGCCACCAAAAATGCCAGCATCCTGGAAACAAAGAGGAGAAAGCGACGTTGCAGAGGGAGGTCATGTTCCTCACTGAAACGCCAAACTATCCACAGGTAGTTCGTAAACAGCCAGAGACCTGGCCCCAAGTCTGAAAGGAGAACCAAAATTCAGGGCCGCAGGATCCTACCCGGTAAGAAAAACGCTCCCTAGGAAGCGGAAAATTGGAAGACGATGCCCCCAGAGCCGAAGAGGCTTGTGGCGAGAATTCTAGCGAGAGAAATACTCCAGCCGGATGGAGTGCACTAACGACGTCCAACGCCCCCACCGTACCCGACACACTGGTCGCGTAAGATCGAACAGAGATGGAACTCCAGTGCCACACCAAGCATGGGTACTTGTAAGGTAGGGAGAAGGGAGGGGCGTAAACCATTCAGCTGGAGACGAGACAAGAAAAAGAAAGGGCTTTCCGTTCCAAGAACGAAACCTCCATCAGTGGTGGCAAGGCGTGACAGCCACCTGCACTGCTAGGCGTGGGGAGACCCGAAGACCACCCACAGAAAGAGCAGTGAAAAGGTATGACCACCATCGGACTGACCGGAGATAGTCATCACTGAAGAGAGGTAGGGTCAATTAGCGCCACAGCAGCAACTGTGAGCAACCAAGACCCGCTTATAACGGCAACGTAGAGGTATATGGGTGCCACAGGGACTAAGCTACCCAGTAGAGCGCACCCGAAGCGAGATGCTAACTAGCTATAGCAAATATGCAACCGCAAACCCCCGGGAAGATGACAGAAGGACAACAGTTGTCAGAGGAACGGCAAGTATTGGTAGCGTAAATGAGTCAGAGGCTAGGGACAAAGCCCATTTCCCATCAGAGGCTGGCGCCATCGGGAAGTAGCCAGGACCCAGTGGTAGGTGAGGGAGCCACAAGTCTAATGCCAACACCCTACTCAAGCTGAGGAGGGAGCCACGCAGAAGAAGCCACAGGTTCCTCGCTATAAGAATCCAACACCTGACAAAGGAACTGTAGAGGTAACGCGAACACCCCTTATGCAGTACTCGTTACAGCAATCTCCGCCAGCGCAGAACTGAGGGGGAAGGCTGAGGACACCCAGTAGAAGTCATAGCACCCTACTGCCCCAGTTAGGCGAAGGCAAACATAAGAACACTCCATCTGGGAAGGGCGCTGGACAGGAGCAACCACCAAACACAGAGCCACGTATAACCCCTACCTGAGGGGGCTGCCCCACTGCAGCGACTACGACCTCTAGCACCGACGTGAAAATTGTACCCGCGGAGGGGAACACGCTTTAGCAGCCAATCCCGAGTGCCAGCATAACCACTTCAGCTAGCTAAGAAGGAGTGGTGGACAGAGAATACAGAGCCAGTGCCACCTATGATCGCAATCACCATATTCAGTGCATACGCACTTTATATGTTGTCGAGGATCAATACCATAACAGACCAGACGCGCGGAGGCCATGGAAATTGGGGGTCTCTAGGGCACCTAAGTAATGCTGGGTTAGTAGTTAGCAGGCCAGGAAGAGGTTAAAAACTAGTCTAGAGGACCGGGCGGAGCTCAGCAGGCTCATTGGGGAGGGGGACACATAGGCAGGAAGAATTTGCGCCAGAGAGATAAACCGCCCCCCCATCCCTAGGAACTAAGTTGCGGCCTAGTAGGATGCAAAGCCGGGGCCTAAAGTTAGGGCCCACGGCCGTCCGGGAAGCGCTGCCAGTCGGCTGAGCACCGAGGAGCCTGGACCGTGGAAGGCGCCCGCTTTCCCCTGCCCCCCCGGCCGCAGACGCTCAACCCGCAGGCCGGGAATCAACGATAGGCCCCAATGAAGCCGGGAACTAAAGTAGAGCCGTGCAGCCGACCAGAGGGCTGGCCGGAGAATGGGGAATCACGGAGCGGTGCGCAGAGGCGTCCGCTACACAACCCTGCTGCGGAACAGTAATTCCACCTGTGCAGGTAAGAGCCCAAAATCCGGGTAGGCCGAAAACGAGGCCGGGGACTAAATTTAACTGGTGACCGGAGGGCCAACGTACTTAAAGTGGGGAGACCTTGCGGGGGAGGTTGGTACCTACTCACCTGCCTTCATCTGTGTTCTTCACCCTTCTGACATGGACCAGCAGAACCACCTCTTAAGTCCCTGGCACAAGTGACAGGGACTGGATTGAAGGGCAGGAACAGGTGGCTCTATGGCTGGGGGGAGCAGAAAGGTCAAGCCCTCCTGGTCCACTTTTTCTTCTTGTGGGAGGCAGAGCGGTGGAATAAGCATCACCGGTCAGCCCCCCGGGGATGCAGAGCTCTTAGTAGCCCTGGACCCCCAACCTAAAGGAGAAAATAAAAATAAAAAATTAAAATAACAGCCAGCCTGCAGAGCAGGGGGTCTGCCTCCTACGACTCTAAGCTAAAAACTGATAAGCTCTCTCCTGGCTGGAGGGGGTATAGCTGGCAGGGGAGGAGCTATCACTTTTCAGCCTAGTGTCGCCTCCTAGTGGCAGCAAGCAGCTATACCCACGGTTCTGTGTCCCCCAATGATACGAGCGAGAAATGCTGTCGTGTGCAAGAGGCCATAGGCTGGAGATTAGGGAATGTGCTGATTCATTAAGAGTCAAAGGAAGCTTGCTCTACAGGAAGAGAGGCACTGTAGGCAAGGAACAGACCTCAGTCTGCAGAAGAACAGAGCCGCACTATTCCGGCAGCTGTGCCTGCTGATGCCGACTGCACGGACCACTGGAAGAATGTAGCAGTGGGACAGGTGAGCATTCCAGCTGCAGTGCCCGCCAGGAAAAGCAAGACGACTGCCAGTTACTTGTTTAAACCATTCATGAAAGGCTGCAGCATTGCACAGTATCACAGCTGGTAGTATCTAGGGAGCCTGTTGAGATTTTATGCCACCTGCACTATTTCCTGCCAGGTACGCTTTAAGGCCTTCTGCACACGACCATATTAGTGCAGTGTGCGAATCGTGGCCCCGCGAAATAAGGTTCCTGTCAGTGTGCATTCTGCAATATTCATGGGACCAACCCTATTATTGTCCGCAAAACTGACAATAGGACAGGTTCTATAATTGGTGGCCCAGCCACACGGCTGGTTGTTTTTGTTTTGCGGAACCATAGAAATTAAAGGGTCCGTGTGAGATCCGCAAAAAAAGGAGATTTTTGTGAAACTCACCTGTAAAATCTTTTTCTCGTAGTTCCATTGGGGGACACAGACCATGGGTATAGCCTAGAGGTATTACTAGGAGGGACACTATGCAAATAGAAGAAGCTCCTCCTCCTTGGGCTATACCCCCAGGCTCCAGCAGGAGAACTTCAGGCGTTGCCAAAGCAGTAGGAGAAGGAGAACCAGAAAAAAACAATGGAACCAAACGGGCCGTAAACCAAGAGGCCCAACAGGATATAGAAATCCTCCCATGCATACGGAAAAAGGGGTGGGAGCTGTGTCCCCCAATGGAACTACGAGAAAAAGATTTTACAGGTGAGTTTCACAAAAATCTCCTTTTCTCGGGCATTCCATTGGGGGACACAGACCATGGGACGTCCTAGAGCAGTCCATGGGGTGGGAGACACTCACGGCACCGCCAGGAGCCACGTCCAACGGTCAAACGGAAACCGCTGCCTGCAACACCTTGCGCCCAAGGTCCACGTCAGCGGACGCCAGCAAATGCACTTGATAAAACTTAGTGAAGGTGTGCAGGGACGACCAAGTGGCCGCCTTACACAGCTGGGACGCTGAGGCCCGATTGCGACAGGCCCAGGAGGATCCCACCGCCCTAGTGGAATGGGCAGTGATACGGACCGGAGGAATCTTACCACGAGCACGGTAAGCCGCCGATATTGCACAACGTATCCAGCGCGCCAAGGTGGCCTTGGAGGCCGCCAAACCCCGACGAGGACCGTCAGGTATCACAAACAAGGAGTCCGAACGGCGGAAATCAGCCGTGGCCCTGAGATACACTCGAAGAGCCCGGACCACGTCCAGGGAATGGAGAGCGCGCTCCTTGGAGTTAGCCGGAGAAGGACAAAAGGAAGGCAAAACCAGATCCTCATTAAGGTGGAAAGGAGACACCACCTTGGGTAGAAAGGACGGAACCGGACGAAGAACCACCTTATCTTGGTGAAAAACCAGGAAAGGTTCTCTGCAGGACAGCGCAGCCAGCTCCGACATCCGCCGAATAGAGGTTATGGCCACTAGGAAAACCACCTTCCAGGAAAGGAAGGAAAGGGCCACGTCCCTAAGGGGCTCGAAGGGGTTCCCCTGGAGACCAAGGAGGACCAGGTTAAGGTCCCAAGATGGCAGAGGATGGACGTACGGGGGAACAGAATGTGCCACCCCCTGAAGAAAAGTCCGCACCGGACCCAGAAAAGCAAGGGACCTCTGGAAGAAGACAGCCAGAGCCGAGACCTGACTCTTCAACGAACCGAGAGATAGACCCTTTTCAAGGCCCGACTGCAGAAAGGCAAGCACCACCGGAATGGAGAACCGTAGGGGAGGAACCCCTGATGACTCACAAAAGGACAGAAAGGTCTTCCATGTGCGGTAGTAAATCCTGGAGGAAGCCGGCTTCCGTGCCCTAATCATGGTGCGCACCACTGAATCGGAGAAACCCCGTTTCCTCAGGAGGAGGGTTTCAGCAGCCAGGCCGTTAAACGCAGCGACCGTAAGTTCCGGTGGAAGAGAGGCCCCTGAGACAGCAGGTCCTCTCTGTCCGGGAGGGGCCAAGGAGCGTCTGCGAGCATGCGCACGACGTCCACGAACCAGGAGCGGCGAGGCCAGTCTGGGGCGATGAGAATCGCCGGGATCCCTTCCAGCGCGATCCTGCGAAGAAGCTTGGGCAATAGAGGGATCGGAGGGAAGACATAGAGAAGGTGGAAGCGTTGCCATGGAGCCACAAGCGCGTCCACTCCGCAAGCCTTCGGGTCCCGTGCCCTCGCCAGGTACACAGGAACCTTGCAGTTCAACCTGGATGCCATCAGATCGACATCCGGACGGCCCCACCTGCGGCAGATCTCCTGGAAGACTTCCGGGTGCAGCGACCACTCGCCGGAATCCACTATGGTCCGACTCAGAAAGTCCGCTGTCCAATTGTCGACACCCGGAATATACACTGCCGACAGCAGCAGAACGTTGGACTCCACCCACTGGAGAATCCGCTCCACCTCCTGCATTATGGCCCTGCTGCGGGTACCACCCTGATGATTGATATAGGCCACGGCCGTGGCATTGTCCGACTGGACCCGCACAGGAACCCCGGATAGGATCCGGGTCCAATGAGAGAGGGAGAGAAAGATTGCTCGCAGCTCCAGGATATTGATCGGAAGGCGAGATTCCGCCGCCGACCAGACCCCTTGAACCGTCTGGTCCTGGAGAACACCGCCCCAGCCCGAAAGGCTGGCATCCGTGGTGACAATTGTCCAGACAACGGGGAGAAAGGAGCGGCCGGACCCCAGATTCGGGGGAGACAGCCACCAGGATAGGGAGGCCCGAACCCGAGGGGGGAGACGGACCCTGGAATCCAGACCCAATGGGGACTTGTCCCAGCAGGAGAGGATCAGCCGCTGAAGTGGGCGAGTATGGAACTGAGCATACGGAATGGCTTCCAAGGAGGCCACCATGAGGCCCAGAGTCCGCATGCACTGCCGGATGGACAGAGTCTGGGGAGACCACAGGAGTCGAACCGCCTCCTGAATCTGCGAGGACTTGGAGTCTGGAAGGAACACCCTGGAGAGTGACGTATCCAGAATCATCCCCAGGAAGGCGAGCCTCTGGGATGGGAGGAGAGACGACTTTGGTCGGTTGATCAACCAGCCGAACTGTTCCAGAGTCTGGACAGTAATCTGGACGCTGTCCACAGCCTGAGGAAAGGACGGGGCCTTTATCAGAATGTCGTCCAAGTAAGGCAAGAGAGAAATGCCCCTTGAACGAAGAAGGGTCATGATAGGTGCCAGGATCTTGGTAAAGACCCGAGGGGCGGTAGCCAACCCGAAGGGAAGGGCGACAAATTGATAATTGCGGTCTCCGATAGCAAACCGCAGGTAGCGCTGATGCGACTCTGCTACAGGGACGTGCAAATAGGCGTCCTGAATGTCCACCGAGGCAAGAAATTCCCCTGGAAGGAGTGACGCAATGACCGACCGGAGGGACTCCATGCGGAACTTCCTGACCCGCAGAAACTTGTTGAGCAGCTTTAGGTCCAGGATAGGACGCACAGACCCCTCCTTTTTGGGCACTACAAACAGGTTGGAGTAAAAACCTGAGCCCTGCTCCTCCAGGGGGACGGGGGAGATGACCCCCCGGTCCAGCAGAGAGGAGAC
Source organism: Bufotes viridis (assembly GCA_033119425.1). NCBI lineage: Eukaryota > Metazoa > Chordata > Amphibia > Anura > Bufonidae > Bufotes > Bufotes viridis. The sequence continues at coordinate 29,716,352 of CM065594.1, read as the reverse complement.
CGCCCCAACAGGGCCGAAGCCGGGTGGGGTCCCCGGGACCCGAGAGAGGAAAACGTTCCGGTGGTTTGGACTCGAAGTCTATCTTGTAACCGGACATTATAATCTCTAGAGCCCAGGCGTCCTGAATGTGAGCTCTCCAGGGTCTCAGAAAGGAGAGCAGACCCCCCACCGTGAGGTGGGGCGCCTTCATGCAGAGGACTGTTTGGGGGCTGCAGGACGGGCAGACTGAGCCTTCGGGCGCCAGGAGGGCTGGGGCTTGAAGGAGGGCTTTCTACGGAGTCCCGAGACCCTCCGGCCGATGAAGAGGAGGACGGCCGGGTGGAGGAGAAGCGACGAAAGGAACGGTATCGGGAACCAGAAGAACCTGGACGAGCAGGGGTCTGGACCGAGGCTGGGGCAGATGGGTACTCTTACCCCCAGTTGCAGCTGAAATAAACTCATCCAGCTGAGCCCCAAACAGACGGGATCCGTCAAAGGGAAGGTTTGCAAGGGAACGCTTGGAGGAAGCGTCCGCGTCCCAGACCTTCAACCAGATCTCTACGTTGAAGTATAGAGAGGGAGGAGATGCGGGCAAACAAGGCTCCAATGTCCATGGAGGCCTCGCAGAGGAATTTGGCAGCCTGAGACATTTGGAGGATAAGGTCCAAAGTGTCAGCAGGCGCATGTTGGTCCGTCAAATCCTGGAGATGACGTTGCAGCCACATAGAGAGGGCCCTAGCCACCCATGCAGATGCAAATGCCGGGCGCAGGGACGTGCCCGCTAGGGAAAAAATGGACTTCGACAAGGAATCCAAACGCCTGTCCACGGCATCTTGTAGGGAGGAGCCGTCCAGGACTGGTAGGGCAGTGTTTTTGGCCAGTCTGGCCACGGGCGGATCCACCTTAGGGGGGAAAGCCCACTTTTCCACGCTAGCCGCAGGAAATGGATACAGTACATCCATACGCCTGACTGAGGTAAATTTTTGGTTAGGCCGATCCCAGGCCTTGGATACGACCGCGGTGAACTCACTATGTACGGGAAACACCGCGGTCTCAGGTTTTTTAGGCGGAAAGAGGGCAAACTCCTGACTGGTGGGAGGAGTAGAGCCCTCCTGGAGGTTAAAGGTGTCACGGACCGCCGAAACCAATTCAGAGACCACAGCGGACAGTCTTGGAGGGGGGTCCCGCTCCATGATCTCGTCCAAATCTGACAATTCCCCCTCTGACATCTGCTCCCTGGGGGGAGAACCATCAGAGTGCGCCTCAAGGCGGGGAGGGGAAGCGGAGGCATCAGAGGAAGACTGCCGACGCTCACGCGGTCTCTTAGCGCCCGGGCGGCCCCTGGGAGGGTCACCTGGGGGAGCTAGGGTGGGGAGCGCCCCCGGGTTAGCGGGCGGCATACGCTCCATAAAGGCCATGGCTGCTTTGGCTACTAGGGCCAAATCCGCTGCAGCACTAGTCATGGCAGACGCCCAGGCGGGTACCACCGAGTCCGCAGGGGTAGGTGGGGAACCAGGCTGGGATATCGCAGTAGGGGCGACCTGATCCGGGCCAGGGGCAGGGCATGAGGCACAGACTCCTGTGACAGAGAGAGGCAAAAGGCACGTCTTACAGGACCCCAGTGGAGCCTGAGAAGACGCCTTGGCAGATTTTGTGGGGGCCCCAGGCTTAGGCATGATTGGCACCTTGTAGAAATAAGTTCTCCTACCAGTTAGAAGCAAAAATCTGGCAAAACTATCGCTCAGCAAGCACTGAAGTTCATCCAGTGCTGGGAGAGCCGAGCAGACACCATTCTGTAAGCTCCGGAGGAAGCAAGAGAATAGGCCCCGCCCCTCCGTGACGTCGAGGGCGGGGAAAAATAGGCTCCGCCCCTTTCATGACGTCAATGGCAGGAAAAAAGCACGCGCACGCATAAAAAATTAAACTAAAGTGAAAGAAAAAGGTGTCCCCCTCATGCCATGGGGGACCCCCTCTCAGAAATGCCCACAGTAATAGTGTCCCCCAAGAGGGGAGAACGCAGGGGGAGAGAGCCGCGACTGAATGGCCTCTTAAAGGGACCCCAACCTATTAATGGCGGCCCTGGTCAAATGAGCCGGGCTCGCTCCATAAGGTCCCCGCAGAGGGGATTATGTCCCCCAAGATGTGCCAAGCCTCTGGGGGGAGTCCAAGAGGAGAGGACCACCTTATTAAAGGTGGAACCGCCGCTTTAAGGCGGGATACCAATAAGGTGGCACCGACTATGGGTGCTGCTCTAGTGCCATGTCCTCTATGCCCCCAGCCCAGACGTGGTCATATTTCACCCAGGCAGCCAGAGGGACAGACGGAGGGAGGGAGAACACAGACTGCAGCCATACTTATCTGTTCCTGCAGTCTTCTCCCTCATATGTCCGGACCAGCAGGGAAGCACCTCTTCAGACGTCTGACTCCGCAGTGTGGGAGATGCAGTGCTCTGGAATGAGGGTGGCGATAGGTGTCCCAATGGCTGGCGGGATGCGGTGCTACCAGGGAGCCCGGATCCTCTTTTCTTCTTTGGGGGACAGTGGAGGAGGCCAGGCAGCGTCCATGGACGGCGGCAGTCACTCCACGGGGGACCAGGAAAGCGCAATGCTGACCTGCGTCCCCATCTGTAAGAAAAATAACAAACAGGAGTAGCAGTGTCATCCTCCTTCTACAGACACTAAGCAAAGACTGAAGTTCTCCAGCTGGAGCCTGGGGGTATAGCCCAAGGAGGAGGAGCTTCTTCTATTTGCATAGTGTCCCTCCTAGTAATACCTCTAGGCTATACCCATGGTCTGTGTCCCCCAATGGAATGCCCAAAAAATACAGATTGGACACAGGAAAAATACTGTTGTGTCTGAGGCCTGTGTGCCCCACTAACTGCATCAAAGGCTGTATTTTAGGTCCCTACAATAGGCTGGAATTTACTAACTCTGCTAATTTCACATAAACCATTAAATTAACCATTTAGCTTAAAGGGGTTGTCCCACGAATACTGTTGTAATTGCATGTCATTAAAGATTTAGAATAGCCACTTAGTTATTCAATATAATGTATCTGTATAGCGCCACCTGCTGTTTTTCTCATTTCTTTGTTCAGCTCACTGAGATGGCCGCACATGCTGTTTCCTCCTTCAACTGCCTCCTGAGCTATGATAGGGAGAGCTGAGACACGCCCCCTGAGCTGTGATAGGTAGAGCTGAGACACACCCCTGAGCTGTGATAGGTAGAGCTGAGACACACCCCCTGAGCTGTGATAGGTAGAGCTGAGACACACCCCCTGTTGCTGCAGCAGGAAAGACACTCCCCTGAGCTGCCAGCTTGATATAAATCTAGCAGAGCAATGAATATCAGATCTCTGGATCCATGTGAGGTACAGAGCCGGTTCTAGCTTTGTTAGAAAAAGAAAGTCATGTACTAAATGATGTCAGATTTTCATTTTTACACTAGTCATGTGATAACCCTCTGATCTTACATAACGTAAACATTGATGAATAATCAGAAAACAGTAAAAAGGTAACATTGCAAGTCAACTTTTTAATTTTTTTTTCATACATTAAAACACAAACGAAAACTCAATTCAATGTTTGGACTTATATGTACACCAGTTTTTAAGAAGAACCAGTTGCGCTTTTGTTGTGAAGGCCTCCTCATGGTATCAAAGGCATTACAGGACGCAAAAGATCCTACGCTACATTCCCATGAAAACAGGCCTCTTCATGCTCATTCACAATTCCTGGGCTGTCACTGCAGCTAATGAAATATTTGAAAAAAAGGAATGCACAGAAATCACATTAGTCACAAAGTACAGAATAAAAGGGGTTTTCTGGGAAAGTAAGAAACGTTTTGCAGAAACAAAAGGCGCTCATCTATAAGCCATGTGTAGCATTGCAGTTTCGCGTCATCCTCTTTAATGGGAATGAGGCGCAACACCCGACATGGTCTATTGATCAGGGCAGTGCTATCTGAATAATCCCAGAAAACCCCAGACATGTCTAGATATATATTACATATATTAATCCCCCCATATTAAAAAATACAAAAACTTAAATGTGTGGTTAAAACTGACTTAGGACAGTGTGTATGGCATAATTACAGGAAGCCACAAACTGGAATGATTCGATTACAATCTTTGCATCACATTCAGCAAGGCAAATTTCAAATGTAACATGTTAGTTAAAAAAAATAAATCATTCCAATAGTTTATTATGAACCACAGCAAAAGCAATATATAAAAAGACCAGCAAATTCTGTGTATTCAACATGTACAGGAATGTAACATGAGTACGGCAAAATGAAAAAAATAAAAAAAAATACCATGTTAAATTGAATTTCAGAAACAGGCACAAAGCATTCATTCCCTTTCATCCAGTCATCTGCATAAAATGTAAAGCTTAAACTTTTTATGACAAAAATAAGATTAAAAAAATTTAGAATATAAAAATGTACAATTCCATTGAAAATGATAAAGCAGTGCTAAGGAATTAAAACATCTAGAATTCTGTTAAACCACTTTAAGAACTTTTTTTTAGTGATCCGTATGAAAATGTTATAATTTAATTTACAAGGAGGACGCGGACGGACGGCTCGCTCTGCTATTTCCTGCTCCGTGTTCTCGACGGCTTCTCGTTCTCGAGTTTAGATGTCGGTTGTCTTGAGCTTCTTTTTGTGGGAGCTGCCTCTGAAGAAACAAAAGCAGCAAAGGGGAAAATGTTAAGAACTGATTAATGTTGAAGATTTCTTTTAAGAGGTTGCCCATGACCATTTAGACATGGCTGCTTACTTCCAAAGAAGTGTGAGCTCAAGCTTCAATGCTGCCATGGTACAAAATACCAGATGCAACCCAGGCACAGGTGTGGCGCTGTTTTTAGAAGGCAGCCATGTTTTTTCTAACGCCGTGCATCTCCTTTGAGCTTCTACTGCAACCTGCTCTTGTATAATATAGTAAATACCAACTCCAGTTTTCAAATACAGTAGCTATAATAGGCCATGACTCGAGAATAAGAACTTGAGCGGCAGCAGCAGCTGAGGTGGCAAACTAATCTAACTACTCAAAAGTTTCTTGCGGTGGAATAAAGCAAGGATGTCAAATATACTATAGAACTAGGCAACCATCAAAGAACACTTATACCCCAATACCTTTCAAACAGTAATAGGATCTAGAGCAGGGGTCAGCAAGATACAGCTATTAGTGAAACTGTAACTCCCCAACATGCCTCATTCACTTCTATGGGAGTTCTGAGAAGGGTGCATGCTGGGAATTGTTGCGTTACAGCAGCTGGAGGGCCAGAAGTTGCAGACCCCTGATTCAGTGGCTCACGGGGGATGAAGACCTCTTTCACAGGCTCCATCAATAGTAGCGGGCTGGAAAACTCTACCATAGTGGGGCTGGAAGAAATCTATGCATAAGGGACTCTTAAGAGTCCCTATTCAGTTGTATGGAAGGGATTAGAAGTTTCTAGAACATATAGATGTGGTTATCACGATACTACATTTTTATTCGATTTCAGTACCATAAAAAAATATATATATATATATTATATATATATATATATATATATATATATATATATATATATATATATATATATATATATATATTAGCGATACTCGATACCATGCAAAAAAAATAAACCAAAAAAGCCGCGTGCATTCCGCATTTTATGGAATGTCCGGCCCATAATAGAACGTAATAGTCCTATCCTATTTTTTGGAGGGGCAAGGTGACCAAAAAAGAAAAATTGCCATGGCGCTGCGATCCCCGGCAATTATCCCCTCAGGTGCGGCACCCGCTGCCTACACTTAAATTAATGTGTTAATTATATTCATTGGTGTCGCAGTGGGCACTGCCCCTCCCCTCTGCTATCAGTCCATTGGTGGCAGCGGCACGGGATGGAGGGACTGCCTCCTTCTCCTTGATGCTGCTGCGGAGAACATAGCATGCGCTGAGAGCAGCACATGCCATGTTCTCTAACAGATACTATTTAACAATACTAGGCTGCGTGACCTAGCAAGACCCGATATTGTATTGATCCGGGTCAAAGTATCGATTGGGTATTGAAACATCAATACCCGATGCAAGTCTATATACATATTATCTAGTTTAACTAGAATTCGTGCATTAAGACAAATGCCTGTAAGAAGCACGTTCACCTATATCAGGGGTGAGGAATTTCATAGGGCCCTGGGTCCCTGCCAGAGCAGTCGCCGACTTCCAGCTACACACTAAAAATACAGCGAGAAGTGATGCCTTCTATCATGACTTCTCACAATGTTTGTAGAAGCACTACTTCTACCCAGTGGTCTCCCCGATAGAAGCAGCGCTTCCACAAACGCAGAGAGATGCCGACGGCTTCTGTAGAGCTGCTCCTACCCGGCCGTCTGCAGCTATACGCGGGTAATGCTGTGAGATATGAGGACATCACTTCTTGCTGTGTTTGTAGCACTGCTCCAGAGTGGTTTATGGAAAAACAAATTACCTGTTTTTCTTTTCTTTGCAGGAGATTCAGAGGTCACCGATGGCTTTTCTGGTTGTGCCTCTTTAACTTCATCTTTCTGTGTTTTGGCATTTCTTTGATTTTTCCTACCACGACCAGCAGGAATATTTTCTGTTTCCGTTAGGATGGATTCGCTTGCTTGGGAAGGAGTTTCAGGTTCATCAAGAGGTGCACTTTTTGCTTCAGTGTTCGGCAGTTTCCTCTTCACTCCCCTTGTAGACTTTGTCGAACTTTCATCAGCTTTATTTTTACCTGAGCCTCCCCTTTTAGATTTAACAGGGGATTGGGTACTTTCCTTTTCTGGGGCTGACTTACTAGCCATTGCTCCTCTCTGCCTTCTTGAAGTGGACGGTTCAACATAATGAACTTCATCATTTTCACCATCTACTACCTTAGAAGACGCTCCTCGTCGGCTCCGTTGTGGACTTGTGTGAAGAGCTTCTGTAGAATCCGTGGACTTGTTTGCCAATTTTTCATCTGTATCTTCTCCTTTCACAACTGCCTTTCTACCTCTTTTAGGAGGCGCAACATCTGATACGGTTAGAGATTCAGGGCTGGTTGATGCTGGAGTCTCCTCAGCTTCTGCTTGATTGTTTCCTCTACGAGATCTCTTAACAGGAAGTTTCAGCTCCGATGCATCAGGTCTAGCCTTTACCTTAGATCTGCCACCTCTTGTAGATATTTCATTGGACTCCTGAGAAGATGCTTCTGTTGTGTTTTGAATGTCAGTGGCCAGCAGAGGGTGCCATTGTACAGATTTTGCCTGCGATTTAGCAGCAGTCTGTTCATCCGTATTTTGTACAGTTTTACCTCTTGCATTCTTTCTACCCTTTACTTCAGGGGCTGACTGAGGCTCAGTGTCTGACTTTTTACCCCGTGTCCCCCTTCTTTTAGGTTCTGTATCCTCTGAAGCAGCAGGCTTAGTCTGATCTTCATGACTTGCACTGGACTCTTCTTGTAAAAGCTGATTTTTTCTTGAACTTCTTTGCTGTTTAGCGCTAGATTCCTTTGTCTGTTCATCAGCATCAGATACATTGCTAGTGTCTCGTGTAGTTCTAGGTCTTCCCTTTGCTGGTAATGCCTTTTGAGAGACCTCAATTTTAGTTACCACCGCTTCAGAACTGGCCAAACTTGTTGTCTCAGGGGAGAGATCTTTGCTTTTGTTTGGTCGTACCCGTGAACTCTTAGGCTTGCTTTCAGCTGGAGGTTCAGTCACCGAGTCCTTTGTTTGCCTAGCTGCTCTTTTGGGGGATTTGGGCTCTGGGCTCTTAACTGGCTCTTTTGAAGCGGCTGAATCTTCTACCACAATCTCTGTTGAACTCTTGGCCTTTGATTGGCCCCTGCTTTTGGTTTCCTGTTTGGATGTCTTTGGTTTAGCAACATCAGGCTCAATACCTTAACACAAAAAAAAAAAAAAAAAAATATATTACTTTGCCTAATTCAATAAACATGTTTTACCTACAATAACCAACTTAGGGTGCTCTGAACTCACTGGAAAGTTCTTCTGCGTTCTTACGTCTTCCACCTCTTCTGCGCAAAGGTGACGCTTGAACAGGTAACGCTTCAGGTTGCTCATTCTCCAAACTTGAATTAGGATCTCCTGGAACCATATAGAAAAATAAAAAACACTTAGACACTGCAATGAAGTAAACTAACAGCAGGCATCCATAACAGCTGTATATAAAGGGCAAAAAGAATGAAGGACAACACACTGAATTTTAAAGTGTACCTGCAAGCATATAGACAGATTATTATGCACACGTGCACCATAGAATTCTTTTAACATCTTAAGGACCAGGATAGTTGTTTTTTTCTCCACACCTTCCTAAGGCCATATCTTATTTTTCCGTTCCACAGCCATGAGGGTTTTTTTTTCTTCTAACTGGCACTACTTTTTTGGTGTTTGTTACTATTTGAAATTTTTTTACTTTTTATTTTATTACTATTTCCCCTTAGGGGTAGAACCTGGGCTCTTTACATCCCTTGTCCTATTCACCCTAATAGAGATCTATCAGGGTGAATAGGACCTGACACTGTCCCTGCTGCCCTGTGCTATGGGCACACAGCAGCAGGAACCATGGCAGCCAGGGCTTCAGGAGCGTCCTGGCTGCCATGGTAACCGATCGGAGCCCCAGCATTACACTGCTGGGGCTCCGATCAGAAGAGAGGAGGTGGGGGACCCTGTGGCCACTGCCACCAATGATATCAATACTGAAGGGATTGGGGGGGCGCACTGGCCACCAATGTTTTTATACTGTGGACAGGGGGGGGGCTGAGGGCGCACTGGCCATCAATGATAATAAGGTTTAAGATATTACAAGCACATTGCCCAGACCCTGCCTCTGCGGCACCTGAGGGGTTAATTGCCGCGCATCGCAGCCATCTATCAGAGGCAGGGTCTGGGTCAGGCATCCTCAAACTGCGGCCCTCCAGCTGTTGCAAAACTACAACTCCCAGTATGCCCAAACAGCCTACAGGTATTGGCCTACAGCAGGGCATTGTGGGAGTTGTAGTTTTACAACAGCTGGAGGGCCGCAGTTTGAGGATGCCTGGTCTGGGCAATGTGCTTGTAATATCTTAAACCTTATTATCATTGGTGGCCAGTGCGCCCTCAGCCCCGCCTCCTCTACTCTCATTGGTGGCCAGTGCGCCCTCAGCCCCTCCTTCTCTTCTGTCCATTGGCAGGGCAGCGCAGCACAGGGGGAAGGAGGGACGGCCTCCTTCTCCCCTGTGCTGCTGAGGGAACATGGCCGCGCTGAGAGCAGCGCGGCGATGTTCGGTGATAGCACAGTTATCGGTATATCGGCCTGGTTAGGGGCCGATACCGATAACTGTGAAAATCATGAATATCGGCCAAACCGATAATCGGTCGACCCCTACTCTATAGCGCTGGAATATAACCTCATCTAGAGCGCAGCCAGGATCCTGTGTCCAGTACAATACCAGGAGGGTTCTGCCACATTCACTGCTGTTGACAGATCCTTCTCTGTGTGAACTGTTTAGGCTCATTTCAGCCGGACTTGTCCTGTGCGGAAATCACGCTCCGTTATCATCGTGATTTCTTGTTATGGGCGCTGCTAGTTTCTCAGGAGCACACGGTGTTATAATGCTGTCTCCATGACCTGTATCTACTAAATTATACCGAGACACACACAGCTTTAACCCCTTAGTGACCACCCATACGTGTTTTTACGGCGGTCACTAAGGGGCCTTAGGCTGGGCTGCCGCGTTTTTACGGCGGCCCAGTCTAAGCGCTGCACGGGTCCCCCGTGCAGCGGGGAGCGCGGGCCCGGCTCTCACATGAGAGCCGCGACCCTGCTCTAACAGCCCGGGCCGGCAGGAGTGCCGATCCGGGCTGTTTAACCCCTTACATGCCGGGCGCAATGGCGCCTGCGCATGTAAAGGGTTGACAGAGGGAGCGAACTCCCTCTGTCACCCATCAGCACCCCGCAGATGCGATCGCGGGTGCTGATGGGCTGGGAAGCTCACCTTCCTTCCGGCAGGGCCCTGAGCCTGCCCTGAAGTATTCACCAGCAGGCTATGCCTCTCTGGCGTAGCCTGCTGGTCAAAGGTAGAATTAGCACTGCATTTAAAATGTAATGCATTATATATATAATGCATTACATTTTAAAAGCAATCAAAATACTGTATATTATAGTCCTCATGTGGGACTATTAAGTAGTAAAAAATTAGAAAAAATACACATTTATTAAATAAAAAAATTCCATGAAATATAAAATATCGTTTTTTCCATTGAAAATACGCTTTTCAATGAAAAAATTGCAAAAAAATTATCCCCACATGTTTGGTATTGCCGCATCCGTAACAACCGGCACTACATAAATATTACATAAATTATCCCCTATAGTACACGCCGTTAAAAATAAATAAAAAAGCCCGAATTTCTAATTTATTCTTAATTTTCACAGAAAAAACGAAATAACAAGCGATCAAAAAGCGGAATTTACTAAAAATTATACCAATGAAAATAGAAGTCGTCCCAAAAAATCAAGCCCTCACACAACTCCATAGAAAAAAAATTAAAAAGTTATGGGTCCTGGGAAGTGGCGATGCAAAATCTTTTTTTTGTTAAAAAAGGGGTTTTATTGAAAAAAAGTAGTAAAACTTAAAAAAACTATAAGTATTTGGTATCCCTGTAATCGTACTGACCCAGGGAATGAAAATATTATGTTACTTTTACCGAATAATGAGCACCGTAAAATTTATAATGTACAAACGCAGTGGCAGTAGTACTATTTTTCCCCTTCTCCCTCCCAGAAAGAGTTAATAAAAGTTAATAACATAGTTATGTGTACCCCAAAACGGCGCTATTAAAAACTACAACTTGTCCCGCAAAAACAAGCCCTCATACTGCTATATAGACGGAAAAATAAAAAAGTTATAGCTCTGGGAACGAGACCATGAAAAAAGGACGAAAAACGCTTGGTCATAAAGGCCCAAACAGGCTTGGTCACTAAGGGGTTAAAAATCAGTATAATGCCGTGTGCTCCTGAGAAACGAGCAGCGTCCTTAACAGGAAATCACGATCATACATGATTTCCGCACAGGACACGCTCTGACCCCTCCAGGCTCTTCTGTCCCGCCCCAGCAGGAACAACTCCCCCCCTGCTCCTAGAGCCTCATTAGCATATTATAAAAGTTAGATTTTTAGCGTAACGGGGGCTCTGAGAAAAGTAAGAATAGGCTAGTTAGGTTTAACAGTATAACAATGGAAGTGCTGGATTTAGCACAATGGGCTCCGTTTAATAGCAGAGTTAAGGTACTTTCACACTAGCGTTTTGGATTCCGTTTGTGAGATCCGTCATGGGCTCTCACAAACGGTCCAAAACGGATCAGTTAAGCCCCAATGCATTCTGAATGGATGAGGATCCGTTCAGAATGCATCAGTTCGGCTCCGTTCCGCTTCTATTCTGTTTTGGAGACAGATACCAAAACGCAGCTTGCAGCATTTTGGTGCCCGTCTGACGATGCAGAGCCTAACTGATCCGTTTTGAATTACAATGCAAGTCAATGGGGACGGATCCGTTTTCAATTACACAATGTAATTCAAAACGGATCAGTTTTGGACTTTGCATTAGTTTTAAAGAAAAATGACAAACGGATCCGTTCTTATCGGATACAAACGCTTGCATTATAGGTGCGGATCCGTCTGTGCAAATAAACAGACGGATCCGCACCAACGCAAGTGTGAAAGTACCCTTAACAGTCAATCATAACGCGTTAACTCACCAAGTGGCTGTTAACTCTGCTACATCAGTAGCTCAACTAGAAGTAATACCTTTCACTTCGAGATCTGCTGCTTCAATCTGAAGAAAAAGTACTTTTAATCCATATGCAAATGAGTACTAAGGATAGGCACAAGACTGTGCACCCTTGCTCCCCCTGCCAGCCCCTTGCTCATCCTGATAAAAAGGGTCAGGTTCTTGTAAAGTCATCTTGTCTGGCATCGTCAATTAGGAAAGAAAAGCAGCACATGGCAGCTCTTTGTGGCACTGGTCATATATAGGTTAAATCAACTTTCTCCAGAGAGAAGCAGCAGATCAAGTGAAAGATATCATTACAGTCTGCTGAGCTAGCCGTACAAGACAGTGACTGGGTTAATCAGCGAATTACATGGCAACAGGTTCTCTTTACAACTACATTACTTGTTCTAGGGGCCTGGCACCAGCCTGGATATGGGAGATTAGACGACAGAGCTTAAAGGGATTCTGTCACCAGATTTTACCCCCTCCAGTTAAAAATATGTACCTGTCGGTTCTCTTGAGCTGAAGCTTATGATGCCCTTTATAGCTCCTAGTGTGGCTTTATTTTCTTATAAATTTGATTTTTGTAATATTCAAATCACTTACATAAAGGTGCCCAAAGGGATGTCCTTCCATACCTCGGTGCCCGGCGCCGCCTTTACTATAATATATGCATCAGACGGCGTTCTGACGTAATTCCTATGACTGACTAAATCCCGCGCGTGCCGTCTGATGCATATATTATAGTAGAGGCAAAGCTGGGCACCACTGGAGGGAGTAAAATCTGGTGACAGAATCCCTTTGAGGCACTGAAATAAGCAGCCTGCACTATGACTGGTCCATGCTGCTATTCAGAAGCAGAACCTGCTATGCAGTGTAATTAGAACAATTGTATTATGCACACTTCTGCACCAAAATAGTTTTTCTATATAACGAGTTCACAAAATTAACATATTAGCAAAAGTAAATAAGGTTACCTCCAGAAGGTACTGGTTCATTTGGCACTGCTTTTCTTCTTCCTCTTGGAGGTAGCTGGGTTTTCTTTTCTGCAACTGGCACTATGGACTCTTGAGGTTCTGGTGTTTGTAGGTGTTCATCTGCAATCTGCTTTGATGACCTGACATTCTGACGAAGAGCTTTCTTCGTTGATTTGGCAGTCTTTTCATTTGCATCTAGAGACAGTCTTTGTGACGAGTCAGACTCTCCTACAAAGAAGGATAAGATTAAATAAAGCTTCCCATTGCACTTCTAGAAAAATTTACAGCTTGCAGAGTAACGACTACTAATGTATTTCAGCCATTTGTGACGGTCCAGTTCAACTGAATGGGGTTTGCAGAAATCCAAGCACTTGCTGCAGAAACAACCCCATAAATGGGAACCATAAAAATGCAGTGCAGTCTGTAGGCAGCACGCTATAGAGCAGGAGGAGCTGAGAAGATTGATGTATAGTGTTAAGTTCCTGCTCACTCTGGGCTGTGAAGTCCAGGAGGCGGTTCCATCAGTGATTGTATACACGGTCATAGAGGGAAGGCTGTCAGATAGCAGTCAATCACTGATAGGACCGCTCCTTGACTTCAAAGCCCAGAATTAGCAGGAAATTAAAGGGGTTGTCTCTCACTTCAGCAAGTGGCACTTATGTACAGGAAGTTAATACAAGGCACTTACTAATTTATTATTATCCATATAGGTCCCTTTGCTGGTTGGATTGATTTTTCCATCACATACAATCCAGCAGCGGTGGTCGTTCTTGCACACTATAGCAAAAAGCTCCGGCCTCTGGTGGCTGGGACTGTGAGCGCGCACATAGTCTGGCGATTTTTCCTATAGTGTGCAAGCACGACCACCACTAATGGATTGCAGGGTGGTCATAAGCATGGAAATGAGAGGTGTATAAAGTGGTGGAAAAATGAATCCAGCCAGCAAAGACGACAATATGGACAATCACAATACATTAGTAAGTGCCTTGTATTAAACTTCCTCTACATGATAAATGCTATTCGCTGAAGTGAGAGACAACCCCCTTTAAATGAATGAAATACAAGTTTTACACAATCTTTTCACATAAAACTGGTTCCCTTTAAGGCATGTTTGGTTTGTGGCAGCTCTGCTGGACAAAAGGATGGACTATAAAGCATCGTTCAAGGATCAACTATGCTCCCCACTACATTTCTTTGTCCAGCAGTGCCTTCATACGTCAAACCTGCCCTCAGACAGGCCACCACAGAATGACTGAACCATTGCACGTTTTTGGAGTTTCTGCATGAACTCCACTTATGGATGCAGAATAGGAAATACAGGACTACAATCCATCATTTTACATGTGTTACAATAAAGCTCTAGCAAACTCCCAACTAACCTTCAGTAGTCTCAGGTTGCCTCCTTCGTTTAGTTGATGTAACCTCATCAGCAATCGGTGCTGTCTCCTTGGTCACTTCTGTGTTCCTAGATCTACCCTTGCGTGTGGTAGAGGTAACGTTATCAGGAATAGCACTCTCTTCCTCCGCAGATGAAGCCACATCTTCAGAAACTGTAGATTCTTCAAGCTTGTCTACCTTTCCAAGCCTTCCTCTGCGCCTCTGTGAAGTTACTTCTACAACTGGACCAGATTCCTCTGTTGTAACCTTAGACCGACTTCCACGTGTTGGTGCAGTTGCTTCACTATCAATTGAAACAGACTCCTTTGTACTGTCTGTAACTTTTGTCTTTCCTCTGCCTTTCTGAAAAACAGGCTTGTCATTCAAGACCGGTATGGAATCCTCTGGTGCCTCCACAAGTCCTTTAGACCTGCTTCCGCGTTTTGGCAAACTTACATTAACTTTAGGGATGGAAGCAGACACTTTAGCAACTTGTCCTGCAGCTTTTCGTCTTAATCCGCGTGTCTGGGTAGTTGGCAACTCATCTGACACTGAAACAGATAATTCTGCAGAGACTTTAGACCTACTTCCACGAGTCACTTGAATCTCGGGAGGTGAAGGCTCCTGGGACAAATCTACCTTGGACTTTTGTCTTCCCCTGCGTGTCTGGGATACAGTCTTGCCTTCAGTGGAATCCTTGGCAATTCCACTACGATTAGGAGATGCAACATCTCTGGCAGAATCAGCAACAGACTCCTTGGAGACTTCTGGTAGGATGCTGGGTTTTTCTTTACGTGCTGGGGATGCTAACTTTGTCTGTGCAATGGGAACAGACACCTCCAGTACTGGTGCTGCGCTTTTTATGGGTCTTCCACGGCGAGCTGGAGCAGTAACTTCAGAAACAGGAAGAGATTCCTTGAGCACTTCAGTGGTGGTGCTAGGTCTTTCCTTAGATACTGGGGAAGTCAACAGAACAGATTCATTGGTAACTGCAGAGGTGTTTTGTCTTCCTCTACGTTTTGGGGATGTTGCTTCACTGAGCAAAGACTCCTTATGCGCTTCAGCAGTGGTACTATGTCTTCCTTTAAGAGTTGGAGAAACCACCTTGTCAGCAATGGGAACAGTTTGCTTAGGGTTTTCTGGGAGAGCTTTAGGTCTTCCACGATGAGTTGAAGTCACCTCAGCATCAGATACGGATTCTTTAGGCGTTATAGCAGAGGAGCTTTGTCTTCCTTTACGACTTGGGGAAGTCACCTCAGCATCAGATAAGGATTCTTTAGTGACAACAGCAGAGGAGCTTTGTCTTCCTCTACGACTTGGGGAGGTCACCTCAGCATCAGATACGGATTCTTTAGCAGCTACAGCAGAGGAGCTTTGTCTTCCTCTACGACTTGGGGAGGTCACCTCAGCATCAGATACGGATTCTTTAGGGGCTACAGCAGAGGAGCTTTGTCTTCCTCTACGACTTGGGGAGGTCACCTCAGCATCAGATACAGATTCTTTAGCTGCTACAGCAGAGGAGCTTTGTCTTCCTCTACGACTTGGGGAAGTCACCTCAGCATCAGATACGGATTCTTTAGCTGCTACAGCAGAGGAGCTTTGTCTTCCTCTACGACTTGGGGAAGTCACCTCAGCATCAGATACGGATTCTTTAGCTGCTACAGCAGAGGAGCTTTGTCTTCCTCTACGACTTGGGGAAGTCACCTCAGCATCAGATACGGATTCTTTAGCTGCTACAGCAGAGGAGCTTTGTCTTCCTCTACGACTTAGGGAAGTCACTTTGTTGCCATCATCAGCGGCAGAAACAGACTTTTTAGGAACTGCAGCTTCTACTGCAGGAGATTTAACGCTGGAGATTGGTCTTTCCCTGCCTTTTGTGGATGTCTCCTCATTGACAGCATCAGCGGGAGCTTCAGTAGTGGCACCAGGTCTTCCTTTTTTTACTCGGAGATGTCGCCTTGCCATCTTTTGGAACAGACGCCTTGGGTTCTTCTGCCAATGCTTTAGGTCTTCCACGTTGAGTTGATGCAGGCACTACAGCATGAAGTTGAGCTTTCTTAGGGGCTTCTCCACTGGAGCTTTGTCTTCCTCTAGGTTTTGGAGACGTCACCTCAGCATCAGATTCTTCAGGAGCTTTAGCAGTGGAACTTGGTCTTCCTCTACGTCCCTGAGAAGTCACCTCACTGACAGCCTCAGGCACAAATTTCTTGGGAATTTCTGCTGTGGTGCTAGGTCTTCCTTTAGAGGAGGGGGAAGTCACTTCAGCATCAGAAGCAGAGATTGACTGTTTAGGAGCTTGAGTGGTGGAGCTTGGTCTTCCTCTACGTCTTGGGAAAGTCATTTCAGAATCAGATGCAACATGCTCCTTAGGCAATTCTGCAAGCAATATTTTTAGTGTTAATACATAGGTGACTGCCGAATACTAAACAAGCTTAAATGAAAAATAATGAACTCTAAAGTAAATGTCCTTGTTTAATCAGGTGTAGTACTACAAGCCCCATACTAAATTCTAGAAGAAAAAAATATAATTCTGGCAACTAGCATGCAAATATGCAATTGCGCCAAAGAAAAACCCACCTATATTTACAAGTGGGGGTAACCATGCCAGACTAAGGAAGCTACATAGACTCACCTGAGGAAGAAATCCTTTGGCTCTTGGAAGGTCGCCCTTTCTTTTGTGTAGATTTAACAGCTTGGCTGCTCTGTATAACAGGCTCTTGCTCGATCTGTGACTGCACAGGTTTATGGGCTTCATTACCTGTGGTTATAAAAGAAAACTCAGTATTCCTAGCAAGTTCCAGTCAAAATAATGAAAGGGCTCTAGACATCTCAAGCCCTAGAAAATGCGTAGCAAATAACCTTTTCTAAAATCCTGTTTTAAAAAAAGTTTTATTTCCATGTCACTATATTTAATAAGGCAATTCTTAAGATTGTTCGTTTTTTCAGTCATACCTTGTATATCTTTGTATGCCAAACCACCTTTATTAACCCCTTCAGGACCCTGCCATTTTTAGCATATCTGACATGTGTCACTGTGTGGTAATAACTTTAAAATGCTTTTACTTATCCAGGCCATTCTGAAATTTTTTTCTCGTCACATATTGAACTTCATGACAGTGGTAAAATGGAGTCAAAATAGTTTATTTTTGTTTATACAAAAAAAAAAAAAATTACCAAAAATTTTGAAATGTTAACATTTTAGAAACTACACCCCTCAAGGTATTCAAAACTGATTTTACAAACGTCGTTAACCCTTTAGGTGTTCCACAAGAATTAATGGAAAAAATGTAGATGACATTTCAGAATTTCACTTTTTTGGTAGATTTTCCATTTGAATCAATTTTTTTCCGCCAACAAAGCAAGGGTTACCACCCAAACAAAACTCAATATTATCCTGATTCTTTAGTTTACAGAAACACCCATACGTGGTCCTAAACTGAGGTATGGGCACACGGCAGGGGGCAGAAGGAAAGGAGCGCCATGTGGTTTTTGGAAGGCAGATTTCACTGAGATAATTTTAAGTTGCCATGTCACATTTGAAGACCCCCTGATGAACCCCTAGAGTAGAAACTCCAAAAAAATTATCCCATTTTGGAAACTACGGGATAAGGTGGCAGTTTTGTTGGTACTATTTTAGGATAGATATGATTTTTAGTTGCTCTATATTGGCTTCGGTAGGGTATCATTTTTGCGGGATGAGAGGACTGTTTGGCACCATTTTGGGGTGCAAATGACTTTGATCACTTGCTATTACACCTTTTGTGAGGAAGTTGACAAAAAAAAATAAATGGTTTTTTAACACCGTTTTTTTTCAGTGCTGTTCTGAGGGGTTAGGATATATGGTATTTTTATAGAGCAGGTTGTAACAGACGTGGTGATACCCAATATGTCAACTTTTTTTATTTATTTTTTTACATTTAACACAATAAAAGTATTCTTGAAACAAAAAAAATCATGTTTTAGTGTCTCCATAGTCTGAGCCATATTTTTTTTATTTTTTTGGGCAATTGTCTTAGGTATGGGCTCATTTTTTGCGGGATGAGGCGACGGTTAGATTGGTATGATTTTCGGGGGCATAGCCTTTTTGATCGCTTGGTGTTGCACTTTTAGTGATGTAAGGTGACAATTTTTATTTTTAGAATAGTGTATTATTTTTACGGTGTTCATCTGAGGGGTTAGGTCATGCGATATTTTTATATAGCCGGTCGATACGGATGCGGCGATTCCTGATGAGTATACTTTTCTTTTTTTCCCATTTTTTTTACTTTTGGGAAAAAGGGTGCTTTTTACTTGAAACTTTTTTTGTAAAACTTTTTTTTTCTTCATTTTTTCCCACACTTTTTTGTCCCACTCTGCGGATGAAATGCGTTTTTCACTGATGGTTGCTAAGAGATGTAGTTTGTAAACCTTCAGTTTATCACGCGCGTGAAAAACGCATCAAAACGCATTGCACCCGCGTGGAAAAAATGACCAAACAGAACGCAATCGCAGACAAAACTGACTGAACTTGCTTGCAAAATTGCGCGTTTTTAACTGAACACATCCGGACCCAATTCATCACGCCCGTGTAAAAGAGGCCTAATACAGCCTGGTTTGGGGGCTGGATTTCACAGGCTCTCCCGGAAGGCAGCCACGATGCCTAAGGAAGGGATCGTGCTGCCTTCCCTGCAATGGGGTCCCTGTCACAGCAGCGCAGGGACTCAATGGCAGCTCCGATCCCCGCACAGACATCGCACATGCTGCGGTCAGTGCTGACCACGGCACATCAAAGGTTAATGCACCAGCATCAGTGTTTTCACAGATGCCCGGCGCATACAGCAGGGGTCCTGCTATCAGTGACTGCAGGACCCCTGCAGCGGATCTGGCGGGTGCAGCACCTGCCCGATCAGGGCGCCATACATGTACGGCGCTGGGCATTAAACAGGTCTGACTTACCAGGGGGGTATAAGATGTGTAAGCTAAGCTATGGATTATGCGTTACCTGTCCTTGTGCTCACAGGCAGAATTGCAATGAGATGACTGCTGAAAGGATCTCTCCAAAACAGGATGCCTCCAACATATTGGGCCTAGTGGCCAGTGAGTAAACCGTTTTTTTTTTGTTTGACAGATATTGACATGGAAAATTTAAAATATAAAAGTACGCAACATTAAAGGCCATTAGATAGTACAACCGGTTACGCAAAAAAAGGCTTCATATGGCTATGTGAACGGGGAAAAAAAAAAATTATGGCTCTAGGACAGCTGGGAGAAAAATAGTTTTCATTGTTCTGTCCTAAAAGGGGTTAGACAACAGGTCAATTTCCCATAACACACGTGTTCACTTGCCGCACACTATACCTGAAGCAGTGTCATCCAGAAGGCTCAAACGTTTTGCAGGTCTTCCTCGACGCACAGAAGTATTTCCTAAAGCTAAAGCAAAAAATTCAGTTAACTAAAGACTGTCATTGTTATCCATTACAGGCAGAAAATTGTATTGCACTTTTCTATTTACTACACATTAAGTTTTCTTTGTATCTATACCTGTAACCATCTTCTGCTGAACACAATCCTGTCTATTTGGCAGGACAACCCCTTTAAGCTTCACAGCACTTGGAGCCTAATGATAGTAAGCCCTAATACGTCTAATTTCTTAATGGATTTTTTTTAAATATTGACATACTTACATTCTGCAGAGCGGTTGCTGGAAACAGTAGATATATCCTACCAAAATAAAACGGTAACACGTTTTAATCAAAATGAAAACAGACTAGATCGGCATAAATAAGTTTCTATAAAAATGGAATACATCATCATACATAGCCATCTGCCCTTCACTTTCACTAGTGATACTTGCAATTAGGGCTGGAAATAGTTATTTTATATTTCCTATTCCCTTTGACTTAAAAATAAAAAACAAAAAACTGTTGCATGTCTCATTCTAGCCTATAAGAGGTATTCCAGTTTCTGAAAAAGTTATCTATTGTGTAATCAAAAGTTATACAATGGCCTAATATACTTCCTGTAATGGCTCTCAAGTGAGATCAAGGTTTACTTCTAGTAGAGAAAAAGCAGTCTGGGTCATGAGATGACCCCAAAGCGCATTACGTTTCAGATAACTGTAGTGTAATGAGCCCCGCATCTGTGCATCCATCACACGACCAGGACCGCTTTTTGTTACCCGCTGGCAATAAACAAAACACTTCATTTAGAGCTTTCCAGATGAAAGCACACAAGATTTTCTTACTAGCTTTATAAACCGTATATGAATTTACCTCTCTGGCCTTCGACTTTGGTGGCGTTTTTATCAAGTTTCTTATTCCAAATATTTCTTCTATCGGACGGGCACTTTCAGTTGACTGAACGTTTTCAACTGGAGTATTCATTAAACGATTTAATGCAATGTCCTCAACTGGCTGCTCCCGTTCTTTAGGGGTTTTCATTAGGCGCTTTATGCCAATCATGTCCTCCACTGGCTGACCACGGACTTTGGGGGTCCTCATTAAGCGTTTTATTCCAACCATATCCTCCACTGGCTGTGATTTCTCCTTAGGTGTTGCCATTAGTCGCTTTATTCCAATCATATCTTCCACTGGTTGTACTTTTTCCTTAGGTGTTCTCATGACACGTTTGACACCAGCAAAATCTTCCACAGGCTCACCTCTTTGTTTCGGGGTCTTCATGATTCTCTTAACACCAACAAGATCTTGCACAGGCTCCACCGTCTGTTTAGGGGTCTTCGTGATTCTTTGGATACCAGGGAAATCTTCCACAGGCAACCCCTTTTGCTTGGGTGTCTTCACAAGCCTGTCAATGCCAAGCACCTCAAGGTTTGCAGATCTCCGAGTAGAAGCCCGAGGGGAGTCAGTTTCTTTTGGTGTTCTCAACATTTTCCTTAATGCGTGAGGGTCAGTAACAGGTGTCCCTTTCTGTTTAGGCGTTCTCATAATGCGTTTGACACCAGAGAGACCCACAAACTTCTGATTACCCTTCTGTGATTTTGGAGTTTCTTCTGACAACTCTTCAGACTGCAATTCTGGGGAGGCAGGACTCTGCAGAAGCCTCGAAACAGCATCCCGACTATATTGCTTACGTTGTGTAGTACTAGCACTGTTTAATGGCGAAACCACCATTTCACCTGGAAGCAAAGAAAGAAAGGTAAGACGTGTCCCAGAAACATAACAGTAGGTTCATACCACATGTAGTGGTATATTTCAGGCAGAATAAATCCCGTCACAGTTAATGGGGATTCAGAAGTGCACAGCTATGACGGATACAGTACCTCTGGTAGTGTGCTCCTACCATTAAAGTCAATAGCAGCTGAACTGCAATACAGTGGACAAAGCCTTCTGCTTCCAGATCCAAACATTTTTAAGATTCTGGCAACAGTGCCACAAAAAGCAGATAAATTAGGGTATCTGAAAATAGGTCATCAAAATCTAAGCTCCAGAAAACACCTTTATAGAGGACCTTTCACCGGTCCAAAGTTTGTTAGTGAAAGGTATGTACATGCAGAGCGGCATCCAGGGATGACCCTGCACTTACTTGTATCCCTGGGTGCCGCTCCGTTCGCCTGCTGTAGCCCCCGGTACCGGCGCTCGTGCTGCTGATAATTTTGCCTTGGGCGGAGACATCCTTTTTTGCCCTGGGCGTCTCCTTCTCCAGGCTGGAACGCTGGCCAATCGCAGCGCTCAGCCCATATCCTGCAACCTCCCAGGATATGAGCCGAGCGCTCAATTGGCCAGCGCTCCAGCCTAGGAGAAGGCACCCAGGGATACAAGTAAGTGCAGGGACATCCCTGGGTGCCGCTCTGCATGTACATACCTTTCACAAACTTTGGACCGGTGAAAGGTCCTCTTTAACATTGGAGACAATAGGCAACATATGCCTACACAGTGGCATACACCAAAAGGACAAGATAGCACACTGCATTCAGGTGTGACCATAATTCACAGGCGAGTTTTCATAAGTTTACACCTACCCATTTTCCCTAACAAAATGCAACCAACAGCAATTTGAACACCAACCTGATCCTTCTGGAGTCTGCATCACCGACACCTCCACGACCACAGAATTTGGAGAGTTCATTTTAGAGCTTTCCAATCGATTACTTTTTCTTTGCTTCGCATTTGCTGGGGTGCTAAACAATTCAGCCACACCTAGAAAAGAGGAGGGTTGGAAAAAAACAAACAGACAAGTTAGTATAAAATGGCACCTTTAAAGTTATCCCCTATGCACAGAATAGGGAATAAAAGATCAAGGGGGGGGGGAATCCTAGTGCTGAGACCCCAACTAATACAGAGAACAAAAGTGCCACTGACGATGCTGCAGGGTGAGGATGTGCTCCATTCACATTCTATGGGACTGCCGGGGAGTATAGTTCTCGGGATCAGTAGGGGGTCCCCGCAGTCAGATCACCACCAGTAAACATTATCCTACAATGGTAATCCAAAATAAGTCAGAACCACAGTAATATTTACCAGTAAAGCTTTCATTGTGGGCAGTGTCAAGTTTCACAGCCTGGTTCCTCACAACTTTAGGGACATGTCCAGTTAGATTCACTACTCTTGTATGAGCCTTTCCAACAAGGATTGTGGCAGGAGAGTCTGCATGACCTGTGCTTGTCAGATCCTTTTTTTTCAGTGGAGTCTGAAAACAGACAACGATTGTAATACTTACAACATACATTTTGAGAATCTGACAAAAGTAAAAAATAAATAAATGAAAGACTATTGGTCTTGGTGGGTGAGTGAGAGTAAGAGAGAGAACACACCTTATGCTTAGATTTCTTTTTCGTAGGCACCACTTTCTGTACTGGTTTATTAATCTTCTTTTGGGTTTTGGCAACTCCAATTTTGACCACATCAGCCCATGTTTTAGACACTAAAAATATATACAAATATATAATTGATAATTTTCAAATTGATCCCAAGAACAAAAGTAATGTATCCATTGCGTCTGTTAAGACTTACCAAGCAAGTTGGCTTCTGTGGCACCACTTCTCCTTCGAGAACGTATAAGTTCAAAAGCTTCAAGTTTCCTGCTTCTTCGAGGAGTTTTCTTCATTGAGAGAGATTTACGAGAGATCTTTGTCTGGGAAGCTGGTAGCTCACTTTGAACATGTTCCTGTGGTGGAGTATTTATACGTGAAATAGAGAATCGGCCCTTAAGATATGGAGTAACAGGAGTTGGCGTCTTGGCCACTGGGGACCACTTGGCCGGGGTCTTTACTGTAGGCGTTTTCTTAGGAGTTACGGAAGGAGATTTGCCTGGGGACCTCTTGGCTGGAGTTGGTGTCTTGGCCACTGGGGACCTCTTGGTCGGGGTCTTTACTGTAGGCGTTTTCTTAGGAGTTACGGAAGGAGATTTGCCTAGTGACTTTGACGGAGATTTTTTAACTGGGGACCTCTTGGCCGGAGTCAGCGTCTTGGCCACTGGGGACCTCTTGGCCGGAGATGGCGTCTTGGCCAATGGGGACCTCTTGACTGGGCTCTTTACTGTAGGCGTTTTCTTAGGAGTTAAGGAAGGAGATTTGCCTGGGGACCTCTTGGCCGGAGTCTTGGCCACTGGGGACCTCTTGGCCGGAGTCTTGGCCACTGGGGACCTCTTGGCCGGAGTCTTTACTGTAGGCGTTTTCTTAGGCGTTATGGAAGGAGATCTGCCAGGTGACTTTGAGGACGGAGATTTTTTAACTGGGGACTTCTTGGCCGGAGATGGCGTCTTGGCCACTGGGGACCTCTTGGCAGGGGTTTTCACTGTAGGCGTTTTCTTAGGCGTTATGGAAGGAGATCTGCCAGGTGACTTTGAGGACGGAGATTTTTTAACTGGGGACCTCTTGGCCGGAGACGGCGTCTTGGCCACTGGGGACCTCTTGGCCGGGGTCTTCACTGTAGGCGTTTTCTTAGGCGTTATAGAAGGAGATCTGCCAGGTGACTTTGAGGACGGAGATTTTTTAACTGGGGACCTCTTGGCCGGAGATGGCGTCTTAGCCACTGGGGACCTCTTGGCCGGAGTCTTTACTGTAGGAGTTTTGTTAGGAATTACAGAAGATTTGCCTGGTGACTTTGACGACAGAGATTTTTTAACTGGGAACCTCTTGGCCGGAGTCGGCGTCTTGGCCACTGGGGACCTCTTGGCCGGAGACGGCATCCTGGCCACTGGGGACCTCTTGGCCGGAGACGGCGTCTTGGCCACTGGGGACCTCTTGGCCGGAGATGGCGTCTTGGCCACTGGGGACCTCTTGCCCGGAGACGGCGTCTTGGCCACTGGGGACCTCTTGGCCGGAGATGGCGTCTTGGCCACTGGGGACCTCTTGACTGGGGTTTTTACTGTAGGCGTTTTCTTAGGAGTTAAGGAAGGAGATTTGCCTGGTGACTTTGAGGATGGAGAGTTTCTAACTGGAGTCATCTTAGTAGAGGTTGTGGATGGTATTTTTGCTGGAGACTTCTTAGGCGGGAAATTTTTCACAGGTGTTATGGCAGCACTGGTCTTAGATACAGCTGGTGAGGTCTCTGAAACAGATCTTCTAGCTGGTGATGGACTTTTAGCAGATGGCTTGGCTGGGGAACCTTTCCCTGAAGACTTTCTTTCAGATTTTTCAAAGACCTCCTAATAATTAAGAGAAAAAAAATAACTAAATTGTTGCTCCTCTGCATTGTGGTGTACAACATCCGATAAAGTTGTCATTTTATTTCTGCATTGATATATGAAATCCCATAAAGAGTGAGCTGTTAAGAGTGCTTACCCTTATAACAGAATGATTAAGGCCAAAGCTTTTGCGTATAACAGCACGTGGAGAATTGAGAGACAGACTCCTTCGAGCAGGCGTGGCACCTTTTTTAAGGGGAGAGTTAGGAGGCAACCTTTTATCAAAGAGCTCTGGACTAAGATGTCCCCCAAAAGAGACTCTCTTCCTTTTAGGTGGCGGGTCTGGAAGGGAAAGCTCATCACTTCTTCGTTTTCTTGGGGATTTCCTCAGTTCAGCTACGAAGAAAAAAGCAACAAGTTCAATTAAACTGCAAAACGTTTTCAAAACGGTTTAAGGCTACAAACGAATGTCTGAACACGATTTATGCTGCAAAATGGGAATTGTCTTTTGAAAATGGGGGGGTGGCAGGATTTTAATCTAAGGAAAAATATGCGATAATTTCATACACAAAATTACTTTTGCTCCTATTTTACAACAGTACTAAGGCAAGGACAATCATCCATGCGACTGTATCTAGTGGTGCAATCAGCCATATTCACTTGAATGTACTGTACTGCATTACCAGGCACCAATCGACAAGAATAGAAGTTGCTATATTAGGTACTGACGACACTGTTCTGCTGATCCGGGGGATACCCAGGGATAGGACCTTCCAAGGTTCACCCGTCAAGACTTAAAGGGGTTATCAAATCCTATAAAATGTCCTCCCATACAACGGTTCCTTTACTACCACTTCTCCCTGTCTGACGTTGGCTGGACAATGTCAGACTGTAGGCACACATCCAAATGTTAACAGCTAGTGGTTGACTAGAATTTCTAGGATGTACAAAATACAGAGTTATAAGGAGATACTCCAGCATTATTTCACGGGGAACACAAATGTTTAATAAAACAGACCAGTCTGGAGTCCTTTAAGGTCCTATCAGTCAATAGTTTAGATGTTTTCAGAAGAGCAGAAAACATTGTACGTACATCTCTCTGCCAGAGATTTAAGGCTATGTACACATTCGGGTACAATTTCTTCTTATGATTGCATTTTACTTATTTTAGGCTAAACACCATATTTTTTTCAACACAGAAATGCAACAGCACTCTGCACTACCTCTATGCTAGAAGCTATCAGAGGTCGTTAGTGTACATTTTGATCAAAAAGTAATAAGCCACTCGCCGCGCCAAGGCCGCCTCTATGAGTGGTCCTAACGCTAAATCCTACCTGTTATGGGCCATGACAGCCACATAAAATCCAGGGAGTGCACATCTGCCTAGTTTGTCTGCCCTAGAGGCTGGTTTTAATCAAAGTATAAAGCTGAACTTGCATTCATAGTACCGAATAGCCACCTGACTCCAGGAAGAGTACACAGTGGGCTCAGCATGCATGTTGGTACCTGCGTCCCTGGATTTAATGGAGGCTGTTATGGCACCAAAAAGGGTTAATAAGCAGGGTGGATCCAGCATGCATGTTGGACCGGCACTCCCTGGATTTTATGTGGCTGTAATGGCCCATAACAGGTAGAATTTAGCGTTATGTCCACTCGTAAAGGCGGCCTTGGCGAGGCGAGTGGCTTATTACTTTTTGATCAAAATGTAAACTAACGCCTCTGATAACTTCTAGCATAGAGGCAGGGCACAGTGCTGTTGCATTTCTGTGATATATCACATCACCAATATCTGCAACCAACAAGCTTGTGCAGACATTGAAGGTTAATGCAAGAAGCTGTACAGAAAACATACCTTCACTTGTTTTACCCTCTGTTACAGAAGGTTTATCTTGACTGGCTTTTGGCGATTTATCTAGAGATGCACTTCGCCTTCCTTGAGTAGATTTACCTCGAGGAGAGCTCCCTTGGTTCTTTAATACTGGCTGTTCAGGGACAGACTGAGGTGTTAGAGAGTCAGGTGGTTTGGGGTTACTAGGGGTAGAGAGTAAGTGAGTTATTACTTGGCTTTGTTTTTTACTTGAAGACATTCTGGGAGATAGTTTCTCAACGCTTCCATTTATACTTGGAGTAACCTGCTCCTCAGGCACTGACTGAGAAACCCGTTTGCTAGGAGTTCTCCTCGTTGTCTGTTCAAGTTTTGGAGCCGCTAAAGAATCCTTAGAGGAAGTTTTAGGACTCCTTGAGGGACTCTTTGAGGCCTCTCTGACTCTTCCAGTAGAAGCCGATCTTGAGTCAACAACCTCCTTCGGACGCGTTACTGGGCTGTCACTTGATTGACTTCGTCTAGAAGTGCGCTTGGATTCAATAGGAGACTGGGAATTGTCTTGAATTTGAAGGCTTCTCTTTAGCGCTGTATTTTTTGGGGAGCTTCCTTTATCTTTAACAGGTGTTTTACCATTTTCTTTTTGAGCGCCCACTTTACTTTTAAGCATTTCATACAATTCGCCAAAGGGGGACAGATCGTTTCTGGTCTCTGACGAAGAGGAAACCTGCAGCGATCGACGTGAATGCGCAGTTTTGGTGAGGTTTCCTTCAGATTTGCGTTGCGTTTTACTGGTTAGAGTTTCAATCCGCACGGTTTCATCTGTTTAAACAAAATATGAAAATACCCATCACCTCCTGCATTTTTATATATTATTTTATTAAAGCCTCCCAATAATAACATGTATCCTTTTTCTATTATATAATCATTACCACCAATGTTCTGTGCTACTCAATACTGGGCCTCTAGAACACACCCACAGGACTCCTATGGTTCATTGTTCTACAGACGCCACAGATGTTGCAGTGTATATTAAAGGTGACAGAACCTTTTTAATATGGTAAAACAGGAAATGCAGAAAAAAGATACATACTTATGTCTGAAGGTTGGTTACTTGCAAACACCTGGAAGAGAGGAAAAAAAAGTTTGTACTTCATTAATATTTTCAAATGCTGTGCGAAGTTCACTCATAATCAAAGCACTTACCTTAAAGGTTTCAGAATCAAGCCCTGTTGATCTTCGTTTTCCTTGCTTTGCAGGGGGTTTTTCAAATCTGTTAACACAGTACATCATCATACAATGCCCTTTCATCTTAATTTTTACCATTAGGAAATAAACTCTGCATTAAGTTTACCTGAATGAGCGATCGATAATTGTGATTACATCTCCGTGCTTGAGGCGTACTGGCTGTTTAACGACGCTTCCGTTGAGCTGAGTTGGGTTCACTGAGCTTAAGTTGGTAACAAACACCTACAGAGAAATAAGAACCTTGTCTTCAAAACCTTTTAAAAGTCTACAAGTGTAAAATGTGCCTCGGACAGCACCCACCAAGAAATTCAAGACTTTCAAATGCTTACAAGATGTATGCTTAGAGGAAAAGCCAGATTTCCAGCTGAGAAGTTCTGAACCTTTGGAATATACTTTGCTTCCATAATCTCTTGACATTTGCTAAACGTTTAAAAACAACTTTAAAAAATGTCAAATAGATATATAGTGCTGTTGACCATGCTACCCTGGGCAGGGAACATTAGCCTTTATTGAAGAGTGTCTACACATTTTGAAGATATTATCCCCCTTGAATCTCGGCACCACATATGTAAAACCGGAGCGACGAGTCAGAAGTGTGGCCAGTTGCTCCTCTCTTGCCAAGGGTGGTTTTTCCAATGCTGTGACAAAACATGTCGCAGACTTTAGCTGCAGAATGATTTTTGCAAGAACTGGGATTTGTTGTGAGACCACGCTGCATCACAGTTGCAACATTACAGCGTCTCACTCACACTGGAGTCAGACGGCTGCCGAGAAGAGCTGAAGCCCAGCAGCTGTCGCAACTGTGGTACAGCGTGGTCTCGTGACAACTCCAAATACCAACGAGAGCAGGCTGCAGCTAAAGTCTGTAACAGGCATCGTCTCAGTGCTGAAAAACCACCCCTAGGAAAAGAAGAGTGAATGGCCCCACCTCTGTGGTGCCAAGATTTAAGAGGGACACATCTCCAAATCTGGGGTACCCATATTAATAAAAGCAAAGGCGCCATACTCAAGGAAGCATGGCCAACACCACTATATACGTATATGACTTTTTTTTAAGTTGGTGATGGGTGCTTTTTAAAACGGCTGTTCTACTTTGCAGTTTATGCAGGCTTATGGAAACAGCCGAACGCTGTTTTTCTAAAGGGGTTGTCGAGGAATTTGATGACCTGTCTTCAGGATAGGTCATCAATATTAGATCTGCGGGCTTCCTGAGAGTCCACTCTATACCTCTCCGGACACCAAAAGGTTCCCAGTAAGTGCAGACTGCAAGCTTTATACTTACGCTAAGTAAAAGCAGCCCATGTGGCAGACAAGCTAAAGTGCTGTTGTACTAAATATGTTTTTTGTGTATTTAGCCATAGCAACGTGCACCTGCACTTTGGATTTCTGACGGACCCCCTTTCCTTGCAGTTTGTAATGGAGCTGTGGCCGACTCCTGTTGGTCCCGCACTTCTGATTAGCTTGTCTGCCACATGGGCTGTTTTTAATTAGCGCAAGTATAAAGCTGCAGTCTGCACTTACTACATAGAGGTATTGAGTGGACTCTCAGAAAGCCGTCTGGCACCAGGTAAGGTACAGAGTAAGCTTTGCATGCATGTTGGTACCTGCATTCCCTGTAGCAGTGCACCCAGCATGCATGTGGAGGCCGTGAGGGCACAGTACAGGTGGCGTTTAGTGTTAGGTTCCCATCTTTACAGAGATCGCATTGACGTGTGGCAGACGGGCCCAAATAATTTTGTACAAAATTAATTTGCTAAGCATCTCTACTTTATTAATAAGCATAGAATAAACATTAGAGCATTTATGACGTCACAGACTGTGGGCATCAGAACCTGTCAGCTGGCATTGGAATCCTCCGATTGGCTAGTCTGTACAAACTAGCCAATCAGAGTAGGGTTGGGCAATAAACCGGTAGCTATGATATACCGCGATATTAGAAAACAGCGATATTGCGATATCACTGTTTTCTAATAATCGCGGTATTCTGTGACGTCATGCGCTCCGCTCGGCGCCTTCCCACTCACCACCCGCCGGCCGCCACATTAGAAATCTTTGCCGGCTCCTGCGTCCCTGGCTCGGCCTCCTCCTACCCGGCGCATTGCTGCCCACATTCTCGGGGGGTGCAATTGCCCCTTTGCCTCTCTCCCCCCCTGGATCCGCCGGAAGACTCACACAAGCGCACTGGCCTCTGCCAGTGCGCCTGTGTGAGTCTTCCAGCGCTCTCAGTGAAGTGAATAATAATTACCTACAACAGCGCTGGGCAGGTAGGGAATCTGTGGATGACACTGAGAGGGGGGAGATCTGTGGATGACACTGAATGGGGGGATCTGTGGAAGACACTGAATGGGGGGGATCTGTGGAAGACACTGAATGGGGGGATCTGTGGAAGACACTGAATGGGGGGGGATCTGTGGAAGACACTGAATGGGGGGGATCTGTGGAAGACACTGAATGGGGGGGATCTGTGGAAGACACTGAATGGGGGGGATCTGTGGAAGACACTGAATGGGGGGGATCTGTGGAAGACACTGAATGGGGGGGATCTGTGGAAGACACTGAATGGGGGGGATCTGTGGAAGACACTGAATGGGGGGATCTGTGGAAGACACTGAATGGGGGGGATCTGTGGAAGACACTGAATGGGGGATCTGTGGAAGACACTGAATGGGGGGGATCTGTGGAAGACACTGAATGGGGGGGATCTGTGGAAGACACTGGATGGGGGGGATCTGTGGAAGACACTGGATGGGGGGGATCTGTGGAAGACACTGGATGGGGGGATCTGTGGAAGACACTGGATGGGGGGATCTGTGGAAGACACTGGATGGGGGGATCTGTGGAAGACACTGGATGGGGGGATCTGTGGAAGACACTGGATGGGGGGATCTGTGGAAGACACTGGATGGGGGGGATCTGTGGAAGACACTGGATGGGGGATCTGTGGAAGACACTGGATGGGGGGATCTGTGGAAGACACTGGATGGGGGATCTGTGGAAGACACTGGATGGGGGATCTGTGGAAGACACTGGATGGGGGGGATCTGTGGAAGACACTGGATGGGACTGGAAGACACTGATGGAAGACTGACTGTGAAGACACTGGATGGGGGATCTGTGGAAGACACTGGATGGGGGGGATCTGTGGAAGACACTGGATGGGGGATCTGTGGAAGACACTGGATGGGGGGATCTGTGGAAGACACTGGATGGGGGATCTGTGGAAGACACTGGATGGGGGGGATCTGTGGAAGACACTGGATGGGGGATCTGTGGATGACACTGGATGGGGGATCTGTGGATGGCACTTAAGGGGGTCTGTGGATGGCACTTAAGGGGGTCTGTGGATGGCACTTAAGGGGTTTGTGGATGGCACTTAAGGGGAGTGGATCTGTGGATGGCACTTAAGGGGGTCTGTGGATGGCACTTAGGGGGTTTGTGGATGGCACTTAAGGGGAGTGGATCTGTGGATGGCACTTAAGGGAGTGGATCTGTGGATGACGTCTCCTTGTAGCTGCCGCTGCCCCATACAGTATAACGTCTCCTTGTGGCTGCCCCCATACAGTATAATGTCTCCTTGCGCTGCCCCCATACAGTATAACGTCTCCTTGCGGCTGCCCCCATACAATATAATGTCTCCTTGCGCTGCCCCCATACAGTATAATGTCTCCTTGCGCTGCCCCCATACAGTATAATGTCTCCTTGCGCTGCCCCCATACAGTATAATGTCTCCTTGCGCTGCCCCCATACAGTATAACGTCTCCTTGCGCTGCCCCCATACAGTATAACGTCTCCTTGTGGCTGCCCCCATACAGTATAATGTCTCCTTGCGCTGCCCCCATACAGTAGGTCTCCTTGCGCTGCCCCCATACAGTAGGTCTCCTTGCGCTGCCCCCATACAGTAGGTCTCCTTGCGCTGCCCCCATACAGTAGGTCTCCTTGCGCTGCCCCCATACAGTAGGTCTCCTTGCGCTGCCCCCATACAGTAGGTCTCCTTGCACTGCCCCCATACAGTAGGTCTCCTTGCGCTGCCCCCATACAGTAGGTCTCCTTGCGCTGCCCCCATACAGTATAATGTCTCCTTGCGCTGCCCCCATACAGTATAATGTCTCCTTGCGCTGCCCCCATACAGTATGTCTCCTTGCGCTGCCCCCATACAGTATAATGTCTCCTTGCGCTGCCCCCATACAGTATAATGTCTCCAAGTGTTTTTTTCTTCTAAATGGGCATTTATCCTGATATATATCGTTATCGCGATAAATTTCTTAATATCGTTATCGTGGCAATATTTTTGATATCGCCCAACCCTAAATCAGAGCGCTGTCACCGTGTCTGCAGACATGGTAACAGTTTAATGCCATGACGTGTATATTCGTCATGGAGCGCCAAGTAGCAGTGCTCCATGACTAGTACACACGTCAAATAGCGCTAAGGTGTTAATACACTGTTGCAAGTGATCGGCCCAGGAAATTCTTACTGCTACAGTATCTAGCACGCAGTGGTTTGACTGTACTGGATTCAATGGTACAGCCTCGTACAGTAATCCATGACTTACCTCTCCACTGTCCTTGACTTCAACTTTACAGTGTTCTTTGGAGACATGAGGCAGCTGAATGCGGATGTCACACTCGGTTTTTCTGTAACGTAAGGAGCAGGGATTAGAGTCGCCTCAGCATCTTGAGGGCACTATGGTATTGGGGTATAAAATACAAAGGCCGTACCTTCCAAACAAGCACGATGTTGCCGTCAATGGAAAGTGAGTTCCATCTGTACCATTTCTTTTTATTACGACTATTTCACCGTGTAGAGGCATTTTCACAGCAAACTTACCTAAAGAGTAACAAAAACACCAATTCACTAAACTGTTCATCACCAGACACACACTGTATGAGATCTGCGGCGATACTGTGGAAATGACTTATAGCAAGCACAACATGTCTAAAACTGGTCATACATGAAGTAAACGTGGGCTCTGTCCTCAGTTCTGTTCCATCTGACTCCAAATGCCACATAGGCCGATTGTAAAGATGGTGTAAGAGCGGCTGTTCAGGCCGGCACCAGATTAGGCTGGAGGATAAATGTGGTGCAGGGACAGACCACTCGCTACACCAACTACTACAGCTTAGGGCTCATTCAGACTGTGTTTTGTGGACCGCACATCGCCGGCACTCTCATAGAAAATGCCTATTCTTGTCTGCAATTGCGGACAAGAATAGGACATGCTCTATATTTTTAGCGGAGCTGCGGTATGGAATAACTGATGTGGACAGCACACGGTGTGCTGTCCGCATCTTTTGAGGGCCCAAAGAAAAGAATGGATCCGCAGACCCTCTACAAAATTGTGGAACGGGTGCGGATCCGTTCATACGGTCGTGTGAATGGGCTCTGAGGCTCATCTGACACTGTCCCGGCAGAGCCTGCCAGATGGTCGTGGAATGACCGCCGGCACCATTATCTATAATGGGGTCCAGCAATCCCGGTACTAGCAGTTTTTGTCCAGCCAATTCCCAGCGTTGTCTGCTGACCCAAACATATTATTGTGCATACATTACACAAAAGTGAGAACGGCACTTACGGTAGGTGCTCCCATGACCAAAATAACCTGAAAACCGCATAACATGTTATTCAGTGCGCTATGTACAGTACAAACCTCAAAAGCTGCATCAAAAAACACTTTCAATATTTGCGATACAAAAGGTTTAAAATTACAAAGTCACTTATATGTACTCAAATAGCACCAAAAAAATTACAATTTCTCCCCACAGAACTAAGTTCTATACAGCCATTAAAAAAAAATTACAGCTACTTAAACACAGAGGCAAAAACAAAAAATTTAGCTAGTCATTAAAGGGTTAAGCCATGCCCCTTAAAAAAAATATATATATTCCCCCACTGGCTGAGCAAGGTGCACGTATCTAAGACACTCAGGAAATGTTGTGCAAGTCACGCGGGTCGGAATGGTAAATCTGCCCCGATGCCTGCGGTCTGCCAGGCCTCTAGCGGTCCCTGTACTTACACCTGGTTCCTACTAGATAGCAGGCAAAAGGACTTTCCAACCTTGGCGGACGATGCTGCACACGCTCCATAACCAGCACACTGGTAAGCAGAGGCCACGTGGGCAGCCATCCCCCCCCCCCCCCCCCCGAGTGCTGACAGTCTATGTATGGAGTCTTATCTACAGTGACCGGCCTGTCACAACACCACGCACATGTCTGCAGCCCTCAAATCCTCTTCCAGGACTGAGCATGTGGCAGGCAGCACCCATGATGGCCACAGCCTGACCCTGCCCCCCTATGATCCCCAACCTCCTGAAGACTACAACTCTCAGCAACTGGCCCCCACGGACCACTAAAGTAAACTATGGGCAGACAGTGACAGCAGAGCCCCAACCCTACCATCGCTTATTAAAGGGCTTGTCTAGATAGATATATAATATATATATATATATATATCTCTCTATCTATCCCTTAAAGGGCCATTCCCATGGCATATCCTCTGCTTGCTGTCACATCCAAGTGGATGGGGCCCCTCTGCAGTCACTCAGTAAACAAAATAACAAAGTTCTGAAACTTTGTAATAAAGTTGAATTTCTTGCCGCATTTATTATTGAGCCTACGTTCGCACAGTGGCAGTGTGTTACAGTGTATCAGTGAAGCCCAAACCCAGATCTTTCGTTTTCCAGCGTTGATGTTAGCCCGACAACAGTTAAAAGACGATATAATCTTGCAATACTGTGAATGAGGGCCCCATGGACCAATAGCAATACTACCGGGCTTATTAAAGGGGTTCTCCAGGCGTTACAATCCCTGGGCCTTTCCTCTGCAATGAGGAAGAAAGATAGATCGGTTAGGCCCGTCGTCGTGTGGCAAGAGGAGATGGCGGCACAACGCACAGGTAAGTATGAACATATTTCTTCCACATGGCAGAAAAGGACAGGGTTTGTAAAACCGCCAGAGGACCCCTTTAAACTTCTGCAAGGCTTACAAATGATAGGAACAACCCATGGCTCTGACAGAAGCTCTTGGGACAACGATAAGAGAGATGTAGGGAACCAGCGGGACCAGGTGACGGTCCACCGTCCTACCAGAGACCCCCACTGATCAAAAGTAGCTGGTGTCCCAATTATACCTCCCAAAAATAACGCAGCAGACAGTCGGGCAGGTGCTAAGCAGCTCCATTCATTTCTAAGGGAGTTTCAGGGATAACCAAGTAGAGCAACCGGCTGATCCAAAACTGCCACAGTGACAGACAGGAGCCGCCTGACACTAGCGATAATACAGGCGGTAATACCTCTTTAAATGGGTGGTGTTTTCGGCAAACCACCCCCCTCTAGGGCAGACCTGCAAAAGGACCCCTTACTTACCTGGGATGGCTCCCAGCTGTGCTTCTCACTGTCACCTACCATTTTGACGGCGCTGCAGCCAATCACTGGCGGTGACCAGCTCCCCGTACGTCATGTGACACGAGGGAGCAAGTCCCCTCAGAGGCCAGCAATTGGCAACAAAAACGGTAGATGACATCCTGGCACCGGGGAGCAGGTGTGCCCAAGATTTGCCAAAACACTACGCCAAATGAGGCCTTAAAGGGGTTGTCCACATGGACACAAACATGTTCTCACCCAGGTGCTTTCCTCATTTTCTGGCCCACTGATTTCCAGGGGGGCCTGCACACATCTGTATGTTTGGCGGACTCCATGTGCACAAGGCCTTAAAGGGAAGCGGCAGCCACTGGAGCAGAGGGTCGGCGTCTGCAGATGAGGAGACCTCGCTGTCCATGGTGTTGAAACGTCAGGTAACATGCAGGGCATAGAAGGCGGTCTGCAGCATGTAGGTCAACAGCTGGCGAGCTACAACTCCCACCATGCACTGACAGCTGCAGACCGGGAGTTGTAGTTCACAGGAGCACACTCCCACCATCCGCTCCTACTGTATATACAGCTACAGACGAGCTCTGTCCCAGTGTGAACTTACCCCTGAGCGAACTATGCGGCTTCCTCCCCCCCCAGGGAGACTTCCCGCTGACCTCACGACCCAGCAACGAACTCAGAAACCTTCTGGTTCCGCCCGCTTGCCGTACAAGAACCTCACGTAGAGGACGCGGTGGCAGACCCAGACCTCACACAATTTGGCGGGCTCCCTGCCACATCATAACACAGCAGCTTTGCTTCCCCCGTCGCCCGCCGACACTGACCTGAGCAGTCGAGAAAGCTTTCCAACGCGGATCGCTCAGTCCATTAATGAGGAGAGAGTCGTAAGCCGCTGCCGCCGGACTACACCGATCTCAGCAGCCCCGCTGTCCGTTACTAGCAGTCGGCGCCTTCACGGAATCCACCACGCGCATGCGCGTCGTCGGCGCCAAATGTTTGGCTGCAATTCCGCGCCTTCCCGTATCCTTCCGCCCCCTCGCTTTTCCACCGGCCAACTGGACCCTGGCGCGAAAGAGCCTCGGGGAGCCGTTTCAGGATAAACGCCTGCTCTCTCCTCTAGCGCGAGCCGGCGTGACCGCGGTCGATAACGTCCAACAGAAACGAAAGGGGGCTTCTTTCCAGCGAACTATTTGACGTGGCGCAGGGATACCGCGAATATGTATGAAGTTTAAAAAGTGTTCGAAAAACAGCGCGAAGGTCTGTGATTGGCCAGGCTCGCACCACGTGATTGGAGGTGCGGCCAATCCGTTTCGTGGGTGGGCGTGCTCGAAGGAGGGGAGAAAAGGCGCGCAGTCTCCTCAAACAAAGACGCCGAGGGCTTCATTATGGCGGCAAAATAGCGTGTGGAAAAAAATAAACAATAAAAACGCTTCGCTGTGTTTCCCTGAAGTCCTGCATTAGATTCATAACCGAAATACTCGAAATAAAAACCGCTGTAGCGTCTTTAACCGCCCTGGTGTTTGTAGTGTGATGGTAGACGATAGTCCCGTCTATAATGGGACCTCGTGCCTCATTTACATGTGTTACGTACATGCGGATGGTTTGTTAGAGCTCGGTCGTTTGTGACCAAAAAAAGAGGGAAAGCTGATGGCAGACATGTTTGTTGTGAGAGCCGAGCATGGTAGGCTGCCTGATGGAGAAGGGATGGTGCAGCAACTGAGGCAAATAAACCATAAAGATAAAGAGATGTAGTGTGTCAATAAATGTGGTAGGAGGCTGAGGTATTATCGGAACTTCCATGGCAGTGAATGGAGATAAAGCTCATTCTGTTTTTTTGGGTGGCAGATAAGCAAAAACAGCAATTCTCAATTTTTTTTTAAATTGCATCCACCATCCGGAATAAATTACTTGATAATTATATAGGCTGGGTCGTTACGGATGCAGTGATTCCAAATATGTGGAAGGTATTTTAGTTTTTTCATTGGAAAGCAATTCTCTAAAGGAAAAAAAATGTGTGTTTTTAACTTAGATTTACATTTAAAAAAATAAAACGTTATTTTTTTTAAGCACTTATTAGTCCGACAAGAAAACTTTGACATGCGAACCTCCAATCGCTTCCATAATACACTGTACTGCTTGTAGTACAGTGTATTATGCTGTCACATGCCTCCCAAACGTGTGGACGGTCAAAGAGGGGCTCCTATGATTCATTGTGCAAGATCCATTTTTCCTGCCTATCTATAAACTTCAGTAGTTTTCTTTTACACAATAGCGTAAAAATAGAAATTCCTAAAAACCAAATTGCATCCAAGTAATGAAATAATATACGAGGTGGGCTCAGAGAGGAACCAGACACTGTTTAGATCAATATAAAAGTAGGGACTCCCTCCAAAAGAGGGACACTTGGGAGGCCTGCTGTCAGTATGAAACTAAAGGCACGCCTAGGGGCCCTCACTGGATCCTCAGCTGCCGCGTACAGAGATCAGCACCCCACATTCTCATTCGCGATGGTGCCAACGTCTGATGGATCTGGTGATCTCTGTAACGGGGACACCCCTTTGCTTCGTTTTCCTTCCTTTGAGGGATACTTTCACTGTGTTGAAGACCCATAACTGGAGCTCCTCGGTTATTTTGCATGTAATGTCTGATAGAGGAAGCCCCCTCTATCTGAAACCATTTAGATGCTGCCATCGCTATTGACGATGGCGTCTAAGGCTACTTTCACGCTAGCGGCATGGACCTCTGGCAGGCTGTTCTCTCAGGCAGTAGTCCGGGGGCACACATTCACTAGCAGCAGGACGGATCCGACAGGCTGTTCACCCGACGGAACAGCCTGCCGGAGGTCCGTGCCGCTAGTGTGAAAGTAGCCTAGGGCCCCTTTCACACGGGCGAGTTTTCCGCGCCGGTGCAATGCGTGAGGAGAACGCATTGCACCCGCACTGAATCCGGACCCATTCATTTCTATGGGGCTGTGCACATGAGCGGTGATTTTCATGCGTCACTTCTGCGTTGCGTGAAAATCGCAGCATGCTCTATATTGTGCGTTTTTCACTCAACGCAGGCCCCATAGAAGTGAATGGGGCTGCGGGAAAATCGCAAGCAAGAGCGGATGAAGTGCGTTTTTCCCGCATGGTTGCTTAGCAACGGGACCAGATCTTTATTATTTTCCCTTATAACATGGTTATAAGGGAAAATATTAGCATTATTAACCCCCTCAGCCCCCCTAGCTTAAACCCCCTTAATGACCAGGCCACTTTTTACAATTCTGCACTGCGCTACTTTCACCGTTTATTGCTCCGTCATGCAACTTACCACCCAAATGAATTTTACCTCCTTTTTCTTCTCACTAATAGAGCTTTCATTTGGTGGTATTTCATTGCTGCTGACATTTTTACTTTTTGCTATTAATCAAAAATTACCGAAATTTTTGCAAAAAAATGACATTTTCACTTTCTGTTGTAAAATTTTTCAAAAAAACTACATTTCTATATAAATTTTTCTCTAAATTTATTGTTCTACATGTCTTTGATGAAAAAAAGTCCAATAAGTGTATATTTATTGGTTTGGGTAAAAGTTATAGCGTTTACAAACTATGGTGCAAAAAGTGAATTTCCGCATTTTGAAGCAGCTCTGACTTTCTGAGCGCCTGTCATGTTTCTTCAGGTGCTAGAATGTCAGGAAAGTATAAATACCCCCAAATTACACCATTTTAGAAAGAAGACACCCCAAAGTATTCGCGGAGGGGCTTGGTGAGTTCATGTATCATTTCATTTTTTCACAAGTTAGCGGAAAATGACACTTTCTGAGAAAAAAAAAATAAAAAGTTTCAATTTCTGATAACTTCTGGCAAAAAAAAAATCTCAGACGGACTCAATATGCCCCTCAGTGAATACCTTGGGGTGTCTACTTTCGAAATGGGGTCATTTGTGGGTGTGTTTACTGTTCTGGCATTTTGGGCAGGGCTAAATTGTGAGCCGCCATGTAAAACCTAAAGGTACTCGTTGGAATTTGGGCCCTTTGCACCTAGGCTGCAAAAAGTGTCACTCATGTGGTATCGCCGTACTCAGGAGAAGTAGGGCAATGTGTTTTGGGGTGTATTTTTACATACACCCATGTTGGGTGAGAGAAATATCTCTGTAAATTGTCAACTTTGTATAAAAATTTTTAAAAGTTGTCGTTTACAGAGATATTTTTCACACACAGTATGGGTATATATAAAATACACCCCAAAACACATTGCCCTACTTCTCCTGAGTACGGCGATACCACATGTGTGCCACTTTTTGCAGCCTGAGTGCTAGCAAGCCCTAAAACCAATGAGTACCTTTAGGATGTCACAGGGCATTTTTACGCATTTGGATTCCAGACTTCTTCTCACGCTTTAGGGGCCCCTAAAATGCCAGGGCAGTATAAATACATGCATTATTTGGGAAAGAAGACACCCAAAGGTATTCTGTCAAAGAGGGGCTCCTATGATTCATTGTGCAAGATCCATTTTTCCTGCCTATCTATAAACTTCAGTAGTTTTCTTTTACACAATAGCGTAAAAATAGAAATTCCTAAAAACCAAATTGCATCCAAGTAATGAAATAATATACGAGGTGGGCTCAGAGAGGAACCAGACACTGTTTAGATCAATATAAAAGTAGGGACTCCTCCAAAGAGGGACACTTGGGAGGCCTGCTGTCAGTATGAAACTAAAGGCACGCCTAGGGGCCCTCACTGGATCCTCAGCTGCCGCGTACAGAGATCAGCACCCCACATTCTCATTCGCGATGGTGCCAACGTCTGATGGATCTGGTGATCTCTGTAACGGAGACACCCTTTGCTTCGCTTTTCCTTCCTTTGAGGGATACTTTCACTGTGTTGAAGACCCATAACTGGAGCTCCTCGGTTATTTTGCATGTAATGTCTGATAGAGGAAGCCCCTCTATCTGAAACCATTTAGATGCTGCCATCGCTATTGACGATGGCGTCTAAGGCTACTTTCACGCTAGCGGCATGGACCTCTGGCAGGCTGTTCTCTCAGGCAGTAGTCCGGGGGCACACATTCACTAGCAGCAGGACGGATCCGACAGGCTGTTCACCCGACGGAACAGCCTGCCGGAGGTCCGTGCCGCTAGTGTGAAAGTAGCCTAGGGCCCCTTTCACACGGGCGAGTTTTCCGCGCCGGTGCAATGCGTGAGGAGAACGCATTGCACCCACACTGAATCCGGACCCATTCATTTCTATGGGGCTGTGCACATGAGCGGTGATTTTCACGCGTCACTTCTGCGTTGCGTGAAAATCGCAGCATGCTCTATATTGTGCGTTTTTCACTCAACGCAGGCCCCATAGAAGTGAATGGGGCTGCGGGAAAATCGCAAGCAAGAGCGGATGAAGTGCGTTTTTCCCGCATGGTTGCTTAGCAACGGGACCAGATCTTTATTATTTTCCCTTATAACATGGTTATAAGGGAAAATATTAGCATTATTAACCACATCAGCCCCCCTAGCTTAAACCCCCTTAATGACCAGGCCACTTTTTACAATTCTGCACTACACTACTTTCACCGTTTATTGCTCCGTCATGCAACTTACCACCCAAATGAATTTTACCTCCTTTTCTTCTCACTAATAGAGCTTTCATTTGGTGGTATTTCATTGCTGCTGACATTTTTACTTTTTTGCTATTAATCAAAATGACCGAAATTTTTGCAAAAAATGACATATTTCACTTTCTGTTGTAAATTTTTTTTTAACCCCTCAGCCCCCTAGCTTAAACACCCTTAATGACCAGGCCACTTTTTACAATTCCGCACTACACTACTTTCACTGCTTATTGTCTGGTCCATGCAACTTACCACCCAAATGAATTTTACCTCCTTTTCTTCTCACTAATAGAGCTTTCATTTGGTGGTATTTCATTGCTGCTGACATTTTTACTTTTTACTATTAATCAAAATGACTGAAATTTTGCAAAAAATGACATATTTCACTTTCTGTTGTAAATTTTTT
Source organism: Bufotes viridis (assembly GCA_033119425.1). Classification (NCBI taxonomy): domain Eukaryota; kingdom Metazoa; phylum Chordata; class Amphibia; order Anura; family Bufonidae; genus Bufotes; species Bufotes viridis. Next base: position 29,675,270 of record CM065594.1, on the reverse strand, counting down.
TAACCCCTCAGCCCCCCTAGCTTAAACACCCTTAATGACCAGGCCACTTTTACAATTCCGCACTACACTACTTTCACCGTTTATTGCTCCGTCATGCAACTTACCACCCAAATGAATTTTACCTCCTTTTCTTCTCACTAATAGAGCTTTCATTTGGTGGTATTTCATTGCTGCTGACATTTTTACTTTTTGCTATTAATCAAAAATTACCGAAATTTTTGCAAAAAATGACATTTTTCACTTTCTGTTGTAAAATTTTTCAAAAAAACTACATTTCTATATAAATTTTTCTCTAAATTTATTGTTCTACATGTCTTTGATGAAAAAAGTCCAATAAGTGTATATTTATTGGTTTGGGTAAAAGTTATAGCGTTTACAAACTATGGTGCAAAAAGTGAATTTCCGCATTTTGAAGCAGCTCTGACTTTCTGAGCGCCTGTCATGTTTCTTCAGGTGCTAGAATGTCAGGAAAGTATAAATACCCCCAAATTACACCATTTTAGAAAGAAGACACCCCAAAGTATTCGCGGAGGGGCTTGGTGAGTTCATGTATCATTTCATTTTTTCACAAGTTAGCGGAAAATGACACTTTCTGAGAAAAAAAAAAAAAAAAAGTTTCAATTTCTGATAACTTCTGGCAAAAAAAAAAAATCTCAGACGGACTCAATATGCCCTCAGTGAATACCTTGGGGTGTCTACTTTCCGAAATGGGGTCATTTGTGGGGTGTTTACTGTTCTGGCATTTTGGGCAGGGCTAAATTGTGAGCCGCCATGTAAAACCTAAAGGTACTCGTTGGAATTTGGGCCCTTTGCTCCAGGCTGCAAAAAGTGTCACTCATGTGGTATCGCCGTACTCAGGAGAGTAGGGTAATGTGTTTTGGGGTGTATTTTTACATACACCCATGTTGGGTGAGAGAAATATCTCTGTAAATTGTCAACTTTGTATAAAATTTTTTAAAAGTTGTCGTTTACAGAGATATTTTTCACACACAGTATGGGTATATATAAAAATACACCCCAAAACACATTGCCCTACTTCTCCTGAGTACGGCGATACCACATGTGTGCCACTTTTTTGCAGCCTGGGTGCGCAAAGGGGCCCTAAAACCAATGAGTACCTTTAGGATGTCACAGGGCATTTTTACGCATTTGGATTCCAGACTTCTTCTCACGCTTTAGGGGCCCCTAAAATGCCAGGGCAGTATAAATACCCCACATGTGACCCCATTTTGGAAAGAAGACACCCAAAGGTATTCTGTGAGGGGTATGGTGAGTTCATGTAAAATTTTAGTGGAATATGAGACTTTGTAAAAAAAAAAAAAAAAAACAATTTCCGCTGACTTGTGCCAAAAAATAAAAATTCTGTGGACTCACCATGCCCCTCACAGAATACCTAGGGGTGTCTTCTTTCCAAAATGGGGTCACATTTGGGGTATTTATACTCACCTGGCATTTTAGGGGCCCCTAAAGTGTGAGAATCCAAATGCATAAAAATGGCTCAGAAATCCTAAAGGTACTCATTGGTTTAGGGCCCCTTTGTGCACTCAGGCTGCAAAAGTGTCACTCATGTGGTATCGCTGACTCAGAGAAGTAGGGCAATGTGTTTTGGGGTGTATTTTTACATATACCCATGCTGCGTGTGAGAAATATCGCTGTAAACAACAACTTTTTAAATTTTTTATTCAAAGTTGTCAATTTACAGAGATATTTCTCTCACCCAGTATGGGTATATGTAAAAATACACCCTAAAACACATTGCCCTACTTCTCCTGAGTACGGCGATACCACATGTGTGACACTTTTTGCAGCCAAGATGCGCAAAGGGGCCCAAATTCCAACGAGTACCTTTTAGGAGGGCATTTTTACACATTTTTCTTCTCACGCTTTAGGGCCCCTAAAATGCCAGGGCAGTATAAATACCCCACATGTGACCCCATTTTGGAAAGAAGACACCCTAAGGTATTCCATGAGGGGCATGGCGAGTTCATAGAAGATTTTTTTTGGCACAAGTTAGTGGAAATTGATTTTTTATTGTTTTTCTCACAAAGTCTCCGTTTCCGCTAACTTTTGACAAAAAGTTTAATTTTCATGGACTCATTATGCCCCTCAGCGAATACCTTGGGGTGTCTTCTTTCCAAAATGGGGTCACATGTGGGTATTTATACTGCCCTGGCATTTAGGGCCCTAAAGCGTGAGAAGAAAATGCGTAAAATGCCCTCCTAAAAGCTACTGTTGGAATTTGGGCCCCTTTGCATCTTGGCTGCAAAAGTGTCACTCATGTGGCATCGTCGTACTCAGGAGAAGTAGGACGTGTGTTTAGGGTGTATTTTACATATACCCATGCTGGGTGAGAGAAATATCTCTGTAAATTGACAACTTTGAATAAAAAAATTTAAAAAGTTGTCGTTTACAGAGATATTTCTCACACCCAGCAGGGGTATATGTAAAAATACACCCCAAAACACATTGCCCTACTTCTCCTGAGTACGGCGATACCACATGAGTGACACTTTTTTGCAGCTAAGATGCGCAAAGAGGCCCTAAAACCAATGAGTACCTTTAGGATTTCACAGGCCATTTTTACGCATTTGGATTCTCACGCTTTAGGACCCCTAAATTGCCAGGGCAGTATAAATACCCCACATGTGACCCCATTTTGGAATGAAGACACCCCAAGGTATTCTGTGAGGGGCATGGCGAGTTCACAGAAAAAAAAAATTTGGATCAAGTTAGCGGAAATTGTTTTTTTTTTTTTTTTTTTACAGTCTCATATTCCACTAACTTGTGACAAAAAATAAAATTTTACATGAACTCACCATACCCCTCACGGAATACCTTGGGGTGTCTTCTTTCTAAAATGGGGTCACATGTGGGGTATTTATACTGTCCTGGCATTTGAGGGTCTCCGCAATCATTACATGTATGGCCAGCATTAGGAGTTTCTGCGATTCTCCGTATATTGAGCATACGGGTAATGAGATTTTTTTTTTCCGTTCAGCCTCTGCGCTAAAAAAAAAAAAATGAACGGCACAGATTTTTCATTCGCATCGGTCAATGTGGATGAAAAATCTCTGCCAAAATCAGTGACTGCGGTGCGGTGGGCTGGGCGCTAGCTACCTAACAAGTAGCTAACTAACTGGCGGTGATAGGGGACCCTTATGCCCCATTCACACGTCCGAAATTCTGTTTGGAACGGAATTCGGACCCATTCATTTCTATGGGGACAGACTTTGTCCCGCTCGGATCCGGAATTACGGATCCGCGCTCCGGGTCTGCACTTCCGTTTCTGCAAAAATATAGAACATGTCCTATTCTTGTCCGCAACTGCGGACAAGAAAAAGCATTTTCTATATAGTTCTGGCAATGTGCGGATCTGCAAAATGCGGAAAGCACATTGCCGGTGTCCGTGTTTTGAGGATCTGCGGATTGGATCCGCGGATCCGTGAATCCACGGATCCGCAAAACACATATGGACGTCTGAATGGAGCCTTACAAGGGGTGTGATCAATGACAGGGGGTGATCAGGGGTCTAGATGGGGTGATCAAGGGGTTAATAGGTGAGGGGGTGGGGGGTTAGTGTAGTGTTTGGTGCAACTTTACTGTGTTACCTGGTCCTCTGGTGGTCGATCCCAGTAAATGGGACCACCAGAGGACCAGGTAGCAGTTATATCAGACGCTGTTCATAAAACAGCGTCTGATATAGCAGTTTGATGCGATTTTATTCGCATCTACAGCCTGCCAGCGATGGATCATCGCTGGCAGGCTGTAGCCGAACTGCTGTGCCGCGCTTCCCGAAATCTCGGCTCTCACGAGATGACGCGCCGACGCGTCAACTCAGAGCTACAGGACCGCCCGCAGGACGCATCCCTGCGTTAGGCGGTCCTGTAGCGGTTAATAAAGAATGCTTTGTAAAATGAAGAGGAAGGGGTTAAAAATAATAAAACTTAACTTACCTTGATCTCGTAGTTGCGATCTGTCCTCTCTCTTCATGATGTCACATCACATGGTCCAATCACATGGTCCATCTTACCATGGAGGACAGATCGCAACTACGCGATCAAGTGGCTAAGGTAAGTTAAGTTTTATTATTTTTAACCCCTTCATCCTCATTTTACTAAGCATTCTTTATTAAGAATGCTAATATTTTCCCTTATAACCATGTTATAAGGGAAAATAATAAATTCTACAGAATACTCTACCCGAAACCGGACTTCAGTGATGAAGTTCGGGTCTGGGTACCAAACATGGCGATTTTTCACACACGCGTGTAAAAAAAAAACGCATTACAAACGTTTGCACCCGAGCGGAAAAATCGCGCATATTCCCGCAACGCACCCACCTCTTATCCGGGCGTCAAACATGACGCCCGTGTGAAAGAGGCCTAAGGGGTTATACAACCAGGATCGGCGTGTCTGCCGATCTCTGTCATTACCCTAAGTTCACACCTGAGCGTTTTACAGCGCATTCAAACGCGCTGTAAAACGCTCAACACATGAAAACCAATGCTTTCCTATGGCCCTGGTGCTCACTTGAGCGTTTTACAGCGCGTTTGAACGCGCTGTAAAACGCCCGACGCATAAACAAGTACTTGAGCTTTTTTTGGGGCGTTTGTCGCGGGTTTTGTGATTGACACCACAGTAGTCAATCACAAGAACGCGCGTACGAACGGGCGTTTCCTATTTGCAAAAACGCGCTGAAATACGCGCGTTTTTAGAACGCTCAGGTCTGAACCCAGGGTTAGAGCAGGTGCCTGCCTGCCATGAGAGAGTCTGTTTGTGCAACTGCCGTCAAGCGCACAGTAACAGGTCAGCCAGTGTCATAGGTACAAATCTGCCGACAGACGCCCTTTAAACCCCTATTACACTGCACAATTATCAAGCTAATTACTGGGAACAAGTGTTACGACTCCACACCCAAAAGTATTATTAGTCCACATCCAATCCGATCATTCACTTTGATGGAGCCGCAAAAGATGTGGAAAGTACACGGTCCGTTGTCCGTTCCAAGGCATATGCAAAAATATAGAATATAGAACATGTCCTATTCTTGTCCGCATTTCGGACAAGGATAGGACTGTTCTATAAGGCCTCTTTCACACGAGCGTGGCAAATTGGTTCCGTTCAGTGGATGCGTTCAGTGAAACTCGCACCATTTTGCAAGCAAGTTCAGTCAGTTTTGTCTGCAATTGCGTTCAGTTATTCAGTTTTTTTCCGCGCGGGTGCAATCCGTTTTGATGCATTTTTATGCGTTTTTCACGCAAAACTGAAGGCTTACAAACAAGATCTCTTAGGAACCATCGGTGAAAAACGTATTGCATCCGGACTTGCTTGCGGATGAAATGCGTTTTTCACTGAAGTCCCATTCAGTTCTATGGGGCCAGGGCTGTGTGAAAAATCCAGAAAATAGAACATGCTGCGTTTTTCACGCAACGCAGAACTGATGCGTGAAAAAAAACTCTCATGTACACAGCCCCACTGGAATGAATGGGTCAGGATTCAGTGCGGGTGCTATACGTTCACGTCACGCATTGCACCGGCGCGGAAAACTTTCTCTTGTACAAGAGGCTTAATGGGCTGGACGTTGCGTTATGCAAAATGCGGAAGGCACACAGCTGGTATCCGTGTTTTGTGGATCCGCAATTTGCAGACTGCAAAACAGGCTACGGTTTTGTGCATGAGTCCTTACTAGCAACAAAGCTCATTTCCGTTTCTCCGATCAGCCAATAAACAAGCGATCACTGGTTTGTCGGTTGATTTGCATCTTTCTTCTGAATGTCTGATTATCGTCAGCATGTCTGTGTAATGAGGGATATGCTACCAATAATGAATGGAACAGAGTGACTACGGTAGCGATCATTCCTCCCCATTCATTTTGCATTGGCCTGTGTAACAGGCCGATGCAAACGAGCACCAATCTACTTTTTTTTTTTTGTGGCCCCTTGAAATAGAGCAATGTAACAATGTGGCCCCCGGACCAAAAAAGGTTGTGCAACCGTGACCTACAGACACCCTTCTGGGAATGTGTCTTTTTCCCATCCATTTAATGTATACAAAAAACGTATATGTTAAACGGATGTCTTAAAATGATGCCATACAGTGGCATCTGTTCACCATAGAGTTCCATTGTAAAAAAAAAAAAAGAAGTGTGCTGCGTTTTTGTTTCCTTTTTTTTGTAACGTATACGTAAAAATGGAGGCCTAAAACGTGATGTGAACCCACCCTAAAGGATCCGTATTTAAAAAAAAAAAATGTCAGCTCTTCTGACAGATCAGAATTGAATGCTGAGCGCTGATGTGAATGAGCCCTTACTTTGTTGGGGTTTGATCTGAGGCTGATGGGGTCTGATCTGAGGCTGATGGGGGTCTGATCTGAGGCTGATGGGGTCTAATCTGAGGCTGATGGGGTCTGATCTGAGGCTGATGGGGGTCTGATCTGAGGCTGATGGGGGTCTGATCTGAGGCTGATGGGGGTCTGATCTGAGGCTGATGGGGGTCTGATCTGAGGCTGATGGGGGTCTGATCTGAGGCTGATGGGGGTCTGATCTGTGGCTAATGGGGTCTGATCTGAGGCTGATGGGGGTCTAATCTGAGGCTGAAGGGGGTCTGATCTGAGATCTGATCTGAAAAATATACATGTCAAAGTGGACGGGGCTATCAAATTGGAGCATATTACATCTTATTTATCATCCTCTTATAAGCAGAAATGGCTCAAATTGTTGATATTTTACACTGTAAGCAGGGTAGGATTGGGATTGCTTTTGTATCTCTGTACAAGTAACTATTACTATGTATATGACCCGCGCGGTGTCCTGTGTGCTTACCCATAAACATCTCTGCAGGAGACTGGACTCAGAGCCTGACCTTCCATACGAGCCCTGTGAGGCTTTATCAGATATTGGACATCGACTATTAAAGGGGTTTTCCAGGACTGCGATACTGATGACCTATCCTCAGGATAGTTCATGAGTATCTGATCGGGGGTGGTCCGACACCCAGGACCTCTGCTGGTCAGCTGTTTGAGTGCCGCGGCCTTCTCTGTGCTTACCGAGCACAACATCGCACATTGAAGTGAACGGGGCTGAGTGCAATACCAAGCACAGCTGCTATACAATGTACGGCACTATGCTTGGTAAGCTGTGAGAAGGCTGCGACACTCACAGGAGTGGCGCTGCCTTCTCAAACAGCTGATCGACGGAGGTCCCGGGTATCAGACCCCCACCAGTCAGATATTGATGACCTATCCTGATAGGTCACTAGTATCAAAATCTCGGAAAATCCCTTTAAGGCATCTTCTTTGAGCTTTAAATTCTTTTGATCCATCAGAGGAGCAGAAAAATGAAATCCGTTACGATCAGTTAGCGTCCCCTCCATCATGTATCTACTATTTTTGGTAGAAGAAGTAGTCCTGTCTGTAGGACTTTTCTCTCCCTCCAAAATAACGGATACGTGGCAGAATGGAACTTACTTTATTTGACATGAAAGTCCATGGATGACGGATACAAACAGAATATGTTTCTTTTGCATCTGTCATTCGATCCGTTCAAGGCTGTGTTCAGATCACCTTTTTTCCCATTCATTTAACGTATACAAAAAACGTATATGTTAAACAGATGTCTCAAAGCGATGCCATACAGTGGCTTCCGTTCACCATAGAGTTCCATTGTAAAAAAAAAAAAAAAGTATATACTTTTTTTTTTTTTACCGGAATGTGCAGGATACAAGAAAGAAGCGTGCTGCGTTTTTGTTTCCTTTTTTCGTCAAACAGAGGCTTAAAACGTGATGTGAACCCACCCTAAAGGAGCAGTCGTTTAAAAAAAAAATGTCAGCTCTTCTGACAGATCAGAATTGAATGCTGAACGCTGATGTGAACGAGCCCTTACTTTGTTCAGTTATGAAAATAATGAAAAGCACAGAAGTCGTTCTTGTTAGCGAAAGCAGGAGATTACCAGAGACAGATTTTACTAACAAATCTGCAGGTGCTCAGGAAACGGTGTCCATGAGATCAAAAGGCAAGTGCTCTGCGGCATGAAACTAGGAGGAGATAAAAATGGAGTCCGCCGTAGCTGATATGTTTTAAAGGAAACCTGTCACCATGAGCGTGCCGTTCAACCTACCAGCATGTTTTTAAAGAGCAGGAGGAGCTGAGCAGATTGATATATCATACTGGGGTAACATATTCAGTATAACTTTTAATTTATTTATGGAAATCTCTGTCCATTCTAGGCTTAGGAGTCCAGGGGGCGGAGTGACTCAATGATGAACAGTATTCCCTATATGAGATGGGAGTCTGAGGTAGGGAGCAGCAGGGGGACGGGCAGCATTGAAACTATCAGGATAGGTCAGGGATGGGCAAACTGCGGCTCTCCAGCTGTTGCAAAACTACAACTCCCAGCATGCAAAGACTGCTTACAGCTATCAGCCTACAGCAGGACATGATGGGAATTGTAGTTTTACAACAGCTGGAGAGCCGCAGTTTGCCCATCCCTGGGATAGGTCATCAATATCAGATTAGCAGGGTCCGACGCCCGGCATCCCCCGCAGATCAACTGTTTGAAGAGAATGTAGCTCCTGTGCGCACTCTGCATTCTTTTCACTGTTTACCTGCTCGCCATCGACACTAGAGCGGTGAGCAGGTGTAATTACAGCTCCTCCTCACTTGAATGGGACAGAGTGTACTGTATTTTTTGGACCATAAGACTCCCTTTTTTATCCCAAAAGTGAGGGAAAAGTGGTAGTGCATCTTGTAGTCCAAATGCTAATGACAGCTTCCATTATGGAACCGGTCATCATCAGCATGCAGGAGGTGTGCGGAGCGGTGAGGGAAGCACTGTGCTGGCTGTACTCATCCTCCCTGGTCTTCTTCCAGGTGCCTCTCTCGGCACTGTGTCCTGATTGCGTATAGCGTCAGGACTGAGTTTATGTAGGCGTTCGACGTCAGGTCACAGTGCAGCGCGGACCAAAAGACCAGGGAGGGGTGAGTGAGTGGCAGCGCCGTCTGGAGCAAGTAAGGTAAGTTTTTGTTTTTTAACGTCTGATCTGAGGCTATGAGGCTTGATCTGAGGCTGATGGGGTCTGATCTGAGGCTATGAGGCTTGATCTGAGGCTGATGGGGTCTGATCTGAGGCTATGAGGCTTGATCTGAGGCTGATGGGGTCTGATCTGAGGCTGATGGGGTCTGATCTGAGGCTGATGAGGTGTGATGCTGGATTAAAAATTCGGTTGTCATAGTGGATCTTTGCTTTTGTCGGTTGTGGATTATCAGGTACGTTTTATTTTTCTCTGTGCCTAACCATCGTGTGCCTTTTCTAATACATTTTGTAAATTTTTTGTCTGCAGTCTCACAGAGTGGTGCACATTGTTGTTCAACCAGTTTTCTATTCATCACAGGATTAAAATTTCAGCCACAATATTTTTGGTGTCCTGCAGTGGAATGTATTACAAAATATTTTGATGCAAAATACCTGCTTGAGATTCATGCTACTTCCCCGGGTCCCTGAATGCCCTTTTTCTTCTCTTTATGTAATGTTTGTTTTGACTGTTTAGAAACTGTAACATTTGTACTTCAGTCTGAGTTCTCTTCTTCTGCCCAAAGTAGTGTCAGCGGGGGCTACACTTCTATCATGTAGTGCCTGTCGGAAATGATAAAAGTCACCGAAAAATCCACTTTGCAATCTGTATTTGCCGGATTCTGTAATGCTTTTAGTCAAGGGTTAGCCGAGATTTTTTTTTTTATTTCACCTTGCCCCCCTTGATGCGTATTAAACTGTTGCATTGAAGATTATTAAAATTTCCCTACAGGGCCAGTATTGCTCTCCACGGTCTAATTAGGTTGTGGGCGCTTCCGGGATCACGTGCTGCACATTGTGCACGTGAATTTAGGCCAGTTACAACCCACAATGTATGCTGGTTGCACCTGAGCAGTCAGGCAGCCTCGGGCCGCCTCACTTGCAGCTCCTGAGGCAGGCGCAAGCTGCTTTTATTGTGGATTGTAACTGGGATAGGATCACGTGCACAATGTACGGCGCGTCATCCCAGAAGTGTCCACAACTTAGTTAAAACGGGGAGCGCAGCGCTGGCCCGGTAGGGAAATTTTAATCATTAATGCAGCAGTTGTAATTCAGGGAGGCAAGATGAAATAAAATAAAAAATAAAGATAAAAATCTCGGATTCCTCTCCTATGTGAAGTAGCAGGTGGAAACCTCTCACCTGTGAGGTACTGAATGAAGCAGCACAGTGTGGGGATAAAACAGAGCCAGGAGCTCTCTGCCTGGGGACACAAAAAGTCTGTCTTTGTGTGTGAGCCAAACCTGAGTAAAAGGTTGCTGAAAGTCTTGTTTTGTGAGCTGACAGGGAGAAGCCCTTCAGCGGGTAGATAGGGATGTTATATGTATAGTAAGTGCCGGAAAGGCTAGGTTTTCTTTTGCTTTTTTTAATTTTTTCTGCAACCTCATCAGTAAACCTGGCTACAAGTCAGCTTAAGGGTCCATTCACACGTCCGTGTGTGTTTTGTGGATCCACGGATCCGCAAAACACGGACATCGGCGATGTGCGTTCCGCAATTTGCGGACCGCACATCGCCGGCACTCTCATAGAAAATGCCTTTTCTTGTCCGCAATTGCGGACAAGAATAGGACATGTTCTATTTTTTTCGGGAACGCAATTGCGGATCCGTAACTAATGGGTCCGCAATTCTGTTCCGCAAAATGCGGAATGGAATTGCGGACGTGTGAATGGACCCTAAAACTTATACCTCGGTGTTTGGTCTGAATTGGATGGAACAGACAAATGTCCTTTGATTCCAGCAAAGGCGATCCTGAGCATAACCCCTCACAATACATACACATCATGGGCATAGCTATAGGAGGTGCAGAGGTAGCAGTCGCTACCGGGCCCAGGAGCCTGAGGGGGCCCAAAGACCCTTGTGCCACATAAGAAGACACACAAAGCATTGAGGGAAGGGGGGCCCAAGCTGAACTCTTGCACCGGGGCCCATGAGGCGGTAGCTACGCCCCTGCACACAGTATCTGGAGTATTGCACACCATTATTTTAATTATATCAATTCAAGAAAAGCTGCTCTCCAGTGTAATTGTCACCCTTACTCTTTTTTACTCACCTTTTTGTAGCTCATGTCTATTCACTTTCTGTGGGTGGGCAGCAGCTTATTACAAGTGGTCATCAAGCAGCTACATCCCCCAGGACTACATTGCAGTCAGCTCTTAACCCTTCTTCTCCTGCATAGAAAATAGCGGGGCATGTTTATCAAGCTCACCTGTTTTTGGCCATTATGGTATGAATCCCCCCTGCCTGCTTCTCCACTGTCTTTAATGAGCTAGAGTTATATATTTCTATGACATTAGAGGCAGCGATGAATGAATGAAAGGTGCCTGGGACTCTTTATCTGCTACTCTATGAGATCACTACCCCAGGGAAGGGAGCATGTAAGCTGCTGAGCATGTCAGTCCACTTCTGAATGCAGGAGAAGGTGGACCAGAAGGATGAACAGCAGGGGGCGTTACCAGAGATAAAAATGCAATGTACATAAAAAATGAACAATATTTGTATTGGGTGTATTGTAGTAATACTTCTTTTGAAATGACGCATTCATTGAATAATAATACTAATATCAAGAAAATGTAAATCTTTTCACGCTGGCTCACCTAGGTACGAATTGGATAGGTGCTGCAAACCTAATTGGAGGAACACCACCTCTCCTGCAAACAATGAAATGGATTAGACAAAACCTGGGTAGGTGAGCACTCAACAGCTGGCAACGATCAATTTAATAAAACACATATGTCAAAACATAAAATATACATTCATCTTCCCATCCCCATATAAAACCTATAAAAAAGCTGCAAGTGAACGGCACAGAAGATAGTCTCTTGATATGCACCTTCAAATTTCAAATGTAGTGATGGATCCCTCACTCATTCAATCATAGCCTCAGAGTTACCTTGCAAATGTTCCAGTGCCTTGGGTATTGCACCAAAAAGAGCCTAAATCACCAATGCAGAGTTATTTCCCTGATTCAATATTCACCTTCCCAACAGTTGCCCTATCACAGATGTTTCTAATGGGCCAACCGATAGGGTACAGTGTATTCAGCTCCTCCTTGTGTAGGTATCGAGTGCTTTCAGATCAATTCTCTGTGTGGCCAATCGGTGTCTAATGACACTAACAACCGTTCATATGGCCCATCAATGTTTTAAACAATAGGAGATGCACTCTTACCTCCCTCAAAAGTTCCAGGGATCTAAACACACGGTGGTTGCTGCCAGCGTCTTTCGACGCGCTTACCTGGCAAACAGTTCCGTAGTCTCGCGGTACTTGGTGTATAGTCTCGCGATGCTTGGTGTAGTAGCTCAACCTTGCTCCGATGCCGTCTTGTATAGTTGTTCGCACAAATTCCCAATGATTCCACTTGTACTTTATTGCATGGCCATGCAAAGATTATTCGGAGGTCTTTGGCATTTAACTGTCAATAGTACCAATGTGGTACAGTTAAATGCCAAAGACCTTTATTGCATGGCCATGCAATAAAGTACAAGTGGAATCATTGGGAATTTGTGCAAACAACTATACAAGACGGCATCGGAGCAAGGTTGAGCTACTACACCAAGCATCGCGAGACTATACACCAAGTACCGCGAGATGCCTACCCAGGTTTTGAATAATAATACCATTCATGGGGTGGCTCCTTTATTTTTTTAAATGGACTTTACTGGGAAACATTCAATACATTTCCTCTGAAAGCAATACATGTCGCTATTCACCTGTGTTTACACAGGTACAGATGGGCCATATGTATGTTAATTGCTCACACCTCTTGTTGAGTTTTATTTTCAAGTATAACTAAGGGTGTCACCACTCGGCGAGGTTACATCATGGTTGTAACGCGGCCTTGCTGCGTTTGGGTACTGTGCAGGCAAAATTAAACTAATGAAGACGGCACCAGTCACCGGGTCTGTATTGGTAATTGCTGCTCAGCACCTACAATACTGCTCTGCCATTAAAGAGTAACTAAACTTTTGTATGATTTTTTGTGAACGTGTTCCTAATTCCCTAATAATAGTTTTTGTAATATCGTTTATTAATGTATTTTGTATTTTTGGGTGAACTTTGGTACCAGTGGCTCACCAATATGTACTGAACATAGAAATGGTACTCTCTCCTAGGCAACACCCTTCACCCGAACAAAATAGCTCAATACAAAGGAAATGGTTGGAGGGCACTCAAGTATCTGGAGATTACAAGGAGAATCTATCCAGTAGATAAAAATAGTATCCTTTAATTATAATGAACCAAAATGTTCCAAATACATATATATATGAAATCCAAATATCCACTATAACGGATTGCATACACGTACAGTATGTAGCCAATCATAATACTATACTAACTTCTAATTGAGATCCAATAAGGAGCAGTGATCAACACATATAGTAAGTTGTAGATTAGAATTGTGATGTTGCAATAGGCACTCAAACTATTACTATATTGTGCAGATCATGATCCCCATCAGTTGCTTGCGGGGTACATAAGGACACAATAGCAGTTAAAACTCAGTAAAAATATCAAATAAAAGTAACAATGTTCCACATGTATAGTAGCGCTTCAGTGAGCAGTATTCAAAGCATATGAAGATAATATAAACCAAGTAAAAAAATTGCAAATCTAAAGGAAGCCAAATATTGGATGGAAATCAAATAAGAGTATAGTCCTCTTCACTTGTGCGATAAATTGCCAAAAACTTCATATATATTCACATAAGTCAACTTGAAGGCGTATGAATGGAACCTGTGGAACATTGTTACTTTTATTTGATAATCTTACTGAGTTTTAACTGCTATTGTGTCCTTATGTACCCCGCAAGCAACTGATGGGGATCATGATCTGCACAATATAGTAATAGTTTGAGTGCCTATTGCAACATCACAATTCTAATCTACAACTTACTATATATGTGTTAATCACTGCTCTTATTGGATCTCAATTAGAAGTTAGCATAGTATTATGATTGGCTACATACTGTACGTGTATGCAATCGGTTATGGTATTTACCCCTGATACATGTTATTTTATATATATATATATGTATTTGGAACATTTTGGTTCATTATAATTAAAGGATACTATTTTTATCTACTGGATAGATTCTCCTTGTAACCTCCAGATACTTGAGTGCCCTCCAACCATTTCCTTTGTAGTGAGCTATTTTGTATTTTTATTCCACTTTTCCCTCCCTAAAGCTCACCTTTCCCTGTGCACTTAAAATCCACTTTTCTGTACACTGCTGACTGCTCATTGATCTACGGAGTATGGACTGTGAAGTTTATGAATGGGGCTGCAGCGCAGGGAGTACGGGCAGGAGTGCACATTGCCCCCAAGGTTTACTAAATCCTGGCATAGCACATGGGTACTCTGTAACGATATACTATATCAGTATTAGCTAAATGCGGAGCGGCTCCTGCCTGTGCCTGCTTCGCTAAGCTGAAAGTTGACATGCAGGACTTTTAGCTTAGCAAAGCAGGCACAGGCAGGAGCTGCTCCGCTCAGCTGATCCTGGCATAGCACATGGTTACAGGGTACCCATGTTCTATGCCAGGATTTAGTAAACCTTGGGGGGGCACAGGCAGGAGCAGCAATATGTGCTCCTGCCTGTACTCAATGCGCTGCGGTCCCATTCATAAACTTCACAGTCCATACACTGCTGACTGATCAGTCAGCAGTGTACAGAGAACTGGATTTTAAGGGAAAGGTGCGCTTTAGGGAGGGAAAAGTGGAATAAAAATACATTAATAAAAACTATATTACAAAAGTTTTATTAGGGCATTAGGGACACGTTCACAAAAAATCATACAAAAGTTTAGTTACTCTTTAACAATACAGACCCAATGAACAGCAGCTCGAACGCAGCACGACCGCATCACAATGGTAACATCAAATATGTTTGTCCTCGACCAGCAGCACATGTGTGATACTCTTGATGAGATGTGGATGTTATTCCCACTATCTCTCTAGCACCAGAGAGGGAGGGTATAAGATAGAGGCTGCTCTGCAAAATAATTATTAGGGAGGTATTCGGGTACTTTCACACTAGCTTTGTAAGGATCCGGCAGGCAGTTCCGGCAACGGAACTGCCTGCCGGATCTGGCAATCCGTGTGTAAACGGATATCATTTTTTTCCGGATCCGTTAGACGGATCTGCTGATATACTGGATCCGTCTCATCCGGTATCATCCGGAATAACGGTATTTTTTTTTTTCAAAGATCAAAAGCGAAACTAGCTCCTCCTGTATCCCGGCGCAGGGGCAGAGCGGAAAACCGGATCCGGCAACGCGGAAATTACTTGGTACCGGATCGGGCATTAATACATCTCTATAGAAGTGTGGTATTGTTCTGGGATTTTGGCTGGAAAAAATACAGCAAAAAGCTGAGGTGTTTTGTCCGGTCAAATACCGTACAAGGGACGGAACGGAAGACATCCTGATGCATACTGAACAGATTGCTTTCCATTCAGGATGCATTAGGACAAAACTGATGCGGTTTTTTTGCAGTATTGAGACTTTTTGCCGGATTTCAATACCGGAAAAGAATAACGTTAGTGTAAAAGTACCCTAAGCCAGACATCTAATGCACTTGTAGATGAGGCAGGATGAAATTCTTTTTTCAATATACCAATAGTATATTTTTAATATACCAAAAGTACTTGGATTTTGCTGTTCTTTGGGTTTCTATCCTGTGGAAAAGCTAAACACATTGGGACAGATTTACTAATCCCATAGGGGGTGTAAGCATAGTCAGGCTGTGTAGACCTGCACCAGATTTATCACAGGGGCTCAGGCTGGATGATAAAGGTGCTGCAGGGACAGACACTTTTGTCTAGCTCTATACCAACTATTGGTTGGCTTAGTTTGAGAAAGAATTTTGCGACAGAATTGTGTCACAATTTTGGCACAAAATGTTGCCTCCTAGGTCACCTCCTTTTCCCCGCTAGGCTAAACCCCATTGCGAGCTAGGCACAGTGGCTTTTTCTAATAACGGTTGCATCATATTGTGCTAGAAACACACAATTTATGACGTCTAGGTGCACTCACATTTGTAAATGTCGGCCATAGACCATCTTCCTCACGTGGAATTGTGTTTTTATTTCTCCAATTCAGAAGTTTGGGAGTCTGTTAATCACAGGAAAAACTTACCACAATTTGGCCAAGGAATGACAACCTTAGGTCTTGGCATTCATGTGAATGTTGCTTTGACATATACCACCTACCCAAACATTGAACAGACAAGTACCCCCTTCATGGCAGTGGTACTCCTTCATGGCAGTGATACTCCTTAATGGCAGTGGGCTCAAATAATACACCTGTCACACTGCAAAACTGTTCCAGAACATAGAGTTCATGCTGGTGAATTGTCCTTCATATTTCCCAGATCTCAATCTGATCGAAAATCTGTGGGATGTGCTGGAAAAAAAGGCTGCATCTCGTAACTTACTGGACTTTATTTTTAAAAGGAAGTACCTTATTTTCTGGACTATAAGATGGACTTCTTCCCCCAAAAGAGAGGGAAAATGGCAGTGCGTCTTTTAGTGTGAATGCAAATGACCACTTCCATTATAGAAGCAATGATTAGCCTGCAGGAGGTGCGGAGAGCATTAAGGGAAGAGCTGTGCTGGCTGTACTCACCACTCCCTGGTCTTCTCCCGGGCCCCTCTCTGCATTGTGTCCTGACTGCGTACAGCATCAGGATGAAGTGCACATAGGCGCGCACTATGACCTTATGCTGTGCAACATCAGGTCACAGTGCAGCATGGTCTGGTATAAGACCAGGGAGCGGTGAGTGCTGTATCTTCAGGGAAGTTTTTTTTTTTTATTTCTGATCTGGGCTGATAGACGTCTGCTCTAAGGCTAGAGGGGTGTCTGATGGGGGTCTGATCTGAGGTTGATGGAGACTGGGGGTCTGATCTGAGGTCAGATGAAACTTTTTTTTTTCTTATCATAGGTGTGTCTTATAGTCCAAAAAATACGGTAAATTGTAGCAAAATAGTATTTAATGGTGACACAAAGAATCTGCTGCTAATGTCTTGGTGCCACATACCACAGGACACCTTCAAAGTTCTTTTGGAGTCTATGCCTTGATGGATCAGAACTGTTTTGGTGGCGTGAGGGGGCATACACAATTTGAGGCAAGTGGTTTTAATGTGTGTGTATACGGTATATACTGTAATGTTCACTATAATGCGATGTAAAGATGAAGTTGCTCTACATCTATCACTAAGGTCAGTTGAGTATGTAATGTATAGAGTTGGCAGATATTCTAATTTCGCCAAAATATACTGGGTGCAGGTACAGCAAATCTGAGCATCTAATTAAACCATTTGATATTACTTTTATGTTTTTAATATCTCCTTGTTCCACTAGTGCATATCAGTTCAATCACACACATTTGTATGTTTTATCTCATATTCAGGCCTTTGTTTAGCAAACAGCAAATGCATTTGTTAGCATTAATTTGTGAAATTCTACCTACTTTTTTTCTATAGAAGAAGAAGTCTATAGGAAATGCCTGTAAAAATGCCACACCCAGAACATGATGCAATTAAAAAAAAACGAACAAAAAGAGAGAAAAAAAATGCTATGAAAATTTCTTAAAACTCCACTACAAAAAAGCAGAACTGTAGGGCGTTTTAAAATTTCCTATTGGCCAACATGTAACATCTGGTCTAAAAAAAAAGACTACAATAAAAACATGCCATTTAAAAAAATATATACCGTATATACTTGATCATTAAACTGGGATTTCCCTTTAATCTTTTGATGACCAGGCTTTTTTAATTTTTGCCTCTACATTTCGCCATAACTTTATTTGTTCATCGAGATGACTGTATAAGGCTTATGTGGAAGAATTTATTTTTTATTTTTTGTCTCTAGCAATATATGTAGATTATGGTGGTTTATTTAATGTTTATAGCAAATATAGAAAAAGGGGATTTTTGTTTTAAACTAAACAGCATGATCAATTCCGATGATTATGGTCATGTGGATAGCTAATGTGTGTAGGTTTTTACCTTTATTTAATAGGTGAATAATGAGTTATTTTATAGTTTTTTTCAGACTTTTATTTTCTATAACATACGGTAATTAATACAAATAAATAAATCTCATTATATTGCCATATTTAAACTTTACTTTAAAGGGATTGTCCCACTAAAAATACTTCCCTTTTTTCAAATCAGCATCTAGCTCTACATCCTTTTATAGTTGCATGTAATTAAAATTTTAGTATAGCCACTAAGTTATTAAATGAAACGTATCTGTTGAGCGTCACCTGCTGTTTGTTCTTTTCCTTATTTCTCCATCCACCTCAGTAACATTGCAGATGTGGTTGCACATGCTCATTTTGCAAAAAAAAATAAAAAAATGCAGCAGCGCTCTGCAAACACAAATAACAATGTAAATACAATAGTGCAATACTACCTAGAAAATGTGCTAATGCTGCGTTATAAGGCCTTATTCACACGTCCGTTGTGTTTATGGATCCGCAAATTGCAGATCCATAAACACACCCGGCGGGCAGCCCCATAGAAATGTGCTCTCCGCATCGTTCCGTGCCCCATTCACAGTCAATGGGTCCGCATGTATTCCGCAGAATTGTGGAATACATGCGGACGACATTGCGGACGTGTGAATAGGGCCTAAATGTGAGATTCTTGGCAAATACATTTTGTACAAAATGATTTGTTCCTGTCCACCAACGACAAGGCGATCTCTTTAGGGCTGGAACCTACACTAAATACTACCTCCTCTGGTGCCATACTGGCCTCCATTAAATTTAGGGAATGCAGGTTCCACATGCATGCTGAACTTTGTATTTTACATTTCCTGGTGCCAAATGCCCACCAATAAATGCAGGGAGAGCAGGCACTATTGTATTTACTTTATTATTTGTGCTTGCAGAGTGCTGCTGCATTGTGTTTGTTTTTGCTTTTGTGCTTTCAGCCATGGAGACGTGCACCTGCGCAGACTCACCCCCATTTTTTTCTTTGCACATGCTCATTTTCATCCTTTAACTGCTGCTAGCCGTGTCCACTGTAAGAAACTGTGGCAGATACAGGGAGAGAGCTGGAGTAGAAAAGACTCCCCCATGAGCTGTGACAGGGAAAGAGCTGCAGCAGAAAGGACACACACCCTGTGAAAGGACACACCTTCTGAGCTGTGACTGTCACACCTGTGACTGGTGTTAGAAGGTCTGATCTGACAGCCTATTTTAGTTTCACTTTGTGTGTTGCTGGACGTGATCCTGTTCAGGTGTGGATCATGTGACCTTTACCTCTTCTTATTTAGTCTGACTTTACCCATCACTCCTTGCTCTGGATAGCTTCATTTGGTTTTGGAAGAGCTGGAGTGTGGTTCTTGTTGAAGTCCTGTTCATCCATCATCCTCAGAAGTTAAGTGTTCTGCTTCTTGTGTTTTGTATTTCCCCCCCCCCCCCCCTGGTTGTTTACTAGGCCTCAGCGAGTCGCTGGTTCCTTTACCTTGGAAAGAAAGGGTTGACTCTGCCCCGCCATTACCTTTAGGGCATCCGAGGGTCACCAGGGTTTTCTAGGTTCCTGTGTGTGGGCATGGGTTTTATAGGTGGTGACCCTTTTCCTTCCCTAGCGGTGAGGCCTAGTGCCTTTCCCCTTCCTTCTTATTGGTGTTCTCCCCTACTACGACAGTGACAGAGAGAGAAAGCTGCACCAGAAAGGACACACCTATACCACAAGATAGGTAGAGCTTCAGCAGAAAGGAAATTTCCCTTGAAATAAATGAATGTAGAGATCTCTGGATCCATGTGAGGTACAGAGCCGGTTCTAGATTTGTTAGAAAGAGATTGTCATGTACTATATGATGTCTGATTTTCATTTTTACATTAGTCAGGGGATAACCCCTTTAAAAGTATAATTACTGTAAGCCAATACATTATACTACGGGTCTCTGACACAGACTGCAGTTAGGTCACAGGGCAAGCTGCAGATCCTCTAGTATCCAGTCGGGTCGCTAGGAAAGCTGGTGCCCTAGTCAAAGATATAAGTTCCCTCTGATCATGCCCGCTGCAAGCAAAGGGTTAATGTCCAGGAACAGAGCTTCCTACAAGTCCGGCTATACAGCAGGGGTCTGTTCTAATAACCAGAGCCCCCCTTTCCCTCACTGCAGTGGCACCAAAAGACATTGTTATAAATTGAGGACCTGAACTGACTGCCATTAAAAGACAGTGGGTGGTCATTAAAGGGCATCTGTCAGCAGGTTTGTCCCTATGACACTGGCTGACCTGTTACATGTGCACTTGGCAGATGAAGGCATCTGTGTTGGTCCCATGTTCATATGTGCCCGCAGTCCTGAGAAAAATGATGTTTGAATATATGCAAATGAGCCTCTAGAAGCAACGGGGGCGTTTCTGATACACCTAGAGGCTCTGCTCTCTCTGCAACTGCCGCACCCTCTGCACTGTGATTCACAGGACCAGGCAGTGTCAACATCATTACACCTTATCCTGTCACTCAAATTGCAGAGGGTGCGGCAGTTTCAGAGAGAGCAGAGACTCCAAGAGTAAGGGCAACGCCCCCGTTGCTCCTAGAGACTCATTTGCATATAAATAAATAAACATCATTTTTCTCAGTAACGCAGGCACATAGGAACATGGGACCAACACGGATGTCTTCAGCTGCCAAGTGGTCATGTAACAGGGCAGCCGGTGTCATAGGTACAAATCTGCTGACTCACCTTTGAATTGCACACAGTTACAAGCTACTTAAAAGGTAAGAAATGTTGTACATACTGCACAAACTGCACCAATAACAACACACAACTAGGAACATATCAGTTTTTTTTATTTACAATGTATCAGATCTCTCATTTATTTCTTATACAGGAATTCTGCTTACACCCCACCAGCATTAAAATCACATCATGATCACGGCAAGATTCAAATTACAAATGTAAAAGAAAACGGCGGATGCAATTCGAAAATACATTACAATATTATCTAGTAAAGAAGCCCATAGAAATCACATGCAAGGCAATGAAGCAAAAACAGTGAGAAGGCTCCAACCCCCATCTAGCAACAAACGGAGGGTTTTTTAATATCTGCCATCAAAACCGTATGGAGACATGTAAATGGTAGATGCAGGCAGGCTTTCCGTTGTTTCTCCCTACAGATTTCCAATATAAGGAAAAGACACATAAAATATTATACCTTATGAACACAGGTAGCTGCAATGTGCATTCTGTAGTATTTAATAAAAACCAAAGTTAAGAGTTAGTCACCCAGTGACCAGAAAATAGCAAACGGATCAGAACAAACATCTAATCACATTCTGGAATTATTACAATCCCATGCAAAAAGTGGTTCTTAAGGTACAGCTATTTTACAAAAAGTTAATCTTGTCCGGATAGAGGTCATTCTAATATGATTTTGTGCTTCGGCAAATAAAGGGTCATTTAATAAAAAGTGCCACGTATAGGTTTACAGTAAAATTCAAACCACCCCAGATCAGATAAGTCTTGGAAAGCCCCTCTATGTATTTCTATTTATTATTTTAGCCCACAGTACTGTCCAATAGTCTATGATAGTCCATAATTTGGAACCTCAATGGTCCTGAGTAGGGATGAGATAATCGACTTCGGATAAAACATCCGAAGTCGATTCGCATAAAACTTCGTTCTAATACTGTACAGAGCAGGAGCTCCGTACAGTATTAGAATGTATTGGCTCAGATGAGCCCAAGTTATTGCTTTGCGAAGTCTCTAATAACTTCATAAATTAATTTGTACAGTAAAAAAAACATTTCCTGAACTCAGGTTCGAAGTGGCTGGATGTCACAATTGCATTTGCACTATCTTTGCAGAACGGAAACCTAGGCCTGATATCCATAAAGAATTATTGGAATAAAATGACATAAACCTTGTGGGGGCTTCTCATTTTTAAAGGCTATGTACACCTTTGGGGGGCATTTTTTTTAATTTTTGCATTGTATTCATTTTGAGCTAAAAAATACTTTTTAAAATTGGTCTTTATTAAAGATATGGCGTCTTTTTTCTGTACAGAGCTGACATGCTCTAATAGCACCCTTTGGATTTTTTGTCTTTTCCGTCAGATGGGGAGCAGACAGACTCCTTATCTCTGGTCTCTGACATTATAAGCACTCATTATAGCTCAGTTCTTATCTTACTAATAAGAATGTGACTTAAATAAGTGTTTATGACCTCTCAGAAATTTAGAGATAAGGTATATTAGATGACCGGCACAAAGTAAAAGTGAAAGTACCAGTCACACAGCTAGAAAAACAGTTAAACCTTTGTGACAGAACGGCTCAATATTTTTAATAAAGGCAAATTGAAAAAATTATTTTTAGCTAAAATTGAGTAACATACAATCATTAAAAAAATTGCCTGCAAAGGTGTTCTCTTGCATTACATGGGAATCCCAGTGATTAAAGTCCAATTCATACGACGGTGTCTGCTTTGCAGACCGTAAACCGCAGATCCGCAAGATTCAGCCAAAGATTGCTGTTCCATGTGCTTCCGGGTCCGTGCAGCTGGGCTGCCAAAGATGTTTTATCTTTGGCCACATCTTGCAGATCACAGACCAGCTGTGTGGGTGTGCACACGGCTGGTGTCCATGTTTTGGACACGGTTGTGTGAATGGGGCCTTACTTGGTAACTGTGTAATGCTTCATTTCACCTGTAGCGGTGCTGCAGAAAAAAAATAACACTTCCTGCTGGGTTCCCCCACAGATTTCGGTTGATTGCTGGGGATCCCAGTATTGGAGAACTCTTACAATAAAAAGAGGTTTTCCAAAACCAACAACACCTTGAATGAAATTTGCACCTACTACCATGCCGAGGTAGTGAAGCAAATAACGTCATTTGCGTACAGTTGGCTATGTTTGTTATGATATGGAAGCAAATGAAAAATTATACTCCAATAAATGCAGGCCTGGCCTGCATTATATTTCCCTTTAAACTCCCTGAAACATCCTCACTGTATGCAGGCAGCCTAGCAATCTACTTAGAGGGTGATTACCATCTTAAAAGGTAGCATTGCTAGCATATGGCATTACTTTATCTAGATCCTTGGAGTAAGGGAAGGTGGTCGCTCTATTTATTTCTATGGGAGTTCCCATAGAAATAAATGGAACAGCAGCATGCATGCCTGACCAGCCGCTCCGTTCATTTCAGGGGGCTGCAGGGAGTACAGGGCCCCGATTCTTACAATGGAGGTCCCAGTAGGACCCCCACTGATCTTAATGTAACCGGAATACCCCTTTAACGTGAACAGGGTCATGCTGTAGTTCCCTGCACAACCTGTGGCAGGGGCGTAGGCGCTAACGGCTAATGGGCCCTGGTGCAAGAGTTCAGCTTGGGCCCCCCTTCCCTCAGTGCTTTGTGTGTCTTCTTATGCGGCACAAGGGTCTTTGGGCCCCCTCAGGCTCCTGGGCCCGGTAGCGACTGCTACCTCTGCACCCCCTATAGCTACGCCCATGCCTGTGGTCAGAAGCACCGTTGTGCTGTATACCCCAGCGATATACCATCACTTCATAAGACAGGAATACCCTTTGTAATTTAGTAACAGAGTAAAGTGGCGCTACCTAGTGGTATCACCCAAAATGTCACTTATAATTAGATTTTTTTTTTTTTTAAATAAATATTTCTCTATAATCTTTATAAGACACGTTACAGGAATGTACAATTCTTTTAACAGTACTGCACAGGCGCAAAAAGCACAGTCCTTTAAAAGGTTATAGACACAACCCCATCGACATGCAATAAGAGTACCTAAATTCTAAAATGCGCAAAGAAAAAAAATACATATGTGGGGTTTAAGAGGTATGAAAATAAAATCAATATATTGTGCTGCTCATCTACATATATCATGAGGGAAAATTGTGAATAAATAACTTTTTTTCAATAGTTACTCTATGCATAGTTCAGGTCCTCAAGATTTTACCATTAATATTAAAGGGAATCTGTCACCAGCAAACTCCCTATCCAGCTGTCTGCATAGACACATAGCTGTAGTTCACCTGATTAAAGGCTCTGTTCCCGAGTTATGATCATTTTTCTTTATATGCAAATTAGGCCTTAGGTGCAATGCAGGCATTACCACTGCTCATGTTGCACTCAAGCTCCACTCCTTTCTGTGGCCAGCCGCTCCCTTGCTGCTTTGCTTCAACCTGATCTTGTTAATCAAAGCAGTCAAGGAGGGGGCTAGCCACAGAAAGGAGCAGAGACCTGGGTGCAAAAAGAGCAGTGGTGACACCCTCATTGCACCAAAGGTCTAATTTGCATATTAAGGAAAAGTACTAGAACTCAAGAACAGAGCTTCAGATCAACAAAAGAAGAACAGTGTTTTAATCAGGTGACCATGCAGGCAACTGGATAGAGAGGTCGTTGGTGATAGATTTTTTGCCCTGTTCATATACCATTCAAAGGAAGTCCATCATTGTCAGGGCCAGGGGAGATGACTACGTAGGAACCTGCCCCTGTCAATCAAGAAGGAGAGGGAGGGGCTAGCAGGAGGAGCAAAGGTGCACAGTGTGCCCTGCCCACCCACAGTGCACTTAACAGCTCATTTGCATATGGATTAAAAGTACATTTTCTCCAGAATGACACAATAGATCGATAAGTGAAAGGTATCATCAGATTTAGCTGGGCTAACCCTACAAGCCATTGTGCCTGGTATATCAGTGAATTTCCCTGTGACAGACTTCCTGGGTAAAACTGATAAATTGTGTTAGGCCCCATTCATACTTTTTGCTCCACATCCAATCCACATTTTTTTTTTGCGGTTTGCATGTAGACCCATTCATTTCAATGGTGCCGCAAAAAATGCCGTGTGCTGTCAACATCCATATGTCTGTTCCGCAGGTAGAACATGTCCTATTCTTGTCCGTTTTGCAGACAAGGATAGGCATTGTTACAATGGGTCCACAAAAAAAAAACGGATGCAACGCGGATGTCACAAGGACATCATCTGTATTTTTTACGGACCGCAAAATACATAAGGTCGTATGAATTGGCCCTTAGACTGGGAGAAGCATGACATATGGATTCATACAACAGCAAATAGACAATCCTTATTGGCGTAACACAGTGTAACAATTTATCAGGATAGCTCAACTCGCCAACCCCCACCAATCAAATGTTTTGGGCAGCCACCGGATGAAAAGCTCCATCTACCGACGTACTACAGCTCAACTCCTCTGATCTGACTTATAGGACAGGTTTAATATGTCATTTATTATATGATTACGATACATATATGGCTTTTTGTCAATCAGGCTCCACTTGGAACCTATACAATATATATAAAATGTCGCCATCCAACACATAGATCCAACCTCTAGCTCTGTAAATATGGGATGTAAGCATATGTCCTGCACATACAATATAAAAGTACACAAACATTATTTTACTCTATAAAATATTATATAAAGTGATTTTTCTTAAAGTAACATTCTACCTTTATAGCCACCTTAAATAAAATACTAAGAAACTGCTTGGCCTACAATGTCCTAATCCAATGTTATTACTGAAAATGCTTCTTTTAGACCCAGACGGGGGTGGGACACGCCCTTTTGATGCTAAGGAATGGTTTGAGAATGCCCCCAACCTCCCGTTCAGCACAGGAGCTGTTGGAACCATATTCATGTTTGGTCCACTGGTAATGCTACATATGGGGCATATAATCAAGTAAGGAAATTGCTATATATAAAATGATATATTATTGAAAAGTGACTTCAGTGGAGGGAATGAAGCTCAAACTACCTTTGATGAAGGAGATTTACCAGAGGAATGCTTACACTGCAGCATGAAATTCAGACACTGTACAGACTAGACGGACGCTCCCCCGTCACATTTTCTTATTTATGCCTTTAAAAATAAAAATAACCTGGCGTATAAGAAAATGTTTGCTTCCATAATATACATGCCGTGTAGTAAATAAATAAATATATACATTACTTTACATCCATCCGCTATCTACTTCACATCAGGAAGGTGTTTTTTTTGTTTTTGTTTTTTATCGTATTGGAATCTGTAAGTTATACCATACCGGATGTTAAACCAGATGCAGAGAGCGTTTGTTATTTGGTAGCAGAGAGGAATACAAAAAGCAGAGAACCAGAAATGAGATAAATTAGCAACAAAATATATCATATGAATTAGTCCTTTGTATAAACCGCGCTCAAGTCCTTCACTTGAAATTGGCGTAATCAGAAAATATCTCAATAAAGTCTTGTACCACTTTGTAGCAGAATTCATACTGTTCCTGCAAGAGAAAAAAGCGCAAATCAACCCATATAATAAAGACGCAACTTCACAAATGGTCTGGATTAAAATTGTCATATCTACATATCATAGTCTACAGTTCCTATGCAGAACTATGTAACAGACAAGCCTCCTTGTAATCTGAACCTGTAGTCATACTCCTTTTTATTGGTTCTCTCTGGTCTTTGGAAGGCCAGAAAAACCAAAGTAGTCTAAGGCCCCTTTCACACAGGCGAGTTTTCCGCGCGGGTGCAATGCGTGAGGAGGACGCATTGCACCCGCACTGAATCCGGACCCATTCATTTCTATGGGGCTGTGCACATGAGCGGTGATTTTCACGCATCACTTCTGCGTTGCGTGAAAATCGCAGCATGCTCTATATTGTGCGTTTTTCACGCAACGCAGGCCCCATAGAAGTGAATGGGGCTGCGGGAAAATCGCAATCATCCGCAAGCAAGTGCGGATGCAGTGCAATTTTCCCACATGGTTGCTTAGCAACGGGACCAGATCTTTATTATTTTCCCTTATAACATGGTTATAAGGGAAAATAATAGCATTCTTAATAAAGAATGCTTAGTAAAATGAAGATGAAGGGGTTAAAAATAATAAAAATGTACTTACCTTAGCCACTTGATTGCGTAGTTGCGATCTGTCTTCTCTTTTCCAGCATCAGCTAACAACTAAAGGACCTGTGATGACGTCACATCACATGGTCCAATCACATCGTCTATCTTACCACGGTGATGGACCATGTGATTGGACCATGTGATGTGATGTCATCACAGGTCCTTTAGTTCTTAGCTGATGCTGGAAAAGAGAAGACAGATCGCAACTACGCGATCAAGTGGCTAAGGTAAGTAAATTTTTATTATTTTTAACCCCTTCATCTTCATTTTACTATGCATTCTTTATTAAGAATGCTATTATTTCCCCTTATAACCATGTTATAAGGGAAAATAATCAATTCTCCAGAATACTCTACCCGAAACCGGACTTCAGTGATGAAGTCTGGCTTCGGGTCTGGGTACTAAACATGGCGATTTTTCACACGTGCGTGCAAAACGCATTACAAACTTTGCACCCGCGCAGAAAAATTGCGCATATTCCCGCAACGCACCCGCCTCTCATCCGGGCGTCAAACATGACGCCCGTGTGAAAGAGGTCTAAGGGCCCGTTCACAGGGTGGTTTTACCAGCCAAGCCAAAATTCAGCTGAAAACCCATCAGCGACCGTGTCCTCTCTGTCTTCCATACATGTTATGGGAGGCAGCACTGAACATCGCGGAGTGGCAGCTTATAGCCATGGCCATGCCAAGAAGAGACATGTCTATTCTCGGCGTGGCCTTGGCTTTAAGCTTCCTCAGTGCTACTTCCCATTGAAATGAATGGGAGGCAGAGAGGACACGACTGCCAGCGGGTTCGGCGGAATTTCGTCACGGCTGTCTGCACAAAAATTCAGTGTGACGAGCAGACACTGCGCAGACAAGCAGGCAATTATCGGGAGCAAGGCGTTCCTTCCTGATAACTGCCTGCTAATCAGTGGAGATGAAGAGCTGCATTTATACACAGCACTCACCTCCACTGTTTCTAAAATGGGGCCATTTATGGATGGTTTCCATTATGTAAGCCCCTCAAAATCACTTTATAACTGAATTGGTGCTTAAAAAAATGGTTTTGGAAATTCTGTTGAAAATTTGAAAAATGGCTTCTAAACTTCTAAGCCTTCTAACGTCCTAAAAAAATAAAATGACATTAACAAAATGATGCCAACATAAGGCAGACATATGGGGAGTCATGACTGATAACTATTTTATGAGACATTACTATCTGTCTTAAAACGTAGAGAAATTCAAATTTAGAAAATTGTGAATTTTTCCAAAAATTTGGGATTTTTTTTTATAAATAAAGGAAAAATATATTGACTAAAATTTAGCACGGAATTTAGACACAACGTGTCACGAGAAAGCAGTCTCAGAATGGTCTGGATAAGTAAAAGCTTTCCAAAGTTATTACCACATAAAATGACACATGTCAGATTTGCAAAAAATGGCCTGGGCAGGATGGTGAAAACTGGCCTGGGGTAGAAAGGGTTAAAGGGCATTTTGTAATGCTTCGATTAACCTGTGCTGGTGCTGTTGGGAAATAAAACACTTTGGATGTGGTTGCACGGCAATCTTGGGCGCGACAGGCGTGTTGGGACCAAGGATCACCGTATAGCAGTGCAGCCATAGAAATTAATGAGGTCGCAGCACTACTCGCAAATCTGCTGCAATCCAAGAATTGCAAAAAATCTAGTAGGTTTGGTCGTGCTGCGACATCATTCAACGGAGTGCCATATGGCTTTTGCAGTGCAGATTTTGATGGATTGGCTTATGGGCACCATTGGTTTTTATTTTTTGAGTGATTTTCTTATATGGGGCTCATTTCTTGCGGGATGAAGTGACCTTTTCATTGGTACCATTTTAGGGTATATAGAACTTTTTGATCGCTTGGTATTACACTTTTTGTGAGGCAAGGTGAAAAAAAAAAGGCTGTTTTGGCGTAGTTTTTTAATTGAGGGGGCATATAATGTGATATGTTTATAGATCAGGTTGTTACGGACGCGGCGATACACAATATGTCTATTATTTTTATTTTTGTTAAGTTTTACACAGTAAATGCATTTTTGAACATAATTAAATCTTGTTTTTGTGTTGCCATTTTCTGAGAGCCATATTTTTTTAAATTTTTTGGGCGATTGTCTTAGGTAGGGTCTCATTTTTTGCGGAAGGACAGCGCCATACATTGTATAGTGGCAGTGCTTGGTATTGCAGCCCAGCCGCATTGACTTGAATGGGACTGTGCTTCACCTTAGTGACTGATGTACAGTGATGTCACTGGCCTAGGACGAGGCTGTGGCACTCAAAGCCTCTTCTAACAGCTGACTGGCGGGGATTCCTGGTGTTGAACCCCTCGCAGATCTGATACTGATGACCTGAGAAAAAGTCATAAATAACTTTTCCTGCATAACCCCTTTAAAAACAATGCTTCTAGGACAGAATACTGCCATACATACAATTTAAATGCCGCAATTTCTATACCAATTTCACAAAAGAAAAAGCTCCATATGCCTTTTGTCTGGATGCTGTGTTACAGGTCTATATAGCTTGGAAGGTGCATGGAGCCTCAAAGGGGTTTCCAGCACTTTGATATTGATGATCTATCCAGCGGATAGGTCATCAATATCAGAACGGTGGGTGTCTGACACCCAGTTCCCTTACTAATCAGCTGTTTTGGGTGGATCTGTTCACTGCGTAGTGGCCCTGCCGGGGTACTGCAGCCCAGTTCCCATTCAAGTGATTGGGAGCTTAGCTGCAGTACACCAGCGAAGAGGTCTTCTGTCCAAAGTTTGGGTGCCGGGTGTGGGACCCCCACGATGTGTTATTATTAACCTATTATGAGGATAGGCCGTCTAAGTATCCCCTTTAATATGGCTGTGTATATGTTCCCTTCAAGATAATACAATTCAGACAGTTTGTACAGAGGGCTGTACAGAGTATAATAGTATGCGGGCCTCCTCTTACCAGTGTCTGCACCATGTGCGGCCGTTGCATTCGCAAACTTTTCACAGTCTGAAAAACATCGAGTAGTCCTTCGGCTTTCACTCGCTCCAGGATGTTGCTGAGGGCAATGAATGTTCCTGTTCTGCCGGCTCCAGCGCTACAAAGATTACACAAATAAAACATCATAGCTGGCAAACTGTCCTCTTTCTGAGATCAATTTCCACATCTTATTTTAGGTAGTATTTTAATATAGTCCCTTTTCTCATCATTCATCTTCTGCTTTTAAAAAGGACCTGTCACCTCTCCTGACATGTCTGTTTTAATAGCTTCATGCATTCCCCATATAATTCTGGAGCATTATATGACTCTATGTTGTTCCATTCCTCTATTATTTCTGCTAGAAGTTATGAATGAATTGCTAGCAGTCTGCAGTAAGGGTACAGAGGGGTGGTAAGAAGTTGGAGGTGTGTACTTGTGTGAGATTGAGAAACAGTTCCCATTGTTTGAACACTGTTTGTGTGTGGATTAAATTAAATGTTTTGGACTGACGTTCTGCTGTTTGGCCACAAGATGCTGCTGTTTCCTAGGCACAGCTGACTGACTGCATAAATATTTCATATTTATAAGAGGTGAGGTTTTCTTAGAGCAAGGAGCAGCCATCTTAGGAGTGAGCTGAGAGCTGGGGAACTGTGCGTGAGCAGAGAAGCTAATGGATCCAGGAGTGAGAGGACCTCCTCTGTGACCACAGCTGCAGCTGAGTGAAGCTGATCGTTGCCCAAGACCCAGATCCTGTCCGGGGAAAGGAGGATTGTTTCCAGGAAGGCTGACAAGAGCTAAGAAACAAGCTGCATACCCTGTGGGACCTCATGTTTGCTGGAGAGACTGGTTGTTCGGTTCAGAGACATCAGTGGATAAAGAGCGGACCTTGGTCTGTAAGATCGTGCACACATCACACTGCAGTGTTGGCGCCTAGAGACTTAGACCAGGCTTGTAGTTAGATAGTTAGGGTCTCTGCTTTGTGTCAGGTCTAAAGAGTTGCTACTGGTACTACAAGGACTCCATTACTAAAGGGACATTGCACATTTCGAAGCTGATGAACACCCCCACGAACTCTATCCAGTTCAGCGTTTTGCTCAGGAGTAATAATCAGGCACGTGCTACCGGACTAGTTATGGGAGGGGGAATAATATAGAGCACAGTAAGATTGTGAACTGTTCTGCTGCACTGCAGGCCAGCCCGTACTAAGAACCCAACCAATTGTTCGTGTAGATACGGTGAGGCAGTCTTAGTTGTGCCCGCTAATAGGTAAATTAGCGCGAAATTTCTGCTGGCATCTACCAAGGGGCGCCGTGCTGTGCAACACAGGGGTCTTAGCCTTCGGGCTGGGTGTATGTAAATGTATTTTATGTTTTCAGCTTTTGTGGTTGTGTTTATTATCATGTGTTAGTAAAATTCAATTTTTGAAAAAGCTGGTGTCTGAGTTGCTTTCCTCGTGGCTTTGCTGTATCCTGGGGAGCTCACCCCAGTACATGGCTTACACCTGCACAGTCGGTGCAGGTACACACCCCTAACTGGTTACCACCCCTCTGTACCCTTACTGTAGACTGCTAGCAATTCATTCATAACGTCTAGCAGAAATCACAGAGGAATGACACAACATAGAGCCATAGGAATAGATGCTCCAGAATTGTTATTACATGGGTAATGCATGAAGTTATTAAAACAGACATGTCAGCAGCGGCTACAGGCAGGCTCGGACTGGCCCACCGGGGAGCTGGGGAAATCCTTGGTGGGCCCCTGGACCAGCAAGTGAGCTTTCTTGCTTAGAAGCGGTCTACAATAAGCTCCGCCCCCTATACACAGTCGGATGCATGCTGCCTGCGATTCATCCTAAATGAGAAGGAGGGCTCCAAACCAGCGCTGATTCATGGGAACTGACAAGTTTTGTGTAATCAGCACTCCTGGTCAGTAAGGCTGTTTCCAGATGAAAAAAAAAAACACTGCATTTTGCCGCAATTTTATGTAAATTAGATCATGTGGAAACAGCCTTACTGTGACCAGGAGTGCTGCCCTGCTGCTGTGAGGGGGAGGAGCCTGGCTCAGGACAGTGTGTGTATGTAAGAGTCCATGCATAAATGACAGTTTGTGTATGAAAGAGTGCTGGCATGTGTAGAAGTGTGCGTGTAAAAGAGTGCCGGCATGTGTAGGAAGTGTGTGTGTGTAACAGAGTTCTGTTGCGGTATCTATGCACAGAGCTTGGTTCTGTTACCTTATCTGAGTACAGAGCTTGGTATTATTATGGTATCTAAGTACTGAGCTTGAAGGGGGTGCCTAAGTTCAAATTTTTGAGGCCAAACTACAGGGATGCTGTTAAAAAAGAAAAAGAAGAAAAAAATACTTAAAGAGGACCTTTCACCGGTCCAAAGTTTGTTAGGTTAAAGCTATGTACATGCAGAGCGGCACCCAGGGATGTCCCTGCACTCACTATTATCCCTGGGTGCCGCTCCGTTCGTCCGCTGTAGCCCCCTGTACCGGCGCTCGTGCTGCTGCTAATTTTGCTGTGGGAGGAGACATCCTCTTTTGCCCTGGGCGTCTCCTTCTCCCAGGCTGGAACGCTGGCCAATCGTAGCGCTCAGCTCATTCCCAGGATATCTGCATGTACACAGCTTTAACCTAACAAACTTTAGACCGGTGAAAGGTCCTCTTTAAACTCACATCGTGATCACTATTTGATCCAGCACCAATACTCTGTTCTCTCCGCCAGGCTGCAGCTGGGACATAATGTTTTGGCTGCCGCGGTAAAATACCTTGCGTACCGCACCTGACTGCTGTAACTAATCACTGGCCTCAATGGTATACAGCACCAAGGCCAGTGAATAGCTGCAGCGGTCATGTGCGCTATTACACTACAGCTTCCTATATAAAGGATTATTTTAAAGGATGTTGATGCAAGTTGGAAAACCCTCTTAAGTGTCAATATTGGCATGAAACTATAGCGTGGGCCCCTAGAGTCACTTCTACTGGTGGGCCCTTGGCACCCCAGGACAACACCCCATACAGGTCCTCTATAACGGGAATATCCATGACTTAATATTGATGACCTATCCTCAGCATAGGTCATCAATATCAGATCGGCAGGGTTTCCGGTGTTAGAAGAGGCCGGGCACCCCGTGAGCACTGCGGCCTCTTCCGAGGCCATGTGATGTCACCGTACATCGGTCATATAGCCTAATTACAGCTCAGCCCCATTCAAGTAAATGGTCCTGAGCTGCAATACCAAGCACAGCCGCTATACAATGTACGGCTCTGTGCATAGTAAGCACCCAGGAGGCCGCAATGCTCACATGAGCACCGGTGGATAGGTCATCAATATCATTTCCCGGATAACCCCTTTAACTCTGCAATGTGCAAAGAGGGCGTCTAGATGTCATCTTGATTTCCCAGATAGGCGGAAAAATATCTTCTTCATCCCCTTCTATTCAAGAGCATAGCAAAGTTTGGGACCATAAACTTAGGCTGGATTCACATCACCGTTTCATCTTCCATTCTTCTGATCCGTCAGAAGAACAGGGAAAAAAACAAAAACGGATCCTGTAAAAAAACAGATCCTGTGCATGCGTTATGCACACTCCTGCATGCAATACTTTTTTCCATTTAAAAAAACAGATCTCAGATGGAAATGGCTAAAACGGATGCCACATGTGCATTACAGATGGACAAGATCAATTCTTTTTTTTTTTTTACAGTGAATCCTTGTGACTTGTGAATCCCGTCATAAATTAGTCATAACTTAGTTGGAAGAAAAAAACAACTCTGCTAAAACCCTGATGGGGGTTGTAGTTTCAGAGCAGCTGGTTGCAGACCGCTGCTGTAGCTGATCTCTCGGATGTCTCACTGCAGGGAACCCGACAATCAGGGAAACTGTAATCTTAGTTTTAAAGGCAAAGTCTAGAGATTCGAAGGGACACGGCATCGCCAGTGGGATTACCACAACCTCAGTGTCTAAGACCCTGTCAGATCACAAAGTTGCTTGTGATTTGTTTTCCCATAGGGATACATCATGGCAGCCTTGGCGCGGCTGCTGTAATACATTGGCTTTAGGCTAGGTTCACACAACGACATTTGTTGCGCGACATTTTGTTGCATTAATGTCGCGCGACAATTTTTATAATGGTAGTCTATGGTGTCGCATTGCAACATACGACATGCTGCGACTGAACCCATTCAAAAGTGTAGCTGTGCTCTATTTGTCGTGTGAACCTAGCCCTACAGCGACTTGTGGCAGTCACCATGAAGCCCTAGTCTAAAATCAGCAACTTTTATAATACGTGCGCCTGCAGTATAGAAATTGCATAGAAAGTCAGTCTCTCAGGTTCCCTGTGGTCAGAGGCATACGTTGCCTTACCTGCAATGTACAATGATTGGGTGGTTGCCCGTCTGTTGCTGCTGTTTTTGGACGGCTGCAATAAGATCGATCATCCCTTTTCCTTCTGCAGGAATTCCTATCTCAGGCCAGCCATGAAAATGGAACTGTCGAACCAGCCGTGCCTGCTTCTCCTGCATAAAATATTTGTAACAGACTAACAGTTACTATCGGTAATTTCCAAATTTACTTTTATGCATGGGATTGGTAAAAAAAAAAAATCCCTTAAAGAGGAGCTGTCACCTCTCCTGATGTGTGCGTTTTAGTAACTAATTGCATTATCTTTGTAATAACAATTCTGGAGCGTCTTTTCTTATAACTCTGTGTTCTTCAATCCCTCTTTTATTCCTGCTAGAAGTTTAAGTATAAAGGGACTAGTGGGTATTACCAGTTGGAGGTGTATCCCTGCACCGTCTGCCAATGGCAGCACTGATTGGATAGAGTCCAATGCATTGGCACCCTCCATTGTACCTTTATTTATAAACTGCTAGCAGGAATAATAGAGGAATGGCACAACACACAGTTAGAAGAATAGATTCTCCAGAACTGGCATTTTATGTGGAATACATTTAAGTACTAAAACAGACATGTCATGAGAGGTGGCCGGTCCTTCTTAAGCAATTCTGAGAGCGCGTCGGGCACTCACAAGTGGCAGTTTTATAATAGAGGAAAATTCCTCTGCACTTGTCACATGTCCCTGGCACGCCACCGCAAGATAACCAGAAGACTGAGCCAAGGTATCCGGTTATAAAACAAAAGTATTCTGGATTCATGCTGTATTTTTCTTGTCTTCCTAGAGGTTTCCCAACCTTATATTTCCACACTGCCTTTTTCTGGTCCTGTTTGATCCTGCAGTCGTTAACCCTTCCATCTGTCCCCTACTTCTTCTGTCTGATAGGTTGTCAAGAGGTAAGGGAGAGAGGGAGGGGAACATAACCACAGGATTCATCTTAAATATGTAACCATGGGGACGCATGGGTCTGCATAGGAGCTGTAGACACAAAGAAATACAAGGGTCTGGATGAAACGAATAAACTGATCTTTTGTTAATGTTACCTGATTGCTTGTAACTAAGAAGTCTCTGACACTGATGGCGTCTAGTAAACGGTCACTCTTCATCTCTATAGTTACTTCTCCATGGGTCACAGAGCCCTCGGACGGCCAGTACTGGCAGCATTTTTCCTGGTGGAGGAAAATCAATCAGGCTGAGGCTTCATGCACACAGCAGTGTAGTTTATGCAGATTTTCTGCGCAGATCTCCGTGCATTTCTGCACCAAATCGGCACCACAATATGGATGTGTTACTTGTGGATTTTGACATGCCTCAGATTTCAAAATCTGTACCACAGGTCAATGTCCACATAGAAAATTTCCACACCGTGTACATGAGACTCTGAAAATCTCTTCTGCTTCGCTTGTCCTGTATTATGCTGCTGATTTTCAGCACAGAAATCTGCATGAAAAATCCGTGTGCAATACGCATCGTGTGCATACAACCTGAAAGTCTTTAAGAGTAGCTGCGCACGGTGCAGATTTATGTGCAGAAAATCTGCAAGTAATCTGCACTATTTTTGATGGTTTAGGTGCATTTTTAATGGGGTTTTCAGTGTGGATTTGATGCAGTTTTGTCATTGAAACGGGTGAAATCCACCCAAAAAAATGTAACAATAGTCATTCTGCAGATTTTTTAAATCCACACAGCAAAGCAAAGTGTATATGAGATCTGTCTAATGTCATATACTTTGCTGGTGCTGTATTACGCCGCATTTTTTTTGCACTAAATCCGCTCGGAAAAACTGTGAGTTAGGGCTCATGCATACGGCCATACTTTCCGTCTCTATCCGATGCGAACCCATTTATTTCCATGGCGCCGCAAAAGATGCGGACTGCACACCACGGCCTATTCTTGTCCATTTTGCAGACAAGGATAGGACATTTCTGCAGAAGTTAAAAAATAAACGGTGGCATGCACTCGGCCAGGATCTATGTTTTGAGGATCCACAATTTGTGGACTGCAAAACACTTATGGCTGTGTGCATGAGCTCTAATCCGCATTGTGCACAGGCACCCTAAGGCTAGGTTCACACGACGACATTTGTGCATGAGCTCTAATCCGCATTGTGCACAGGCACCCTAAGGCTAGGTTCACACGACGACATTTGTCGTGCGACAAAAAGTCGCGCGACAAATAGAGCACAACTTCACTGCAACATTTGTCGCGCGACATTTTGTCGCACTATTGTCGCGCAACAATTTTTATAATGGGGGTCTATGGTGTCGCATTGCGACATGCGACATGCTGCGACGCGACTGTCACAGAAAAACCCATCTTGAATGGATTTTTTGCGACTGTCGCGTCGCAGTCGCAGCATGTTGCATGTCGCAATGCGACACCATAGACTCCCATTATAAATATTGTCGCGCGACAATAGTGCGACTTTTTGTCGCGCGACAAATGTCGTCGTGTGAACGTAGCCTTAAAGGAGATCTCCTACTTCATTGTATCTTGTAAGGAGGCAGGAGGTCATACACCAATCATTGTTGATTTTTCAGTGATTTCATCTTACCTGCTCCCTTTCCTGCAGTTCTGTGAGAATCACAATTGTGTGACACTTCCACTCCCACACCATCCGCCAGAAATCGTCCACCGTATGCGGCAGAGGACCTTGAGTTGCGATAAAATAGTCTTTCTGTCGATAGCCCTAAGAAATAAATGACAACAAAAGATATAATATAACATTGTCACAAAAATTGATTAGACACTGGGTCTTGCTACAAGAGAATGTAAAAGTGCTTCTCCCACTGGACTATAAAAAGGCTTTCAGAGGCTACTTTTGGGTAGTGTACCTCTTGGTGAGAGATTGTTGACTGCTAAACAAGACTCTATGATGCACTTGAAGGCACTCTAACTAGTTGACAGACTTTGAGAGAGGGAACATCATTAGATTAAGAGAAGCAGGCTGGTCTTTTTGATGAATTGCCCACCATCTAGGCCATTCTGACCTAGTTAGTGTTGGGAGCAGTTGTTGGGTGAGGGCATGCACACACTGTTAACAGGCTCAGGAGGCCCAGATAGACCACCACTAGGGAGGAACGTTGGGTCCACTGACAAGCGCGAGCAGCCTCCACAGTTTTGTGGTCCACCACCCACAATGGTTCTGTGTGTTGCTGTGGAGTAACACACTGCTCCAACTGCTGGTGTGATGATCTGGGGAGCCATGGGTCACCCCTAGTGGTGATATGAGGGACACTAACAGTTCAGCAATATGTGCAGGACATCCTGCCGCCACATGTGTTCCTCTCATGACAGGGCTTCCAACTGGAAATTTTCAGCAGGATAATGCCAGCACACAGCAAGGGTTTCCCAAGAATGTCTCCTCCAGATTACATTACTTCCTTGTCCTGCCCAGTCATCAGATTTATCCACAATCGAGCATTTGTGGGACCAGCTTGGATGTCAGCTTTAGCAACCTATGAGTGTGTAGGATCTTCAGGTCCAGCTGTAACATCAAATGTGAGCAAATGTTCAGCAGGATACAATACAGAACCTGTATATCTCCATACCCAACCGTATCAAATCTTGTATCCAGGCTATAGGCCGTATCTCATCTTGTATCCAGTCTAGAGGCCTTATCTCATCTTGTATTCAGGCTAGAGGCCATACCTCATCTTGTATCCAGGCTAGAGGCCGTATCTCATCTTGTATCCAGGCTAGAGGCCGTATCTTATCTTGTATCCAGGCTGGAGGCCGTATCTCATCTTGTATCCAGGCTAGAGGCCGTATCTCATCTTGTATCCAGGCTAGAGGCCGTATCTCATCTTGTATCCAGGCTAGAGGCCGTATCTCATCTTGTATCCAGGCTAGAGGCCGTATCTCATCTTGTATCCAGGCTAGAGGCCGTATCTCATCTTGTATCCAGGCTAGAGGCTGTATCTTATCTTGTATCCAGGCTAGAGGCCGTATCTCATCTTGTATCCAGGCTAGAAGCCGTATCTCATCTTGTATTCAGGCTAGAGGCCGTATCTCATCTTGTATCCAGGCTAGAGGCCATATCTCATCTTGTATCCAGGCTATATCTCATCTTGTATCCAGGCTATAGGCCGTATCTCATTTTGTATCTAGGCTAAAGGCCGTATCTCATCTTGTATCCAGGCTGGAGGCCACATCTCATCTTGTATCCAGGCTAGAGGCCATATCTCATCTTGTATCCAGGCTAGAGGCCGTATCTCATCTTGTATCCAGGCTAGAGGCCGTATCTCATCTTGTATCCAGGCTAGAGGCCGTATCTCATCTTGTATCCAGGCTAGAGGCCGTATCTCATCTTGTATCCAGGCTAGAGGCCGTATCTCATCTTGTATCCAGGCTAGAGGCCGTATCTCATCTTGTATCCAGGCTAGAGGCCGTATCTCATCTTGTATCCAGGCTATAGGCCGTATCTCATCTTGTATCCAGGCTATAGGCCGTATCTCATCTTGTATCCAGGCTATAGGCCATATCTCATTTTGTATCCAGACTAGAGGCCGTATCTCATCTTGTATCCAGGCTAGAGGCCGTATCTCATCTTGTATCCAGGCTAGAGGCCACCCAGCAGGGACCTAGAGCCTTCTTTCAATTGTACAGTTTTCCCCAATAAACATACACCTCGGCTCTAATATTGTGATCATCTCTCACTATTACATTCACACATAGAAAGTTTAATTTCATTCCAACAACTCCTTCTTGGTGATTTTTTTGTCAATGAGTGTATATACATAGACACTATGATAAATCATTTGTGGTTTAATAAAACAAAAAAGCTATGCAATCACTATATATATACACACACATATACATATCTATAGCATCAAAAAAGTGCTTCAGACCGGGCTACATGAAGATCAAGATGTCACACTGCAACATCCCATCTAAAGATTGTTAATGGGGTCGTGATGCAACACGCCCCATGCTTCAATACTTTTTTGTACTTTATTTTGATCGCTGTTGCATTATATATTTAGTTTAGCTTTCAGCCATAGCAACGTGAACCTGCATATTGGGGTGTGCTGACTAACCCCCTTTTGTTATTCTTTGCAGTTTGTACTGGAGTTGTGGCTGACTCTAGTAGGTCGTGCACTCCACTTAATTAGCATGAGTATAAGGCCTCTTTCACACGGGTGTCACGTTTGATGCCCGGATAAGAGGCGGGTGCGTTGCGGGAAAATGAGCGATTTTGCCGGGCGAGTGCAAAGTGTTTTAATGCGTTTTGCATGTACGTGGGAAAAATCGGCATGTTTGGTACCGAGACCCGAACCCGGACTTCATCACTGAAGTCCGGTTTCAGGTTGAGTACTCTGTAAATTTTATTATTTTCTAATATAACATGGTTATAATGCAAAATAATAGCATTCTCAATACAGAATGCTTAGTAAAATGTGGATGGAGGGGTTAAAAACAAAAAAGTTAACTCACCTTATCCACTTGATCGCGTAGTTGCCGATCTCTCCTCTCTTCTTCATTCATTAGCTGTCGGCTAAAGGACCTGTGATGAGGTCACTGAGCTCATCACATGGTCCATTCACATGGTCCATCACCATGGTGATGGACCATGTGATGGGACCATGTGATTTGATGTCATCACAGGTCCTTTAGCTGGCAGCTAATGCTTGAAGAAGAGAGGAGAGATCGGCAACTACGCGATCAAGTGGATAAGGTGAGTTGATTTTTTTATTTTTAACCCCTCCATCCACATTTTACTAAGCATTCTGTATTGAGAGTGCTATTATTTTCCCTTATAACCATGTTATAAGGGAAAATAATAAAGATCGGGTCCCGTCTCAAAGCAACCTTGCGGGAAAATCACACTGCATCCGCATTCTGCATTCACTTCTATGGGGCCTTCGTTGCGTGAAAAATGCAAAATATAGAACATGCTGCGATTTTCACGCAACGCAGAAGTGATGCGTGAAAATCACCGCTCATGTGCACAGCCCCATAGAAGTGAATAGGTCCGGATTCAGTGCGGGTGCAATGCGTTCACCTCACGCCCGTGTGAAAGGGGCCTAAAGCTTAGCCTGCCCTCC
This sequence comes from Bufotes viridis, assembly GCA_033119425.1. Lineage (NCBI taxonomy): Eukaryota > Metazoa > Chordata > Amphibia > Anura > Bufonidae > Bufotes > Bufotes viridis. Next base: position 29,634,935 of record CM065594.1, on the reverse strand, counting down.
CCCACTCACTGAAAGCCTTGTGGCATCAGGAGAGGTATGGGGTGTATTCTTACTGCATTCACAGGTAGCCATTTGGCACCGGGGGATGTGTGGAGTGGGCTCGGCATGCATGTTGGTACCTGTTTTCTTTAGATTCAATGAAGGCCATTTCGGCACCAAAATGACAAAAATTAAAACGGGCCCAGCATGCATGTGGGACCTACGCTCCCTCAATGTAATGGAAGCTGTTTATGGCACATAAACATGTGTGGTTTAGCGTTAGGAACCCGTCTAATCAGAGATCGCCTTGACGTGTGGCAGACGGGCTCAAATAACTTTGTACAAAATGTATTCGCCAAGCATCTCTAATTTAAGCATAGCATTAGCAATATAAATACCGGTACTTTTTTGTACTTTATTTGTCATGTGATCAGTGCAGGGGGCGTGGCTCAGCACTGGATCAAATCCAGTGCTGAGCCACGCCCCTGCATTGATCACATGACGGTGACGTCACCCCAGGTCCGTCGGCTTTCCAAAGTTCGGGTTCGTGGAAGCCGACTGCGACGAGACCAATCTCGCCACATTGCATTGGAGAAACCTGGCTGCTCGCCTGCTGCCTTTGGACTATGGCCCCCTGTTAAAAGACATCTTTTACCTGCAGAAAAGCTTCATTCGTGCTTTTCTGCCTGGGGTTCGGTAGTTTTGGTTGAATGTGTTATACCCCAGATAGGAATCCCATGGAGCCCATTCAGTATGAAACTGACTGTAAAGACTTTGGCTCCATGGCGATTAAACTGTATTCGTGTGGTCTGAGCGCCATTCACTTAATAATGTGCGCTCAGACCTGAGCTATCTGGGGATATGTTAAATGTATAGTTTTAATGTAATGTGTCTTACCTGGTGTATTTTATCAGTAATGCTTGTTCTGTGTCCCCATGTGCATAATGGAGTCTTGTCTCTGAAATGTCTGTGTGTATTGTAAAGGGTGGGACATTGTGTATTGAATAGTGATGTCTGTCCTATTGTCCCCGAAAGCCTTGTGGCATCAGGAGAGGTATGGGTGTATTCTTACTGCATTCACAGGTAGCCATTTGGCACCGGGGATGTGTGGATGGGCTCGGCATGCATGTTGGTACCTGTTTTCTTTAGATTCAATGAAGGCCATTTCGGCACCAAATGACAAAAATTAAAACGGGCCCAGCATGCATGTGGGACCTACGCTCCCTCAATGTAATGGAAGCTGTTTATGGCACATAAACATGTGTGGTTTAGCGTTAGGAACCCGTCTAATCAGAGATCGCCTTGACGTGTGGCAGACGGGCTCAAATAACTTTGTACAAAATGTATTAGCCAAGCATCTCTAATTTAAGCATAGCATTAGCAATATAAATACCGGTACTTTTTTGTACTTTATTTGTCATGTGATCAGTAGGGCGTGGCTCAGCACTGGATCAAATCCAGTGCTGAGCCACGCCCCCTGCATTGATCACATGACGGTGACGTCACCCCAGGTCCTTCGGCTTTTCCAAAGTTCGGGTTCGTGGAAGCCGACTGTGACGAGACCAATCTCGCCACATTGCATTGGAGAAACCTGGCTGCTCGCCTGCTGCCTTTGGACTATGGCCCCTGTTAAAAGACATCTTTTACCTGCAGAAAAGCTTCATTCGTGCTTTTCTGCCTGGGGTTCGGTAGTTTTGGTTGAATGTGTTATACCCCAGATAGGAATCCCATGGAGCCCATTCGTATGAAACTGACTGTAAAGACTTTGGCTCCATGGCGATTAAACTGTATTCGTGTGGTCTGAGCGCCATTCACTTAATAATGTGCGCTCAGACCTGAGCTATCTGGGGATATGTTAAATGTATAGTTTTAATGTAATGTGTCTTACCTGGTGTATTTTATCAGTAATGCTTGTTCTGTGTCCCCATGTGCATAATGGAGTCTTGTCTCTGAAATGTCTGTGTGTATTGTAAAGGGTGGGACATTGTGTATTGAATAGTGATGTCTGTCCTATTGTCCCCACATGTGTATTGGCAATTTCCCTTTGTCCTGAGAGATAATTGAATGACTCCTCAATTGTCTCCAGGACAGAAGACATTGTGTATTCGTCTGCCTGTGATGATTGCATTACCCATGTAGGGTGATGGTATCACAGGCAGAGGGAGGGATATGCTGGGGGTGTCTGTATTGTCCCAATGTGTGTGATTGGCTGCTGTATCCCGTGTCGCAGTCTTCCTTCTGGTCCCCTAGGGAGTGTCCACCAGGTGGGAGACCTGGATAAATACCAGGCAGGTAGCCGTTAATAAATGTGAGAATTCCTGTTTACCCTCAATACGGAGCCTCGTCTCGTTCTTGGGGGGATTCACTGTATGCTGTTAGAGACTGATTGCCAGGAGTGTAAGCTGATTGTCTGCTTTTCCTGTTCGTCTGCTAGCAGCTATTTGGGAGGTTCCAGTACGGGAGTTGGAGTGCTATTTTGTATCCAGTTCGGGAGTTTGGTGTTCTGCAGTAGCTGGGCCTATATCTCTGTAAAGGGGGCCGATCGCCTAAACGGTTTTTACCCCTTGTCTGCAGAAACGGTCCGTTACACCGACCCTTATGGATTCCATATGCTGGGATAGTCCGCGGTAGTGGAATCCATAACGGGATGCGGCGATTACCCCAACCCGAACGCCGAACTAATTTTTGAAGTTCGCTCATCTCTACTCCTGACCCATTCATTCATTTCAATGGGTCTGTGCACATAAGCACCATTTTTCACTGATCATCTTTTCATTGAGGAAAAATCGCAGCATCTTCTATATTTTCCGGTTTTTCAAGCAGCTCTTGCCCCATAGAAATTAATAGAGCTTGCGTGGAAAAACAGAAATGACAGACCATGCTGCGTTTTTTTAGGATGCAGTGTGTTTTACATTGATCATTACATTGATCATTTTACATCCCAGCATGCCTGAACAGCCTACAGCAGGGCATTGTGGGAGTTGTAGTTTTACAACAGCTGGAGGGCCGCAGGTGGAGGATGCCTGATATAGACTTTTGGCCAAATATGAATGTCACTTATTATACAGAAGAAGAGGGGGAACTAACCTTTGGTAACCTGCTCACTGCTTCTCTCACGGGAGTGCACAAAATGAATTGGCCAAGATACGATCTATCACAGCCGCGTAATTTCCATCTACAGAAAGCAGACAGCTACGGGCGCCTGACAACACATTAGCCCCCTGGATCACCCCGAAGAACACTACAGGAACTGCTACCTGCTATAACATACACGACCACCTCAAGAACATGAATATTCCTTATCTAGGAACCTGTGGATGATCCCGCACTCTCCCCCCTCTCGACTCTATTGTGTCTACATTTGCTCTCAATGTCTGAAGAAAGATAAAAACATGTGGGCACTCGAGGCATGAGGACAAGGAGGAGGCTGCACACCCGGGGAGGGCGACCCAACATCAGGAACTTCCTGATTAAGTTTACATAAGTATATCAAATCCTGGTTAACTCCTTGCATTGTGTGAGCTGTCTACGTGGCTTCACGGCTTTCTCACTGACTATTCCCGCTGCTCTAACCCAGTGTTTCCCAACCATTGTGCCTCCAGCTGTTGCAAAACTACAACTCCCAGCATGCCCGGACAGCATGCTGTGTGGGCATGCTGGGAGTTGTAGTCTTGCAACAGCTGGAGGCACACTGGTTGGGAAACACTGCTCTAACCTATTATTGCACAGATGTTTGAGCACATCCCTGCACTGACGGGTAGCCTGTCCAGCCCTTTTATGCCACTGCAGCCATACAATGATCAGGCCAATACCCACCAGGGCAGATATTAAAGGAGTTGTCCATGGGTTTTATTCTGATGACCTACCCTCAGTATAGGTCCTCGATATCTGATCGGCGGGATCCAACAACCGTCACCCCTGACGATAAGCTCTTTGACCGCTACTCCCTCTTCATTACACTGCCCGTCGTCTCAGAAGCAAGAGTAATTCCAAGTATTCAATTAAATGGAGCAAGTACTTGGAATTACACTAGGCCACCACTTCAAGGGAGAGGACATGTAGTGTAATGAAGAGGAGGCTGCGCTGGCATGGAGCGCCGCTTACTCTTCAAACAGCTGATCGGCAGGGGAGCCGGGTGTCAGACCCCGGCGATCAGATATTGATGACCTATCAAGAGGATACATGATCGATATAAAACCCTTGCACAAACCCTTTAAGATCTGTGATGAGAGAACCCCTTTAACATGGGAGCCACCACAGAGGGTTTAATATGACATTGCAATCATTCAGATGCACATTATTTCTCTTGGGGGTCTCCTGCGGAAGGAACTGCCATCTATGACATCCATATGCCCTAATAGGGTCAACTCCTTTAAAGCACTTGATGTTTTACATTGAACTATTCTTTGATGACCCGAACATGGTACAGCGGGGAATAGAGAGAGCATATGGCTTGGTAATATTGCCCCCACTCTTTGTCAGTCAGCAGGATTTTCTGCGTGTTTCTGAAACAAACAGACTTGTAGAAATCCTACAGAGAACAGAAGAAGTAATCTGCTGACCTGTCCCATTTATGATGGTAATGGATGAAGGGTGGGGCTTAGCTAATGGGCGTGGGTTAACAATTTTTTTGTGCTACTGCAGATAGGGCAGAGGGGGGAGGCTCCTGCTGCAGCTCGCTGTCTTACAGCCAGACACAGGACGGTGAGAAGGAGAAGAGGGGACATGGCTGAGCTCCTGGAACACAAAGACAAGACTTTTCATGTATTTCCCAGTTTTAATTGTAATATGAGACACAATAGGAGGCAAGGAAAGGAGGAGATTGAGAAAGGAAATCCTGGGAAAGTTTCCCAGTTTTAATTGTAATAGGAGACAAAATGGGAGCAAAGGAAATGTGAAGACTGAGAAAGGAAGTTCTGGAAAAGTTTTCGATCATTTTCTATGTTTAGTGTTCCTTTAAGAATAGGGCTACATTGCAGAAATGTAGTCTCCAAGAGACCATTCGTAATGCCTGCCGATACTGCATATCTTTCTGTAATATAGGCCTCATGCACATGGGCGTCCCTGTATTGTGGCCCGCAAACAGCAATCTGGGAGAAACTGTGCGTTGCGGAATGGAGGCACGGATCGGAAGCCCACAGAAGCACTGTGGAGTGCTTTCATGGGTTTTCTGTCCACCCTGCAAAAAAATGTAGTGCATGTACTATGGACCGTTAGATTCGGAACGCAGACCCCATTCAAGTGCCACATGATCGGTGCCTGTGCATTGCGGACCACAATTTGCGGTCTGCAGCATGAGCAAGGCCGGCTGTTGAATGCAGTGTTGTTATTATTTTCAATGAGGGCGACTTGTCAATTCCATGGCCAGTTGCTTTATGGCCTAAAAGCTGGAAAAGGCTTGTTGAATCAATGATTGCTGGTGCGGCATGTTCATATAAAAACATAGGAGAAATGAGTACACACAATGTGATGTAGTGTCAGCAGAGAGAAGAGTTACTCTGATTAAAGCCAAGCACACACCAGACACAGGTATCGTCAATTACCATACATTAGGGGGCGTGTCTGTCAACAAGCTTGTCGACTGTTTCCAGTAGCAACCAGAAACACTGTAAATACAGCTGAAAAGATACAGGCTGTAATTCAGGATCCACACTAGATATGTACTAAAGGTATTTTTAAAATCAGTCCACTTTTTTTGTAGATTTTATCTAGGACACTTGGAAGTAATGCTCCAGAGGGTGATTCTGGTGATACTACACTGGCAGCCTGGAAAACAACAGCTTCATATTTTCACATTTTACCCAGAGTTACAGATGAAAGATGATACATTGACATGTTCTTCATCTATAACAGCTATTATATTAGTTCCCACGTGACAATGTTGTTGTAGATTTCAGGTGTGGCTTACTATAAGGTACGTACATCAATAAAGGAAGCGTTGATATAGTCGGTGTATTCTTCCCCTCTCTTCATTGACAGAATCACTCGGTTGAAGTCATCTGATAAGATTTAAACAACAGAAAGGGATATAAAATGCTGACAATACAGTATTTTAATGCAAATCTGACTATCAGGTTGACTTCCTACCAACAGGGTCTGATTGAGGTACCTTGGGTCCAACAGAGGAAATGATTCTGAGGGGGCCCACCCACCATCTATACAAGTGCATGCCCCCTGAAATCTCAATGTAAACTCTTCTTATAATTACACAAGGAGTAATTGTGAATAGCACTAAGTCATTTATTTAAAGGGGTTGCCTAACCTCATGAGTTCTGGGCTGCTGATATTCGCTAGCCCTGAACTTTCAGCACTGTAAGGGGGTGGTCACTGTAAGTATGATTGATGGCACGGGCAAGCGGCGCTAGGATGATGTAATCCCGGCTCTTGCCTGTGCATGCACGCTCCCGAGGCTGCTAGAGAATCATTTTCATTAGCAGCTTTGGTGCTAACTATGGTAAGTGTTGTTGCCACCATCTGTCTGTTGTTATGCCACCCTCTCCTCCCCTTTACAGTAGTTCAACAGCCTTTAGCTGGTCTATGTAGAACAGCGCCAGGGCTACTGCGCATGCCCTGGAATACTCTACACCAGAGATGCTCAACCTAGAACCCTCCAGCTGTTACAAAACTACAATTCCCAGTATTCCCTAATAGCTGTAGTTTGTCCAGACATACTGGGAGTTGTAGTTTTGCAACAGCTGGAGGGCCGCTGGTTGGGCATCCCTGCTCTACACAAACTACCTGCGCAGTTACGAGGTGGCCGGGAGCCGCTGCGCATGATTGCATATATGTGCACCCGTGGTCCCAGCTACTTGAGAGGCCGGAGCTTTTTCCAACAGTGTGCAAGCCAGGGTTGCCAACCAGAATTTTTCTTTTTTCTGGACAATTTATCGAAAAATCATGGACAGCCAACATTTCTTACAGACAAACCGCAAAACCGTAATGATCTTTATAATGATTATAAGTAATTCATGTCTATAGCTAAATATACTGATAAGAACTCATTACTAGCATTTACTGTGAGCTGTAAAATTACTCAAGAACCACCACCCTCAAAAAAAATCATGGACGCATCTATTTTTTTTTCACGGACACAGGAAAAAAGATGCCTATTTTTACGGACGGTCCAGAAATTTCTGGGCGGTTGGCAACCCTGGTGCAAGCGCGGCCACCACTGAAAAAGAGCAATCTATAATTGGGTGGAAAAATGAACAAGGAAAGGAAGCAATATGGATCATGAAAATAGAGTAGTAAGTAGACTATATTAACTTTCTGTACGACAACCCCTTTAACTATCAGCGTCACGGGGCTGAGTTTGTCCGCGACTAGACCTCATGGGGCCTGTTGTTTAAGCAGGCCAGAAGCTAGGCCACTAAAGGAAACTGCAGTAAGGGCGCTGGCACACAGTGCAGCTCTGACATGCAGTTAGGATGCAGTTTTCAATTTAGCCAGTTTAGCAGCCTCGTTAACCCCTGGCGTTCTGCATTGTGGGAATGGTTTAAGTAATTTCAGCTTTCTACAATACAGGACTGCATCCTAAAGGCATGTCACAACTGCACTGTGTGCCAGCACCCGAAGACAGCCTGATTCTGGCTTCATAATCACAGAGCGGGGTTTTTAAAGGGGTAATCCAATGAAAAGCATTTATCACCCATCCCCAGGATAGCTGATAAATATCAGACAGCAGGGAAATAATAGCTGGAACCCAAGTGATTCCCAGAACAGTGGGTCAGTGATTCCCCTCTCTGAATGAAGCAGTAGTGCATGCATGATGTTCCACTGCTCCATTCACTTCTATGAGACTGATATAAAGTGCAGTGAATGGAGTAGTGGACCAACATGTGTGGTTTTAGTAAATACTTGCATTACACATGTAATAACGATTTCGGAACAGCTACAGTACTCTTATGACTCTGTGTTGTGCCATTCCTTTACTATTCCTGCTAAAAGTTATGAATGAATTGCTAGCAGTTGGCAATGAAGGTGCAGCTGGGTGTTACCAGTTGGGAGTGTGTCCCTGCACAGTCTGACTCTGGTAGCGCTGATTGGATAGTGTTAGACTATGCAGGGACCTCCTTAACTGGCAACACCCATCTGGACCTTCATTGCAAACTGCTAGCAATTCATAACTTCGAGCAGGAATAATAACGGAGTGCCACAACATAGAATCGTAAAAATAGATGCCCCAGAATTGTTGTCACACGGGGAATACAAGTATTTAGTAAAATGGGTCCCCAGTCACCTTCAATGGAGCAGTAGTTCACATGTTGGTCACCACTCACTTCTGTGGGATTGACAGAGTGCTGTTTATATCAGTCCCATAGAAACAGACATGTCAGGGTCAGGAGGAGTGACAGAAAAGGACTATAGCTAAATGTGTCCTCCACCATGATGTCACCAGTCCCTGCTATGGGCCAAATCGCTATCACTCAGCTTCTGAGCCCACGACTAGAAGGTGACCCCACCAAAAATCTAAAAGGGCCATTCTTTGCTTGCTCTTGATTTGCTTCTTTTTGTCCACCAAATAACTTGAATCATTTTGCAGCGGATAAATCCTTCTCTTCAAATATCACCCCAAATATAATAACACCTTATTTCAGACTGTTTGTAATACATAAAACAGATAGATTTCAATGGCACAATCTGTCAATTACAATGGGACTTACACGGGATAATCTGGATGACTCTGGCCTTCTTCATGTTGGCCGGCAGGTTCCCCGTCCTCATGTTTTCTTTCATTATTCGAACATTTGTCAGTTTCTGCAAATAAAGAAAAAAAATATACATATATAAATAAATATACTTCTGGAATGCTTATATGTATATGGCACCTGGAGATTGGACCCCATGCCAACCATACACTGATCATTTATCCTAAGGATAGGTCTTTAGTGCTTAAAGGGGTTTTCCAAGACTTCATCTGGATAGGTCATCAATATCAGATGTGTGGCACCCCCACCAATCAGCAGTCTGGCACCCTAGTGTTTCTGGTTCTATCCACTGTATAGTTTCCGGCGCCTACCCGCCACACCTGATTGTTGGGGGTTACGGGTGTCAGACCACCGCCAATCTGACATTGTGATGTAAAATGCAAAAAATCCCAAATTTTTGCTCAAGTAAGCCCTATTTTGTGACTTTGTCAGAATTCTGGAGTGCAGGAAGTGATAAATTCCCCCCTTCCTTTTGAGTAGAGAGGTTTCAATGTCAACCAGATACAAACTGAGCTGTGGGGCACCACGTAGGTCAAATCACGAGAGCAGGACTGCTGGTTAGTACAAGTCTATCTGGACTGTCAGTTCTTAAAGGGGTTCTCCAGGCTACAGATATTGATAACCTATGCTACAGATAGGCCATCAATATCAGATTGGTGGGGGGGTCTAACACCCGGGACCCCCACTGATCAGCTGTTTTGGGCTGCCATGACAATATACAGTGTACGGAACTAGGGGCAGACAACACAGGAAACGACACAGTATAGGGAGCCTTCTACCTGCACACCATACACTCTTAGACACCCCTCCTGAAGGACAAATCATCATTATCTGTAGCCCGGAGAACCCCTTTAAAAGTGTTCTCATCTTTAGGCCTCTTGCACACAAAGGTTTTTTTTTCCCGTTTCCGTTCCGTTTTTTGTGTTCCGTATACGGAACCATTCGTTTCAATGGATCCGCAAAAAAAACTGAAGGTACTCCGTATGCCTTCCGTTTCCGTACTTCCGTTTATCCGTTCAAAGATAAGATGTCCAATTATTTTCCGCATAACAGACAAGGATAGTACTGTTCTATCGGGGCCAGCAGCAAAAAACGGAATCCACACGGACGTCATCCGTATTTTTTGAAGATCCGTTTTTTGCGGACTGCAAAATACTGAAAAAGCCATACGGTTGTGTGCAGGAGGCCTTAATGATTACCTTGGTTGGATTGTGTAAGTTTCATAAGAGGCAGAGTAGGTATTGGAAATGTATAATGTAAAGCATAGACCCCCTAACAAATAGGCCTCTTTGGAACTTAAAGGTGTGTTGTGGGGATTTTTTTTTTTTAAAGGGGCCAGAAGTTTTAAATGACAAAGAAGTGATTGGTTGAACAGACCTTTTCTAGCATTTCCAGCTGTGCCAAGCCAGGACTGGAAGTGCAACGGGGATTGGTGGAGGTTTATATCAATTCTTTGTTATTTTTACCAACTTCTAGCCTCAATTAAAAATAAAAAAAAATAAAAATCTCGTTTTGTTCGTTTTTCATTGACACATTCTAAGGGCTCTTTCACACAATCGGATGCCGTGCCGGTAATCCACTGCGTGAAAGACAGCCAAGCCCCACTCCGGACAGCAGAGACACGGAGCATTAAAGAGGATATGAGCTGAGCGCTGCGATTGGCCAGCGCTTCAGCCCTGGGAGAAGGAGACGCCCAGGGTAAAAGAAGATGTCTCCGCCCCAGGCAAAATTGGAGAAGCACGAGCGCCGGTACCGTGGGCTACAGAGGACGAACGGAGCGACACCCAGGGATACAAGTAAGTGCAGGGTCATCCCTGGGTGCCGCTCTCCATGTACATAGCTTTAACTCATAAACTGTGGACCAGTGAAAGGTCCTCTTTAACATGAGTGATAATGCTCCGTGCCTCTCTGTGATCTGTTTACTACAAAATCACAGTGAGATAAAGTTGTCACCGTGATTTTGTAGCAAAAAGGTCACAGAGAGGCACGGAGCATTATCAATCATATTAACGCTCCGTGTCTCTGCTGTCCGGAGTGGGGCTTGGCTGTCTTTCACGCAGTGGATTACCCGCACGGCATCCGCTCATGTGAAAATGCCCTAGGAGCTTGATTTTTTGCAGGATGAGTTGTATTTAATAATTTTACTATTCTGAGGTACATATCATTTGTTTATTCACTTTTCTTAGTTGTTTCTTGGGTGGGGGAACAACAATTCTGCCATCTCTTTTTTTGTGTTTTCACTGTTTTCAATTTTGTGGCTTTCACCTTGCAGAATAAATGATCTTGTTCCCTTTGTACTATGGGTTTGTATGATTATAGTGATACTAAATACGTATAGTTTTTTTTTTTATGTTTTACTACTTTTGCACAACAAAAGCACTATTAAAAAAAAATGTTTTGTGTCACCATATTCTAAGAGCCGTAACGTTTGTTGTGCAGGTTACAAAATGTAATCAATTTATAGTTTGAGTTGTTACAGTTGCAGTGATACTAATTATTTGTAGCTTTTCTGTTTATTTTTCCACATAATAAAGCATTTTATGGGGAAATATTTTTGACACTTTATCTTTTTTATAGTTTATTTTAAAAAAAAATTATATTCTTTATTTCAGCACCACTTGGGGGCCTTAAAATATGAACTTGATTGCTTACATGGTACAATATTTGCAGTGCATTACGTCTGTAATTGTTAGGGCAAGTTGTCTGAGGGACACACGCTTTGTGTGGGAGTGTGATTTCCCATCCGGGACCGCGCTCTTGTATCGGGACCTCACAGCATCATAATGATTTAGAATGCTTTGTGTCCCTGCCCGCCATCAGCTGTAATGAATTATACTGACATAATGTCGTCAGTACAACTCAGTAGGTATAGGTCTATCAGGGACACAGCAGTAAAATCATTATGATGCCATGAGGTCACGTTACAACAGCAGAGTCCAAGATGGGAAATCACGCTCCCACATGACAACTTGCTTGTCTGAAACTGGCCTTAGGCCCCTTTCACACGGGCGAGTTTTCCGCGCGGGTGCAATGCGTGAGGAGGACGCATTGCACCCGCACTGAATCCAGACCCATTCATTTCTATGGGGCTGTGCATATGAGCGCTGATTTTCACGCATCACTTCTGCTTGCGTGAAAATCGCAGCATGCTCCAGTTTCTGCGTTTCTCACGCAACGCAGGCCCCATAGAAGTGAATGGGGCTGCGGGAAAATCGCAAGCATCCGCAAGCAAGTGCGGATGCGTTGCGATTTTCCCGCATGGTTGCTTAGCAACGGGACCCGATCTCTATTATTTTCCCTTATAACATGGTTATAAGGGGAAATAATAGCATTCTTAATAAAGAATGCATAGTAAAATGAAGAGGAAGGGGTTAAAAATAATAAAAGTTAACTTACCTTAGCCACTTGATCGCGTAGTCGCGATCTCTCCTCTCTTTTCCTGCAGCATCTAAGATCTACAGGACCTGTGATGACGTCACATCACATGGTCCAATCACATGGTCCATCACCATGGTAAGATGGACCATGTGATTGGACCATGTGATGTGACGTCATCACAGGTCCTGAATCTAGCTGATGCAGGAAAGATCGGACAGACTGCACGCGATCAAGTGGCTAAGATAAGATAACTGTTATTATCTTAACCCTTCCACTTCATTTACAATGCATTCTTTATTAAGAATGCTATTATTTCCCTTATAACCATGTTATAAGAAATAATCAATTCTCAGAAGACCCGAAACCGGACTTCAGTGATGAAGTCCGGCTTCGGGTCTGGGTACCAAACATGGCGTTTTTTCTCACGCGCGTGCAAAACGCGTTACAAATGTTTGCACCCGCGCGGGAAAAACGCGCATATTCCCGCAACGCACCCACCTCTTATCCGGGCATCAAACATGACGCCCGTGTGAAAGAGGCCTTAGGCCTCTTTCACACGGGCGTTGCGGGTGCACTCCGTCAAACAGTGCGGGTGCGTTGCGGGAATCGCCGCGATTTTTCCCTGCGAGTGCAAAGCGCTGTCATGCGTTTTGAACGCGCGGGAGAAAAATCTGCACTTTTGGTACCCAGACCCGAACCTGCACTTCTTCACAGAAGTGCATGTTTGGGTCAGAAATTGTCCCGCTGGTATTATTTCACATTATAACATAGTTACAATGTAAAATAATACCCTTGGCCATCTTCCTAATGTTTAAACTGGTGCAGAATGGGTTAAAAATAATAAACTAATAATTACTTACCTGTTCCATTTGATCGCGAAGCCCGGCCTCCTCTCCGTTAGCTTGATAGTGGTTAAGGACCTGTGATGATGTCACAGCATCACATGGCCCAATCACCTGCTCCATCACTATGGTGATGGAGCATGTGATTGGTCCATGTGACCATGTGACATCATCCAGGTCCTAACCACTATCCACAGCCTGAGGATAGTGGTTAAGGACCTTGGATGATGTCACATGGACCAATCACATGCTCCATCACCATAGTGATGGAGCAGGTGATTGAGCCATGTGATGTGACGTCATTACAGGTCCTTTAGATCATCGATGCTGCAGGGAAAGAGAGGACAGATCGCGACTACGCGATCAAGTGGCTAAGGTAAGTTAACTTTTATTATTTTTAACCCCTTCCTCATCATTTAACAATGCATTCTTTATTAAGAATGCTATTATTTCCCTTATAACCATGTTATAAGGGAAATAATAGAGATTGGGTCCCGTTGCTAAGCAACAATGCGGGAAAATCGCAACGCATCCGCACTTGGTTGCGGATGCTTGCGATTTTCCCGCAGCCCCATTCACTTCTATGGGGCCTGCGTTGCGTGAAAAACGCAGAAACTGGAACATGCTGCGATTTTCACGCAACGCAGAAGTGATGCGTGAAAATCACCGCTCATGTGCACAGCCCCATAGAAATGAATGGGTCCGGATTCAGTGCGGGTGCAATGCGTCCTCCTCACGCATTGCACCCGCGCGGAAAACTCGCCCGTGTGAAAGGGGCCTTACAGTGTATTTGGAAAGTCTTCAGACCCTTTCACTTTTTTTGTTATGTTTCAGCCTTGTGCTAAAATAAAAAAATAAAAAAAAATCAAGTTTTCCCCATCTATCTGCACTCAGTACTCCATAATGACAAAGTGAAGATAGAATTTTAGAAAAGTATATTAAAAGGAAAAGCTGAATTTTACATGGACAAAAGTATTCAGACCCTTTGCTGTGACACTTAAAATTTAGCTCTGGGGGCCTCCCATTTCTCCTGATCCTCTCTGAGATGTTTCCACACCTTGACTGGAGTCACCTGCGGTAAATTCAGTTGACTGGACATGATTTGGAAAAATCATCACAGCCTTGTCTATATAATATAGTTCTCACAGCTGACAATGCATATCAGAGCAAAAACCAAGCCATGAGAAGGAAAGAACTGCTTGTAGAGCTCAGAGACAGGATTGTGTGGAGGCTCAGATCTGGACAATAGTACCAAAGATTCTGCTGCTCTGAAAGTTCCCAAGAGCACAGTGGCCTCCATAATTCTTAAATGGAGGAAGTTTGGAACAACCAGGACTCTGCCTAAGGCTATATGCACACGTCAGTTGTTTTTTGCTGTCCGCAAATCGGGATCCGCAAAAAAAACTGATGGTCCATCAGTTTTTTTTGGAGGATTCCTTTGTTTTCACAGATCCCCTGTAATAAATGCCTATCCTCGTCCGCAAATGAGAAAAAAGTAGGACATGCACTACTTTTTTTGCTGAAGGGAAACACGGACAACGGACGCGGAACACACGGATGAACGGTCAGCATTTTTTTGCTGACCCATTGAAATGAATGGGTTCCTGTCCTATCCGCAAAAAAAACTGAAACGGAAGCCGAGAAAAACAACTGTCGTGTGCATTTAGCCTAAAACTGTTCATCCCACCAAACTAAGTAATCGAAGGAAAGGGTGTTGATAACACAATGGTCACTCTGGCTGGGCTCCAAAGATCCTAGGTGCAAATGTGAGAAACTTCCAGAAGGTCAACTATCACTGCAGCGCTCCACCAATCTGAGCTTTATGGCAGAGTGGCCGGAAAGAAGCCTCTCCTCAGTAAAAAAAAACAAAAAACACACACATGAAAGTTTGCAAAAAAAATTAAAAAAACACGACGCTAAGACTGTTGGAAACTGGTCTGATGGCCTCAATTCTAAACATTGTGTCTGGAGGAAACCAGGTACTGCTCATCACCTGCCCAATGCCATCCCTACAGTGAAGCATAGTGGTGGCAGCATCATCCTGTGGGGTTATTTTTCAGTGGCTGGGATAAGGAGACTGTACAGGGTTCAGGGAAAGCTGAATGGAGCCAGGTACAGAGATATTCTTAATGAGAACCTTATCCAGAGTGCTCTGGACCTCAGACTGAGCTGAAGGTTCACCTTCCAACAAGACAATGACCTTAAGCACACAGCTGAGACATCCTAGGAGTGACTTAGGGATAACTCTGTTAGGCCTCTTGCACACGAACGTGTGCGTCCCGTGCCCGTATTGCGGACTGCATTTGCGGATCCGCAATACACGGGCACCATTCCGTGGCCATTCCGCATCACGGATGCGGACCCATTCATTTCAATGGGTCCGCAAATCCGGAGATGCGGAACGGTGCGGAATGGAATGACGGAACGGAACACTACGGAAGCACTACGGAGTGCTTCCGCGGGGTTCCGTTCCGTATTTCCGTCCCGCAAAAAGATAGAACATGTCCTATCTTTTTGCGGAACAGGCAGATCGCGGACCCATTCAAGTGAATGGGTCCGCGATCCACTGCGGCTGCCCCACGGACGGTGCCCGAGCATTGCGGGCCGCAATTTGCACGGGGCACGGGGCGCACACGTTCATGTGCAAGAGGCCTTAATGTCCTTGAGTGGACCAGCATCTGCAGAGAAGAATGACAGAAAATCCCCAAATCCAGGTGTTCAAAACGTGTGGCATCATCCCCAAAGGGGCTTCAACTAAGTCCTGAGTAAAGGCAGGATTTTAGTTTTTCCTTTTCAATAAATTAGCAAAGATTTCCAATATTCTGTTTTCGTTTTTTCTCATTATAGGGTATTATTGAGTGCTGAGTGATGGGGGAAAATTTGTAACTTTTTTTTTTATTTTAACACAAGGCCGTAACATAACAAAATGTGAAAAAGTGTCTGAAGACTTCCTAGATGCATTGTATGCGCTCCAAACGTAGAACTGAAGTGGCTGAACATTGTCTTTACTGTACATACATAGCCGAGAACAGCCTTATTTAACAATCTGGTGTGCGTTCTATCGTCATGGAAACAAGTTTACTGTCACCGCAGAGCTGCCCACACATCGCACCATCTCCGTGTTCCCTGCATCCACCCACGTTTTCACATGTTCTCAACAATAAGTCGCACTCAGCATTATACAGTGTACGCAATGCACCTCTATACACGGGCAGCTGCTTTGCCTTTGTTGGCTGCAGGCTACATAAAAATCAACGCTCACAATGAAAATGGGAATATACCTGGCAACCATGTGAGGTCAGTTAAAAGGGGTTGTTGAAGATTAGTAAAACACAGCTGCTTTCTTCCAAAAATAGTGCCACACCTATCCACTGGAAATGTGTGGTATTGCAGCTCAAGTCAATTCACTGCAATGGACAGGAGTGCCGCTGTTTTTGTAATTGAAGGAAAAACTGAAAAATTCTGAAAGGATGTATATTTTTCCTTTCTTATCATTTTTTTTCAAACTGTTACAAAAGATTCCTAAAACTGTCACAAACATTCCTAAAACCATTACAGTATGTTTCTATTGTGAAAAAGAACGCTACTTGTGTAATTTATCTACTGGCAGGGCTCACAGAAAGTCTTCAAAGGGAATGGAGTGCATTTTGGAGGCCTATTTTTCTATTTCTGGGTATATGGCACTGTACTGTTACAAAAAATATTGTACAGTGCCAAAACATTAGAAACTCCTTCAAAGTGACTTTTTCACATTGACACCCTAAGGTCTTGATCTAGGTTAAATTTTGACATTTTAAGCTTTCAGCTTTCTAAAAAGAACTTTATAAAGGAAAAAAATATACATGTGTTTATATATTTTGCGCACAAAAAATGCTATACTAGATATTACTAAAGCGAATACTTATATTTTTTTTAAAAAAATTATGAAGAAAAAACGAAAAAAAAACCCTGAGTGTACGTTTGTAATTTTAAGCTACTTTTACACTAGGGATAATATTTTCCGGTATTGTGATCCGTCATAGGGTCGCAATACCGGAAAAAAACGCTTCCATTTTGTCCTTATTCATTGTCAATGGGGACAAAACGTAACTGAACATAATGGAGACAGAGACACAATAGACACAATAGAAAACAGATCCATCCCCCATTGATTTTCAATTGAGTTAATGACGGATCCGTCTTGACTCTGTTACAGATAATACAGCCGGATCCTTTTATAACGGATGAGGATGGTTGTATCATTAGTAACCGAAGCGTTTTTGCTTAACCCTGCCGGAGCGAGCAAAAACGCTAGTGTGAAAATAGCCTTACACATAGTCAGCTATACTATTGCTTAAACAAATAAATGTGTTTTATTTCGTTTGTTTTGCTCTAACCTGTAAAATAGCTAGAACAGCGGTAAAGCCTGCCCATCAGTGCTGATGTAGTCACCCGGAACACTGCTAGGCTGAAGCCTCCACCAAGCAGTCTAAAAATATAAAAAAAAACTTGCCCTGCGTGATACAGGAACGAGCAAGGGAGACCATCGGAGCATGAAATGCTCCAATGCTTATGTCAGAGAGGCTGAGTGGGGGAAAAAGGGAAAATGTCCGGGTTCAGCTCTGAACCCGTACAACCCCTTTAAGATAGCAACCAAACTTGATGATTTCTTTAGGATCGGCTAAATATGTAATATGTATGGGGTACAAGATCAGGTATGTTTGATTTCAACATTCCTAATACTTGGTTCCCTCGGGAGATAATCCACTGTCAGAAGAGGTGTATTCCTCTCTCCCAACTGAAAACGCATGCACACTTGGCTAAGCTGAGCCTGCATGTGTATGGAGAGTTAGGCCTTTTGCACACGACCGTATGCCCTCCGAGACATACAGTCCATGAGCGGGCCATATGTCCCGGAGCGGCATTAATCGTGCGCACGGGAGAGCACAGCATCATAGGTTATAATGATGCCGTGCACGTCGGGCTGCCTGCGGGACTACTGTCCCGCACCGTATGTCTCGGAGGGCATACGGTCGTGTGCAAGAGGCCTTAGGAAGAATATTCTGTCTGATAGCTATTGTATATTATAGGCAGCTTTAAAAAAATTAAGACTTTTCGATAGGATATACCAGATAGGTGTGGGTCCCACCTCAAAGAATAGAACAGGACCTTAAAGTAAACAGAGAGAACACTACGCACGTGCCGCATCCTCTCGATTCACCGCTATGGGAATTCTGAAAATAGCCGATCCAGCACTTGACTATTTTAAGAAATGCCATAGCAATGAATGGAGGCTGGCAGTGCATGCTTGCTTTATGTTCACTTTACCCCTTTAAGGCCAAAAAAAATATAGTTACTATTTCCCCTCCCATAGGAAATGATGTTAACCTGAGATATAGAACAACTTACTTTAAACTCCTGTTCTAGACCAACTTTCTCAAAGTGCGGTGCAGGGCTGTACAATGTCTGAAGGTGCTTTTCTAATGAGGCCACATCAAGTTCTGTGTCACCGTAGAGGTAGTACTCTAGTAAGGCTTGGTAAATGAATGAATATTGCATCTGAAAGAGACAGAACATCACATTACCATCAAACTAATAAGGCTTGGAAAGCACTAAAGATATCTGTACAAGGGCGCAGGTCTACTAACAGGAAATCCGCACAGTTTTCTCTGCATTTCCGCACCAAAAACCGTATGTTTTATTTGAGTACATGGTTTTACCGCAGATCTCACCCTTCCATCAAAAAGGGTAAAATCCATACAAAAGCGCAATTGAGATGCTGCAGATTGCCGCATGGAAGAAAAAAGCTAAATGTACATAAGATTTGTCTAATCTCATACACTTTGCTGGTACTGTATTGCGCTGCGGTTTTTCCACACAAGAATCCACACAGAAAAGGTGCACGTAATCCGCATCGTGTGCAGGTAGCCTAAGGCTAGGTTCACACGACGACATTTGTCGTGCAACAAAAAGTCGCACTATTGTCGCGCGACAATTTTTATAATGGGAGTCTATGGTGTCGCATTGCGACATGCAACATGCTGCGATTGCGACGCGACAGTCGCAAAAAATCCATTCAAGATCGCAGCATGTCGCATGTCGTAGTGCGACACCATAGACTCACATTATAAAAATTGTCGCACGAAAATGTTGCAGTGAAGTTGTGCCCTATTTGTCGCGCGACAAATGTCGTCGTGTGAACCTAGCCTAATGGTCCATCTACATGGCAATGATCAGGGATGTGGCAATGATCAGGGATGTACAGGGCTAGTATTCTATGTGCCGCATCAAAGATACCATCATTTCACGAATGAGCATGTGCTTGTTCATTGGGTGATTGCATCGACAATTATCGGGAGCGGATATTCATATGAACACTCATCCCCGATAATTGACTTGCTTCTCAGCCTGTGTAAAATGGGCTTAACACAAAAGATTAAGCACTAGGGAACTGCATCAGAATCAGAAAATTATCACACAGCCTGTGACGTTTCATAAATTTGGCAAAAGTTACAGCAACAGAAAAAATTCCCATCATGATAACTTACTTCCTGTAGCCACCACTAGGGGCAGCTTGGAGCTTACCACTTACTGTGGATACAGTAAACAGTACGCAGTAAGCGCCCTCTAGTGGTGGCTGCAGAAAGCCTGGAGTTCCTCATTCAACTCTGTCTACTAAGGGGATTTGAAGCAATGTATCAGAAAAGCAAAGTCTGAGCCCTGTGAAAATCAACGTGGTGTTCACATTAAAGAAACGGGCTTTATATGTCTTTTGTTGCGGACTTGCTGCTGTTTTTTCCCATTGACGGCCCCTTTAATGACAGGGATTGACAGCGATGACCGCCCCTTTAAGTGTTCAACTTGCATATGGTATCTACTGTACTGTGTCAGATGGCTACTATTTATACTGCAAGCCAAGTATAGTCTCTGCACACGCCAATATAGGGGACCACTACCTCATTGTGTATACAGAAGTGGTCTCCAACTTGTGCCCCCATTCCCCCCCCCCCCCCGATGATGCAATAATACAACTCCCATTATGTCTGAGCAGCTGCAAGGGCATGATGGGAGTTGTAGTTCTGCTACAGCTGGTGAGCTAGATACCTGTTAGGGACCACAGAATATAACATTTTAGTGATGGCACATAGGCTGCATCCATATTGTTACCCATTTCTCTTACATCAGTTTGAACCATTTGGGGGCGTTGACCACGGATTTTCAAAACAAAATCGAAAACGTCGACCTTCTTTTCTTCGTTCATCATGTCTATAATAGCGTCTATGACTATGAACGTGCCTGTCCGGCCAACACCGGCGCTGAAATACAGAGAACAGCACAGACTGTCAAACAAACGTGATCACAATAGCCCTGCTGCGGGATGTCAGTGCAGGGGCCTCTTTGGGTCTTCATGGGTCCACACCAACGAAACCCTTTGATACTTAAAGGAGTATTTAAAGTTATCCCCTTTTCAGAAAACCTCTGGGACCCCCACCCATCATAAGTACAGGGAGGGGCACGCAGGGAACCAGAAATGAATGGAGTGACAGATCGGGCATGCGCACTGCCCCTCTATTCATCTCTATGGGACTGCTGAAGATAGCTGAGTAAAGCGGTCTCAGGCATCTAAAGTGTTAAACTGCCGGGATTGGATTTAAAGCCAATCCTGGCAGTGACAGTCGTGTGCCAGCTGCTTAATACTGCAGGCACCTGGAAGTAATGGTGCAGGCACAGCTATGAGCCCGCACCATGACAGCGCTGTACATGTGGGCTAACTACCTACTGGGCGTATGGAAGGAAGGGGTTAAGGCTGAAGCTACTCAGCGACCTTGGGTGCGATGGGTGCAAGGATCTCAGTGTAGCAGTGCAACACCTCAACCATGACCCCAAAATCGCAAGAATACCAGCAAGGTTGGATTATTTGCGAGTCTGGGGTTGTGGTCGCGTTGCGACCCCTTTCCTTTCTGTGGCTGCACTGCTACGCCGCGATCCTTAGTCATGCGACGTGTAGCCCCAGCCTTATTCTCTCGTACATACAGTATCTGGTAATCCACTGTCATCGTAAAAGCCTGAAAGCTGCATTACTCACATTCAGCCAGTAGGTGGCGTGGTTGCGCAATACATTAAAAACCACAACTTCTTTTAACCCCATCTGCAGGGAAGGTACGTGACCTGTTTTCAGCTTCCTTTTTTTCTGTTCATTTTACTTTACACGTTTTCACTAGTATGTCCTTAGCTAAACTTTTACACAGATTTTTTTCACTTCCCTTTGCTTTACTGCATTACTGCACAAACTACTAACCACTGAACTCAGAATAACCAGACACTGAATTCTGTTCTTAAAGGGGCTTTTTGGGCTCTTTATATTGATGAGTTATCATCAGGATAAGTCATTAATAATCGGTCAGTAAGGGTCCAACACCCTGGACCCCCACTGATCAGCTGTTCACTGCAGTCCCTGGCAATGGAGCTAGCGCTGTGAATGGAAAAGGAAGCAGGGCTCCATTTAAAGTGTAGTGGCCATGCCGGGTTACCATTCATTTCAATGGGAACTGAGCTGCAGTACCCAGAACGACCACTATACTTAGAACGGCGCTGTGCTCCCTGTTCCATTTAAACTGTCAGGGGGCTGCAGGGAACAGTTGATCAGCGGGGGGCCAGATATCGGACCCTCACCGATCGGATATTAGTGACCTATCCTGAGGATAAATCATCACTATCAGAGGGCCTGGAAAACTCCTTTAATACTTAAAATCTAGTCTGTTTTTTTCTTTTACAAATCTTTCCTGATACTTTCACACTTGCCTTGTGAGGATCCGCAAACGGAAAGCATTTGTAGACGGATCCGGATGCGGATCTGTCTAACAAATGCACTGAAACACCGGATCTGTCTCTCCGGGGTCATCTGTAAAAACGGATCCGGTATTTATTTTTTGGGGATTTTTAAAGGTCATCCGTGTTGCATCTGTGTTTCACAGACCATTAAAAAGAGATTGTTTGAAAATTATTTTCCAGCTGCTCAGAGTCAGTGAAAAACGGATGGCACATGGTCAACAAAAAACTGACCCACGGACCCAACACGGATCTGTCACGGGAGGAAACACGGATTGAACACTGTCCGTGTTACCACTGATCCAAAACTGACACTGACGTGTGCATGAGGCATAAGAGTGACTGAACTGAAGACTTCCTGATGCATACTGAACGAATTTCTCTCCATTCAGAATGCATTAGGATAAAACTGATCAGTTTTTTTCTGGTATAGAGCCCCTAGGATGGAACTCAATACCGGAAAACTTTAACGCAAGTGTGAAAGTACCCTTTAGGGTACTTTCACACTAGCGTTTTGGATTCCGTTTGTGAGATCCGTTTCAGGACTCTCACAAACGGTCCAAAACTGATCAGTTAAGCCCCAATGCATTCTGAATGTATAAGGATCCGTTCAGAATGCATCAGTTCGGCTCCGTTCCGCTTCTATTCTGTTTTGGAGGCGGACACCAAAACGCAGCATGCAGCATTTTGGTGTCCGTCTGAAGAGGCGGAGCCTAACGGATCCGTTTTTAATTACAATGTGAGTCAATGGGGACGGATCCATCTTAAATGACACAATATGGTGCATTTGAAAACGGATCCGTCCCCCATTTACTTTCAATGTAATTCAAAACGGATCCGTTTTGGACTTTGTCATTTTTCTTTTAACTAATGCAAACGGATCCGTTCTGAACGGATACAAACGTTTGCATTATAGGTGCGGATCCGTCTGTGCAAATAAACAGACGGATCCGCACCAACGCAAGTGTGAAAGTACCCTTACTTGCAAGAGATAAAACCCAGTGCAATTCTCTGTTGTGCAGTTGCTCTGTTATTCCTCTTGGAAATGTATGATTAGACTGACGGTAGAAAACTTTCAGCAAGAAATGGCACTCATAAGCAGAAGCTATAAAACACGTCTTTATTATAGATGTATTTATGAGTGCATAGAAAAATAGCAATATTAAAAAAAGACAAAACCGAGCTGTTTCTGACCTAACTGGTCCTTAGTCAAATCATGACTAAGGGCTCATGCACACGACCATATGTATTTTGCGGTCTGCAAAATACGGATCCGCAAAAAATACGGATAACATCCGTGTGCTTTCTGTATTTTGTGGAATGGAACAGCTGGCCCCTAATAGAACAGTACTGTCCTTGTCCATTATGCGGACAATAATAAGACATTTTTTTTCCGGACCCATTAATAGAACACCAATAGAAGTATATGTGGTTCAATAATAAATAACAAGCTAATCACACATCCATCATGATTATAGTATCAAATTTTTATTAAACATGTATTATAGACATGATTGGCATACACAAATAAATTAAAAAGGTTAAAAACACCAACACAGTGGTGGTGGTCTGACCTGAGGCTGGACACAATTATTTGGTTGGTACTATATAGATATATGCCTATATACTTTGTACTATACTGCATTGCTTATTTTTTACATGTCATTTTATCTGTACTATTTACAGCCATACCATTAGGCCTCATGCACACGACAGTTGGTGTTTTGTGGTCCGCAAATTGCGGATCCGCAAAACACGGATGCTGCTCAGCGTTCCGTTCCACAATTTACGGAACGCGGCCCATTGTAGAAATGCCTATTCTTGTCCGCAAAACGGACAAGAATAGGACATGCTCTAATTTTTTTGCGGGGGCACGGAACGGAGCAACGGATGCGGACAGCACACGGAGTGCTGTCCGCATCTTTTGCGGCCCCGTTGAAGTGAATGGGTCCGCGCCCGAGCTGCTAAATATGCGTCTCGGATGCGGACCACAACAACGGTCGTGTGCATGAGGCCTTAGGCTGTGTGTATAATACTTATTTAGGTACTCTTGAATCTGCACCTTATACTACCTCCCTAAAGATACTTTTTGCACTTGCACTTTATTGCATTTATCCTGCCGTGTGGTCACCACCACTGTGTTGATGTTTTTAACCTTTTAAATCTATTTGCGTATGCCAATCATTTCTGCAATATATGTTTAATAAAAATAAATAAAAATACTATAATCATGATAAATGTGTGATTAGCTTGTATTGGGTTCTTTCCTATGGTGTATATGGGTTGAATATACGGTAGGTGGGGCTATAGGTTTGGTGTTTATGTTTCATTGAAATGAATGGTTGCACATATGGTCCGCAAAAAAAAAGAACGGACACGGAAAGAAAATACGTTTGTGTCTAGTGAAGTGAATGAGGCTGGGCTGCAGTACCAGACACGGCCTGTGAACAAGTGTGGCACCATTTCTACAAATAATAACAGCAGAATACTCTGAAATCTCATATAACTCCTTGAAAATCTGATCCATCTAATTTCCCCCAAGTTGAGAACAAGAACAAGGGGGAGCAAATGAAATGAGCTGGGGGTAAGATCAGGAGCAATGTCAGGAAATACTATTTTACTGAAAGAGTGGTTGAAGCTTGGAACAAACTTCCAGCAGAAGTGGTTGAGGAATCTACAGTAAGTGAATTTAGACATGCCTCTGGTAAACACACGTCTGTCCTAAAATAAAAAAGACATAAAATAAAAAGAAATAATATAAAGACAGACTAGATGGACCAGATGTCTTTTTCTGCCATCGATCTTCTATGTTTCTACATTGATGGGCTATCCTGAAGGTCGGTAATCAGTATTTACCCACTAAAACAACCCCTTTAATTAATCCTAGAAAACTCCTTTAAATATAACCAGCCCTTCATCCTTCCTCCAGCACAGGCCATATACACCATGGAAATGCCTGATCTCGCTGATAAATTGTACTGAGCTCCACGAGCTTTATCTGTACAGAAAATATCATAAAAATGTCCTTTTTGTTGCCATGGTTTTAATAAAGAGTTGCAATGTTTGTATGTGACTTTGACCTTCTCAGGACTGTGCACATTGAATTCAATAGGACGCCTGACCGACTGCAAGTCTTCTGCCGACCAGCAGGTGTCGCTGTGCCTTTAGGAATTGTCTGACGTTTCCTGGTTATACAGCAATATGAATTTAAAACTCATCTCTAGCTTAAAGGGGTATTCCAGTTTTTTAAATTTGTTTATATAATAGGAAATCATACAATTTTCTAATATAGATGTACTTAAAATTCTGCATACATATCTTTCTTACATCAGGCGGTTGACATCTTTATGCAGTAGGATGGTATAGCCCATGTATCAGTCATGTGTAATGTATCCATGGCCTAACTGAAACATGGCATCAGTTATGTGACACCCTTTTCATCATATAATCCCTGACATTTAGTAAGCAGCAGTGTTACATGACATACATGTGCTGGGTCAGCACGCAGGACACATTCATGTGATAAGTATATAGAACTAGTGGTGAAAACATGATTTTTATTATGGTTATTACAGTAACTAATTACTGTGTTTGTTTACATGGCCACTTGTCTGTAGGTGATGTTGTAAAATGGTTGCATGTCTCTAGGTGTTGTTAAAAAGGTTTAGTGTAAGGCCTCTTTCACACTTGCGTTGTTAGGATCCAGCGTGCACTTCCGTCGCCGGAAGTGCCCGCCGGATCCGTGACAACGCAAGTGACCTGAAAGCATTTGAAGACTGATCAGTCTTCAAAATGCTTTCAGTGTTACTATGGCAGCCAGGACGCTACTAAAGTCCTGGTTGCCATATAGTGGGGAGTGGGGGAGCAGTATACTTACCATGCTTTGTGCGGCTCCCGGGGCGCTCCTTAATGACGTCAGAACGCCCCATGCGCATGGATCACGTGATCCATGCGATCACGTGATCCATGCGCATGGGGCGCCCTGACGTCACTCTGGAGCGCCCCGGGAGCCGCACGGATGGTAAGTATACTGCTCCCCACTACACTTTACAATGGCAGCCGGGACTTTAGCGTCCTGGCTGCCATGGTAACCATTCAGAAAAAGCTAAACGTCGGATCCGGCGACGCGCTGAAACTACGTTTAGCTTAATGCCGGATCCGGATTAATGCTCTTCAATGAGCATTAATTCCGATCTGGCATTACGGCATGTCTTCTGGATTTTTGGACGGAGACAAATCCGCAGCATGCTGCGGTTTTGTCAAAGTACAAAAAACGTTCACGTACTGAACAGAAGACATCCTGATGCATCCTGAACGGATTGCTCTCCCTTCAGACATGTTCTATTAGGGGCCAGCACACGGACGTCATCCGTATTTTTTTTGCGGATCAGTGTTTTGGGGACCACAAAATACATATGGTCGTGTGCATGAGCACTGTAGGAACAGTCAGGTGGTTCTTACCTGCAGTGAACAATGATGGGTCCAGCATGTGCTGGATTGACGGATTTGACTTTCTTGAGGAATTTTAGCATGCCAATGGGTGTGAAGGGCACTCCAAAGTCGGGCCAGCTGGTAAAATGTAACTGTGTTACCAGCCTGGGGGCCTTGCAGCCATCATGAACCTGCATGAACCAACGTCTGCATTAAACATTGCTTCCAAAATCACTGCAAAAACAAAGGCATTTGCCAACAGAAACCATAAAGCGAGAAGTAAAGCACATTGTGTGAACAGTACACCAATGCATTTCAGTCCACATGGAGTTAACACTTACAGGTTGTATGCAGAACTTTCGGATGGTGTAGTCCACCAGAACAATGACGTCTTCTACTGAAACTCTGATATTCCCATAAATCC
This sequence comes from Bufotes viridis, assembly GCA_033119425.1. NCBI lineage: Eukaryota > Metazoa > Chordata > Amphibia > Anura > Bufonidae > Bufotes > Bufotes viridis. The sequence goes on along the minus strand of CM065594.1, from coordinate 29,608,365 downwards.
AGCAGCCTTGGTCGGGCCAGTACTGGTAACATTTGTCCTGCATTATTCACAAGAAATAAAAAGAAATGAAAAAGTAAAAATTTGCATTCAGAATCTAGAATACCCATACATTAACCCCATGTTGCCCATTATGTAAGGAGGTTCTTGATGGGATCGCTTACTATTAATGTGAGACACATGGAGGTCCAAATTGATAAAACGATGTGGTTCACATTAATAGTGACCCCCATAAAGAACCTCCTCACATAATGGGCAAGATGAGGTCAATGCGTGAGGTACTGGATGGGGTCACTGCATATAAATGTGAGGCACATAGACAGACCAAAGTAATAACACTATGTGCCTCACATTAATAATAAGTGACCCCAGCACTATCATCAGCCCCTCATATCAGATAGAGACCCCCAGCACTATCATCAGCCCCTCATATCAGATAGTGACCCCCAGCACTATCATCAGCCCCTCATATCATATAGGGGCCCCCAGCACTATCATCAGCCCTCATATCAGATAATGACCCCCAGCACTATCATCAGCCCCTCGTATCATATAATGACCCCCAGCACTATCATCAGCCCCTCATATCAGATAGAGACCCCCAGCACTATCATCAGCCCTCATATCAGATAGTGACCCCAGCACTATCATCAGCCCCTCATATCAGATAGTGACCCTCAGCACTATCATCAGCCCCTCATATCAGATAGTGACCCCCAGCACTATCATCAGCCCCTCATATCAGATAGTGACCCCCAGCACTATCATCAGCCCCTCATATCATATAGTGACACCCCAGCACTATCATCAGCCCTCATATCAGATAGAGACCCCAGCACTATCATCAGCCCCTCATATCAGATAGTGACCCCCAGCACTATCATCATCCCCTCATATCAGATAGAGACCCCCAGCACTATCATCAGCCCCTCATATCAGATAGTGACCCCCAGCACTATCATCAGCCCCTCATATCAGATAGAGACCCCCAGCACTATCATCAGCCCCTCATATCAGATAGTGACCCCAGCACTATCATCAGCCCCTCATATCAGATAGTGACCCCAGCACTATCATCAGCCCCTCATATCAGATAGTGACCCCAGCACTATCATCAGCCCCTCATATCAGATAGTGACCCCCAGCACTATCATCAGCCCTCATATCAGATAGTGACCCCAGCACTATCATCAGCCCCTCATATCAGATAGAGACCCCCAGCACTATCATCAGCCCCTCATATCATATAGTGACCCCCAGCACTATCATCAGCCCTCATATCAGATAGTGACCCCCAGCACTATCATCAGCCCTCATATCAGATAGTGACCCCCAGCACTATCATCAGCCCTCATATCAGATAATGACCCCCAGCACTATCATCAGCCCCTCATATCAGATAGTGACCCCAGCACTATCATCAGCCCCTCATATCAGATAGTGACCCCAGCACTATCATCAGCCCCTCATATCAGATAGTGACCCCCAGCACTATCATCAGCCCCTCATATCAGATAGAGACCCCCAGCACTATCATCAGCCCCTCATATCAGATAGTGACCCCCAGCACTATCATCAGCCCCTCATATCAGATAGTGACCCCAGCACTATCATCAGCCCCTCATATCAGATAATGACCCCCAGCACTATCATCAGCCCCTCATATCAGATAGTGACCCCCAGCACTATCATCAGCCCCTCATATCAGATAGTTACCCCCAGCACTATCATCAGCCCATCATATCAGATAGTGACGCCCAAGCACTATCATCAGCCCCTCATATCAGATAGTGACCCCCAGCACTATCATCAGCCCCTCATATCAGATAGAGACCCCCAGCACTATCATCAGCCCCTCATATCAGATAGAGACCCCCAGCACTATCAGCCCTTCATATTAGATAGAAACCTCCAGCACTATCAGCCCTTCATATATGGTAGTTACCCCCAGTACTATCATCAGCCCTCATATAATATAGTTACCTCCAGCACTATCGGCCCTTTATATCAGATAGAGACCCCCAGTATCATCGACCCCTGATATCAGAGCACTCAGCCTAATCAGGGGGCGTGCACATTGCTTTGAACACCAGGTGGCGCCATAATTATATAAAAGCATGTGACTGACAAACATTGTTCATCTTTCACAATCTGTACAATAGATATGATCCTTAGTGGTAAAACAACCCCTTTAAGTCACATCAAAAGCCACAAACCCGGTGCACTGCTAAAGCATCAATTCACAAGTCTGTAAATGGACTCACTTTGCAATAAATATACTTTCAGTATACTCAACATTAATAAATTCAAGCCTACCACTGTAAATCACGTGGCTTCAGGGAAATTACCAGCAGAGATGATAAAACTGGACGAGCCAGGGAGGACAGGAATCCATGCGTCACCATTGCCTCTCGTTACACCAGCGCTTCCTTATCTGGGGCCTCGCCTGCTATTATCATACTTGAACCTTGTCACACTCCTCATACAATAAAAGTGAACCCATGTAGGAGAGAATGATAAGAAACTGAGGACACTCACCTCTTTCCTTTCCTTCAGGTTGGTGAGCATGACTATGGTGGCAGACTTCTGCTCCCAGATCAGCCTCCAGAAGTCGTTCACCGTCTCTTGCTTGGGGCCTGCAGCAGAAGAGAAGCACCGACCTGAGAACTGTGCTGGTAACCCGCCGTTAGGGCTCATGCAAACAACCATAAGTTTTTGTCCGCATCCGATCTGCGTTTTTTATGGATCGGATGCAGACCTATTCACCTCAATGAGGCCGCAAAATATACGGATAGCACACCCGTGTGCTGTCCGCATCCATATGTCCATTCCGCTCCCCCGCAAAAAAAATGAAAATACCCTAATTTTGTGGACAAGGATAGAACATTTTGACAGAAGTTAAAAAAAATGGTGCCTTGCACTCGGCCGGGTGTTTTGCGAATCCACGATTTGTAAACCGCAAAACACCTAAGGCCATTTGCATGAGTCCCTATGCAGACGACACTCATCGAGCTGTTGTACACTATTATTATGGTGGCGTCAAATACAGGGTGCACCCAGCCTTTCTGCTGCCTGAGGCGAAAACTGAAATGGCGCCCCTCCCTCCCCAATGCCAGTTTCTTAACCTAACCCATTCCCTTCTGCCCATGGCCCTTTGGCTGCCCCCTCTTGCCCCTACCTGGTGCTGCCTGAGGCGATCGTCTCTCCTGGCCTCATAGGTGGTGCACCCCTGCTTAGCACCATCATTTAATGCACATAACTAGGGTTGAGCAAACTTGTATTTTAAGTTTGGCGTCCAAAGTTCGGGTCGGGGTTATCGAAGAATCCGTTATGGATTCCGCTACCACGGACCATAACGGAATTTAGAATCCATCAGGGGATTCTTCGATGAAACCGAACCTTGGACGCCGAACTTAAAATACAAGTTCGCTCAACCCTACACATAACACATGGCCATAAGCTGTCCCAGACTTTCCGTTAAAGAAGGAACGGACTGGCCATAGACCCTACAAGGAAGTTTCCCGTGGGCCGATGCCCGGGGGCCACCTGAGCCATCTTCATGGCCGACAGCCGGGTACATAATGATCTGATCCTCTCAGCATTGAATAATGCTAGAAGCATCAGGTGTTAATGCATCTGTCTGACAGCCACAGGGGCCCGCCTGAATTAAACTTGCTGTTCTCAGTTAAAGGGGTTTTCTGAGATTTTGATACTGATGACCTATCCTGAGAATGGGGTCTGAGTGCGATACCAAGCACACCCGCTTTACAATGTACGGCACTGTACTTGGTGAGCTGCAAGAAGTCTGTGGTGCTCACAGGAGTGCAGGTGCCTTCTCAAACAGCTGATCGGCGGGGGTCCTGGACAGGTCATCAGTATCAAAATGTTGGAGAACCCCTTTAAATACTGCAGTGGGGGTTGCGGTATTTTGTGCTGCATTTTGGTATTTGGTTCTGCCAAGCCACTCTGTGCACCCTCGCTCCTCCGGCTTCCTCTGCCAGCCCCTCCCGATCCTTCATGACTAACAGGAGAGATGACTATGCAGGAATGTGGCCCTGTCCAATAAGGAGAAGGAGGGGCTGCAGAGGAAGCAGGAGGAGCAAGGGTGCACAGAGTGGCTTGGGCCCGCCTTCAGTGCACTTAGCTGCTCATTTGCAAATGAATAAAAGTACTTTTTTCCCCAGAATGAAACAGATTGCTAAAGCTGCTAATTTCACTCTAGAGTTTTTGCCTGATCCGGCAGGGATCAGCAAAAACGCTTCCGCTACTGATAATACAACCATCTGCATCCGATATGAACGGATCCGGTTGTATTATCTTGAACATAGCCAAGACAGATCCGTCATGAACTCCATTTAAACTCTATTGTGTCTGAGAAAACGGATCCGTCCCCATTGACTTGCATTGTGGGTCATACTAGATCCGTTTTATTCCGCACGCCATGACAGAAAGAAAACTGTAGCTTGCTGCGGTTTGCTTTCTGGTATGGGAATGCAAGCAAACGGAACGGAATGCTTTTTGGAGCATTCCGTTCCGTTTTGTCCCCATTGACAATGAATGGGGACAAAACCTGAAGCGTTTTTCTCCGGTATTGAGACCCTAGGACGGATCTCAATAACGTAAACCGTAAACACAGGTGTGAAAGTAGCCTAAATTAAAGGTAACATTACATTTAGCTGAGCTAGTCCTACAAGACACTGTGTCTGCTGTAACAGTGAATTTCCTGGTGACACATCCCCTTTAATGAGAGCAAAGCAGCAGAGCCGCAATGCATTGTAAACCTCACACGTTCCTACCTTGCGCCGCTATAAACTTATTCTTCTCTTTATAGCCCTGAAAAGAAAGGAACAAACATTGCGAAATGCGTCAGCTGTGCCGTGAAAGTGAGAAGAGCCTGAAAGGAAGGTGGCGTGTATTAAACAGATGGGAGAGTCGGCTCTTACATCTATGTATGAGGCGTTAATGTAGTCTGAACATAAGGATCCATCAACTGCTGTCAGCACGACTCTGGAGTGGTCATCTGACGAGAGAAGAGAAACAGTCAGTGGTGCAAGGGAAGAAGAACTTCTTCTAGAACGTTAAACATGGCTCATTAAGGGCTCATGCACACGACCGTGTGACCCGTGCCCGTACTGCGGACCGCAATCCTCTAGATACAGAGCGGAGACACAGATCAGAAGCCCACGGAAGCACTACGACGCACTTCCATGGGATTTTAGTACGGTATGCGGTATGGAACGTATCTTGTGGATCACAGAATGGGTCGGCACCCGCAAATGGCGTGCATTTGGTCGGCACCCGTGCATTGCAGACCGCTATCTGTGGTTTACGGCATGGGGCACACCTGCTCGTGTGCATGAGCCCATAGGGATATTTCTGATAATTGTAACAATCATCTGCTTTTTTGGAATCTGGGGAAAAAATAACTAAAATAAGTGTAAGGCCTATTGCACACGACCGTAGGTGTCCCGTTGCCGTATTGCGGATCCGCAATACACGGGCACCGTTCCGTGTGCATTCTGCATTACAGATGCGGACCCATTGAAGTGGAGATGCGGAACGGGCTCACGGAAACACTACGGAAGCACTACTACCGTACTTCCGCTCCGCTAAAAGATAGAACATGTCACGTGGCGTACACGTTCGTGTGCAATAGGCCTTAAAGAGCACGCATCCCCTCTCCTGACATCACCACTGCTTCAATGGCTACTTGCATTCCCCATGTAATAACAATTCTGGAGCATTTATTCTTAAGACTGTATGATGGGTCATTCCTCTATTATTCCTGCTAGGAGTTATAAATGAATTACTAGCAGTTTGCAATAAAGGTCCATCTGGCTGTTCGAAGTTAGGGGTGTGTCCCTGCAGAGTCTGACACTGGCAGCACACTAACGTATTTTCTTTACGTGTCCCTTCCGTTTTTTTGGGGACCGTATGCGGAACCATTCATTTCAATGGGTCTGCAAAAAAAAAAAAAAAGTTACTTTGTGTGCATTCCATTTCCGTATGTCCGTTCCGCAAAAGAAATAGAACATGTCCTATTAATTGTCCGCATTATGGACAAGGATAGGACTGTTCTATTAGGGGCCAGATGTTCTGTTCCGCAAAATACAGAATGCACACGGACGACATAAAAATAAAGCAAAATACATACGGTCGTGTGCATGAGGCCTTACACTGCTGTTTTTCCGCATGAGAATCTGAGAAAAAACATGTAAAGGCCCTTTACACTACCCGGGGACCAACGTTTGCACGAATTCTCGTTCCCGATAATCGCCGATCACCCGATGAACGAGCTACAGACGATCCAGATCTTATCAAACACAGAAGGAGGGGATAAGCACAAGGCCTTATCTTCTCTGCACCGCTATATACATTCCTTACATCCAAGGACTGATCTGACGTGTCTGAGGTTTGAGGAATATTGTAAGACGTCTTCTGCAGATTGATTGCTACCTGTTTACACAGAAGAAAAGAATATTCCCCGAAGGATTCCAGTGACCTTGCCAGCTCCAACTGCGCGAATGTTTTCCACATTTTTTATGACAGGAACGTTAAACGTGTGTACGGATTCAGATCACTAACTCCAGGATAATTACCTCTCCTCATTTAGCAGTAACACCTACACACACCGGGGAACGAGCATCTACCAGATAATTCCTTATAGGACCCGTCACCCCCTCCAGACTTGTCTATTTTAGTAAAGACTTGTATTTCCCATGAAGCAACGATCCTCCAGCATCTTATCTTATCATTCTGCGTTGTGCCGTCCCTTTTGTATTCCTCCTGGAAATGTGTGAACAGATTGAACACTGGGTTTTACATTCCCCTTGTTATTAGGGTGTGTTGGACATTACCTGCACTGATTGGACAGTGTCAGACTGCAAATGGGGTAATATTGGAAAAAAAATGCAATTCCAGTTTTATGTGTTTTGTTTTTACAGTGTTCCCTATAGGGTAAAAATGACAAGTTGCTTTCATTCTCCGGGTCAGTACGGTTATGGCGATACCTTGCGTTTTTATACTGAAAAACTAAAATAAAAACATAGAAAAAGTATTTTTTTCTTTTCTTTTCATTGCCATATTCTGACCCTATACCTTTTTTGTAGTTATGTGGAGCTGTGTGAGGGCTCATTTTTTGTGGGTCGATCTCTACTTTTCATTGATACCATATTGGGGTGTGTATGGCTTTTTTGATTACTTTTTATTTAACTTTTTGTGGGAAGAGAAGCATCGACCAAAAAATTACAAATTGGCCATTTTCCCCTATCACTGCCAGTCACCGTGTCAAAACTATTTATTTTGTCATCTTGCGCTAAACGACCACAGAGCTGTAATCAACAAATGAAAGTTATGAGGGAGTCCTGTCTGTACAGTGTTGTTGCTCTGCCCACTGTGCTTTACACTGCAGCCCTTCTTTACATGAAGTCTACCGCAATTGCAATGCAAAAACTATAGAATAATTGTAAACTACAGTGAGAAGAAGGAGATTATCAGGTAACGCCATGCACATACTGAGCCATATAAGCCTGAATAAGGAGCCGTCTGTTTTAACGACAATCTGCAAAAATAACTTAAATATAGAATATGCAATATTTACATCATCTTAGTATAAATGGAAGATCTCTGAGCAACTTTCAGCTAAGCAACCATAAGGAAAGCATAAGGAAGTGAAGCTGCGTTACAGATGAGACTCACAGGGCAGGATATTGGGGTATCGGTTGCATTCCTTGTTCTCTTCCTTGTTGGCCACTTCAAATGTTCCTTGGAAATTCCCAGATTGTAGCGACTGTAGAAGAAAAGCACATTTCTTGTGACTCTTATGGTCCTACATGTACAAGAAATCATGAATCTGCTCTATATATCGAACATATACATTGGCGCCTATTCACCCACAGGTGGCCAAACGGGTGTCCTCTTGGCCTCCCTCAGGCTGGAATACATCAATATGTCTGTTTGGAATATTCTATATAGAGGCATCCATAAAAAACATATACTATACGGTATAGTTTTTTTTTTAAGGGTGCTTTCACACGACCGTATCCGTCTTGCGGTACACAAATCACAAAACCGTGTATCCAAATTTTATTCTGCTGTGCTTCCAGGTCCTTTCCGTTTATCAGCCGCATTGTGTCTGTTTGTCATCCTCATTTTTTGCAGACCCATTGACTTGAATTGGACAAGAATAGGACATACTCTGTTTTTTGCGGAACAGACATGCAGACATACAGATGCGGACAGCGTGCTGCTGACTGCATTTTTTGCAATCCCATTGAAATGTGGATAGGATACAGGAAATACATACCGTTGTGTAACTGCGCCCTGTTCATCCGGCTGTAATTTTAGCACCATATCCAATCCGCTTTTTTTGTGGATTCGAAGCAGATCCATTTATTTCAATGGGGCTGCAAAAATGCAGACAGCACATTGTGCGCTGTTCACATCTGTCTGTCCTGCAGCCCCATTAAAAAGACAGAACATGTCCTATTCTTGTCCGTTTTACAAGGGGTCCGCATAAACAAAACGGATGCAACATGGACGTCACATGGGTATCATCTGTGAGACCCTATGACTCACAGTGGAGTCCATGGGAGGTATCCTCCCTATGTATATGTCTGACAGACACTGCAAAACATACCGTGTAAAAAGCCTTCCCCCCTTACCAGCCATGGAGCTGAATGTGAATGGACTACAGTGTGATGGACAGGCCAGCATTTAGTTAGGACAGGCATGCTCAACCTGCGGCCCTCCAGCTGTAGTAAAACTACAACTCCCATAATGCCCTGCTGTAGGCTGATAGTTGTAGGCTGTTTGGAGTTGTAGTTTTGCAACAGCTAGAGGGCCGCAGGTTGAGCCTGCCTGAGTTAGGAGATCACAGTCATGGATAGACATCACATTCTCCTTTGGAGAACAGCTTTAACATGCCCAAGGCCTAAAGATGCCCATACACCTTCAACTGCTGTCGGTCAAATGCTCGTTCGGCCAACAGCTATGTCTCCCGACTACTCCATACTCCTCTGAGCTGGCCCTGTATGTGTTGTCAACAGGGAAAGAGGAAAAAGCTGCTGCCAGACACCTCTGATAGTAGCTCCCAGGAAGACAAAAGGATAAGGCGTTGAAACTCAACATGCCCGATTCTTCCCTCCCCCAACATCATCTTTCACTCGTTCACACGTCACCAGTGAAGTCAGTCATTGGCTGCAGTGGCCAAAATGACTATGTCCATGGTCCAGCCAGAAGGAAACAAACCGGGGCCCAGAAGATGAAGGAAAGGGCGCCGTCACGTGGGATCGAACCCGGGGAAGCAGAAAAGTATGAATTTTTCAGGAGGCGATGCAAACTAGGGGCCTTCCCTTGATGTTAACATTCCCAGAAAAAAAACTTTAAGAGATAATGTAGATTTGGAACACAATGTACAGTGTAACATTTTTTTTCTTGGATTATAATGGCTGACCGTCTTTACTAGATACAAAACAACCACTTCATTTAAAAACTTCTTATTAATGGGAATCTCCAACTGCAATAAAAATTGGTGGCAGTGGGCTCCGGGGGGGCTTAAAACGTAAAAGAACGGCACCTCCCCTTCACCGATCCCCCAGCACTGCTGATCCAATGCCGCTCTCCACTTCCTGTTCCAGCGGTTGACGCAAAGGAAATCCCAAGCAGCCAATCACTGGCTGAGGTGGGTCAACACTACGGCGAATCCATCCTTTTCTTTTTAAGCCCCTCTGCTCTGAATTGTAATTGCATTGGAAAACCCCCTTTTATGCGTTAATACTTTGAATTCCAAATTTCAGGACATTTTAGGTCACACTCCTGTTCTGTCCAGGAACAACCCTGAAGGCTGTCAGAAAATACTTTTTTTTTTTTTTTTAGAAATTTGCAAAAACCCTGTGTGTAACTTTAATCCAGCATGTTATCATAAGATCAAAGAAGAAATGCAATATCAAGGAGATCTGCTGTGACGAGCGCTCCTCCAGCACAGATAGTTGTGTCTTCAGTGAAAGCAATAGGCAACATTTATCTTCTTAAAATTACAGTTAGAAGACGACTGAGGAGACATCTAATAGCTATGTATAGAGATATAAATGGTCAATACAGAGATCTCCCCCATGGTATATAAAGTATGTACCCAGGACTGTATAACGAGGGGACATCCGCTACATCTAGAGCAGGGATGCCCAACCTGCGGCCCTTCAGCTGTTGCAAAACTACAACTCCCAGCATGCCGGGACACCCTACAGATATCAGTCTACAGCAGGGCATGGTGGGATTTGTAGTTTTACAACAGCTGGAGGGCCGCAGGTTGGGCATCCCTAGTCTAGAGGAAAGAAGGTTTCTCCACCTACATAGAAGAGGATTCTTTACTATAAGAGCAGTGAGACCATGAAGCTGAAGTGAGAGCATGAAGCTGTCTCAATAAAAAAGTTCAAGAGGGACCTGGAGTGTATTATAAGCTATATTTAATAGATTACTGGAGAAGGGTCACTGATCGAAGACAAAGAAAATTTGTTTCTACCTGATGATGTTTTTTGGCCTTCCTCTGGATCAACTTTGCAGGATAAAGGCTGAATGGGATGGATCTATAACTTCTTCCAGCCCTACAGCTATTACGGTACCATCTATGTATGTACCATAGCCAAGCGGTAAGCGGACTTTAAGACACATTTATTAGGCAAAGGTGAAAAATGAGCAAATTAGTGACACAACTGTAAGGCTGCTCAGCAGTCCATGAGCACCATTTAATTATTTAGCCGTAATTCTTGTTGACTACCTATCACAAACATACCCGTCCGGGCCCCAGCAGCAAGATCTCCAGCTTTGGCAAAACCGCGCTGGGACAGCATTCTTAGCAACAGGATGCTATGTTCTGTTTCTCCCCACAGCGGGCATGTGTTGGAGGTAACTAGCAGCAGGTTGATTGCTCAGCTGCTCTATTCCTGTGTTCTGACTAATGGAGCGCAGAGTCATGAACCTATCAGGTTCTGATCCTGGGACTTGGTGCTCTATTTAAACTCCTTCCTAGCCAGATACCATTGCCAGGGATAGATTTTTACTCCCTAGCTTTTCTCTCAGTTCTGTTCTGTTTGCGCTTGGATAGCCCTTTGCCTTTGACAACTCTCTGTCTCGTGATTTGGTACTGTGTTTCCCATCTGGCTCTGACTTCGCCTTGGCTTTTCTGACTTCCTTCTGTCGTCTGATTTGGTACTGCATTGTCTGCCTGGTTCCGACCCATTCCTGTACAACTTCGTCTTTGTGTAGTTTCTTCACTCTGTGTGTCAGTCCTGCACCTAGCAGAGTATGGAACGTCGACCAGTTGCAGACTTGCAGCCTAGGGCTTGCTCTGCATGTAGGCAGGGAAAGTGGGCTGGGTTCCAGTTAGGGCTACTGTCTGTGTGTTCCTGGCTACTGTGCTGACACTTCCCTCTCCAATTTTCATTGGTACCAAATATACTGCTAATAATAAAGGTAGAACAATGCACATTAGTTTGGGTAGGTTCACGCAGTTTTTTCGTGGAGGTTTTGAGGCAGGTTTTTCAGCCAATGTCAGATGTAGATCCAGCAACAAGGAGGATTATTGCTTTATATTTCTAATTAATTGCTTTATATTTCCAATTCCTTTTGAATCTACGTTTGGCTTTGGCTGAAAAACCTACAGGAAAATCTGCCTCAAAACCTACTCCAAAAAAACATTAGGACCTACCCAAATGGGGTTTTTTTTCCAATTAAAATTGCTACCTGCATTTACTACAACCAGTATTTTCCAACATATGAATCTTAAAGCAGGACATTTCAAGTCTCCCCAGTTCTGGCCAGGAATACCCCCAAAACTGTCCGTTAAACTCCTTACATGCAAAACTACATAAACCCGCCCTTTTACCAGCAGTACTTCGGGCAGTCCCGTAAAAACAAGACTACTGTAATGTATATGTGCAGCAAAAATTTCGAAACAAGTACCTAACACTACCATGGTCAAAAACCATAGGAACCCAACCTGGCAGGACCACATTGGCAGTCCAGAGGAGCTATGTATAATGTAACAGCATGTTTACCAGTGGATCTCTCGGGAAATTACTGGGAATTAAAACTCAGTTTATCTCTGAATGTTACTGTAGAATCAAAGAGGAAATGTAATATCAGGAGATCTGCCGGGGCTGGCGCTCCTCCAGCACAGACAGTTCTGTTTATCAGTATAAGCATAATGTCATTGCATTCTCTCCTGCAGACTCACGTTGTACTCCTCGCGAAAGAGCTTCCCATCGTCTGCCGATCGTATCCGGACCTCTTCTTCTAAATGCTCCACTGGAATCGGGAAGTATTTCTTGACCACAGTGGGCGAGCTGCTCAGTAACATCACCCGTTGCTGCTCTGTTAAGATATTAAAAATATACTAATGAACAGACAAGACATCACATAGCAAAAAAGTAAAATAAAACTTCACGTCATATCATCCCACATTGGATATCTTCATCTTCTCATTTGACTCCATTTTTCTTCCCTAGCTCATGTCTGTGTAACACAGTCATAACCGAATCTGAAATGCTCCGTGCTGCAAGTAGCCCTGACCTCAGCTCTCTCTTCATATGAGTAGGCAGGCTGTCACCAAATTCCACTCCAATTTTTAACACTGGGGACAACACTGTCTAAATGCCCCTTTTAACCCCAAAGTAAACATTGAATACTACAAAGCACCCACTGAATTCAATGGGTGATGTAAATAATGCACAGACGCAAGTGGTTCCCCAGATCAAGTGCCCTTTGCTGTGGATAATAGAGAAAAGTTAAGGTTCCCTTTGACCTATAAAGAGGGGCTATTCCAAGCCTCAAAACGCGTTGCTGTGAGACCAACAAAGATTCCCGACCAGTCTCCCAAACTCTTCACATGTCTGTTGTTTTTTTAAATAAAATTATAAGCAGTTTGTGCAGAACCCTTTTCCAATGCGAGAACTAAAAAGTCTGCCAAAAACATAAGAGCAGAAGGTGTCACCTACGTGTCCTCCTGTTGAGAAGGCCACATTCACAGAGCGTCCTGACAGAGTGCAGTAAATTTTGGTATTACGCCAGAATGCGTCCTTCCAGTCACTCGGAATTCAGGGGATTCAATCAAGGTTTCCGTATCAGAGAAGCTGAGGGCAGCCTTGCGAAAAATTCCATGTAAAAATGAAGCAAAAATAAAAGGAACTGAGCAAGTGCTGACATGGTCTACAGAGCGCAGAGCAAACAGACAAGCAGCGAGACTGTAAACATGCTCTGGTACCTTCACTCATGGCAGATGTTGTTGCAGAAATTTCTGCTATTTAAAATCAGGACCATCCATCTGAATGAGGCTTGCAGAAATCCATGTGCTCGCTGCCAAAACAACCCCATTCAGATGAATGGAGCCAATTTTCGGTCGCAGAAATTTCTGCAACAAAATCTGCAGCGTGTAGAAACTCCGTAAACCATCTACTGCAGATTTCATCCACTAATTATTTGTATTGGGTCTAAGATTAAGAATTTAAAAAATTTTTTTTTTACATTTTGAAACGTAAATTGTCTGCAAATGAGCTTCCACTCACATAATGATTAAGTAGATGAATATTTCTTATATATTAGGTGCAATTTACATTGCTGTATGTTTGTAGACTGCATCTGAAGTATCCATTTGCTTACAAAAAAAATATCCAAACATATCTTGTAGGTTTCTATGGACCAAATATACAGTATCTCATTGCAGTGGTATATGGGCACAGATGTGTTTTGCTCAAAATATATTGGCTAAGAATCCCAGTTATTTATCATATAAAAATGAGGTATTCGTCTATAAATAATATTTGTATTTAGTGCTATGTGAGTGATATTATGTTTTTTTTTTCAAATATACAATATAGAAAAAAGCGGTCCTTTTGGCACATGCTTGACAGTTTAAAGCAGGCATCCTCAAACTGTGGCCCTCCAGCTGTTGTAAAACTACAAATCCCACAATGCCCTGCTGTAGGCTGATACCTGTAGGCTGTTCGGGCATGCTGGGAGTTGTAGTTTTTCAACAGCTGGAGGGCCGCAGTTTGAGGATGCCTGGTTTAAAGAGAGTATCTCATGACAGCCCTTTTCCACATATATATATTTTTAGTTTTTTTAAAAATAGCGTGCTTGGTAATAAGAAAATCAGCCCCCAATCTCCATTTTTAGACAGTTTTTTCCCTAAATTAAGGCCATATAGTACCACCTTATAGTGTCAAGACAATCCTGCAATATTCAGTCCACATAATACCGCTAAATAATAATAATATAATAATAATAATATCTAAATAAAATGCAGTATCAAAATCATATTTCCCACTGAATACTGACATACCGTTACAACATAATACTGCAATTCAATTCCCACAGAATACCACCAATAAAACCAATAAATAATATTCTGTGCTTTTAGATATGTCCTGAAGTTTCCATTTTCAGTGGGCCCCCGGAAAAAAGGTCCCTGGGAAATAGCCCAGTTTACCACCCCTAAAGGGACCCTGACTAGGGGACATGGTGAGAAGGACACTCAAGATGGAACAGCCACCATCTAAGGGTACTTTCACACTTGCGTTGCTGGATTCCGGCAGGCAGTTCCGTCGTCTGCAGTTCCAGTTCCGGCAATCTGTATGCAAACTGGTACCATTTGTAGATGGATCCGGATGCGGATCCGTCTCACAAATGCATTGCAATACCGGATCCGACTCTCCAGTTGTCATCCGGAAAAATTGATTGGGTATTTTTAAAGGTCTGCGCATGCGTTGACCGGAAGACCGGATCCGTCAATGCGGTAATTTTAATGCCGGATCCGGCACTAATACATTTCAATGGAAATTAATACCGGATCCGGCAAGTGTTCCGGAATTTTGGACGGAGAAAATACTGCAGCATGCTGCGGTATTTTCCCACGGCCAAAAAACGTAAGAGGGACTGAACTGATGCATCCTGAACGGATTTCTCTCTATTCAGAATGCATTAGGATTAAACTGCTCATTTATTTTCCGGCAGGCAGTTCCGTCGTCTGCAGTTCCAGGACGGAACTCAATACCGGAAAAGAATAACGCTAGTGTGAAAGTACCCACAGGCTTGGCTATCTCCAGTGCACAGTGGCTCAGTGGTTAGCACTGGTGCCTTGCAGCACTGGGGTCCTGGGTTTAAATCCGACCAAGGACAACATCTGCATGGAGTCTGTATGTTCTCCCCGTGTTTGCGTGGGTTTCCTCCCACACTCCAAAGACTTACTAATAGGGAACTTTGATTAGCATGATGATAATGTCTGTAATGTGCTGCGGAATATAATAGCACTATATAAGTGCAACATTAATAAATAATGGACTAGGGTTTCTGAGGTTGGACCCATGGTGATCAGCTGATGGCGTAAGGCAGTGTTTCTCAACTCCAGTCCTCAGGGCCCACCTACAGGTCATGATTTGAGAATATCCCACAGAATGAGTACCTGAAGTGAGTCCTGATGCACTGACACTAGTTATATCACCTGCTAAATACTAAGGAAATCCTGAAAACATGACCCGCAGGTGGGCCCTGAGGACTGGAATTGAGGAACACTGGCGTAAGGTAATTTCTTTAAAATCTGGATACTATTTCTGGACTAACACTGAAAATACTAAATATATTTATTTCCTTTGTTCTGTTGGTCTCCGTTTCAATGTTAATCTTTCATACTTAGTTACAATTTGTTGCTTTTCGACTTTTCTCCTATTTTTGACACATTTCCTACTTTACTACTATTCGGCCATGTAATTTTTTTTATCTACTCTCACTTTTGGTCTGTTCCTGTTTTTGAAAGTTTTCCTATTTTCATCTGATGGGAACCACTTAACTTTTTGACAAAAATTTTTATACGTGGGTTATACAAAATGAAAATCAGGCCATAAATGCAGTCTACTTCAGCTCTTTAAAAATGGATCTGAGATCTGTACTGAGCATTCATCTTAGGCCTCATGCACATGAACGTATTTTCTTTCCGTGTCCGTTCCGTTCTTTTTGCGGATCATATGCGGAACCATTCATTTCAATGGGTCCGCAGAAAAAAACGGAAGGTACTCCGTGTGCATTCCATTTCCGTATGTCCGTTTTTCCATTCCGCAAAAAAATAGAGCATGTCCTATTTTTTTCTAGTTTGCGGACAAGGATAGGCATTATTACAATGGATCCGCAAAAATAACGGATCCGCAAAAAAAACGCATGCCATACAGAATGTCATCATTTTTTTTTGCAGATCCGCATTTTGCGGACCGCAAAACACATACGGTCGTGTGCATGAAGCCTTAGGCTACTTTCACATCTGCGTTTTCAATTCCGCTATTGAGATCCGTCATAGGAGGAAAACGCTTCAGTTTGGCCCCATTCATTCTCAATGGGTTAACACCTATAAATGTATGGGACAAAAACCTATTAGAACCTAGTCCCTCAATAATATTACCAAAAACAAGGCAAAAAATACAATAATAATTCAAAAAATTCATCTTTATTCCAAATACATTATCATAATAAAAAACAAGGAAGATGGGACATTAAAAAGACAGGAAAATGTAATATCCATAAAGGGAGCAGTGATGTATCCAATGAACCACAGTAGGTACTACTCAAAACAGAGGAGCATAAAGACTCACATATAGTAATGACATAAAGTGCAAAGTGCCTATTACAAGAAAAGCAAATTCACAAAAACAATATAAAGGCATAAAGTGCCAGGTAATACCTACAAATACATCAATAGCACTGCTGTTCGGTGAGCAGTGCTATTGATGTATTTGTAGGTATTACCTGGCACTTTATGCCTTTATATTGTTTTTGTGAATTTGCTTTTCTTGTAATAGGCACTTTGCACTTTATGTCATTACTATATGTGAGTCTTTATGCTCCTCTGTTTTGAGTAGTACCTACTGTGGTTCATTGGATACATCACTGCTCCCTTTATGGATATTACATTTTCCTGTCTTTTTAATGTCCCATCTTCCTTGTTTTTTATTATGATAATGTATTTGGAATAAAGATGAATTTTTTGAATTATTATTGTATTTTCATTCTCAATGGGGACAAAACTGAACTGAACGAAACATAGTGCACCAAAATGCATTACGTTCGGTTGCGTCCCCATCGTGGACAGAAAAACACTGCAAGCAGCGTTTTTCTGTCCGCGATGTGGTGCGGAGCAAGACGGATCTGACAAAATAGAAAACAGATCCGTCCCCCATTGACTTTCAATGGTGTTTATGATGCATCCGTCATGGCTATAGAAGACATAATACAACCGGATCCGTTCATGATGGATGCATGCGGTTGTATTATTGTAACGGAAGCGTTTTTGCAGATCCATGATGAAGCTGCAAAAAAAGCTAATGTGAAAGTAGCCTTACATTAATCCACATGGCTAGATCATTAGCCCTTGGCTAGTACATACTTGCATTTAATGTGCTGTAAAAGTTGCTGTCTCTGCTTTGTCAAGGACAGACAGCCATCTGGCTAGAAACGCCTTTGGTGAGGACTGGAGCCATTGACCTCTACAGTGCAAAAGTGTACCATGAAGAAGTAACAGACCGTGCAAGTCCAGTGCTAGACATCTTCTCCCCATCCCAGTCCTGCCCCCGCCAACAATCTAATCCAAAATTGGATTGTTAAGTGAAAGGTATCATTACATTCAGCTGAGCTAGCCATACAAAGTCTACCTAGGAATCTGTCATCTACACCTAGGCCAATGCTGTGTAGTTCTGTCTCACATGATTTGTCTGGGTTATTGATCATTTAGGAAGCCAGAAAATTAACTTTGGTATACAAATCAGGTCCCAAGTGTCTAGCGGTGCATCGCCAATGGTTCAAGATGCCCAAGCCCTCCTCTGCCCAGAGTCCAAGCCCGCCTCTCCCCAGAGCCCAAGCCTCCCTCTCCCCAGAGCCCAAGCCCACCTCTCCCCAGTGCCCAAGCCTCCCTCTCCCCAGAGCCCAATCCCACCTCACCCCAGTGCCCAAGCCCATCTCTCCCCATTGCCCAAGCCCACCTCTCCCCAGTGCCCAAGCCCGTCTCTCCTTATAGCCCAAGCCCACCTCTCCCCAGAGCCCAATCCCACCTCTACCAAGAAGCCAAGCCTGCCTCTCCCAAGAGCCCAAGCCTGCCTCTCCCCAGAGCCCAAGTTCACCTCTTCCTAGAGCTCAAGCTAACCTCTCCCCAGAGCCCAAGCCCACCTCTCCCCAGAGCCCAAGCCCACCTCTACCAAGAAGCCAAGCCTGCCTCTCCCAAGAGCCCAAGCCTGCCTCTCCCCAGAGCCCAAGTTCACCTCTTCCCAGAGCTCAAGCTAACCTCTCCCCAGAGCCCAAGCCCGCCTCTCCCCAGAGCCCAAGCCCGCCTCTCCCCAGAGCCCAAGCCCGCCTCTCCCCAGAGCCCAAGCCCACCTCTCCCCAGAGCCCAAGCCCATCTCTCCTTATAGCCCAAGCCCACCTCTCCCCAGAGCCCAAGCCTGTCTCTCCCCAGAGCCCAAGCCCGCCTCTCCCCAGAGCCCAAGCCCACCTCTCCCAAGAGCCCAAGGCTGTCTCTCCTTATAGCCCAAGCCTGCCTCTCCCCAGAGCCCAAGCCTGTCTCTCCCCAGAGCCCGAGCCTCCCTCTCCCCAGAGCCCAAGCCCACCTCTCCCCAGTGCCCAAGCCCACCTCTCCCCAGTGCCCAAGCCCACCTCTCCCCAGTGCCCAAGCCCACCTCTCCCCAGTGCCCAAGCCCGTCTCTCCTTATAGCCCAAGCCCACCTCTCCCCAGAGCCCAAGCCCACCTCTACCAAGAAGCCAAGCCCGCCTCTCCCAAGAGCCCAAGCCTGCCTCTCCCAAGAGCCCAAGTTCACCTCTTCCCAGAGCTCAAGCTAACCTCTCCCCAGAGCCCAAGCCCGCCTCTTCCCAGAGCCCAAGCCCGCCTCTCCCCAGAGCCCAAGCCCACCTCTCCCCAGAGCCCAAGCCCATCTCTCCTTATAGCCCAAGCCCACCTCTCCCCAGAGCCCAAGCCTGTCTCTCCCCAGAGCCCAAGCCCGCCTCTCCCCAGAGCCCAAGCCCACCTCTCCCAAGAGCCCAAGGCTGTCTCTCCTTATAGCCCAAGCCTACCTCTCCGCAGAGCCCAAGCCCACCTTTCCTCACCTTTTCTTTGTTCTAGGCACATGTGCACTAACTACAATGCCCTTCCATGCCCACTGCAGGGAAGTCATTGCGCAGGCAGTGTGCTTGTGGAAAAGTTCAGGGCTAACAACACAGGCAGAGATCAAAAGAAGTATGTGACGTACACAGTGTATGGCGCTGTCTCTTCCATATCTGTACACTGTAAAGTTTCTAGCATTGGCAGCTGTGTGAAACAGCTGATCGGTGGGGCCCTGCCATTTGTCAAAACCCCCTGGATTTGATATTGATGATAAGGGGTTGATCTGTGGCCAGATCAACGCCTTTAAGGCAGTAAAATAATGATGGTGTATTTCAAGCTGACACCCAAAAGCCACACCTTCTCTAATTCTCAACACGTTTAAGTGTTACATAGAAGCCTGTCTTGTGGACATCTAATCTCTGTGATATATGACTGTTCTGCAACTCCCTGTACAGACCCAGGAATGACTCAGAAGTGAACAGATGAAATCATTAGATCTTATTAGCCGGCATATTACAGTTTACAAGTCATTATCACAAGCTCCTGGAAATGTTAATGCCCTCACACAGAAGAGTAATTACAAAAACAGGAAGTGCCACACGCAGGCAACGCTATTTTAACAACTCCAACATATGAGGCTGATTATTCCATCCAAATGTCACAAGAATTTCTTCCTCTCCCATCATTTTCATTGTAAATTGTATTTCAACAGAAAAAAAATCGCATTAACCCTTTACATTATTCCCCATGTGTATTCCTTCCTGCGCAACAGTGGTCTCTATGGATCATTATGGTAAGGAGGAGCCGTCCCCTCCCCTGACATGTCTAGTTTAGTAACTACTTGCCTCCCCATGTAAAAACAATTCTGGAGCATCTATTCTTATGACTCTATGTTGTGCCATTCCTTTATTAATCCTGCTAGAAGTTTATAGCGGTTTGGGCTGATGGTCCAGATGGGTGTTACCAGTTGGGTGTGGGTCCCTGACCAGTTTGTCAGCACTGATTGGATTTTGTCAGATTGACTAGACCTTCATTGCAAACTGCTAGAAATATCCACTCTTGAACACCATTTTTTATCTACATAGATCAAAAATGATGTGCTGATTAATTTCTTAATGTGTTTCTGTATTGGTCACGGCTCCGTTTTTTCATACTTACTAAGATTAATTTTAAATCTGCGGCAAAGCTCTCTCCGGGAGAGTACAGTAAGCCAGAGTTCTCTGGATCTGGCATTGTTAAATACTGCCACCTGCCCGCCGGAACCTATAATGGGGTCCAGCAGAGATCCGGCCGCGACCCTGCAAATATGCCAGGAATCGGCCAGACAAAAAACACTGCACACAATAGTTTTTGTCTGGCCGATTCCCGGCATTCTATGCTTGAGAGCGCAGCCGCAGAAGTGTATCTAGCCTAACACTGTATTTGGTAAATTCATGGCATGTAAGCCCCACTCATGGCAGTGTGGGGGCAAATTAATTAATGGATGGCAGTGTGGGGGCAAATTAATTAATAGATGGCAGTGTGGGGGGAAATTAATTAATGGATGGCAGTGTGGGGGCAAATTAATTAATGGATGGCAGTTTGGGGGCAAATAAATTAATGGTTAACAGTGTGGGGGCAAATTAATAGATGGCAGTATGGGAAAAGATTACTGTATGGGGTGGGGACAATGTGTGGGAAATTACTATATGGGGACGGTGTGGGGAAAATTACTATATGGAGCAGTCTGGGGGAATTTACTATATGGGGGCAGTGTGGGGGAAATTACTATATGGGGACAGTGTGAGGGAAATTACTATATGAGGGCAGTGTGGGAGAAATTACTATATGGGGACAGTGTGGTGGAAATTACTGTATGGAGCAGTCTGGGGGAAATTACTATATGGGGACGGTGTGGGGAAAATTACTATATGGAGCAGTCTGGGGGAAATTACTATATGGGGACAGTGTGGGGGAAATTACTATATGGAGCAGTCTGGGGGAATTTACTATATGGGGACAGTGTGGGGGAAATTACTATATGAGGGCAGTATGGGGGAAATTACTATATGGGGCAATGCGGGGGAAATTACTATATGAGGGCAGTGTGGGAGAAATTACTATATGGGGACAGTGTGTGGGGAAATTACTATATGGGGACAGTGTGGGGGAAATTACTATATGGGGGCAGTGTGGGGAAATTACTATATGGAGCAGTCTGGGGAATTTACTATATGGGGTCAGTGTGGGGAAATTACTATATGGGGACAGTGTGATGGGGAAATTACTATATGGGGGCAGTGTGGGGAAATTACTATATGGGGCAGTGTGGGGAAATTACTATATGGAGCAGTCTGGGAATTTACTATGGTGTCAGTGTGGGAAATTACTATATGGGGACAGTGTGGGGAAATTACTATATGGGGCAATGCGGGGGAAATTACTATATGAGGGCAGTGTGGGAGAAATTACTATATGGGGACAGTGTGTGGGGAAATTACTATATGGGGGCAGTGTAGGGGAAATTACTATATGGGGGGCAGTGTGGGGGAAATTACTATATGGAGCAGTCTGGGGGAATTTACTATATGGGGCAGTGTGGGGGAAATTACTATATGGGGACAGTGTGGGGGAAATTACTATATGGGGACAGTGTGGGGGAAATTACTATATGGGGACAGTATGGGGGAAATTACTATATGGGGGCAGTGTAGGGGAAATTACTATATGGGGACAGTGTGAGGGAAATTACTATATGGTGGCATATGGGGGAAATTACTATATGGAGCAGTGTGGGTAAAATTACTATATGGGGGCAGTGTGGGGGAAATTACTATATGGGGCAGTGTGGGGGAAATTACTATATAGGGCAGTGTGGGGGAAATTAATATATGGGTGCAGTGTGAGAGAAATTACTATATGGGGCAGTGTGGGGGAAATTACTATATAGGGCAGTGTAGGGGAAATTACTATATAGGACAGTGTAGGGGAAATTACTATATGGGGGAATTTAATTTATGGGGGCAGTGTGGGGGTATTTACTCAATGGGGACAGTGTGGGGGAAATTACTATATGGGGGTAGTGTGAAGGGAAAATACTATATGGGGGTAGTGTGCGGACATTGCTATTGGGAGACATTATTTTTGAGGACACTATACAGGGGTTATTACCTGGAGCACAATATAGGGTGTTATTATTACTGGGGGCACTCTAGAGGACAATATAACTGCTGTAGACACTATAGGAATCTTTGGGATAATATATCAAACTGTTGTAGTAGAACTGGCTTAGTTGTCCATAGCAACAGATTCCACCTTTCATTTATGACAACTCCTCTGGAAAAGGAAAAGGGGAATTTGATTGGTTGCTATGGGCAACACCAGTTTGATAAATTACCCCAATTATGAGAAATCTAACCTGTAGAGACAAGAGGAGTCTGGAGGAATTATTCATGGCGGTCTGGGTCAAACGGAGGAGAAGAGGAAAGAGAAGATCTACATGACCTTGGAGATGTCCCTGGATGTAACAGGTATGTGGTGCTGTATTCTCACTACAGTGACCTGCGTCTCATCTTCTCCTCCAACTCTTTATCATAATCATATGTATTTTAAATTTGCCAACTATTCATCTTTCCATCACATTATACACTGCTCGTTTCCATAGTTACGACCACCCTGCAATCCATCAGCGGTGGCCGTGCTTGCACAATATACACAGCTCAGCTTACTCTGGACTTTGTCACTCTCTTTGCCCCCGGTATTTCTGGTGACCTCCTGTTGCTGACCTTTCCTTTTTACTGTACCACGTTTGACACTGCTCGCTGCCGTCAAAACCAATGCATGACCTGGGGATTTACTGCAGGCAAGTCCACCCTTTCTTGCATGAAGACCAGAGAAGCACATGGCTAATCCACAGCCATAGCTCGAAGCTCCCTCTAGAGGTGGCTTCAGGCAGCCAGAATATTATCATTTAGCTGTATGCTTGCACATTGGATTTAGAGCTCTGTATAAAATAATGATATCCAGAATCACAAGCTCTCGTACAAAATGTTGTGTGTTTTCTCATGTGTTCTGCAGATTTTGACCACATACACATTGGTAAAATAGTCCTGACATACGGTTCACACTTCAGATGTGCAATACATGCTGCAAGCTTGAGGTGTGAAGCGCTTGACCTTGCTGGTTTTCAGGTGACAGTTAGAATCTGTCAGTAAAAATGTGCACATACCCATGGAGAAGCGAGCCTGGAATCAGGAAGTACACCGTTTCCTTCCCTACTCCTATTTCCTGTTCTACATGAATGACCAAGTGAGTGAGGATTTATACAAGAGCGCTCCCCCTCCCCCGCCCGGACCTTTATCCCCGGGATCCTGGCCCAGATGATTCACAAAGCCATGCGTATTGGTAATCATCTAGTTTTTCATGCTGCAGAGCACCCATGACTTGGAGAATTATTAATAGTATGTCTGACTAAATGGAAATCCCTAATTTACAAAAACTTTAATAATTTCGACTGTGAATAAGCGTGCACTGTAGGGAAGGACCCTCCGGTAACTTGGGGCACGCTCTGACAGAATAGGTGCAGAAATGTCTACAATTGAAATTCTAGTTCCGTTCATCTGAATGGGGTTGTTTCTGCAGCATGTGCGTGGATTTCTACAAGCTCCATTCAGATGAACAGGACGTATGCAGAAATGTCTACAACAAGTCTGCCACATGTGAATAGAGACCACATACCATACTGCCCAAATAAAAATAAAAACCACATGCCACCCAAAGCCAGACCCTCCATATAAAGAACCCAGGCCATATCCTCCATCTATACAGACCCCCAAACCAGACCCTCATGTATACAGGCCCAAGACTAGAATCCCCTGTATACACCCCCCCCCCCCAACATACAAACCTCATACCAGAACACCCCTGTATACAGACCCCATAGCAGAATACCCCTGCATTACAGGCCCCAGACCAGAATCTGATAAAAATCCAGACTAGACCACCTCTGACAACAGACCCTTCCTTACTACAGACCCCAGACCAAACCAGAGTGCAGGAGGTAACCATGGAATGAGCTCGGGGGGACCCTTATGGAGTGAGATAAAGGCTGACATGGGGATGTTTTGACTGGCATGGTGGCATCTGTGTCAAGAAGAGGATTGCTGCCTGCATGAAAAAAATTAAGGCAGAAAACACAAAAAGCTGTGGCAGAACTGGGAGCATTCTGGCTGCAAGGTCACATATCCAGTACTCACCGTTGTTGCACTTCTCTTCACTCCCGGCCACTCTCAAGCCTGGGAATAATGAGAAGTGCAGGACCAGAGAAAGGTGAGTATGATATAAAAACCTGGGAGATTTGCTGGCTCTTCGGGGAGTGTGGGAGATCTCTTTTCCGGCAGAGTTGGCAAGTATCTGCTAATCAAAGCTGTCACTTCACTGCAAAACACATAAACTTGGTAAAAACCTTTCCAGATTAAGAGATTAAGATAATTGAATTTCCCAACTGGGCCACTTTTCACAGCTCCTAACTAATCACTGGATCTCCATTGAAACAAGTCTTGAGAGAAATGGCACCCAGATACCTAGCAACATAGTACAAATAAAAAACACAAGGCAATCAACATATTCTCCTGCAATGTTGATCCAGAAGAAGTAACAAAAACCTATTATGCAGCAGCCAGTTGTCTAAATGATAAAGAAAAAAATCATTTAAAGCCTCATTCATACGTCAGTGTTTTGGTCAGTGATTTCTATCAGTGATCGTGAGACAAAACCATTATTGGAGCCTCCACAGACATAATCGAGAGATCTGAACCTCACAATCACTGACCAAAACATTGACGTGTGAATGAGGCATAACTGTAAGAGACCCCTTAAATAAATAAATAAATCCTTCAGCTCTAAATATGGGAATCAGAAGAAATCCTATTACCAGCAATGCAGTATTTGCAGGTATTTTTTGGACTATAAAACACACCAGACTATAAGACGTACATATGATTTGGAGGAGGAAAATAAGAAAAATATTTTTTATCAGATTTCAGATCAGACCCCCAAATCAGACCCCCATTCTTCATCAAACCTCAGATCAGACCCCTATCAGCCTTTAGATCAGACCCACATGCTCCATCAGCCTCAAATCAGACCCTCAGACCCTCAAGCTCTATCAGCCTCAGATCAGACCCCCATCAGTCTGAGATCCAAACCCCATCAGACTGAGATCAGACCCCCATCAGACTCAGATCAGACCCCCATCAGACTCAGATCAGACCCCTATCAGACCCCTATCAGACTCAGATCAGAGCCCCATCAGACTCAGATCAGACCCCCATCAGACTCAGATCAGACCCCCATCAGACTCAGATCAGACCCCCATCAGCCTCAGATCAGACCCCATCCGGCTCAGATAAGACCCCCATGAGCCTCTGATAAGACCCCCATCAGCTTCAGATAAGACCCCATTAGCCTCAGATCAGACCCCCATCAGCCTCAGATAAGACCCACATCAGCCTCAGATAAGACCCCCATCAGCCTTAGATAATACCCCCATCATACTCAGATCAAACCCCCATCAGACTCAGATCAGACCCCCATCAGACTCAGATCATACCCCTATCAGACTCAGATTAGACCCCTATCAGACTCAGATCAGACCCCTATCAGACTCAGATCAGACCCCTATCAGACTCAGATCAGACCCCTATCAGACTCAGATCAGACCCCTATCAGACTCAGATCAGACCCCATCAGCCTCAGATCAGACCCCATCAGCCTCAGATAAGACCCCATCAGCCTCAGATAAGACCCCATCAGCCTCAGATAAGACCCCCATCAGCTTCAGATAAGACCCCATTAGCCTCAGATCAGACCCCATCAGCCTCAGATCAGACCCCATCAGCCTCAGATAAGACCCCCATCAGCCTTAGATAAGACCCCCATCAGCCTTAGATAAGACCCCCATCAGCTTCAGATAAGACCCCATTAGCCTCAGATCAGGCCCCCATCAGCCTCAGATCATACTCTCATCAGTCTCAGATCATACTCCCATCAGCCACAATAACTATATTAGCACAGATTAGGCCCCAACAGGGGTACAGATCAGCAGCAAGGGTCTCACGATCCAGATGGGCATCAACTGTATCAAAGAAAAAATAAAAGAAACACTAGTACCCGTGCTATATCCAGTATAAATTATCTTTATTCAGGATAGCAATTAAAAGTCCATAGATAAACGCGTTTCGAGGACCTGTGTAACTGAAGAAGGGGCTGGTCTCTGATACGCATTTTATCTATGGACTTATAATTGCTATGCTGAATAAAGATAATTTATACTGGATTTTTTCAATTCTTTACTTTGACATAATTGGGATATTATAACTTTTAACAATGCCATCTAGATCCCTAATTAAAGATCATACTACCAACTAACACCCTGCATTGGGGAGTTCCATAGTCCCACTGCTGGCAGTAAAAACCCCCTTTGTGTTGACACTGAAACATCCTCTTCTTACTATTTTTAGGGAATAGAAATGGAAATGTGTTGTGAAATGGAAATTTTTTGTCCTGTAGATAAAAATGCACATAAAAATGTAATACTGTATATACAGACCAAAATATCCATGAAATGTGTAAATACTACATGAAATGTAGATAAAGCATCATATAGATACCGAGTTGCAGAAGTCTGAATTCAAAGTGCCTTATATTGTCCTGATGGTTGACAACAGCACGGATTACCAGCCGGACGAGCCATGTCCACCACTATCTGTTATGTCATCTTCAAAGCCAAGTAAAGCTCAGTGTCTGATGGCAATGCATGATCCTGTATCTTCTGCAGGGCTTGAAACACCATCAAAGCAGATAATAATGCCCTACAATAACACTTCTATCACAACCTGATAAAAATGCTTAAACTATGATACTAAACCAAATTTCCTGAGCCTCTAAAAAATACAGACAATGCTGCTACTTCTTCAAGGGGTTGTCCAGTTTATAAAACACAATTCCATGAGCCCTCTTAGAATCCTCTGATCAGGATCCTCGTCTCTTAGTCAGAGTGGACAGTAGTTACAAAGAGGGTCTCTCGATCTGGAGGACCTGTCCTGTCCTGCATTACACAAGCAATGTATTGATTTGAATGGTCACTGTGTAATGCTTCACTTCCCCTGTGGAGGTGCTGCATGGAAATTTGACACTTACTGCCAGGTTTCCCTACAGTTAAGATAGAAAGAACCACGGCACTCGATATTAGTGTGGATTAGTGTTCTTTTTTATTATTTGTTTTTAATTTTGTACCAAAATACTATCCTTGATGGATAAAAACAAATAATAAAAAAGCAAACTCAGGCCCCTTTCACATCTGCGTTTTTGCTTTCCGTCCTAGAGTTCCGTCCTCGGGGCTCTAGGACGGAAAGATACTGATCGGGATAATCCTAATGCATTCTGAATGGAGAGAAATCCGGATCAGGATGCATCAGGATGTCTTCTGTTCAGTATGTGAACGTTTTTTGGACATTGACAAAACCGCAGCATGCTGCGGATTTGACTCTGTCCAAAAATCCGGAAGACATGCCGTAACGCCGAATCCGGAATTAATGCCCATTGAAGTGCATTAATCCGGATCCGGAATTAAGCTAAACGTCGTTTCAGCGCGTCGCCGGATCCAACGTTTAGCTCTGCGCATGCGCAGCAGCAGTTCCGATCGGGGCCCCAGTATAAGCTGGGGCTCCGATTGGTTACCATGGCAGCCAGGACGCTACTAAAGTCCTGGCTGCCATGGTAAGTACTCCGCAGCAGTGTACTTACCTGCGCTACGGCCGCCGGGCGCTCCTTCATGACATCACAGGTCTGGGCAGCGCATTGATCTACGCGCCGCAGGGACCTGTGACGTCATGAAGGAGCGTCCGGCGGCCGCAGCGCAGGTAAGTACACTGCTGCGGAGTACCATGGCAGCCAGGACTTCAGTAGCGTCCTGGCTGCCATGGTAACCTGAAAGCATATTGAAGACTGATCAGGATCCTCTGGATCCTCAAAACGCAAGTGTGAAAGAGGCCTAATCCACACTAATATCGAGTGCCGTGGTTCTTCCTATTTGAATATGATGCCTTATTACCACTGAGCACCGTATCATCTATTGTCAAGTAAGGAGTGCCGTCCAACATAGACTGTTCAATTCCCTACAGTTAAGAGCTGATCACTGGGGGTCCCATTCAGGGGAAACATTGTGAAAATCCCTTTCACAACATCCATTGTTTAATGGAGTGGTCAAATTACAACAACTGAACCCCTACCCCCAGGATGGATGATAAGTGTCTGATTGGTGGGTATCCCACCACTGGGGTCCTGCCGATCATGATAACCTAGGCCCGGAAACACATGCGCACCACAGCGGTCGGACCCCTGACGATCAGACACTTATCCCCTATACTGTGGACAGGGGATAAATTATTGTAATGAGAAAACCCCTTTACATAAACTTACTAGTAAAATGAACCCCAATTTTTTTCTAAAATAACGATAGTCTTTTTTGTTTTTTTTTGTCTCTATGTCAAGTATGTCTGCAAGATCATTAGATATGATAGATAGATGTGTGAGGAAGGAAATGATTATGAATTCATTCCGGCGTGGAAACTAACTAGTAATAATTACTGTATACTTCATCCTCACATTCAATTAAATCATATTTGCCTTGGCAGCAGCTGCCTGGCATTGATTGCTACAGTAATTTGACAAACGCAAATTAAGAGCATCATTCCACCAAACCTCTTCTCTCATTGTAGAACAAAACCCATTGTCGTCCCTTGTCAATCCTACCACAGATGGTGGAACGATTTTAGGAAGAT
This sequence comes from Bufotes viridis, assembly GCA_033119425.1. NCBI lineage: Eukaryota > Metazoa > Chordata > Amphibia > Anura > Bufonidae > Bufotes > Bufotes viridis. The sequence continues at coordinate 29,579,421 of CM065594.1, read as the reverse complement.
TGGGAGTGAGCCAGCATCTATCTATCTATCTAGAAGAGAAAGGAAAAAATAACAGCAGCACTCTGGGTATGCCGGGTGCAATTCCCAAAAAGGTTCCTGGACTGGAAACGATAAACTGAAGCAAAATAGATTAGGCAGCACTCCGGTCTTCAAGTGAAAGTTTGACAAAGGCTCTATTAAAAGAGCTGAAATGCTGCATTGCTGTTAGGTGTAATAAAGCATCCACTTTCACTTGAAGACCGGAGTGCTGCCTAATCTATTTTGCATCTATCTATCTATCTATCTCCTATCTATCTATCTATCTATCTATCTATCTATCTATCTATCTATCTATCTATCTATCTACAGTATCTATCTATCTACAGTATCTATCTATCTACAGTATCTATCTATCTACAGTATCTATCTATCTCATCTGTATTTCTAATCTACTTATCTATATTTTCTGTCTAATCTATTTTATCTGTCTAATCAATGTTATCTGTCTACCTAATCTATTTGTTCTATCTATCTATCTATCTATCTATCTATCTATCTATCTAATTAATCCATCTGTCTAATCTATTCCATCTGTATTTCTAATCTATTTATCTAAACTGTCTATGTATCTATCTAATCTATGAATCTATCTAATCTATCTACCTGTCTATCCTATCTATCTATCTATCTATCTATCTATCTAAACTATATATGTATGTATATATCCATCTAATTATCTATTATTTGTCTGTCTATCTTTGGCCGCCCTCCTCTGCATCTTAGAAATTATATGCACTGTTTTATGTGTGTTTTTACTAGTGTTATGTATAAAGGTATTATGCTCTCATTGTGTGGATCCTGGTCCCTCTTGATGCACTGATCATTAATGGATATGCATTAAAAGAAAAGGAGAATAATACAGCCCCTGAGTGTACTTATCTTATGAACCTGTCCCCTGTATCTAATTGTCACCCTAGTGATTATTATTTTTCATTATTAAAACGCCATTCATTCTATGGCGCTGTATATATTTCATAGGATATACGAACGTACGTACATAAAAAAAAAAGCACAATAAGCATGAACAAACTTAGTTACAAACTGGTATAGACAGAGAGAGGACCCTGCCTGCGAGAGAGGACCCTGCCCGCGAGAGAGGACCCTGCCCGCGAGAGAGGACCCTGCCTGTGAGGGCTTATGATCTAGTGAAAGTGTATAGAGATTTAAAGAGGTTTATCAGCACAAAAAATGTGATGGTAACGGGCTCAGAGTGGCTTAAAAATGTAAAAGAACTGATACCTCACCGATCCCCTATTGCTGCCATCCTTCGCTGCCCGAGATCCCACTACTCTCTACTTCCTGCTTCGGTCTTGACACACAGGAAATGCCCAGTCAGCCAATCACTGGCTGAGGTATGTCTCCACTGCACGCAGTGATTGGCTGAGAGGGCATTCCCAGGCATCTCCTGCGTGTTGAAAAGAAAGCAAAAAGTAGAGAGCAGAGGGGACTCGAGAATTGGCGGAACGGTGGATCCGTGAGCATCTAATCTTTTATGTCTTTAAGCCACTTTGAGCACATGGCCACGAATTTGTGATTCTGAAAAACATTGTCATGTTGAAGAAACACTTTAAAGTTTTTTCCAGGATTTTACAGTTGTTGCCCTAACCTCCGAATAGGCTACCAATATCAGATTGGTGGGAGTCCGGCACTCTCCACCCCCAACAATGACCATTTCTGCAGTAGTCCCAATGCTGGAAGTCAGCAGCTTGCCAATCGGATATTGTTGGCCTATCCTAAAAATACGCCATCAATAGTATAATCCTGGAGAACTCCTTTAAGGATCAAAAAAATAAGATGAAAATGTCACGTTGGTAATGTCAAATATTTCCACATGATGCAATCCAACTTCTGTGTAAGAAGAACTAAATATAGAAAACATATGCAGAAAAATGCCAACTCCCAAACACATAAAAAAAAGTTATCTAAAAAAAAGTTTTTTTTATTATGAAAAGGTAATAACACATTAAAAAGTATTGATGTAATTGCCACAACTTGTGAAATAAAGTTCCCATCTTATCTTCATGGCATGGTGAGCAGTGTAAAAAGTTGCCGATTTTTCACGTCTCCCCCACACGTATCACATTTAATCAATGTCATTCTTGCAATGTGACGGCACTGTGTCAATATAGCCTTTAAGCCCTGACTACGTAGGCATGACATGTTCTTCATGAGGCTTACAGTCTCATCTCCGTGTAATACAGGGATCGGGTAAACCTTATATCCTTACCTTGTTCTTCCAAGATTCCATTTGGGACCTTCTTGTCACCGGAGTTCACGTCCGCCTTACGACTCTTTCTGGACCTTGAAATATAGAGGGACAAGTGTCTTAGCATGATAGCAGCAGACAACTACTTCTCCCAACAGCTTACATGCAGGAAGCCGCATTCTTGTTATAGTTAAGTTCCTGTTACAGCCACACAGCTTTAACACTTTCATGTTTCCTATAAGAGGCGTATAAGGGCATATACCGTATTTCCCAGCTTAGAATATGTGACCTCTCAGACTTCGCTGGATGCTCTTAGACCCCAGTGCTTGGGCCCATCACCTAAAAGGTGGAAATTTTGCAATGGTGGGCATACACCATGATACACAGGTTCTCAATAGAATGTTACATTTATACATTACAATAATGTGGAATTAGTACAATAAGGTATTGGCTGGTGTTATTTTATGTAGCATCGGAGGTCTACGGGACCCCCTCAGGTGCAGGGGCCTAGGGGTGACACCTGCACTCTGTATAGTGACACCTCTGTGCGACCTCAATAATGTGGTATGTGCGTCGAAACAATCAAACCCACAACATTAACGTATTATTTAAGCAGCTCATAAAACTCACTGGGGGCAATGTATTAAGATGCAACTTTTTGTTTTCACTTTTGATTTCACTTTGAGTTGCCAAAGTCATCAAGTGCCACACCATGTTCAATAAGGCCTCTTGCACACGAACAATTTGCGGAACAGAACAGATGGCCCATTATAGAAATTCTTGTCCGCAAGACGGACAAGAATAGGACATGCTCTAGAATTTTTATGGGGCCATGGAACAGAGCAACGGATGTGGACGGTACACTGAGTTCTGTCTGCATCTTTTGTGGCCCCATTGAAGGGAATGGGTCCGCACCCGAGGTGAATGCGGCTCGGATATGGAACCAAACCACGTTGTGTGCAAGAGGCCTAAATCTGTCTAGAAATACTTACTACAGTTTCTATACTCCCCCCTTTTCCTTGCTGCTGTGATTTTGAGACTTTTTCAAAATGTTGCAATGACAATCTGGCTAGAAATTTACTTACATACTAAACTCCTCTTCAAAAGTGGCAAGGGGTGTGTAAAACGGCAAAAAACCAACAAGATTTGGCCCAAAACTGCACTGGTTCTGGCACACAAAGTTAATACATTCCTCCCATTGACTTCAGAGTCAGATTTTACAATTAAAGGGGTTGCTTGCGTTCAGAGGTGAACCCGGACATACCTACAATTTCTCCCCTCCGGCCCCTGTGATATGAGCACCAGAGCATTTGATGCTCCGATGCTCTCCCTTGCCCTGAGCTAGATCTCAGACATAGGGCAAAGGCTTCTTTGTTTATATTATTACACTGCTAGGCGGAGGACTCTGCATAGCAGTGTAATTGGTGACGTCACCGGCTCTGATGGGCGGGTTTTACTGCTGCATTAGCTGGTACGTCACAGGATCTCCTAAAAAAGACTTTGGTATGCGCGATTCAGTGCAGGGCAAAGGAGAGCATCGGAGCATGAAATGCTCCAATGCTCATATCAGGGGGGCCGGAGTTGTGAAGATGGGGATATGTCCAGGTTCAGCTCTGAACCCGGACAACCCCTTAAATATTTCAATTTCCACCAGCAGAAAAATTCACAAAAAAATTATATTAAAAGTATATACACTCTTACTTCCTACAGAGCCTTGCAAAAGTATTCAACCCCCTTGATTTTTTTCGTGTTTCGTTACATTACAGCCTTGTATTGTTAATCTGAATTTTATGTGACACAATAGTCTAAGTTGGTGAAGTGAAATGAAATGAGAAAAATATATAAATAAAACTATTGTTTAGAAATAGAAAACAGAAAATTGGCATGTGCGTATGTATTCACCCCTTTGTTAGGAAGCTCATAAGAAGCTCTGGTGCAACCAATTCCCTTCAGAAGTCACATAATTAGTGAAATGATGTCACCTGTGGGCAATTTAATTGTCACATGATTTGTCATTACATATACACACGTTTTTTGAAAGGCCCCAGAGGCTGCAACACCTAAGCAAGAGGCATCACTAACCAAACACTGCCATGAAGAGCAAGGAACTCTCCAAACAAGTAAGGGACAATGTTGTTGAGAAGTACAAGTCAGGGTTAGGTTATAAAAAAATATCCAAATCTTTGATGATCCCCAGGAGCACTATCAGATCTATCATAACCAAATGGAAAGAACATGGCACAACAGCAAACCTGCCAAGAGACGGCCGCCCACCAGAACTCATGTACCGGGCAAGGGGGGCATTAATCAGAGAGGCAGCAAAGAGACCTAAGGTAACCCTGGAGGAGCTGCAGAGTCCACAGCAGAGACTGGAGTATCTGTACATAGGACGACAATAAGCCGTACACTCCATAGAGTTGGGCTTTATGGCAGAGTGGCCAGAAGAAAGCCATTACTTTCAGCTAAAAACAAAAAGGCACGTTGTGAGTTTACGAAAAGGCATGTGGGAGACTCCCAAAATGTATGGAGGAAGGGGCTGTGGTCTGAGGAGACTACAACTGAACTTTTCGGCCATTAAAAAAAAATGCTATGTCTGGTACCAACCCAACACATCACATCACAGACATCACCCGAAGAACAGTTGAGGGAAAGATGGATGGTGCTAAATACAGGGATATTCTTGAGGAAAACCTGTACCGCTCTGTGCGTGATTTGAGGCTAGGACGGAGGTTCACCTTCCAGCAGGACAATGACCCCAAACACACGGCTAAAGCAACACTGGAGTGGTTTAAGGGGAAACATGTAAATGTGTTGGAAGGGCCGAGTCACAGCCCAGATCTCAATCCAATAGAAAATCTGTGGTCAGACTTAAAGATTGCTGTTCACAAGTGCAAACCAACCAACTTGAAGGAGCTGGATCAGTTTTTCAAGGAGGAATAGGCAAAAATCCCAGTGGTAAGATGTGGCACGCTAATAGAGACTTATCCAAAGTAACTTGGAGCTGTGATTGCACATTGGAGCTGTGATATGCACATTGACTTTTTCTGTTATTTTGTCCCATTTGTTGTTTGCTTCACAATAAAAAAAAATAATCTTCAAAGTTGTGGGCATGTTCTGTAAATTAAATGATGGAAATTCTCAAACAATCCATGTTAATTCCAGGTTATGAGGTACCCAAACACGAAAAAAGTCAAGGGGGGGTGAATACTTTTGCAAGGCACTGTATATCCATCCCTCCCATGATTATCTTGCACATGTGCATACAATGTTGGATCCCATTATAGTGAATTTTGTACGCATTTTTTGCAGCAAGTTTTGTAAAAAAAAAAAAAGACCAGATCATGTACATATGCCTTTAAAGTTATGGACTTTTTGTGTTGCGTTTAATAGTTAGCACCCAAATACAGTATGCCAAACAAGGGCAGCTAAAGCAGCACTACAGGCATCTCACCTTCCTGGACTTCTACAATACACGCCACAAGTTTTGATCTATCGTTCAAATTTGTATGAAATTGAAGGCAAACTTTAGTGCCTTAAAGGGGTTGTCCTACGAAAGATGTGCTACAGTTTTCAAACCAGCACCTGGATCTGAATACTTTTGTAATTGCATGTAGTTAAAAAATCAGCATAACCACTGAGTTATTGAATAAAATGTATCTGTATAGCGCCACCTGCTGTTTTTTTTTTCTTATTTCTTTGACCTGCTCACTGGGAAGGCCGCACATGCTCAGTTTCATCCTCAACTGTCTCCTGAGCTGTGATAGGGAGAGCTGAGACACGCCCCCTGAGCTGCAGCAGAAAAGACACTCCCCTTGAGCTGCCAGCCTGATATAAATCTAGCAGAGTAATGAATGTGGAGATCTCTGGAACCATGTGACGTACAGGGCCGGTTCTAGATTTGTTAGAAACAAAAATAGAATATATATATACACATAACAGAAAAATGACAGCACTGGCTCTTCAGTGGAGGGTTGGGTGCACGTTCTTGAGGGAATAGGCTTCTTACCCCATTAATAGTCCAGAAAATGAACAGCACTCCGGTAAAAAGTGAACAAAAAACTCCTTTATTCACCCTTTTTTTTAGCTTGAAAAAGGCTCTAGCACTGAGCCGAAACGTTGCACCGTACGGGTGCATAAAGGAGTTTTTTGTTCACTTTCTACCGGAGTGCTGTTCATTTTCTGGACTAGATATATATATATATATATATATATATATATATAACAATGGAAAGAGGGAGGACTGCACTCCAAATTAATGAAAAAATGAAAAAACTTTTATTCACCCATGGTGGGGAGCGACGTTTCTCAAGCATGCTTGAGAAAGGCTCACATGAGCCGAAACGTCGCTCCCCACCATGGGTGAATAAAAGTTTTTTCATTTTTTCATTAATTTGGAGTGCAGTCCTCCCTCTTTCCATTGTTATAATATTGGGTTCAGCCAGGACCCGGTGTTGGACATTGCACCCGCCCTTTTTCTTTTGATAGTGCTGCCACTGACTCTTTTGTGGACTATATATATATATATATATATATATATATTGGAGGGCACTCAGTTATCTGGTGTTGCTTAGAATAATCAAATGCATTATTTATGTAAAAATATGTTTTTATCATCAAAAATACATGTAAAAAATAAGATGAAATTAAAAATAATAAAAATAGAAGGTTAATAGAAATAAAAAACAGAAATGGAGATCTAATAATTTATTGCCAATACATACATCTATATTATAATGAGCTGAGCATTGACCCGGTATGGTGTTTGTTTGCAGCCTCACAATGAAAGTTAGCAATAGCTTATATGCTATGAGGCTGCAAATCTGCATACAATCATTCACCGGCTCAGCTGGTGCAGCTTCCCACGTGTTTGGGAATCTGGTACTTAATTGGTCCGCAGGATAATAGTATATATGCGGCTTAGAGCAGTGTACTCAAGAATGCGGTATACCAACTGCGAATTTTTACAGCATTTGGATTGAATACAATAGATCACTACAAAGCAATAGTGGGGATAGTCTGAGTCTGCGATTACATCTTACGGCCAGGAGATCCAAGTGAAGCCACATATATACTATTATTCTGCGGACCATTCAAGTAACAGCTTCCCAAACACGTGGGACGCCATGTGGGACGCTGCACCAGCCGAGCCGGTAAATCTCAGCAGTTACTTAAACTCAGCTACATTCCGGACACAGAGGCGGCCTGCTCATGCAGAGTGGTAATGTAGACAGCGTGTTTGTAATAATAACATGAAATAATCTGAGATTGTACTCTAGATCTATAAAAAGTAAATAAGAGAATATCAAGAAGTCAATTATTGTAATGACATAATAATATAATTAAAACTAAAAATAGATTACTCCCTCCAATTTAGGGCAGCAAAAAAAAAAACTACTCAAGTGTCCACGATTTTTGGGCAAAAAAATGGAGTAGTACTGTTATTTATAGATGTTGAAAAATAAATGCACTCCTCTTTTTGTTATTTGTGTAGCTGACATATAGTGGACAAATATCCAGTCTGATATTTATAACATCATGTCTTGAATTTGTAGTCCAAACTAGCAAATGGATTGACATTGTTAGAAGTAGTATTATGTCTCTTCTAACTATAGTCATAACAGTGTCACTTGTGCCTAATTAGCATATAACCACTCTGTATGAGCGAGCCGCTTATTTGTCCGGAATGTAGCTGAGTTTAAGTAACTGCTGAGATTTACCGGCTCAGCTGGTGCAGCGTCCCACATGGCGTCCCACGTGTTTGGGAAGCTGTTACTTGAATGGTCCGCTGGATAATAGTATATATCCAGCCTCACCTGGATCTCCTGGCCGTAAGAGTTCAGCGCAGACTGAGACGATCCCCACTATTGCGTTGTAGCGATCTATTGTATTCAATCCAAATGCTGTAAAAAGTCGCAGTTGGTATACCACATTCTTGAGTACACTGCTCTAAGCCGCATATATACTATTATCCTGCAGACTATTCAAGTATCAGCAAAATCTTAAAATAGAAGCATATTACAAACTGAATATCAGGAAGTCTGAAAATGAAAGATGAAATGTTAAAGTTGCTTATAGCCATGTAAATAAACTTTTTATCATAATGTTTCTGTGTTAAAATTGCTGTGCTGAATAATTTCAGCTGGAGGTCTGTTTTTCTGAAACAAAGCCCCAAATCCCTTCCATACAGAAAGATATAAGATTTAATATGCTGGCTGCCTACAGTCACCAATAGAGAGAGCTTAGGAGAGTTCTCCCTACTGTGTTACTATTGAGTTCAATGTATAAACTGTATGCAGTACGCTTTTAAGCTCCCTCTAGTGGTAGCTGCAGGTAGACAGAATTTTGTCATATATAGGAGTATTTTCATCCCACTAGCCAGACATGACCATCACTGTTACCTTAGAAGGTAGCCAGCCAGCAAAATGAGCAGAAAGCAAACAAGCAAAGGCACCAGGACGGATGTCAGGAGCGAGGAAGTGTCAGTCAAAGGAGGTTCTGTAGTATCTGCAAATAAAAAAGTAAAGAATATGTTACACCTTAAAAATACAAATAAATCACCATTATAGACAAATTCTTAAGATGTATTTGATGCTGTGTCATAGTTATGTGGCTGACCAGTGCTCCTAGCTGCAGATCTACCCAGTTATGTAGTCCCAGGGCCTTCATCGATCACTGGAATAAAGGAGACCCTTTAAAGTTATTTAGGCACAGTGGCCCACCCCTGGTGCCTGAGCAGACCTGAAGGCCTCTCTGCCATAGACAAACACCAGTACTAAGACTTAGGAGCAGACCAGTTGTCATGCTGGGGTTATCCATATGTGTAAATTAGCCCCATTCAAGTTTTGGCGGGATGCCTAGGTTGGACCCCCAACCGATTAAGCACTGATAGACTAAGAACAGGCCCTGCAAAGGCCATGCTAGGATATGAGCTTTCGCTCCCCAGGTTATATAGTCGGGGACTATTCTAAGTGTTAATGTATAACGTGCTGCCGATATTCTCAGATTGACTAATTTAGCTTTTACATCTAGCATCTCCTATCCTGTGAGCATTTCCTCTTGTTTTATACTATAAATAACATGTTTCAGAAAAAATAGTCATCATTTATTTATTAAAGGGCATCTGTCAGCAGCTTTGCCCCCATTTTAAAGCACACCTTTTATTAAAAAATAAATAAAAAAATTACAGACCTTCCTTAGGTAGCTCCTGACCTTTGGTGGATGTAGTACAGCCAGACATGTGGCATAAAACCTGAATAAGTTGGATGTTTTTTTCTCCCCTCTCCTGTAATGTATCAGCTGCTCCCTCTCCTCTCTCACAGCGTGCACTCTCACAGACACACCGAGGGGAGACCCTGCAGCTTCATCTGCCTCCTCCCTGACCCTCAATATACTGGATTACAGTAAAATGATTTTCTAGGTGGGTTGTCACCCACCAAGCAGCGGTGTACACATTTTTCTAAACAAGATATATATATATATATATATATAGAGAGAGAGAGAGAGAGAGATAAGGAGCAGCCAGACACATTCGGCCATGCTTATCTAGTCTGAAGTATAAGAAGTCAGGAGGAAAGTCAAGCCTTTTTTCTCAATAGGAGACTTCAAGTCTTTCCCAATACACATTAAATTGTCAAGTAATTCCACTGAAACCTGAAGGGTCTGACTTCAAATACCTCATCTAGTGTACGGCCAACTATACTTTAGGCCTCATGCACACGACCATTGTTTGATTCCGTGTCCGTTGCTCCGTTTTTCGTGATTTTCTGCGGACCCATTGGTTTTCAATGGGTCCCTGGAAACCTCGGCAAATGCACCGTTTATCCTCCGCGTCCGTGGTCCGTGATTCCAGTCCGTCAAAAAAATATAACCTGTCCTATTCTTGTCCGTGAAAAACGGTTCACGGACCCATTCAAGTCAATGGGTCCGTGAAAAAATGCGGATGGCCATCCGTGTGTCATCCGCGTTCCGTGTCCGTTTTTTTGGCGGATCCCTTGGCAGGCACTTGGGAAAAATTGTCAGCCTGTCTTTTGGTAAAATCTTTTGGGTCATGTCCGCTAAAAAAAAACGGAAGATACACGGAAACACAACGGAAGGCAAAAACGGACACGGATCACTGAACAACGGAACCCCTTTTTGCGGACAGCATAAAAAAACGGTCGTGTGCATGAGGCCTTATACTGAGGGAGAGATACTGCAGCTGCATCTCCGTCCTCCCCGACTTAAATCCGTCTGGCTTGCAGTAAAAAAGATTTTTTTAGGTAACCGTGGAGGTTTCTACAGGCTGCTGGAAATGGGGGTCAATGTCAATTTGTCACTTTACCCTTATATCATACAGACGGTGGCACTACATGCTGTGAGTAAGAGTCACAGTAGTTCTGGCAGTTATGTAGTTCAAACATCAGTACCACATGCTGAGTGCATGAAAAAAAAAAAAAAGTAAATGAATGTATCTTTTAACATAATACCTAATTATTAGCAATCTGCTGCAATCTATGGGGCTGTCTGGCATTGCCCTTTAAAGGGACTCTGGCTGCAGCGCTCTGTAATTTCCAGTTCTTTCCGATATGTTAGAGAATAGTGAGTTGTGGAGAGAGGTCAGAGAGTGTCCTCTCCACGCTCATTACATGATGCTTCGGTCTGCCCCAGCAGTTCAGTCACTGGGAGAACGGTTGTAGTTTCCAAGGCAACAAAGAAATTGGTGAGGAGAGGACGAAGATATTAAGGGGTTTCCCAACGCTCCCTTTATACAGGCAGCCTGAGATATTTAAGAAAGACTCGGTGAAACACAAAGTCCTGACAGTTCTGATCCATACACAACTAATGCACCAGTAATGTCAATGTGACAGTGACAATGATGGATCTCCAGAACACTGTGGACAGGCAGGGTTGTCACCCATCAAGCACTGTACACTGTATATATTTATATAACTTTAGTTTTCTTGAGTATGCATGTTACTCTAAAGGAAATATAAAACCGTCATAAACTGGGTATTTTTTTCTCTCCTCTCCTGTAATGTATCAGCTGCTCCCTCTCCTCTCTCACAGCGTGCACTCTCACAGACACACCGAGGGGAGATCCTGCAGCTCCATCCGCCTCCTCCCTCACCCTCAATTTACTGGAGTACAGTAAAAGGATTTTGTAGGTGGGTTGTCACCCACCAAGCAGCAAAGTACACATTTTTATAAACAAGTAATTCCACTGAAACCAGAAGCATCTGGCTACAAATACTTCATCTAGTGTACGGCCAACTATGCTTTATGTCAACCCATTTGTACATCATATATATTACAAATTATTAAAGTAAACCTGTCACCATAAAATTCTGTGCAATCTGCAACAGAACAGGAGCCATGTGGGCGATCTTATCAGAGACTGATAGCCTTTCCCCTCTGAGTGTGTATACAGAGATAGTTCTCAATCACTCCTAAGCCCAGAATGTTTGACTTTATATCAGTCTGCACAGCTCCTCCTGTTCTAGAGCATGCTGCACCGCATTTTCATGGTGAAAAGAACCCTTTAAGTGGACACCTATTGTGCATTTTTTTTATGATTGCATTTTACTCATTTTGGGCTAAAAATCATTTTTTCAACTGGACTTTATTAAAAAGTGTCAGCCCTTTTTTGAATACACGGGTTAAAAAAATCAGTCTGTTTGAAGAATATCACTTCTCAGTCCCATCAGCTGACGGCTCCTATGGCTCTTCTCTGATCTCCTGACCTCATAAACAATCAATATAGCTAAACTTATCGAAGCCAATGAGGCCATAATGAGTAAAATGCCGCAAAGGTGTCCATAGCCTTTAAAGAACATGGACCTGCAGGGCTGCAACGAGTACTCGATTAAATTGAGTAATTCGACACAAAGAAATCCTTGATGCAAATTTTCTGCATCGAGGATTCATTTGTGTCACGTGACCATTGAGTGGGAATGAAGAGCTTGCTAATACTCCAGCTCCGTGGTCTCCCCCTGGCCCCCAATGCACTCGGAATACTCACCTTTCCAGCAGGGGGCCTCCGGACACTCCACAGCACGTCCATGGTTCATAGCAACCAATGGCGCTGTGGACTCCGGGTGTCAGGAGGTTGGCAAGCTGGGCTTTCACGAACCGTGGGTCCGTGGTTTAACTGAAGTGTGGCCCGGCCTTAGGGGAGAGATGGCACAAGGGGAACAGAGACTATGACACAATAAGGAGAGAGACGATGGCACAAGGGGGAGAGATGATGGCACAAGGGGGGAGAGATGATGGCACAAGGGGGGAGAAATTATGGCACAAGGGGGGAGAAATGATGGCACAAGGGGGGAGAGATGATGACACAAGGGGGGAGAGAGCTGATGGCTCTGGGGTGGGGGAGAGCTGAAGGCACTGGGGGAGTGGAGCTGATGGCACTGAAGGAGTGGAGCTGATGGCACTGGAAGGGGGAGAGCAGAAGGCACTGGGGGAGTGCAGCTGATGGCACTGGATGGGGGAGAGCAGAAGGCACTGGGGGAGTGGAGCTGATGGCTCTGGGGTGGGGGAGAGCCGATGGCACTGGGTGGGGAGAGCTGAAGGCACTGGGTGGGGAGAGCTGAAGGCACTGGGGGAATGAAGCTGATGGCACTGGGGTGGGGGAGAGTTTATGGCACTGGGGTGGGGGAGAGCTGATGGCACTGGGGTGGGAGAGAGCTGATGGCACCGGGGTGGGAGAGAGCTGATGGCACCGGGGTGGGAGAAAGCTGATGGCACCGGGGTGGGAGAGAGCTGATGGCACTGGGGAAACTGAGCTGATGGCACAAGAAGGTGAAGCTGATGATGGCACTGGGGGATAGTGGAGCTGATGGCACTGGGGGAACTGATGCACTTGGGCTGATTGCACAGGGGGGAACGAAGTGTTGGGGACTGATGGCAGGGGGTCTGATGAGTTTATATAAAGGAAAACAGTCTATTAATTCATTTTTTCTTATTAGAGTACTCAATTAATCGAAAAAATATTTTGAAGAATACTTGATTGCTAAAATAATTGTTAGCTGCAGCCCTACTTGGCTGCACCATTTAATAAATCACTCTGCCTACCGGTACAGCTTGTAAAGGTGCAATCACACCTGAACGGGGATTGCAAAAATCCATGTGCTTGAAACCCTATTCAATCCTAAAGGTCCCATCAACTGGTTGACCTGCTACAAGTGTCTGAACCTCACATGACAAGGCCCTCCACCTATTTCAGGCTACTTTCACATCTGCATTTTTGCTGGATCCGTCATGATAATATAACTGTCTGCATCTGTTATGAAAGGATCTGGTTGTATTATCTTGTGAGTCATGATGGATCCATCAAGCTCCGCACCCCAGGACGCACTCAAAAAATGCTGCTTGCAACACATTTATGTACGTCACGGGAATGCAATGAAGGGAACGGAAAGAATTCTGGTGCACTCCGTTCCCTTCAGTTCAGTTTTGTCCACATTGACAATGAATGGGAATAAAACTGAAGCGTTTTCCTCCTCTATTGAGATCATATGATGGATCTCAATAGCGGAAAGAGAAAGCGCAGATGTGAAAGTAGCCTAAATTTGCAACCTATAACATGATTTGCGTTAAAAATAATCTTTGACCACATGGCCCACTACTGGCCTGCGTGAATACTCACGAAAAATTAAAGTGTCACATTCTGTCTTCACAAAATCAAAAACATTTAGCCGCTTAAGGTGGATTTACATGGCCCGATTTTCGTGCAGATTATCGGAATGAGCGTTCACAGGAATCTGCTCATCTACATGTGCCGCCGATGACTACATGAACGAGCGAAACTCTTGTTCATTGAGTGATCCTGTAGTTCGTGCAGGCACATCAATCAGCGTTCCTGGGCAGCAGATCGTGCTTTCTAAGCAGAGATCTGCTGCCCAGAAACAATCATTCTGTATGAGGACGAGGGATCGCAATGGCAACCCCTCGTTGTCATACTGTGAAGAAGATGTAAATGCAGTGGTCTTTTTCACTGAACGAGCAGCTGACTGTCAGGAAGGAATGTTTCCTCCCCGAGAATCGGCTGTGACATCATGCGGTGTAAACCCGCCTTTAGTGGGAGACCCAAAAACCTTGAGAATGAACCCCAAAAAATGCTTCCAAATGTAATCCTCCTAAAACATACACACCCTGAAGATAGAGGTCATACCACCATCATGTCTCCCAGACCTCTATCTCCTGGTCTCCCCTGACCATGACTTACTCCAAACCCCCCTGGCCCCTTAGTGTCCCACACATCAGTAATGGCTTTATTGGGCAATTTTCTCAAAAAACCTTGAGAATGAACCCCAAAAAATGCTTCCAAATGTAATCCTCCTAAAACATACACACCATGAAGAGAGAGGTCATACCACATCATGTCTCCCAGACCTCTATCTCCTGGTTGTCCCTGACCATGACTTACTCCAAACCCCCTGGCCACTTAGTGTCCCACACATCAGTAATAGCTTTATTGGCCAAGCCATAAGATCTTGTATAGACTTTAAAAGAAAACAAGCCAAAGAGTTAAAGTCACCAGCAGCTAATTCCCCAGTCACTGATCCAGTTTATCTTGTAAATGCATACACCTGAAATTCTGGCCTCCTCACATTCCCGGGTGATGGACTGTGGCCGCCAGACCATTACACTCCCAATCGCATCAAAAAAACTATTAGGCCCGTGCAGAGGAGCATTCCGGATTCAGTCCAGATGCGTTGCAGGCGGGTTCAGGAAAACCCACGCGAGTTCGCACGTAATTTGTCTGCGATTGAGTTGCGTTGTTCATTTTTTTCCACGCAAGTGCAAAGCGTTTTAATGCGTTTTGCACACGCGTGATAAAAAACTGAATGTTGGTACCCAGACCCGAACCCGGACTTCTTCACTAAAGTTCGGGTTTGGGTTCAGTGTTCTGTAGATTTTATTATTTTCCATTATAACATGGTTATAATGGAAAATAATAGAATTATTTCATACAGAATGCTAAGTAAAATGTCCCTTGAGGGTTAAAAAATTATTTAAAAAATTACTCACCTCATCCACTTGATCTGAGGTGAGTAATTTTTTTTACTATTTTTTAACCCTCAATGGACATTTTACTTAGCATTCTGTATTAAAGAATGCTAATATTTTCCATTATAACCATGTTATAATGGAAAATAATAAAGTAAATGGACTTTAATGGGCTCCCGGGGCTCATCCCTATTTATTAACATCATCTCCTTAGCAACCATCCGTGAAAATCGCATTGCACTTCTATGGGGCCTGCGTTGCGTGAAAAACCCAGAATACAGAACATGCTGCGATTTTCACGCAATGCACAAGTGATGCGTGAAAATCACCGCTCATGTGCATAGCCCCATTGAAATGAATAGGTAAGGATTCAGTGCGGGTGCAGTGCATTTACGTTACGCATTGCACCCGTGCGGAAAACTCTCCCGTGTGAAAGGGGCTTAAAAGTTTCTCCGGTGTCAGCTGCAGGTGGGAGGAAGCGGCTCTACTTTCTCATCGTAACTAACAATGGTTCATAACGAATGTCAGCTCATGCAGCATCAAGGAGATTGAATATAGTCTGTGTGGGAGGAAGATTGCTGCAGAGGCTGCGGAAAGACACCTATTCCAGGATCATCCAGGGATTAGCAGATACATAGTATGCTAAATGCTGTAACACCCGGCTAACACCCTATAATGCGCACATGTGTCACGTCCAAAGGGGTGACAAGTAGAAACCTGATTTGTCACAATCAGTAGGATCATACCAGTACACGGCGATTGAATGGACTGAGGAGCACGCGGCTTGTGCCCGTAGGCGGTTGTGTAATACTCACATATGACATGTATTATATAAAAGCTACCGCATTCTGAAAAAGTTAGGGCAGCTGTGACGCCCTGCACCCGGACATTTACCCAGCTAGAAGGTAAATCTGTCTTAAAATATTTTTTTCACTGCATAAGAGCTCATGCACACGAACGTGTATTTTGTCCGCATCCGATCAGCATTTTTAGCGGGTCACATGCGGACCCATTCACTTCAATGGGGCCACAAAAGATGAGGACAGCAAGCGGTCCGTTTGTCCGTTCCGTGGCATCCGCAAAAATATAGAACATGTTCTTTTCTTGTCCACATTTTAGACAAGGGTAGGACTGTTTTGTTATGGGCCGGACATTCCGTTCCGCAATGTTGGAAGCACATGGACGGTATGCGTGTTTGGCGGATACGCAATCTGCTGACCGCAAAAAAAGGCTACGGTCATGTGCATGAGCCCTAACTTAGAAGAAACAACATCCAGGCTATGTGTGTGGACACACAGCTTTCCAAGAAACGGATACTGTCATGTTCTTGGCCACAAATGCAGACCATGGACCCATTGAAGTCAATGGTTCTACAAAAACAAAAAAAACATGCATCATAGACGTCGCACAGAGTTTTGAGGAACAGAAAATACGTACGGTCGTGTAAATGTGCCCTAAGGGTGACCATCGTGCCATAATCGCCCTATGAGGGCCCTGCCCTAAAAGGACTTTACTTATCACCAATTCTTCACAACGTGACCTCACAAATATCTGACTGATTTCATCTTTACTTTTTACACAGATTATAAGTTACACAATGTCTACTTCTCCATTCTTGACTAAATTCTGCTGATTTCCAGTTATCAGGGAGCAGTGCATTGTGGGGGCTCGCTCTAGTGGTCGTAATGATGGTGGTAATACCAAATATGTATTTTCTTTTTTCATTTAATACTTTTGCAGAATAGCATTAGGTACACAGGCTCAAAACATATTTATTAACCCCGGCTGACTCGCTCTAAAACTACTAAGGTGCCATGTCTTCTACTGCGTTACCAGTGGCGTTGCGAGGGTGGTGCGGCGGGTATGGGCCGCACCGGGTGACACCAGTGATGGGGTGACACCACCAGGATATGAGCGCTTGCATTATGGAAGCGTTCATCTCCATACATTCATCTGTATCAGGACGGCGATACAGATAAACACTGCAGCAGGGCAAAGGAGAGGCGTCTCCCTGTTCCTCTGATAGGCTGCCGGCACAAGGCCAGCAGCCTATCAGAGGCCAGCGCCGTACAGCTCTGGACACAGGCCAGAAGAGGCCTGCATCGCATCGCCGTCATGGAGGTAAGTGTTTTTATTTCTGTGACACGCTGGGCTGGGCTGGGGGGGCATTGCTGGCAGAAGGGGGACACTTTGGGGCATTATTGCTGGCACATGGGGGACACTATGGGGCATGGGGGCATTGCCTGGCACATGGGGGACACTATGGGGCAATGCCTGGCACATGGGGGACACTATGGGGCATGGGGGCATTGTCTAGCACATGGGGGACACTATGGGGTAATGCCTGGCACATGGGGGACACTATGGGGCATTGGCTGGCACATGGGGGACACTATGGGGGCATTGCCGGCACATGGGGGGCACTATGGAGGCATGGCTGGCACATGGGAGACACTATGGGGGCATTGCTGGCACATGGGGGACACTATGGGGGCATCTACTGGCACATGGGGGACACTATGGGGGCATCGCTGGCACATTATGGAGACACTATGGTGTTAGAGGGGAGAAGAATACTATGGGGGTATATTATATAGGCACATTATGGGGGCACTAAGAAGGGGCATTTAATACTGGCACATTATGGGGGCACTATGGGGAAGAGGAGAGGAGCACTATGTGGGCATTTACTAGGGGCATTATATAGGGGTATTTTATACTTGCACACATTATGGGGACATTAGCTCAACTGGCGGCACTGAGGGAATTATTTTGCACTGGCACACAGAACGGGAGCATTCTTGAATTAGTGCACGTTATTATTATTATTGAAGGTGGCAGGTGAGTTGTTAGGAAGTTAGGAGGATGATGGAAAAGTAGGAACCTAAGATGTCTCTTGTCAGACTACAGAGACGAGAGAGGGGTGAAAAATCATCATGGCGGTCTGATCTGAAAGGAGAAGATGAGGAAAGAGAAGGTGTGCATCAGAGAAGTTACTGGATGTAAGGTATGTGGTGCTGTATTCTAAGTAGCACAGAATATAATATGTATGCAAATATGTGGGAGGGGGGTGCTAAGCAGACAGAAGACAGATCGCCAGGGGGGGGTGGGGCTGTTGGGGGTACTATAATTTGAACCCAAGCGATAACAGGGATGGGGGTTTGGATAGTAAACAGACAGCTGACGTGGGAGAGGGAGTTAAGAAGACAGATTGCCGACTGGGGGTGGGGGGGGCCGATTTTGGGTTGTGTTGGTGTTGCTGGGGGGGGGGGGGGGTGACACAATTTTCTACCGCACCAGGTGACACCAGCCCTAGCAACGCCACTGTGCGTTACCGCTAATGCCAGCTGTTGCTGCGCCAATAAGTATAGTGTAGTGCCATTATAGTACAGTATAGTACCATAATGGTAAAGTGTAGTGATGTAATAGTACAGTGTAGTGCCATAATGGTAAAGTGTAGTGATGTAATAGTACAGTGTAGTGCCATTATAGTACACTGTAGTGCCGTAATAGTACAGTATAGTACCATAATGGTAAAATGTAGTGCCGTAATAGTACAGTATAGTACCATAATACTACAATGTAGTGCCATAAAAGTAGAGTGTAGTGCTATAATAGTCTAGTGTAATGCCATTACAGTACAGTGTAGTGCCATAATGGTAAAGTATAGTGCAGTAATAGTACAGTGCAGTGTAAAGCCATTATAGTACGGTGTGGTGCCATAATAGTATAGTGTAGTGCAGTAATAGTACAGTGCAGTGTAAAGCCATTATAGTACGGTGTGGTGCCATAATAGTATAGTGTAGTGCCATAATAATACAATGTAGTGCCCTAATAATACAGTGTATACTGTACAGCAATAATAGTACACTGTATTGCTATAATGGTAAAGCGTAGTGCTTAAACAGTACAGCGTAGAACCATAATGATATAGTGCAGGGCCGGACGTCCACACCCTCCACAATGTTGCATTACAGCCCAGACCAAGAAAGGGTTAAGAACAAATGTATTCAGTGTATGATTTCTGAAGCTTCACTGTAGTGATATAACATTCAGAAAATGAGGGCTCCATGCCCCATGCCTTGGGATAACTGGTTGGGGCTGTATTCATATACCAGTATATATATATATACACATACATGCAAATTAGCCATCTGTCAGCTGTCCGCGCTGTGATCCTCTGGACTTATTCCAGACTGACTGCTCACAATTAGTGAGGATTTTGCATCTGATAGAGGATAGACTATAGCATTAGCACCTGTATCTGAATGCTAATTCCTCGTTGGGGGTAGATTCATGCACATTAAAGAACTAAAGAGAAACTCCGAAAGAGACGGCAAAAAATGTTTTATAGACAGGATCACTGCACTACCAAAAAATAAAAATAAAAATGTGTGCCCCCACGTCCTGCAATACCTGTGCACATGAGGCCTAAAACACACATGCGGTCAATGTCCAAGTGTTTTGGTTGGGCCCTGACACCCAATGAAATGCTTAGCAATGTAAAGATACCATCCCATTACTTCTACCTGCTCCATACATACCGCCATCTGCCAGACCATACAGAAAGGGGCGTGCTTGGTATTTCTGGGGCTGTGGGCCCTAATCTAAGACATTTTTTGTTTAAACACAATATTTACCCACCAGACTAGAACCAGGCTGAACCGTTCTTTTTGATATTAGGGTATAGTGTGTGCCACAGTGCCCCAAAATCTATATGAACGCTTATGTAGAGCCTGGTACTAGTCTACTGCCCGTGTGCGGCACAGAGGAGCAACAGACTAGTACTAGGCACCATTCATATTGATATTGGGGCACTCAGGGGCAGAAGACTACTACCAGGATGAACCATTCATATTAATATTCGGGCAAACTGTGTGTCCGGGCACCCCAATATCAATATGACTGGTTATGTATAGCCTGGTACTAGTTTGCTGCCCATGTGCGGCACAGAGGAGCAGCAGACTAGTACCAGGCACTGTTTATATTAACATTGAGCCACGGGCCAGGATGCAGCATAGTGCCATCAGTATTCATAAGGATATTTTTTTGGGCACAGCACAGGGGCAGGCGGCAGCATACTACTACCAGCATTCATAGTGAAGATATGAATGCTGCTTGCACTATGCAGCAACCTTCCCATGCCCTAATAACTATCAGGGGCGGACTGGGAACTAAAAGTGGCCCTGGAAAAAAAGGTAAAAGTGGCCCCATGTTGTAGGCAGGTCTAAATTGACAAAAGGCGGGACAAAGCAATACATTATTACAGGGCAATATACTGCCCAGCTGCACCAAATATCACAGTGCAGCAGAAAATACTGCCACCTGCGCCATAGTATTCAACTGTATCGCTGTTCTGAGGACATTGATACAGTTGAATTCAGGAGGGCACCTGCGGCTGCTGGTCAGGTGCGTAAAAGACAATCAGATCATTTTTAGCCTGGATGGCAGCCGCGAGGAGGGCTTGAGTGGCCCTCCTAGGCATTGGCCCACCGGGAAATTTCACTATAGGGTATATGGCCAATCTGCCCCTGATAACTATCAATATCAATCACTACTGTCTGGGGCCTGGGCTGATGTGCTGCCTGCAGAAAGCTCCCTGCCTCCGCTTCCACGCTCTCTCCTCCTGCGCTCCCACCTTCTGTAAAGGGACAATGCCTGGACGTCATGCACAGTGACATCATGCGCAGTACGTCCAGGCCCTAGTGATGTTTAAAGGGACTGCCAGCTATACCGACTGCGGATGCCTAGTTTCCACACCTGTATCGGTGTCTTTAGGATGCAGATACAGTTGAAAGATGTGGCACTGTCTTAGGGTACTTTCACACTAGCGTTAAAGTTTTCCGGTATTCAGTTCCGTCACAGGGGCTCAATACCGGAAAAAAACGCTTCAGTTTTATCCTAATGCATTCTGAATGGAGAGCAATCCGTTCAGTATGCATCAGGATGTCTTCAGTTCAGTCCCTTTACGGTATTTGGCTGGAGAAAATACCGCTTCATGCCGGATCCGGCCTTAATTTCCATTTAAATGTATTAATGCCAGATCCGGTACCAAGTGTTACGGAAAACCGGATCCAGTTTCCCGATCTGCGCATGCGTAGACCTTTAAAAATGTGAAAAAAATACATACCGGATCTGTTTTTCCTGATGACCCCGGAAAGATGGATCCGGTGTTTCAATGCATTTGTCAGCCAGATCCGCATCCGGATCTGGATGCAAATGCAATCCGTTTGCATACGGATTTCCGGATCCGGCAGTCAGTTCCGGCGACTGAACTGAAGACATCCTGATGCATCCTGAACGGATTTCTCTCCGTTCAGGATGCATTGGGATAATCCTGATCAGTATTTTTCCGTCTTAAAGCCCCGAGGACGGAACTCTAAGGCCCCTTTCACATGGACGAGTTTTCCGCGCGGGTGCAATGCGTGAGGAGGACGCATTGCACCCGCACTGAATACGGACCCATTCATTTCTATGGGGCTGTGCACATGAGCGGTGATTTTCACGAATCACTTCTGCGTTGCGTGAAATTCGCAGCATGCTCTATATTGTGTGTTTTTCACGCAACGCAGGCCCCATAGAAGTGAATGGGGCTGCGGGAAAATCGCAAGCAAGTGCGGATGCAGTGCGATTTTCCCGGGACCAGATCTTTATTATTTTCCCTTATTACATGGTAAGATAGATGGATGTCAACCCCTATGGGAGCTGTAATCATGAAGAAAATCACCCAGTTTTCTCAGAAATCATGATATTGATCAGTAATGGCTCAAAATATTTTCCAGTCTGCAATCTATGTTACTAATTAGTTACTGGTTTGATAGTAGTGATATTCATAATTGAAAAAATATATCTAGAAAGATCTTTTTTTTTTTTTTTAATGTTAGTGCAATGCAGTAAGTTCCTTTAATATGGCATCAAGTAACGCAGAATGACTGCTAATCCTGTCCTTAAAATAAAGGCAAAAGAAGCAGAAGGCCGGATTATAAAATCCAAAATCCCAATTACATTGGCCAAGGATCAGGTCAATTATCTAGAAAGAATATGCGAAAGCTCGTTCTCGGTAACTGGTCATATAATAGTTCTGACTGGACTAGATGACTACTTACAGGTACTAATGAAGGGCTACACAGACCAGAGACCCCCCTTCAAGGAAGAACCCTCTCTGGTGGACCTGTCACGTCTATGCATTATACCGACATAACATTGATTTCAATGAAAAATGTGTAATGCTGCAGGGGAAGTGAACACTTGCTGACAGTTTCCTCATAGATCACAGATCATCACTGGGGTCCAGGTGGCAGAACATCTTTTAATCACTCGGGACCAAGAGGCACGACCCCTGAAACGAGTGGCGAGGGTGTTGGCACAAAAGTTAAAGTCACAAATGTTACAAAACTCGGCTTGCTACTCTCGATCTTAGCCCAAAGTCTGGGAATCGATGCAAATCTGCACTTGCAACAAAATTTGCTAATATGGGTCAAGTAATCCAGGATGACTACTAATCCAGTTTTTAAAATAAAGGCACAAGGGGTAGAAGACCAGATTTTAAATCCCAATTACATTGTCCGAGGATCAGGTCAATTATTGCGTACGAACATGCGAAAACTCATTCCCAATAACTGGTCCGTTTAAAGGGGCCGCCTATCAACCAACAAAGGAGCAAAAAGCTTGCTTATTGAGTGATCACATCTCTGATGCGGCACCTGAAATCGTCATTTGATGGTAGCACATCCCTCGGGGAAAAGACATAGTCGTGACTATGTTCCCATGTGCTGAATATATTCATTGAGCAATCTCTTACTTGGTAGTGTGGAATATGATGATGCTGTCTGATTCACTTCCTCTGTCCACCCTTGGCCAAGTGTAATACAGAAGTAGATCGCCGGTGACCAGAGCCGCCCCAACATGATTATCTAAAAAGAAAAACAACAAAAAAAAAAAGAATGAAAAATACTGATCAACTGAAACATTCATATAAATATCAGAAGTTTGGATTGGGCTAGACGGCAATTTACAGGTGCTAATGAAGGGCTACATGGCCGAAAGAAACACTCTTTGTCATGACCATGCGTTATACGGACAAGACATTGATCAGGGATGCCTAACTTGCTCCCAGCATGCCTGGACAGCCTACAGGGCACGCTAGGAGTTGTAGTTTTGTAAAAGCCGGAGGGCCGCAGGTTGAGCATCCCTGACTTAAATGAAAAATGTGCAATGCTTCTTTTCTCCTGCGGGAGTGCTGCAGGGGAACTGAACACTTGCTGACAATATCCCTCACAGATTATAGATGAGTACTAGGGTCAAGGTGTTAAGACACCTTGTAATCAGCTTATCAGTAGGGACAAAAAGGGATGACTCCTGAAGCAAGCGGCAAGGGTGTTGACAAAAGCTTAAAAGTCACAAATGTTGTTGCAAAACTGCACTTGCTACACTTGATCTGAGAAGCGATGCAGAAATGCAACAAAATTTGTGATTTTTCCATATCAGAAAACTGATGCAGAGCTATAGTAACTGACCCCAGCTGAATGTCTCTGGTCACATTAACAGTAAATATGGAAAATCAAATGGGTTGCAATGGGCTTCACCCCTGGTCCAGTAGTGCTTTATACCACAAAGCAGAGAAGGAGTATAAGATATAAGATTTTTGAGCTGTGGTTTTTGTATACTTAGTGATGCAGTGGCACCAATCAGATCTTTTATACAAACCGGAGAATAGTCTACGTTCAGTGCCAACACAACATATCACACGAAAAATCTCTTTAGTGTGAGGACTAGCCTCTTGTTCATGTGCCTGGTGGAAATAATATCAGCCAATGGTGACAGGTCTTGGCGCTTTCTCAGTTGGAATCTGAGCTGCCTGGAGCACAGCAGGAGATATAGCGAGCGAGCACCGAGACCAGAAGATACAGCCCACGCACAAGAAGACAGGGCTAGATGAGATGTTTAGACTTGTCAATCCAGGGGAGGAAGGGAGGAACTGAAGCTGAAGAGTATAACAAACTGGTACTCCGAGTGCTCTGGACGGCTCCTTGGTGCTCCAGTAACGTCATATGCATATGAATAAAAATGCATTTTTCTCAGCAACGGGGCAATGGACTGTCATATTCATGGCATGTTCTTTTATCAGCATGACCAACAAGTGGCGTACATAGAGAAGTAAGAGCCCCATAGCAAGGATTAAACCAGGCCCCCCACACAGGACAGAAGGGTGTCTGCCTAAACTCTTTTCAATGACCCTTGGGCCATTTTCCCACTGCCTCATTTGCTAAAAGTTGTTCCTTTAGGCCTAATTCACACGTCTGTAGTGTGTTTTGCGGAAACACGGATCCGCAAAACACGGACAGCTGCAATGTGCATTCCGCATTTTGCGGACCGCACAGTGCTGGCACTATATAGAGAATGCCTTTTCTTGTCCGCAATTGCGGACAAGAATAGGACATGTTCTATTTTTTTGCGGAAACGCGGATGCGGAAACACGGATGCGGAAATGCGGATGTGGACATCACACAGTGTGCTGTCCACATCCATTCCTGCTCCTTTGAAATGAATGGGTCTGCAACCCTTCCTCAAAATTGCGGATGGGATGCGGATCCATTTTGCGGACGTGTGAATTAGGCCTTAGATGGTAGAGTACTGGCCAAGTTTTCACCTCCAGTAGAAGAGGCGATAATCCCAACTAAGACTGGGCCCCATAGCAGTCACATGGTCTGCCACTATGGTAGATACGCCCCTGCGACCAACCCTACCAGGCTATATACCTAGTCACCATGCATATGCTCAGATCCACACCTAGCAGAAATTTATGTTGATGTAATTAAATATAATAAATACCCAAAATTACAGACCTAAACTCCATGTCATAGTCATAGCTTACAGCTACAGCCTGCTAGGCTATGTGGAGTCGTATACAATGGCTGACTTATGGGAGTACTCAGACAGTTCATATATGCAGCAGGTGCAGGAATAGTATCTACTGTAAAAAAAATTTAGTCTGCATTTTAACCCCCTGTGCTCAGAGAGATGCTGATTTCTTAAAGCAACAGTTGAAATGATTGCCTAGCGGTGGCACAAAAGACCCATACAAATACGCTCTTGCAGCTGGCACTTTAATTCTTGCTGTGATCCCCCAGGAATAATGAAGTAGCTGTTCTCTTGATAAAATGTTTCACATTCACACAGTCTGGGCTTGTTGGGGGTGACAGATAACAAATCCACTCTGTCCTCCTAACTGCATAATTACTGTGTGAGCTGTTGTCTCCGAGCCTTGGATGTACAGTATATATAATTAAAGTTTTTTTTTGCACCAATTCAGGGTGATCTTTTTTCGCCAATTTGCCTATTTACAGGGTCAATTGTGGTTGCATCAACAATGCTGTAAATAGTGACAACCACTCAAAAGGTGGTTAAGGTTGTCACAAACCTGCCCATTATTACGAGAATAAATAGTAGCGCTGAAGTGAAAGTCATCCGTTTAGGGCTCATGCACATGAACATATTTTTTTTTCATGTTCGTTCTATTTTTTTGCAGCCCGTATGCGGAACTATTCACTTCAATGGGCCTGCAAAAAAAAAAAACGAAAATGACTCTGTATGCATTCCGTGTCAGTATGTCTGCATGGCCGTTCCACAAAAAAATAGAACATGTCTTATTATTGTCTACATTACGGACAAGGATAGGACTGTTCTATTAGGGGCCGGCCCCGTATCCGTGTTTAACAGATCTGCATGACCGCAACGGTCATGTGCATGAGCCCTTAGCACTATGTCATTTAAAGGGATTCTGTCACCGCCTATAAGCCCTGTGAGCTAAACATATGCTCATCTCCAGGGTAGCATTCTGATTTCTAAGGTGGCCTTATAAAAGCTATTTGTGGCTTTATTCTGCGAAAAAAAAAGTTTTACTAACCTGTCAATCATTGAATTAAGGTGCCCAAGGGGAGGTCTGTGGATGCATGGTGCCCGGCCGCACCCATCGCCGTTCATGCCCAGCGCCGCCTTCTACTCCTCAGTGCCGCCTCTCCCTCCCCCCCCCTCCTCCCTCTTTGAGATCCCGCGCGTGCGCACAGCGCAAGAAGAATCTGTGCGCATGAATGGGATCTCAAAGCAGGAGGAGGGGGAGGGAGGGAGAGGCGGCACTGAGGAGTAGAAGGCGGCGCTGGGCACGAGCGGCGCTGGGCACGAATGGCGATGGGTGCGGCCGGGCCCCATGCATCCACAGACCTCCCCTTGGGCACCTTAATTCAATGATTGACAGGTTAGTAAAACCTGTTTTTCCACAGAATAAAGCCACAAATAGCTTTTATAAGGCCACCTTAGAAATCAGAATGCTACCCTGGACATGAGCATATGTTTAGCTCACAGGGTTTATAGGCGGTGACAGAATCCCTTTAAAGGGCTAAGTCATTTCTTAAAAATCTCTAGACGAAATAGATTTTTCTGATATACAGCCTTTCAATCCTCTATATTGACAAATATCATAATTATTGCTGCCTGCTACTGCCACTAGGGGGAGCTTAAGAATTTACTGTATGGCCCTCTGCACACGAACGCGTGCGCCCCGTTGCTGTATTGAGGACCACATATGCGGATCCGCAATACATGGGCATTCCGCATCACGGATGTGGAACCATTCACTTTAATGGGTCCGCAAATCCGGAGATGCGGAATGGTGCGGAACGGGCTCATGGAACGGAACACTACGGAGTGGGTTCGTCCCGTACTTCTATCCCGTCCCGTAACATGTTCTATCTTTTTGCGGAATAGGCGGATCGCGGGCCGCAGCATGGCCACGGGGCGCACACGTTCGTGTTCAGGAGGCCTATGTCAAAGAGTTTGACCTGGGTTATTTAAGTGATGGCCTATTCTCAGGATAAAGCCTCATTCACACGTCCGTGCTCAAATCCGTGAGCAGGTTGTCAGTGATGCATCTGTGAAGCTGTCCGTTAAGGATCCGAGTTGGGTCAATGTGCCCGTCTTCTTAATTATCCGTGAAACACGGATGCAACACGGATGGCATTCGTGGTTTTCACAGACTCATAGACTATAATGGGAGTCATGGATCCGTGAACACGGACAAAATAGAGCATGCATCCGTGCTAAAAACACTGACCCACGGATCGTGCTAAAACACTGATGTGTGATGTGACACAGTAAAAGGTTTTGTCTGGAGGGGAAGGTATTTTCCTCCCAGCATGTGCGGCTAATTGACAGCCAGATGAGGTCACACACCGGACTGGATCTTAGGTGCTGGTCCGGGCTTTGCCGATTCCTAGCTGTCTTAAAAGCCAGCTGGACCGCAGCAGGAAGAGAGCCTGTGCTTAGCCCTCAGTTCACACTTGCGCGTTTTACAGCGCATTCGAACGCGCTGTAAAACGCATAACCGATGCAAACCAATGCTTCCCTATGGGACTGGTTCACATTTTCGCGTTTTACACGCGCGTTCGAACGCGCTGAAAAACGCCTGACGCATAAACAAGTACTTGAGCTTTTTTGGGGCATTTGTCACGCGTTTTGGCCCATAGACTTCAATGGGAACGCGCAACGCTTGTATTTTGACACTGAAAATGCGCGTTCGAACGCGCGTTTATGAATTTGCAACATGCTGGAAAGGCCAAACTTCATATAGACATGGATATTTGGTCATTGGACAACACTGCAGTCAATCACACAAACGCGCGTAAAACGCGCGTTTACTATTGCCAGAAACACGCACTAAAACGCGCGGAAAACGCGTGACAAAAATGCGTGGAAAACGCGCGTCTCAGAAACGCTCAGGTCTGAACCCAGCGTAAATGTGTGCTTGCGACTGGTTTGGGGAAAACAGGTCGCCTAATGCCTGGATTTGGACTCTGTATGAAAAAACCTGCAGCAAGGTGTGAATGAACATCTGCACATTGTCAACTAAGGTGACGTTGATTACTGAACTGTTAACCGTTAATACCTGCTTGTGTGAATAAACACTGCAGTTGGATCCAGTTTTGTTTGGTGCCTCTGTTCTGCAACCGCTTACCCTGCCTACCAGAGCTAACTCCCGCATGTAAATACACATATTAAAATGAATGGGGACGTGTGCTGTCCGTGGAAAACTATAGGGGTCATTTATCAAACAGATATACACCAAAATTAGGCCCTTTGCGCTGCAATCTGCAACTTCTCTCCGCTCACGCTAGGTCTAAAAAAGTAGGTGTGGCGTGGGTAGGGACAGGCCGGCAGGTCCGTCTCATTTACCATTTTCCACGCCTGTTTAGATGTAGAAAATGGTCTAGGAAGCTGTCTTACATTTAGGACTGGTTCTGGACGCGCCGAAGTTATGGATAGGCCGGTGCCTCAACATAAGTCCGGTGGATAAACTGCCAGCTATAGGGGATATGAAGACCAGCGTCTAAAACGCCAGTCTTTATAAATGTGCCCCTATGACTATAAAAAATATAGTAAAAAAAAGTAAATCAGAGCAGAATTTTTAATTAATTTACATAAATAAAAAATAAAAAATGATGTTCAAAGGTAGACGTACCAAACGCATCAGCAGTAGTTGCAAACATCTACCTGGTTGTTTACTACAACGTATCATTCTGGGGCAGATCACAGAGCATTGTCTACACTGGATGAAATTGTATCGACTTCTCAGCAGTTTGCAGCATCTGAATGTAAACGAGAACTCAAAGTGGCCCAGGCAAAAAAAACTAAAAGTGGCCCCATGTTGTAGGTGGGCCCAAATTGACAGAAGGCGGGGCAACAGAAGTAGGCAGAGCCAGCAATACCATAGTGCAGAACACTGTACCACCCCAGCAGAACCAAATACCACAGTGCAGCATAAAATACTGCCACCTGCGCCACAGTATTCAACTGAGGATGACGATACAGTTGAATTCAGGAGGGCACCGGCGGCCGCTGGCCAGGGGCATAGGAGAGAATCAGATCGTTATGTACCCGGCTGGTGTATATGAATCGGGCTTGGGTGGCCCTCCAAGGCATTGGCCCACCTGGAAATTTCCCTGTAGGGTCTATGCCCAATTCGCACCTGGTCTGCACAGAGAAAATTGCAGCTTTTACTGTTTGGTTCGAATTTTTGAGTAAGACTCTTCAAGCAAATGGGTCATCAAGAAAAATGGACAGCACATAGACGCCGATCTGAATACAGCCTTAGGCCTGTTTCACACGGGCGTCATGTTTGACACGCGGATAAGAGGCTGGTGTGTTGCGGGAAAATACGGGATTTTTCCGCGCATGTGCAAACTGTTGTAATGCGTTTTGCACGCACGTGAGAAAAATCACTGAAGTCCGGTTTCGGGTTGAGTATTCTGTATATTTTCCCTTATAACCTAGTTATAAAGGAAAATAATAGCATTCTAAATACAGAATGCTAAGTAAAAAGGGCAATAGAGGGTTAAAAAATTACATTTAACTGACCTCCTCCAATTGATCGCGTAGCTGCCGGTCTCCTGTTCTGTCTTCAGCTGGGGGGTAAAGGACCTTTGGTTACGTCACTGGGTCACATGGTCCAATCATGGAAGCAGGTGATTGGGCCATGTGACCCAGTGACATCACCGAAGGTAGTTCCCCCCCGCCCCCCAGCTGAAGACAGAACAGGAGATCGCCAGCTACGCGATCAATTGGAGGAGGTCAGTTAAATTTATTTTTAACCCTCTATTGCCCTTTTTACTTAGCATTCTGTATTTAGAATGCTATTATTTTCCTTTTACTTTCCTTATTTTCCATGTTATAAGGGAAAATAATAAAGATCGGGTCCCCATACCGATCGTCTCCTGGCAACCATGCGGGAAAATCGCACCGCATCCGCACTTGCTTGCGGATGTTTGCGATTTTCCAGCAGCCCCATTCACTTCTATGGGGGCTGCGTTGCGTGAAAAACGCAGAAACTAGAGCATGCTGCGATTTTCACGCAACGCAGAAGTGATGTGGGAAAATCAGCACTCATGTGCACAGCCCCATAGAAATGAATGCGTCAGGATTCAGTGCGGGTGCAATGCGCTCAAATCACGCATTGCACCCGCGCGGGAAACTCGCCCGTGTGAAAGGGGCCTTATTTATTGCGTGCAAACATAACTTCCAAAAAAAAAACGTTCACATGGACCAAGAATCGGAACAATCAATTTTCAGAAATGAATGATTTGTAGGAAAACCCACCTCGGAGAAATAAAAGCTGCCATCTGATTGGCTGCAGTGACGCCACTCTTGCCTTTATATATATCATCCATGTGTAATGACCCAGAGTGCCATTGCCACCTCCGTTTGTACCCCCACTATCTGTAATGTGTGATTCTGTGTCATCTCTCATATCTATTACCATATCCTGCAATGTGTATATGCATTTCCTTATAAACTGCTGTTTACATGTAATGTGCCTGGTCTACCAGCAGATGGCAGCAAATCTGAGCAGAGCTAGTTTCTCTGGAAAGGAACCTTCTAGTTCCTTCCCAGCCCTCTTTAGAGAGGGAGGAGTTTAGTTAGCCAGTGAGTCAGTCTAGCAACCCCCTCCTGGGGAAAGGTCGTGTTTTGGTTAGCACAGCACTCCCTGCTCTGCTAGGCCCCAGAGGCCCTGCCTCTGAAGTCCTTATGGTTGCTTGTCCCCTCCTGGGCTTGCATTCCCTCCCAAGCAAACAGAGCTTGATGCCAGGACAAGAAGTTCCTAGGATTAAGTATTAAGGAATAAAGTAAGAGACAGACTACAGACAGCTAAGATCCAACAGAAGAGGAAGAGTTTCTTATTTACCAAGCCAAGCATAGTTGAGCTGAGAGAGCTACCGCATAACAGAGCTGAGATTGTTGCTGAAGTGTTTGCCTGCACAGATTATGCCAATACCTGCTGATGACCAAGATAAAGTTGGTGGAAACTGTTTGGATTACCATTTATGCCAAATAAAGCTATGTTTAATGTTACTACAAAGTCTGGACTCCATTTATTCTACCTATCCATCATACAAGTTCGACTACCCTTTTTGCACTGCTTCGGATCACATCACATCTGGGATCCAACTGTATCCAGGTAGGACCACCGTTACACGTGTATATAACATCTACTGAGACTGTAGGCCTCCCTGCACCACTCTGGCAGTCCTACCCCTGGGTACCATCTACAAAGGGAACTCCAAGTCCTCGCTGCTTCGCGGCAGCTGGCGTCACGACTACTTGCTCTATAAGAGGGACATATTTCTTAGAACCCTCCTAAGGGGCAAGGGATACCCCAGGCACAGACAGTGGGCTCGTTGCACATGTCGACCTTTTCTTGTCCTAATGTTTCATTACGGGAGATGCTTCTCATGACGTGATAATGGCCTCCGCTTTTACATATTGCAAATAACAGAAAATGACAGCGCTGGCGGCCTAATTACATGTGTCAGTGTATAACATGACTATTATGTGTGCGCAGTAGAGCCATTGAAATGCTAATGTGT
Organism: Bufotes viridis; assembly: GCA_033119425.1. Lineage (NCBI taxonomy): Eukaryota > Metazoa > Chordata > Amphibia > Anura > Bufonidae > Bufotes > Bufotes viridis. Next base: position 29,547,771 of record CM065594.1, on the reverse strand, counting down.
CTGCGTAAGCCATTTGTATACCATGAGGGGGCAATTACTCTAATATTATAAACCAGCCTAAAAGAGTGCATCAAGAAAAATCCCCTCCATAGACACTGATAAATAAGTTACTTCCGTGCTGAATTCTGAAGATTAAATGGAAAAAGATGGCTACATTGAAGAGGCTGCTAATTGACTACTTAAAGGGCACCTCTCAGCAGGATCAACTCTATTAAACCAGGTATTCTGCCTAAGAGGGTTGATCCTGATGATTAAAATGATACCTGTCTTGTGAAAATCGGTTGCGGAGTTCCTGAGAGAAAAAAAGATTTTAATTCTGTAGGCAAATGAGGGCTTCAGTACACCAAGGGGCGGGGTCTAGCCCCTCGGTGACCTCAGCTCCTCAGCATTTTGGTGCTGGCCACACCCCTCAGCCCATTGATGCCCTAATCTGCATAAAGAATTATAGCCTTTTTTTCTCAGGAACGCTGCAGCAGATTTACACAAAACAGGTATCATTTTAATCAGCAGGATCAACCCTGTCAGGCAGTACTCCTGGTTTAATAGGTTTGATCCTATTGAAGGAGCTCTTTAAATATAACTTCCAGATAGAGGAGTAGAGAGAAGTGCAGGACTATGGAGGAGTATGTATTATTATAGGGGGACTCCGTGTTGATCACCTTTTTTTGCATGCTACTCTTGAGAAAGGAAAGCTGTGTTTCTACTGACTGCTATTGGCAAAAAGACATTTCATTTTACTTTTAGACAGTTCTATTAATATACTGCCTATACTTTTATCTGTTCGTGCAGAACAACCCATCAAGTCTTAGCTCAGGTTGGAAACCACTTCGCTTCCTGTCAGCAGAGTTGCCAAAAGTCCTGAATTTTCAGAGACAATCCTGGCAAATTTAGCTAGTCCTGGCCCAAAAATGAGCATGACTAATGTGTTCAAACTGGGTTTAAGCCTGTCAAAGAATGGACTTTAATGTCCCAAATTTACCAAAATAAGTGAGTTACATGTACTAAAGCGATAACTAACGTTAGGAATGGTTGTGCTTACAAGAGATATTGCAAGTTATGTGATATTTGTAGCGTGAGGGACATCCTGTAACCAATAAAAATGGACTTTAACACTGATTTATGACGTCTTTTCATGCTGTATCATCTTGTACTAACGTTCTACTGTTCTTTAATGCTTTAAGAAAAGTAGATGAATCAAAAAGGATATAAATTACAAACATATAATACCGTAAAAGCATCAGAACTGAGATCAAATGATCTGTGCTAATGACATGAAGATTTATTCCCTTAAATTCCACCTCCTGAAAACAGCGTTTTAATCAGAGAGGATCACATAAGAAAATTTTAGGTCTTTAAACCTCAGGGATTTGCACCATCTTAAAGAAATGAGATGCATAAATGGTGGATGCATCCAAAGCAGCAGGGACCTCAGACATCTATATATCAGCCCACTTGGGAATAGGCAGGGGTGGGTTTCAAATTTACACTCTTGCCTGCAATGTAGCCTGATAATATACAGTTACAGTATTCCAAATACACCATTTAATAACAATTTGGTGAATCTAAATAAATATTTATGTACATAAAGTAATTTCATCTACATTTCTAAACTTGTGTGGGTGGCCACCCTTAAATTAAGTTGTCACACTATAAATATAATTGCAATAAACACCTACCACACTCACTAATTATTGTCACTTAGTAATACTCCTATTAAACTTAGTACATAAATACGGCACCAGAACCAAGCTCAGTAAATAAATACAGCACTATTTCTATACTCAGTACATATAGTACCAGAACCAACGGTCCCTCTTTTGGAGGGACAGTCCCTCTTTTGACCAAAGTCCCTCTTTGCTCCTTAAATGTCCCTATTTTTGATCTGAAGTATATATTACTTTCACAATACTGACCCAGAAAGGGTTTGTCTGGTTTCTTTTTGTATATTTGAGCCCGTCTTGTATATTATTTAAAGGGATTCTGTCACCAGGTTTGACCCCTGTCAGCTAAACATATGCTGACACTCAGGGTCTCATCAGGAGTCCTAATGTGTGCTCTTCAAAGCGATCAGTACCTTTATTTAGCCCAAAAACAGGTTTTACTAACCTGTCAATCAAATAAAGGGGAGGTCCAGGGATGCAGGGTGCCCGGCCGCACCCAAAGCCGTTCGTGCCCAGCGCCGCCTCCTACTCTTCTGTGCCGCCTCTCTCTCCCTCCTGCTGTAAGATCTCGCGCGTGCACACAGGGCGCATGCGCACTTTGCTTGAAGAAGCCGATCTAAGAAGTCCACGCGTGCCCATCAGGCTTTGATGAGCACACATTAGGTACTGATCGCTTTGATGAGCACACATTAGGACTCCTGATGAGACCCTGAGTGTCAGCATATGTTTAGCTGACAGGGGTCAAACCTGGTGACAGAATCCCTTAAATTATTTGATGCCATTGGGATTTTAGAAATTTCTATATTCAGATTATTATTGCACTATTTCGTAAGCTAAAACTATTTAACTGTATAGATATGCAGGAAAAATGGAGCTTTCACACAATGAACCATGAGTGTCCCTCTTTGACCGTCCAAAAAGTTGGGAGGTATGCATACAGTAAATGCAGTGTCATTAGTAAGCTAAATACATCACTACATACTGTACATACAGAACCAGAACAAAGCTCAGGATATATACAGCCTTAAGTTTAATGTTTTGTTAATCTGACTTTTATGGAATTAGAACACAATAGTCTAAGTTGGTGAAGAGAAATGAGAAAAATATATAAATAAAACTATTGTTTAGAAATAGAAAACAGAAAATTGGCATGTGCGTATGTATTCACCCCCTTTGTTAGGAAGCCCATAAAAGCTCTGGTGCAACCAATTACCTTCATAAGTCACATAATTAGTGACATGATGTCACCTGTGTGCAATCTAAGTGTCACATGATCTGTCATTACATATACACACCTCTTTTGAAAGGCCCCAGAGGCTGCAACACCTAAGCAAGACACTGCCATGAAGACCAAGGAACTCTCCAAACAAGTAAGGGACAATGTTGTTGAGAAGTACAAGTCAGGGTTAGGTTATAAAAAAAATATCCAAATCTTTGATGATCCCCAGGAGCACCATCAAATCTATCATAACCAAATGGAAAGAACATGGCACAACATGGCAAAGAGACGGCCGACCACCAAAACTCACGGACCGGGCAAGGAGGGCATTAATCCGAGAGGCAGCACAGAGACCTAAGGTAACCCTGGAGGAGCTGCAGAGTCCACAGCAGAGACTGGAGGATCTGTACACAGGAAGACAATAAGCCGTACGCTCCATAGAGTTGGGCTTTATGGCAGAGTGGCCAGAAGAAAGCCATTACTTTCAGCTAAAAACAAAAAGGCACGTTGTGAGTTTACGAAAAGGCAAGTGGGAGACTCCCAAAATATATGGAGGAAAGCGCTCCAATTGAACTTTTCGGCCATCAAAGAAAACACTATGGGCCAGATTTATCATTACACTTCCATCTTACTCCAATTTCACATAAGTCCAAAGTCACTTTAGGATAGTCAGATTTATTAATGGTCCTTTAATACTGTAATAAATGTGGTTTGATGGCAGCAGTTCATCCTTCAGTAAACGGCTTTACAAAAGTCGCACATATTTACAAAAAAGTCGCATGTTCTATTAAAAAGTCGCATAAGATAAGCATGGTCCTCACTGGAGTGAAATTGGGACTTTTTTGCGACTTTTTTGCGACTTTTTAAAAAAGTCCCAATGATAAATCTGGAGTGAAACTCATTAACATGGCTAACCACGCCCATTTTTACAAAACTGGAGTGAGTGGTGTACACATGTAAAAAAGTCGCAAAATTATGCGCAAATGAGTGTGAAAAGTCGCAAATGCCCTATTCTGGGACTTTTTGATGCCAGAATTCTGGAGTGAAGGTATGATAAATCATGGCCTATGTCTTGCGCAAACCCAATACATCACATCACATCACCCAAAGAACACCATCCCCACAGTGGAACATTATGAGAAAAGGACATTTAAAACAGACCCATTCAATTGTATGGAGGCAGTGAGTCAGTGAAAAACCGCACAAGATAGAACATGTTCCATTTTTTGACGTCCGTTTTTAACTGCCATGTGAATAACCCGACAAACTACCATCTGTCTTAAAACGGACGTCTGATGGCCGTTAAAAAAAACGTCCATCACATGTCCATCTCAAACCTTAGGGTATATGCACACTAGTGTTATTATTTTCCGGCACTGAGTTCCGTCCTAGGGGCTCGATACTGGAAAAGAACTGATCAGTTTTATCCTAATGCATTCTGAATGGAGAGAAATCCGTTCAGTTCAGTCACTGCACATTTTTTGGACGGAGAAAATACTGCAGCATGCTGCGGTATTATCTCCGTCCAAAATTCCGGAACACTTGCCGGAATGCCGTATCCGGCATTAATTTACATTGAAATGTATTACTGCCAGATCCGGCATTAAAAATACCGCATTGACGGTTCCGATGTTCCATTCTGCGCATGCGCAGACTTTTAAAAATGTAAAAAAATAAAATAACGGATCAGTTTTTCGGATGACAACTGGAGAGACGGATCCGTTATTGCAATGCATTTATGAGACAGATCCGCATCCGGATCCGTCTACAAATGCTGTCCGTTTGCATACAGATTGCCTCACAATGCAAGTGTGAAAGTACCCTTAGGCCTCTTTCACACGGGCATCAAGTTTGACGCCCGGAAAGATGCGGGTGCGTTGCGGGATAATGCGCGATTTTTCCGCGCGAGTGCAAACTGTTTTAATGCGTCCATCACCGTGATGGGATCAGTGACATCACCACAGGTCCTTTACCTACAGCTTAAGAGAGAACAGGAGACCGTCACCTACACGATCAATTGGAGGAGGTGAGTTAATTTTTTTTTATTTTTGACCCTCAATTGTCCTTTTACTAAGCATTCTGTATTATTAAAGAATGCTATTATTTTCCCTTCTAACCATGTTATAAGGGAAAATTATAAAGATCGGGTCCCCATCCTGATCGTCTCCTAGCAACCATGTGGGAAAATCGCACCGCATCCGCACTTGCTTGCGGATGCTTGCGATTTTCCCGCAGCCCCATTCGCTTCTATGGGGCCTGCGTTGCGTGAAAAACACACAATATAGAGCATGCTGCGATTTTCACGCAACGCACAAGTGATGCGTGAAAATCACCGCTCATGTGCACAGCCCCATAGAAATGAATTGGTCCGGATTCAATGCGTTCACATCACGAATTGCAACCACGCGGAAAATTTGCCCTTGTGAAAGGGGCCTTAGGTTTTCTAAGGTAATCCTTACAATGCCCACGGGGTGGAAAAGAAAATACAATATCATTATTAGAAGTGTTGTATCTGCAAATGGTCCCCTATCTGTACATATACATACATGGACCACCATGAGTGGTCAATAAACATTTTATATCCAAGTATCTTCATCTTCACCAGTTTCTTCTCAGCTCTATTTTTTATTTCTTAATAGCAGATGGCGCCCAAAATATTTCACTGCCAGAAATCTTCAATGTGTTAAAAAAAAAAAAAAACATTAGGCGGATGGAAAAAATCATTAATATTTTATTCAGACTGCAGCTGAAAAACAAGAATGAGGAACTTCAAACCTGAGATTGTGTCATTTCGCATTTTGTACGATTACTTCTCAAGTAATAAAATAATGATTCATTTTGGAAAAGTAAACCAGTTGTTTTATGGAGCTGAAAATTTAAAGGGGCAAACTTAAAGCAACCTTCTTACTCGAGAAAAAAAATTCACACTAACTGGGGAACAGTAGTAGAATCATGTAGAGAAAGTGAATACAAGGCACTCACTAATGTATTGTGATTCTCCATATTGCCTCCTTTGCTGGCTGGATTCATTTTTCCATCATGTTATACACTGTCTGTTTCCATGGTTACGACCACCCTGCAATCCATCGGCGGTGGTCGTGTTTGCACACTTTAGAAAAAAGCACCAGCCTATTTGGTGGCTGGACCATGGGAGCTCACATAGGCTGGTGCTTTTTTCCTATAGTGTGCAAGCACGACCACCACTGATGGATTGCAGGGTGGTCGTAACCATGGAAACGGACAGTGTGTAATGTGACGGAAAAATGAATCCAGCCAGCAAAGGAGGCAATATGGAGAATCACAATACATTAGTAAGTGCCTTGTATTAACTTCCTCTATATAATAAATGCCACATGCTGAAGTAAGAGACAACCCTTTTAATGTGAATTTTTTAAGGGTCAAAAAAAACACACATCAAATGCTACAAAATAGTAAAGAGAAGTAATACTCATCGTATCCATCCACTGCCTCTCCCATTCCAAAGCTTCCCGGGTTCCCCACTTGTCTCTTATGACACAGAAATGTGACTGGTCGTCCAATCACTGGCGGCACCGACACTGCTGTGGCTAGTGATTGGTTGAGCGATCAAACATCCGTGTAAAAAAAAAACTGAGACGAGAGGGGGACGAAGGTAGTGGCAGGAGTGACAAACGATTGGTGAGGTGAACATAAGTTATTTTACTATTTTAAAGGGTCACTGAGTTTTCCGAAAACCTTTGATATGCTATAGGGACATATCAAAAGTTTTGATCGGTGGGAGTCCGAACGCTGACACGCCCAGTGGGAGTCCGAACGCTGACACGCCCACTGATCCCTAGAATGAGGAGAGAGAAGTGTTCGCACATTGTCCTCTCTTTCCTCGCTGCAGCAAAGGAGGTGAGACAGACTCAATTGAAGTCTATCGGACGTCTAGATTCCGTCTTCTGGGAACGCAATGTGGAAGGACTTCTCTCTTCTCATTCTCGGGGTCTCAATGCTCAGAATTGCACTAATCAAACCTTTTTATATGCCCCTATGACATATTAAAAGTTTTTGGAAAACTCAGTGACCCGTGAAAGCTTTTCGTGTAGTTTTTTATTTTAAATTCAGGTAGCCGGACAACCCTTTTAAGTTCTATAATAAGGGAACATGTAAGGAGTTGTCCAGAATTATAAATAAGGGTATATTTTTTGCCCCAGAAACCGCGCCACTCTTGTGTATAGCTAGTGTCCGGTATTGCCCCCTTTACTTGGAAGTTGATTTTTAAAGCTGACTCTGAAAAATGACTTTCCTGACCAGAGCAATGTGACGTCTGTGCTTCATTGATGCGGCATAAAACTTCGCCTTGGCGATGTTTCTGTATAAATTCTTCCAGACTCTTTCATAAATCCAGTATAATGGAGTGAGCGCGTGCCGCGCCACCGAGCTGCGCAGAACTTCATTATCCCATACAGATTGCTCTTTTTGTTCAATACATAGGCCATTAAAATTTAAGGCTGGTAAAGGTGCGGTGTGTGACTGTCTGGCAGGTGCTGTAAAAAGGAATAGAATTCCACAGAAAGAAAGGAAATCTAATCTCATTGACTTTTACATAATTTTTCCAGCAGCTCCGCTCATTAAAGCAATGTCAAGTCCTCTGTTGACTGATTTTCAAATTAGCAGAGTTCAAATGGCTTCCCTTGTCACGGCTGGTTATTCTGTGTATTCACTCAGCACATGCCGGGGATGGAGGGAGTAAAATACCGACTGTGGAAGGCAAACACAACGAAGGAGACACTCGGATCCCGAAGACAGGACTCAGGGATGTCGAATTTTTAAAGAGGGTTTCCCAGTGCATTGGTGATAAATTTCCATCCTCTCCCCTCTACCCCATTTATTCTCATTGTACTACACACAAAACAATTTTTAGTTTTTACAAAGAGTGGTATACTGGTAATATTCTTATAATATCCCTGGTGGTCTAGAGTAAAGTAGTGGTTAATATAAAGTATCTCTGGTGGTCTAAAGTGATACTTAAAGATGATTTATTATGTGATGTAACCCTCAGAGTTCTGGAATGTATTGAATAACACTGATAGCATTATGTCAGTGTTATCCAATACATTCCAGAACTGTAAGGGTTACATAGCATCATAAATCAATATAATGCTACGCGACCCCATCGGTGTTGGGAGGTCAGGACGGGAGCTGCCGCATACTCACGGTGCAAGATGCGTGAAACTCGTTCGTCTGAAAGGGGCCATATCGATACGTATGATCCATGGTGGTCTAGAGTGAAGTTGTGGTTAATACAAAGTATCGATATGTATTATCCATGGTGGTCCAGGGTAGTTATGGGCTAGTAAATAATAACCCTGGAGGTCTAGTGGATAACATTTTATATTATATAATAATTATGAATGTGATTCTCTCTTAAAGGGACACTGAGCCAAAAGAGTTCTCTGATCACTACCTGTGCTGATCTGTTGTCTGTGTAACTGTGCCGATTGAACGCTGCCTGCTGGACCTTAGACTGAGTCGTTATTTCATATGTAAGTCACTGGCAATTGCTATTGAAGGGTAGCTCATGGGTGCAAGGGACATTTTAAAGGGAACCTATCAGCAGATTTGTACCTATGACACTGGCTGACCTATTACATGTGCACTTGGCAGCTGAAGGCATCTGTGTTGGTCCCATGTTCATATGTGCCCGCATTGCTGAGAAAAATTATGTTTTAATATATGCAAATGAGCCTCTAGGTGCAACGGGGGAGTTACCATTACACCTAGGGGCTCTTTTCTCTCTGCAACTGCCCCGCCCTCTGCACTTTGACAGGGCCAGGCATGATCAATGGAGCGTCCGTGCATCTGCCTTTACATAGCTTTGGGCAGGATTTTTTCAAGGAGGGTAAAGTACATACAGCAGAGGATATGGTTACTTGGAAAACGGCACAAGCTCCTAAATAATACAGTCATACGCTTACTATATAATACCACTATACAAACCAAATAATAACGCCTCATCATGTCTACATATTACCACGGCATAGTAACTGAATAATACCACTCTACTGGATAAAAAGCACTACACAAAGCCTAGTATTACCGCCATACAGTGATAGATACCAGTTACACACAGTTGCTCTGCAGTCTCAGCACAAGGGGGTGGTTTTAAATTTGTAGCCACCTCCATTGCACACGCCCCTGAGCTTCGGGCATGCAGTGTGAACTCGACGGTGCAAGCTCTGGCTGGACCCTATATAGCCATACCATTATGCTTTTCTATCTGGGACCTTTGAGTGCTTGATTTGCCAGTATTACAGTAATTTTAGCAATCCTACATTTACAAATCATTTTCTTCATTAACGCAGTCTTGAAATACATGGCAACCAGATCTTTTTTCTTCCTTTTATGTGCTTTTATTAGGTCCTGGCCAATAATTTGATGACCTCCTGGGAGTTAATGAGCCTCATTACTGCACGGCTGCAGTAAACGCTGTCTGCGGCGTGTACGTGGAGCACTGTATGTAAACACTGGATCCGTGATGGAACATTGCACCCCGGGAGATGTGTTATATAGCGGTAAATGTTAGTTTCCACAATGTCAGGCAGCATGCTTCTCTGTCAAAATAACAGCCAAATCCAACTCGCGAGGACAGATTTGTACCCCATCTGGACGGAAGGTCACAGATGGGATCCAAGAGTTGTGTGCTTAGCATATTGGTAGCATTGTACATTCATTAACTCTCATTCGTTAATCACGTCTGGTGTTTTTAGACGTCCAACACAATTTTTTTCCCTTGCTCCTAACTTTTTTCTTTGCCTTGAAATGCAACTGTCACAGTCTTTCTGGTGCCACATGCCTGTGCCGTGTGTGCAGACAGTCTACTGTACAGCAGATAGATCTTCCTGTGACCACTTCTGTGCATGTGGTTATATGTAAGGGTATGGGGGCTATCCAGACAAGAAATCTGGTGGTTGCAAGACAACCTGAGCACGAACAGTCTGCAAAAGTATCCTGATGTGGTTGCAAGAAGATAACTAAACATAGATTCTGCAACTATGTGTAATACTTATTACCAAAATATATGCAATCACCACAGTGTGAGGAACATAGGCTCTATCTGCACAATGCTTTTACCCTCTATCGAGGGCATAGAACTCCAAAGGAAGACCCTGACACTTAATGTCACCTATTAGGTCTCATTGTATGTAGTGCGGTATCGTGTTTTTTACAATTTGCCTATGGCCCCTTTCACACGGTCGTGATTTCCTCGTGGGTGCAATGCGTGAGGTGAACGCATTGCACCCGCACTGAATCCGGACCCATTCATTTCTATGGGGCTATGCACATGAGCGGTGATTTTCATGCATCACTTCTGCGTTGCGTGAAAATCGCAGCATGCTCTATATTGTGCATTTTTCACGCAACGCAGGCCCCATAGAAGTGAATAGGGCTGCGGGAAAATCACAAGCATCCGCAAGCAAGTGCGGATGCAGTGCGATTTTCCCGCATGGTTGCTAAGAGACGGAACCCGATCTTTATTATTTTCCCTTATAACATGTTTATAAGGGAAAATAATAGCATTCTCAATACAGAATGCTTTGTAAAATGTGGATTAAGGGGTTAAAAATAAAAAACTTAACTCACCTTAGCCACTTGATCGCGTAGTTGCCGATCTCTTCTGTCTTCTTTTAAGCATTCGCAGCCATCTAAAGGACCTGTGACGACGTCACATCACATGGTCCAATCACATGGTCCATCACCATGGTGATGGACCATGTGATTGGCTCATGTGATGAGCTCAGTGACCTCATCACAGGTCCTTTAGACGGCAGCTAATGAATGAAGAAGAGATCGCAACTATGCGATCAAGTGGATAAGGTGAGTTAAGTTTTTTATTTTTAACCCCTCCATCCACTCTTTACTAAGAATTCTGTATTAAGAATGCTATTATTTTCCCTTATAACCATGTTATAAGGGAAAATAATAAAATCTCCAGAATACTCAACCTGAAACCGGACTTCAGTGATGAAGTCCGGGTTCGGGTCTGGGTACCAAACATGCCGATTTTTCACACGCGTGCAAAACGCATTACAAAAGTTCGCACACGCACGGAAAAATCACGCATTTTCCTGCAACGCACCCACCTCTTATCCTGGCGTCAAACGTGACGCCCATATGAAAGAGGCCTATGTATGTGTATACGTTTTTTGTGGTACTTTGGAACCGAACCCGAGTTTTGGGAAATGGTTTTTTACAATAGAAATCAATTTATGAGACCTCATGAAGTAATAACTTCAGCTCATCGGAGCCAATACATTCTAATACTGTATGGACCGCTCGCTCCGTACAGTATTAAAACAAAGTTTCATGCGAATCGACTTCGGATGTTTCATCTGGAGTCGATTCGCTCATCCCTAGTCATAAGCATTGTAGAAAAAACTATTTGCAGCGGGTAGGATCATCGATAAATGATAAAGACGCAGATGACAGCACATCTTAGTTCCAATGCATCCAGGTTTATTAGGCCTCATGCACATGAACGTATTTTCTTTCCATGTCCGTTCTGTTTTTTTTTGTGGGACCCTATGCGGAACCATTAATTTTAATGGATCCGCAAAAAAAATGGAAGTTCCATTTCCGTATGTCCATATGTCCGCTCAGGAAAAAAAATGAACATGTCCTGTTATTGTCTGCATTACGGACAAGGATAGGACTGTTCTATTAGGGGCAGCCTTCTCTGTTCCGCAAAATACGAAATGCACACGGACGTCACCCGTATTTTTTGCAGATCTGTTTTTTGCGGACTGCAAAGAACATACGGTTGTGTGCATGAGGCCTTGGCCTATTTACAGAGCTCTTCAGAGCTGACTATGTGTTCACTATCTGCCCTGGTGATAATAGTTTTCTTGATTTTGAGCTGACATCACCTTCTCTGCATCTTGTCTACTTCCCAGTTTTTCTCCATGATGTGAACTGTATCTGACATCTTCTGCCTCGACAAAAATCATCCGGAAAAAAAAACAGATCCTGCCACCACACAGACGACAGGGACACTGCTGCTGGTGGAGATTTATAGAAGCACGCAGCTGTCTGCACACTGCTCTAAATGGCAAAGACCTCGTCAAATTAGGCCATTGAAAAGGTTTATCTCATCACAGACAATCCCTTCAAAGAGGACCTGTCACCACTCCTGACATATATGGTTAGCACCTACTTACATTCCCCATGTAATAACAATTCTGGAGCATCTATCGTATGGTTCTATGTTGTACCGTTCCTTTATTATTCCTGCTAGAAGTGCTGAATGAATTGCTACCAGTTTGCAATGAAGGTCCAACTGGGTGTTACCAGTTGGGGGGGGGGGGGGGTGTCCCTGCAGAGTCTGACACGGGAACAGATTCTGGACACCTCCCCAAGTGGTAACACCCAGTTTCACTGCAAACAACAGCAGACAATTCATCCATAAGTTCAGCATGAACAATAAAGGAATGGCACAACATAGAGTGATAAGAATAGATTCTCCAGAATAGTTATTACATGGGGAATGCAAGTAGTTACTAAAGCAGATACTGTCAGGAGCGGTGACAGCTCCTCTTTAAAGTTCATCTGTCAGCAGATTTGCACCTATGACACTGGCTGACCTGTTACATGTGCACCTGGCAGCTGAAGGCATCTGTGTTGGTCCCATGTTCATATGTGCCGCATTGCTGAAAAAAGTGATGTTTTAATATATGCAAATGAGCCTCTAGGAGCAACAGGGGCGTGACCGTTACACCTAGAGGCTCTGGTCTCTCTGCAACTGCCACGCCCCCTGTACTGTGATTGGCAGGGCCAGGTCTGATGATATTTTCACTACCTGGTCCTGTCAATCAAAGTGATGAGGGCGTGGCAGTTGCAGAGAGAGCAGAGCCTCTAGGTGTAATGGTAACTCCCCCGTTGCTGCTAGAGGCTCATTTGCATATATTAAAACATAATTTTTGTCAGCAATATGGGCACATATGAACATAGGACCAACACAGATGTCTTCAGCTGCCAAGCGCACATGTAACAGATCAGCCAGTGTCATAGGGACAAATCTGCTGAGATGCCCTTTCAGCCTGAAACCCCCCTGTTGTGTCATTCCTGTAAAGGCTCATGCACACAGCCGTTGCCTTACCGTGGCCGCATTGCGGCCCGCATAAGACGGGTCTGCTATACACGGGGCACCGGCCGTGTGCACCCTGCATCACGGATGCGGACCCATCATTCACTTGAATGGGTCCGCAAACCTGGAGATGCATTGCGAAGCACCCGATCAGAACCCCGCGGAAGCACTACGGAGCACTACTTTTTTGCGGTGCGGACCGTCGGATGCGGATCGCGGACCCCATTCAAGTGATTCATGCGGCTGCCCCACGGTCGGTGCCCTAAGTCTTCCTGGAAATCAATAAATGAATTGACAACTTCCAATACCAGCTGTGATACCAGACAAAATAAATGGACAAAAGTGTCACTGTTTCCAAAAAACTATATTTTTTCAGGACTCATGCAATCTTTGTTTTGGAGACAGTTAAATATTCCCTTCCAGCTCCTTTCGCACTCCCAGCATTGCGTCTACTTTCCGTGGTTGCTCTTTTTATGATGTGAACTGCATATGACAGGAACTGCCTCAATAAAAAAAGCTCTGGAAATAAAAACAGACACTGCAATAACATCAGCGCTCTGGGTGGTTTTTATGAACACGATGAGATATTCTGTCTCTGCAGTGGAAAATAAGGGAGTAATTAGTTCGACTAATAGAGTAATGAGTGTTTGTTTATTTAGAGGGGGGCGGATGATGGAAAAGTTGTACAATCTGAACATTGGATTGGCTTAATACACCTAAGTATGCTGTGATCACACTCGTGCCTACTATGGTTAAACAATTTGTGGTCCCCAATACACGTGCACCGTCCATGTGGCCTGTGCTGACAGATGCAGATCCATTCAAATTGAATGGGTCCGCGATCCATCCGCACCGCTAAAAAAAAACCCAGCATGTTCTATTTTTTTGCGGTGCAGAAGCATGGACTGAAATGCAACAGAAGAGCTCCATATTGATTCCGTGTCCTTCTGCTTGGTGCCCATTTATTGGGGACCCGCCGTTTGCAGGCCGCAATACTGGCATGGCCAGCTCACATTTGTTTGCATGAGGCCTTAGGCTGTCTAGAGCTGCACCAGATTTATCACTGGGGCTCAGGCTGGATGATCAATCTGGTGCAGGGACAGATTGCATAGGATAACACTGACAGCATTATGTCAGTGTTATCCAATACATTCCAGAACTGAAAGGGTTACATAGCATCATGAATCACTATAATTCTATGCGACCCCGGCAGTGCTGGAAGTTCAGGCCGGGTGCCTCTCTGTGAGTCCGGAGCGTGGCACTCGCTCATCTGAAACCAGCCTCCGTTTACTTTGAGACACAATTTTATGCCAGAATTGTGGCGCCAAATGTTGCATTTCAGGCCACACCCTTCTCCATGAAATCCCACCCTTCCATGATAAGTGACGCCCCTTTTACAAATTTTGAGGAAACCCTAATTACTCCAATTTCCCCCACTGTTTAAACCAATTCTAGTAGCAGACACATTAGTAAATCTGAGTCAATGTCTATGGCACCTTAAATGGAAGGGGTCACCTGGTTTGGGGCCACTAAACCACCACTATGCCATAATACAGCTGGCGTTTAGAGCCCCAAACCTACCCAAAGCAAACCCATCTGTCACTGCAAAGAATAGTAAATGAAAATCAAGCTTAGCAGAAGAAGAGTCCTGGACTCTTCTCCAGCAACATCATGCACATGTGCACTGCATCAATGAAGCTGAGGACATACACCTTGCTGCACTGTGCATGCACTGCACATTGGGCACATGCGCAGTAAAGTGAGGAGTGACGACCTTGCTTCATCACGGAAGGGGGTCTGTGCTCCGTCTCTTCCTGGGGACTGTATTAGTCTATGGACTCTTTTCTGACAATAATCTCCCATTTATTGCAGCCATCATACATTACACACATTGTTTATACCGCCAGTACAAGAAGGAGGTTGTGTTTCCAATATGGCCGCCCCAGGAAAGGTTTTACACTAGATATAAAATAAGTTATTTGGCTGTTTACTACCAATGGATAAACAATTAGGGCACAAGTAGTGCCAACAACAAACACCCCAATAATCTGATATTGAGCAAGTGCCCCTGCCAAAGAATAGGGAAATCCCCTTTAAATGACAAAATCACAAAAAATTACATTATGTGTAATTTATTTTCTACAATGAAAACAAAAATAGCGGCAAAATGAGGAACAGAAATACAGTGCAAAAAAAAAAAAAGAGGAAGGAATCGAGAGACTGCATGGCATGTAGTTTTTCTCTGAGATCCAAGACAGACTGACCCCTGGTGAATCTAAGCTAATATGCTAGGAAACTGCATAATTGACAAATCCCTAACATATTCTCATTATAACACTTTACTGAATTTCAGATTCTCGAACAGTACCCTTCAGATTCACCAGCTGGATGCAAGCCCAGATATACTGTCTGCCAACAGCCATATATTATTGTAGGTTCACTACAAGTGGAATGGTCGGGGAGTATGGCCAGTGATGAAGTATAGTACTGCTATAGTGTGCATGATAGGCCCGGGGCTGTCTACCCAACTTGGCCCCTTCCTCCATTTTAGTTTATTTTTTTTCTGTATGAAGAGGCTGCGGTGCTTTGTGAGCTAATCACAGTCTCTTCCTAGGCCATATGACATTTTCAGACTAAAAAAAATACCCCAAATTGGCCTACAAAATACCCCTAAACTGAAAACTTTGGTCGCCAAATTTAAAATACATATAATTATAATGAAAAAGACATAGAGGAGAATACAGCACCACAAACCTGTTACATCCAGGGACATCTCCTGTCATGTAGAACTGCTCTTTCCTCTTCTCCTCCATTTGACCCAGACCGCCATGGCAAACACTTTCTGCCGCATCTCGTCTCTACAGAGTTTGTTACACAGACACATCAGATTTCAAAATTTTTCCATTAATCTCCCCATCCTGGTGTCCCCACAGTGTCATTCTGTTGCCATCCCCAGTAATGTGCCTATTGTGCTCCCCAATGGACCAGGTACTATACTGCTGAAAAAAATTGTCACCCCAGTAGACATAATTGGGGTCATTTATCAAACTGGTGTAAAGTAGAACTGGATTTCCAAAAGAGCTGTCAAAAAAGAAAGGTGAAATCTGATTGGCTGCTTTGGGCAACTAAGCCAGTTCTACTTTACACCAGTTTGATAAATTACCCCAAATATCCCTACAGCGTCTACAGCAGCTATAATGTCCCCTAGAGTGTCCCCAGTAATAATAATAAAACCCTATATTGTGCTCCAGGTAGTAATCCCTGTATAGTGTCCCCAAAAACAATAGAATTGCCCCTACAGTGCTTCCCCAATAGCAACGCCCCCCACGCTGCCCTGATATAGTAATTTTCCCCACATAGTAATGCCCCCATAGTAATTTGCCCCACACAGTCCCCACACAGTAATTTCCCCCAACACTGCCCCCACATAGTAATTTGCCCCACACTGCCCCCACATAGTAATTTCCACCTCATTGCCCCAACATAGTAATTTCCACCACATTGCCCCAACACAGTAGTTTCCCCCACACAGTAATTTTCCCCACACTTCCCCAATATAGTAATTTGCACCCACATCGCAATTTCTCCCACACAGTAGTTTCCCCCACACTGCCCCCACATAGTAATTGGCCCCCACACTGCCCCATATAGTAATTTGCCCCCATGCAGTAATTTCCCCCATACTACCCCCACACAGTAGTTTTTCCCACACTGCCCCATATAGTAATTTGCCCCATGCAGTAATTTCCCCCACACAGTAATTTCCCCCACACTGCTACCACATAGTAATTTGCCGCCCACATAGTAGTTTCCCCCACACTGCCCAACATAGTAATTTGCCCCCACATAGTAGTCCCTCCCATAATAATTTGGCCCCACACAGTCCCCACATAGTAGACCCTCCCATAATAATTTGGCCCCACACAGCCCCCACATAGTAATTCTTCCATAATAATTTCCCCCCACATAGTCATTTTCCCCCATACAGAAGCCCCAGTATAGTAATTTCTCCCCCATGTACTCGATGCCTCCTCACGATATGTCCTTCTGTGTGTCCCCACCCCACAAGTTACCCAAAGTAGGCACATGAAAAAAATTTAAAAGCTAAATACTCACCCATGTCCAGGGCCAGGCACTGGCTCGCACAGGGAGGCGGGATGAGGCAGGTGTGCATACATCACAGTGCTGCTTTCCGGGACAGGCGCGCAATGGCGTCATCACGCCGGCCTGCGCTGGTATTTCACTACCGCATAGGCCTCAGGCCTAATAGTGGTGATTGGCAGTGGGGCAGGGAACTATGCGCTCCATTGCCCCGCAGCAGTATGTGGGCTTTCGAGTTGGCGTTGGGCCCCCCAGCGCTGCTGGGCCCGGGGCTGCTGACCCGAATGTCCCTATTGTAATCCGCCACTGTACATAGATATATTGGAGATTCTCAGGTGGTGGACCGGGAGCTTAAAGTGGCCCTGAAAAAAAACCTAAAAGTGGCCCCATGTTGTAGGTGCGTCCAAAGTGACAGAAGGCGGAGCAACACAAGTGGGCAGGGCTAATGCATCCAGGTGGGGACAATAAAAGTGGGCAGGGCCAGCAATAACGTAGAGCAGCACAAAATTACTTCTCAGCAGAACCAAATACCACACTGCAGCACATAATAATACCGCCCCAACCACAGTATTTAATTGTAACACTGTCCCATCGGACAGATGCATAAGAGTCTGATGCCCCTAGTCTTAGTGCAATGGGCCCCCCACCCCACCCCCAGGGCCCTCCTATAACTCACATCCCAGGTGTAGGAATGCCGAGTCGTATAGTGCGGCCTATCTGTTTCTTTATGTGTCACGGTGCTCCTACCTGGATATGGCTGGGCCCCAGGCTTTGGCTCCGAAGCAATAAATAGGGGGAATAATTGAGGGATTGGAAAGAATAACTTGAGTCCAGACCTTGAGATGAAGTTCAATGGCAGCTTTACTTTGAATAAACGTTTCTTCAAACAGTTTACAGGCTTTGTCTTGGTTCCAGCAGGCTTTAGCATTAAACTGGCAGGCAAACTCAATTGTGATTTATCCTTCTCTCTGACTGTGCTGTACTGACAGGCTGGTTGTATAACTCAGCTTCTTCTGTATGCTGCACTTCACTTTGTAGTCTGACTCTAGGTTATGCCAGGGAACTTTCCTCCTGGCTCCTGAGGCTTCAAGCTTTGGCCTCCATTGCCAGCAGAGCTTAAGGTGCTATGGCTGGCGTGGGCATGTCTAGCAGAGACATGCCCCTGCACACCCTTCCCCTAGCTGGGGGTAAGCTAGACTGGAACTAACTGGTCCCCACCCTTCCCGCAGGAAGTTGGACTAGCCCACTTCTCTCCAGAGGAGGGTTAGAATGGAATGGAAAGCTCCATTCTCTCTAAGTACAGCTCTGCCGTGTTTGCTGCCACCTGCTGGTGAACCAGGCACATCACATGGACAGTTAAATACCATTATCATAAATGCACAGTGTTGAGGGACCTGGAAATAAATATATAGGTGACATACAGGTTAAAACATAAAAGATAGTAGCAAAGTGCAGAAGTGGTAACAGCACTCTGGGGTGTTACACTAGCATTATTAACTCTGTGAGGATCAGATCATTATGTACCCAGCCAACAGCCGTGAGGAGGGCTTGGGTGGCACCGGGAAATTTCCCTTTAGATTCTATGTCCACCCTTGAATATTCTCCTGAATTAGGGCACATCTCCTGGACTCCTGGTAGGCAGGTCTCTCACAAAGGTTGGTGGCACTGGGGGGAGCTTGATTTATAAGTAATTATACTGCCTGTTCTCACAGCTCATGGACCTACTTGCAACAGATAATAGAATTGATTTAAGGGCCGCTTTGTAAACGCTATTGATTATTCATACATCTCTGACCAAGATCTGATACTCCTTATTTGCTCTCCTCTTATCTGCTTCTCACACTATTGTCTCCAAAGTTTCTCCTGTGCTGCCCCTATACCCTGGAACTTGCGGCCCCAACTCATCAGACTCTGCCCCACACCCAAACTTTCAAAAGCAACCTGAAAACCTACCTCTTCAGAAAAGCTTACAACCTACAATAACACTTATGGTTCTACATAGCCATCTGAGCAGCTTCCACCCTCACAGAATGTCTCTAACCCTCTTTCCTTGTAGATTGCAGGTCCTCGTGGGCAGGGCTCTCTCCTCCATACCAGTCAGTTACTTCATGTCTATTGTACATGGTTTTGTGTTACATTATGTACTGACACCTTTTTCATATGGATAGTGCCCCAGACTTAATATTCTGCACTTCCACAATCAAGATCCTCAGAGACTGAACTATGACAAAGACTTTTTATTTTTTCATTATCGATATACCCACAAATAAAATTTCAGTTGCGAGTATAAAAAATGTCTCTGCATGTCCATCAAGCGAAAAAAAATAACTAAAACAATAACAAACCTCCGGATAGGTAACATCAGAAAAAGCTTAGAAAATGCTGCAGATAAACCCTGAGTATTTTTCCAGCACAATGAAATAGAAGAGGTCAAATCAATTTAAATCAAGGTTACAGAGAGGAGGCAGCGAGCTGTACGAGCACACGTCCAGATGGGAATATTAAACCATGGCACGGACTTTGGCGGCTTCTCATCACTGGAGAATTTAACAACTAATTATATCATATGATTACAGTTTACAGATGATTTAGGACATAAATGTACTCAGGAAGAGTTATACCTATAAATGGGCTCAGGCCGGAAGATATTGACCACAAACTTGTACCAAGCATTGATTATTCTAGTAATACACTGAGGATTAATTAGGATTATTGTTATTTTTAATATCATTATATACCGTAATGAGTAAATTTATTTTTCTCAATAATTATATATCACTATTTTATTACTTATTTACATAGTTGATACGGTGGAAAAAAAACACAAGTCCATCAAGTTCAACCAAGGGATAGGTGGGGATGTGAATGTTATAAAAGGGGAATGAGACCCAGACTTCTACACATTTTCATAAAAATTAATGTAATGTTATATAATTTTAAGGGCGGGTTCACATCAGCGTTATGAATTCCGTTATTGTTTTCCATTATAACGGAATTCGTAAGACGGAATTTAAAACGAAAGCCTTTAGAGACATTCCGTTTTGATCCGTCATAATAGAGGTCTATGGGCATAACGGAAGCTAGACGGATCCGTTATGATTGCCCATAGACCTCTATTATGACGGATCAAATGGAAAGCCTCTAAAGGTTTCTGTTTTGAATTCCATCTTACGAATTCTGTTATTTTCTATTTTATAACGAAAAACAATAACGGAATTCATAACGCTAATGTGAACACGCCCTAAGAATTAATCTAAGCCTATTTTTAAAACTGTTTCTGCTGTGATCACGTCCTGAGGAAGTCTATTCCACAGATTGACAGTTCTTACAGTAAAGAATCCTTGACGCCTCTGAAGACTGAACATTTTCTTCTCCTTGTCTTTTGAGGGCATTTTACATGGAACAGTTTTTCACCATATTTTTTGTACGGCCCATTTATATATTTGTATAGGTTAATCATGTCCCCCCCTTAGATGTTTCTTCTCAAGACTAAATAAATTTAATTATTTTAATCTTTCCTCATAACTAAGACCCTCCATGCCCCTTTATCAGTTTAGTCGCTTTCCTTTGTACTTTTTCCAGCTCCAGGGCATCCTTTCTATGGACCAGTGCCCACAACTGAACTGCATATTCCAGATGAAGCCGCACCAAAACTTTGTAAATTGGTAGACTGGTTTCAAATCACTTTAACCTTTTTTCTTCTTTTCCTTCCGTAAAATAAAGTGCTGCATGCAGGACTTTTTTTCTGTCTTAAAAAAAAAATAGATCTCAGAGAGAAATGGCTAAAATGGTGCCACATGTGCGTAACGGATGCAACAGGATCCTGTTTTTTTTTCTGCTCTTCCAACAGATCAGAAGAAGGGAAAAACAAATGGTGATGTTAATATTACATCCCTGTCCTGCAAGCCCATAATACATGACAATATCCTGCTAACCTTAGAAGCAGCTGAGTGACATTACATGCTGTTATTATTATTATATATAAAATGATTACAACCACATAAACCTGCCTAAACCTCATACAGGGGATAACGGAACAAAACCGGAATACCATACCACTTAAATTTTAAAGCAGAACGGCAGATCAGGAGTGGTGCTCCGGCCACTTATAATAATGTTAACATGATAGCAGTGATGGTTACCACATATAACATATGTATATAGAAGAAAAGCTATTAATGGCATAGAGCAAGACATTGCTCAAGCAAATTGTCTTTGGATCTGTGATGGCAAAAAAAATACAAAATATACACCAACACAATTCACACAAGGTAGAATATAGTATAAAGCATACAATACAATATATTCCAGTCCCAATAATATCTAGGGGGTTCTCCCCCACACCTTATACACCCGCCATGGCTACAGGGGGAATGGTTGTTATACTTAGATTATGAGATGCATTGGGGACAGCTTGATGCCAATGTGAGTAATGCGCTGCGGAATATGTCAGCGCTATATCAGTGCATAAAATAAAAAAACTAATAAGGCCCTTTTGTGTCTGACCTCCGAATACTGTGAATACATGTTTGTCTCCCCTCTCCTGCTCCCTGGGCTACTGGCCATCACAGGTTATATGCCTGGTATCTTCATTGCCCCCTCCTTCCTTTCTAGAATGGGTGTATTTCTCATGTTGCACAGCCAATAATTAGGTGTCAATAAGCAACAAAATAGCAGAGCTGTCTATCATTTGAAGATGTGTGTTGTGAGTAAAGACAGTGACTAATTACAGCACTACTTTACACCTAGTAACAGAGACGCATATAGGCAACGGTTAATACAGGCAGTGTCTGTAAGAGGGGATGGAGGTATCATGGAAAATATAGTAATAACACCCACAGCAAGCCCTGGCAGCATAAAAACAAAGGTGCAGCACAAAGCTGGACAAAATAATGAAAATGAATAATAATAACAACTGCTTCCGATGTATCTCCTGGTGAGCCTTTAGACACATACATATACACGTCTATATTTATTATAAACTTGACTAGCCCCTTTAACTGACTGTGTAACCATACTGTGAGGGATACAGCTATAGTTTATATACCAGTAAACTAGAGAACAACCATGGTGCAGTGGATTCACAATCTCAGCTGTATGTTTGGAAGTCAGGGACAACGTGTGTGCATTTGGGTTTGGAACTATCAACTTTGACTTCCTAAAAATAAGAGTGTATTTATTTGGATTCCAAGAGCAGTAACTTCCCAGCAAATGATTTTCCACTCAAAGTAAAAGATTTTTTCTGCTAAGTCCTTGGATTGGATCCAAGTATTCTAATAATGATTTAATATCATGATTTTATAACTTGCCATGAAGTCATTCATTCGCACCACCTCTGGTGATAAAACCTGGTGTCTGATACTCAATGTCTATGGAAGTCAAGGCTCCCATAAACATGTTTTAACCTCTTAGGGATGCAAATAGTAACCTTAAAGGGGTTGTCCTATTACAACAACCTATCCTCTATCCACAGTAAATGTAAATGTACTCAGGAAGAGTTATACCTATAAATGGGCTCAGGCCGGAAGATATTGACCACAAACTTGTACCAAGGATTGATTATTCTAGTAATACACTGAGGATTAATTAGGATTATTGTTATCTTTAATATCATTATATACCGTAATGAGTAAATTTATTTTGCTCAATAATTATATATCACTATTTTATTACATATTTACATAGTTGATACGGTGGAAAAAAGACACAAGTCCATCAAGTTCAACCAAGGGATAGGTGGGGATGTGAATGTTATAAAAGGGGAATGAGAATGGCGGATAAGTGTCTGGTCAGCAAGAGTCTGACCAGTGGGGCCACTGCCGATCACAAGGACAGGAGAAACGGACACGCAAGCACACTGCCCCTCCGCTCAACTCTATGAGACTGCCAGAGATTAACGATCACAGTCTTATAGATTTCAACGGAGAGGCGGCACACGCGTGTCCTCCACTCCATTTAAACAGGGGGAACACGGGCTTTTATTCTTGTCATCGGGAACACAGGCTTCCATTCATGTGATCGTGGGACCTCCGGCAATCGGACCCCTGCCGACCAGACACTTATCCCAGGGACAGGGAGTACCGCTGTGCATAGAAGACTTTGAAGGGGACTCTTCCTTCTCTGAATGAGTGGTCAGAGTCCCCACTGATCAACACTAGCAATATATTATCACTTTATAAGATGGGAGTGAAGGAGCACCCCAATGCTGGCTCTGTAATTTTGAGTTTGCAGGATCCTTACAGGGTCTGTGCACACGGCCGTGGCCAAACATTCAGCTCCCAATACGGTTTTGTCGTTCATCTGGAAAGCCTAATATCTCCTATTAAAATATTCATCAGACATACCTCCCCCCACCAGCATTGCCTCAGGGTGAGGTATTTAGTGCATTGCAATGCATTAGTTTTCTTTGTTTTTCTGTTGCCATTATTTTATGTAAAGAAGCTTTTAATGTTGGCCGGGCTTATCTAGTGTCACTAATAAGACACAATAATGAAACAAATTAAACTCTGGAAGGGTAAGTGAAACAGCAGGAGGGCCACACTGGTGTGCAAATACGAAGGCACCCCCGCTGCGTGACACAACGATAACCGCACAGAAAACCTTTCAGAATCTATCAACAATATGTTATTCTGGAATTCATCAAAGATTTCACATTTTAATTATAACAGTTCGTATTTTTTATTGAAAAACTGTGGTTAGAATATAGAACCCATCAAATCAATGTGTATAACTACACCACGTACCCGTCCACCATCAATCGAATGTATACGGGGAGTTCCCAACAATCCCTGATGATCTGACCTAGCGAATTCTAAAGATTAGATGAATATCGGCCAAACCTGCCAATTTCTGCAGGACTGTCCGTCCATCTAATGCAGGGATCAGCAATCTCCGGCACTCAAGGTGTTCTGAAACTACAATTGCCAGAATGCTCCATTCACTTTTAAAGGAGTTATAAGAACTACTGAGCATGTTTGCATGCTGGGAGTTGTAGTTTCACAGCAGCTGGAGTGCCGAAGGTTGCTGATCCGTGATCTAATGTGTATGTGGGGAATCCTGACTCTTCCCAATGGCAGATGTTGGGAAAAGAAAGATACAGCATACTGGATTTTACCATGCCAGCAGCTTAGGGTACCTTCACATCTGCAGCATCCTGGATCTGGAAGGCTGTTCCGGCAGAGAATAACCTGCTGGAGTTTTCCGGACCCGGCGTCACCAGCTAGTTCTAAGCATCACCAGAATCCATAGACCATAATGGAATCCGGCAGGGATCCGGGCGCTTTCCAGGAAAGTGCCAGCTTTCCGCCGGACATAAACCATTGCATGCAACTTTTTTTGTCCAGCTGAAAGCCAGCACTCATGCCGCAAAGTGGTCAGATCCCAGCCGGATGCCATTATGGTCTATGGCTTCTGGCGGTGCGCTATGCCGGACCTGGAGAACTTCAGATCCAGGATGCTGAAGATATAAACGTACCCTAATTCCCTTCTGTCTACTAGGAATACATGCACACTCGGCTGCACCAAGCATGTATGTGTACGGGAGTTGGAAGGAACAGCTGTCAGATGACAAGGCGTTGTGCCGACAGCTATCAGAGAGGTATGGCCTGTTTGCTCCAGAGATAATCAGAACCAGAAATATCTTACAGCCGGGTCCACACCAAATCCCCACCCTAGTGACACTGCATGCAGAATCGGAGTCAGGAGCACTGATTGTGTACGCTCTGCTAATCGGCCTTTATGACTTTATTAGAATCAGTATATTTAGGATATTTTTGATGGTGTGTTCGAGAGTAAAATTTTGTTCAAATTTACCGTTTTCAAAACTTATTTCGGGCAGCTGGGAGCTCCTATCTATAAAGTGTCCAAAATAAAAATTTCAGAGAGTATAAAAAATGCATTGGTAAGGGCTTTTATATACGGGAAATTTAACTTCACCCGCTCAACCAAGGGAAATATTTGTTCATCCAAGCAACACGAGAAGAAGAATCTCCCTCTATAATAAGCCTCTATTCAATTCCTAGGATGCCAATAGAGAGCGGGATGGAAGCTATTATTGGGATCCCTCTCTCCGGGTCCTACTTCTAGAAAGTATTAGTGGTCCTCAGCAATGATGGCCTCAGGGAAAGGAATAAAGAACCATTTCAAAAGAAGACTCCGCAATTCGAAGAAGACGTCAGCGTTTTATAATGAATGTGTAGGATCTAAAAAGAGCCAAAACCCAATTACCTGGTGACTTCTCTCCTGTGGGGCCGCCACCATTGTTAGGCAGTGAGGCTCTAACTTCCTGATCCGTCTTTCTTTTTAGGTCCTACACATTCATTATAAAACGCTGACGTCTTCTTCGAATTGCGGAGTCTTCTTTTGAAATGGTTCTTTATTCTTTTTCTCACGTTTTGCAAAATGGTGAGATTTTAGACAAACCAGAAACTAGTTAAAGGGGTTGTCCCACGAAAAATATTCGATATTTTTCAAACCTGCACCTGGATCTGAATACTTTTGTAATTGCATGTAATTAAAAATTAAGTATAGCCACAGATTATCTGTAGATCGCCAACTGCTGTTTGTTCTTTTTCTTATTTAGCTGTCCATTTCACTGAGGAGAACGTTCCATCTTCCAAACTGCCTCCTGAGCTGTAATAGGGAGAGAGCAGCAGCAAATAGGACACACCCCCTGAGCAGCAGCACAAAGGACACTTCCCTGAGCTACCAGCTTGAAAGAAATCTAGTAGAGTAATCTTCAATTGCCACCAGCCCTATCTTCTGTTAGGAGCTGTGGCAGTTATAGGGAGAGAGCTGCAGCAGAAAGGACACTCCCCCTGAGCTACCAGGCTGAAGAGAATCTAGCATACCAATTGGAGCAGTGAATGGGGAGAGCTCTGGATCTATGTTAGGCTTCATGCACACGACCGTTTTTTTATGCTGTCCGCAAAAAGGGGTTCCGTTGTTCAGTGATCCGTGTGATCCGTTGTGTTTCCGTGTGTCTTCCGTTTTTTTTAGCGGACATGACCCAAAAGATTTTACCAAAAGACAGGCTGACAATTTTTGCCAAGTGCCTGCCAAGGGATCCGCAAACAAAACGGAACTCGGATGACACACGGATGACCATCCGCATTTTTTCACGGTCCCATTGACTTGAATGGGTCCGTGAACTGTTTTTCACGGACAAGAATAGGACAGGTTATATTTTTTTGACGGACTGCAATCACGGACCACGGACGCGGAGGACAAACGGTGCATTTGCCGAGTTTTCCACGGTCTGCAGAAAATCACGAAAAACGGAGCAATGGACACGGAATCAAACAACGGTCGTGTGCATGAGGCCTTAGGTACAGAGCTGATAGCTTTGTTAGAAAGCAATTTTCATGTGCTAAATGATGTCTGATTTTTATTTTTTACATTATCCATTGGACCCCTTTAATATAAAAAAAAAACATGATCTGCTTTCTTTTTCTCAGAAACTGCGCCATTCTTGTCCGTGGGTTGTGTCTGGTATTGCAGCCCAGCCACAATCATCTAACAGCTGCAATGCTAGAGAAAGGCCATAGGCAAATCCTTTTTAATGCCTTGAAGCGTATCCTAGGTTATATATTGTAGGAAGCGAGGGGTGGACACCAACAAGAGAGGGCCCCTGTGCAAGATCAGCATATGGGCCCTTAGCTTTCCATCTGGCAGAGGTGTGCTTGCCATAGACCACCTCATTCATGGCTCACCATAAAACCTCTTGTCTTTGTGCCAATACACCAGTGATTGTGAGACATGGATCGGAGGTAGTGTGCCCCTCCCCTTATCGGTAATCTTATAGACAGCAGAAACCACTATGATATGGAGATGATATGCCTGCAGCATATGGTCGAAACATTAACTAGAACCTACCCGCTCTCCCGAAATGTCTGTGTTCTTAAATATGGGAATTTTCCATAAAAGGACAACCCTGAAGCATTTTAATACATTGTGCCTCTGCTGTTACTCCTGTGAATGTAAAAAAATGGGTGTGTCCCTGCACTCTGTGACATTGTCCAGTCAGTGCTGGCTATATCAGACTGTGTAAGGACACACTGTCATAAAAAGGAATGGTAACCTCCAGTTGTCAATTTCTTCATATATTTAGGCCTCATGCACACATCCGTAGCAGGTCCGTGCCCGTATTGCGGCCCGCAATATGTGGGCACAGCCGTGTGCGCACCGTATCACAGATGCGGACCCATTCACTTGAATGGGTCAGCAAACCCGGAGATGCGGAAGCACGGATCGGAACCCCTCAGAAGCACCATGGAGTGCTTCAGTGGTGTTTCTGGTCGTGGCGGAATGGATCAGAAGCCCGCGGAAGCACTACGGAGTGCTTCCGTAGGTTTTCTGTCTGTGGCGCCGCACAGCAAACAAGTAGTGCGTGCACTACTTTTTTGCAGTGTGGACCGCCAGATGCTTATCGCGGACACCATTCAAGTGAATGGGTCCGCGTCCGCAGACAACAGGCACACGGTCGGTGCCCGTGGATTGCAGACGGTCATGTGCATCAGTAGGAATAACAGAGGGACAGCAAAAGCTCTAAGGAAAAATGCTCCAGAATTGTATGAGAAATGCAAGAATTTCTTAAAATACTCGTCAGGAGATCTGACCGCTGCCTATCAGGAGAGGCAGGAGCGTTTGCTGTGTTCCTTATCTACGCCTTGTCTTGGTGACGGTTCTATGACTGATACATTTACAGCTACAGTCTGGCTTCTACACTACTAGGCCTCTTTCACACTTGTGTTGTTGGATCTTGGCAGGCAGTTCCGTTGCCTGAACTGGCTGCCTGCTCAGGAAAACTGTATGCAAACTGATCAGGATCCTGATCAGTCTGACAAATGCATTGAAATACCTGATCCGTCTTTCAGGTGTCATCAGGTATTTTTTTTTTTCACATTTCTAAAGGTCTGCGCATGCGCAGACTGGAAATCCGGATCTATTTGACCGGAACACTTGATACCATATCCTGCAGTAATACATTTCAATGGAAATTTATGCCAAGTCCGGCATTCAGGCAAGTGCTCCGGAATTCCGACAAACATGCTGCATACTGCGGTATTTTCTCCGGCCAAATACCGTAAAAGTGACTGAACTGAAGACATCCTGATGCACACTGAACGGATTGCTCTCCATTTAGAATGCATGGGACAAAACTGATCAGTTTTTTCCCCGGTATTGAGCCCCTAGGACGGAACTCAATATCGGAAAACTTTAACACTAGTGTGAAGATACCCTTAGTACTAATGTATGGATGCTTTATTTACTAATTTCTTAGTAATATCAAATATCGCTACAATGTAGCAACCAGTGGCTCTTTTTTCCATGACACATATCTTCCTGTGTTTTATGCTCCATCCATTTAGTTTACTTTCTAATAAATAAATAAAGATTTTTATTTATTTATATAAAAATTAGATTTCTAACGTCTTTAAGTCATCTATGTAAAAATATATAATAACTCGAGATTTGCTTTAATTCTCCATTAATTAGGCTTTTTCAGTCTCGCTGACATAAAATCTCGGCACAAGGCATCCAGTATGAAGCTTAAAGATGAGCAGGAAATGATAAGTCAGTATGTTATTTTTTTCCGAGACCATCTGTTTAATTTCCCATCACATAAGTTCAATAAGCAGAATACAGGCACCTCTCCCCCCCACCCCTAGAAATGGAAGGCTACACACTCCAGTGCGTTTCAGACAAGCCGGTCATATGGTTATTCAGCTGTACCAAACTGTGCTCATGTGTCACTTCCCATTACAGGCAAGATTCGGAATATATAGTTAGCAAAACGAATGATCAGGATTTTGTGCATGAAAATAAATGCAATGGCTGTGACCGAGCACAGCTCCCCTCAGGCTGCCGGGGGGTAACGGAGACCAATTTTAGCAGATCCACCAATGTCATGAGATATTACCCAGACAGAGATGTGATAGCCCATATTATATTAATAAACCGTCTAGAAATGAGAAGTCAAGGGGCGCACATTAAAATTCCAACTAACGATGTGTAAAAAAGTAGAGATCTGTATATAGGAACCCATCCTAAAACATGGGAAAATATAGCAACAAATAGACAATATAGTAAATTATATATATAAAAAAAAGGTCAATGCAATAAAGCAAAAATCCCCGATAAATTAGGGAGAAAAATAATTAATAAATGCAATTTGAGTTTCCCCAAAATGCGCTTTTCCAGAATTCTGACTGGTAAATTGGTCAAGTTACCCAGACCCCTCCGCCTACATCATTCCCAGGCCAATTTACAATTCAGGACTCAAGGAAAGGTTGGCGACAATAAGACTCCCACAGCTTACTGGTTGTCACCCAGAATCCACTAGAAAAGAGAAACTGAACTAATTGGACTCCGTTTAAAGGCGACTTTATAATTTTAGGGTTATGTCAACCACAAAGAGGACCTGTCATCACTCCTGACATGTCTGGTTTAATTAATACTCATATATACCCAGAAAGTAACAATCCTGGAGCATCTTCCCTTAGGGTACGGTCACACGACGACATTTGTCGCGTGCCAATAAGTTAGAGCGACAAATAGGGCACAACTTCACTGCAACATTAGTCGTGCAACAATTTTTATAATGGGAGTCTATGGTGTCGCATTGCAACATGCGACATGCTGCGACGGCGGCGCAACAGTCGCAGAAAAATCCATCTTGAATGGATTTTTCTGCGACTGTCGCGTCGCAGTTGACGCATGTCGCAATGCGACACCATAGACTCCCATTATAAAAATTGCTGCGCGACAGTGGTGCGAGTCAATTAACAAATGTTGTAGTGAAGTTGTGCCCTATTTGTCGCGCGACAAATGTCGTCGTGTGAATGTACCCTTATAGTTCTGTGTGGTTCCGTTCCTCTCTTACTGCGCCTAGAAATGTTTCACGGCATACTCTCGCTCTGTCCAATCAGAGATGCCAGTAACTAAGATCTCGTCCACATTTCCGTGTCACGTCCATGAAAAAAAGCGCATGTGTGTCATCCATGAAGATGTCCGTGAAGGAGCAGTGGTTGATCCGTGATCCGTATTTACCCTCCGTTTTTCCCATCCGTAATTCACAGACGCTGCTCAGCTGCAACTTAATTTCCAAAGAATCTCCTATTAGTCTTTAGTGAAAAACGGGCGCAATGCGGATGCCATCGTGGTCTGTCTGTGATTTTCACTGACCCATAGACTTCTATGGGCGTGTTTGGTCTGCATTACGGATCAAAGTAGTGCATGTGTCCGTGAATTTTCTACTGACCCATGGTCAGTAAAAAAATACTGAAATGTGAACAGGCACATTTAGATCAATGGTTACGTGTGCTGTCCGTGAAAAATGAAGACAGCACACGTCAGTGAAAAATGGAAATGTGAACGGGGCCTGACTGTGTAGGGACACATTTGGCATTAGGGATAACACTCGGTAGGCAACTTACGAATACATTTTTTAGTGGGAATAACAGAGGAAGGTTGTAACGTACAGTTGTAAGAGAAGATGCTCCTGAATTGGTATTTTATGGGGAATATGAATATTTACTAAGACAGACATGTCAGGAGTGGTGACAGGTCCTCTTTAAGGCCTCATGCACACAAACATTTATTTTATCATTTAATCATTATTTTATGGGCCGTTTTTTGCGTTCCATATACGGTCCGTATAAGGAACCATTCATTTCAATGGGTCCGGAAAAAAAACGGACTGTTCTCCGTATGCATTCCATTTCCGTATTTCCGTTCAAAGATAAAACATGTCCTATTATTGTCCGCATAACGGACAAGGATAGTACTGTTCTATCAGGGGCCAGCTGTTCTGTTCCGCAAAAAAACGTAATGCACACGGACATCATCTGTATTTTTTGCGGATCCGTTTTTTGCAGACCGCAAAATACTGAAAAAGCCATACGGTCGTATGCAATAGACCTAAAGGGGCTGTCTGGGTTGAATACACACTATTTTAGGGAATTCTGAGTTAAACGAGTTTAAAGATTTTAAAGAGGTAAATATGCTAATAGCACAAAATAGAATTAAAAAAGGCCCCCCGCAGCACAGCCCCAGTGGTCCCCACCAGTCTTTGATGGTTTTCCTGCAGTGGTGACATGCTGTACATTCACGTGATTGCATCAGATGTCTCGGGATTCATTAGGTAAATGCAATTTATTTTTTATTGCATTTCTGGCAATTAAACAAAAACGTTAAAAACCAGGAAAAACTCTTTAGACTTGAGCCGTTAGTCAGGACTCTCGTCTATTAGCCAGAGTGCATGCACTTCTATAGGGCTGCCAGAGACACCAAGGAGGTACAACATGTAACCTAGGCACACCCTATAGCTATGCCAAGTACCCTATTATTCCCACATATAAAGTAACCCATAACATTCACAGTTTTTTCTCTGTTCTGAGCCCAGATGTCTGTGGCCACATACAATATCACTACAAATACAGATTCTCCTTATCCTTGGCTTGTAAAAATGTAAAACTGAGCAAACCTGTTTGATAAGAGAAGATCGCTGCCAAGACAGGATCAAACACCGTGTCAGCCCAAGGTATTGTGGGTAGCCTGGCACTGCGACTGTTATAGCAGAGACATGTACACATATCCATGGGACACTGGACTTGACAGGCATTCAGTGTCTGTTGCAGAGATACCTGTGTTTGTTGAGACAGGACTATGGTTTTTGTAAGAGCCTCAAAGAAATGCAATAACATAAAAGACCTAATAAACGAGGATACGGAACATGGAGCTCCAGCACAAGATAGTGTCCAGCGCTGCCAAAAGCTAGGCAACTGGACAGCAGAGGCAATGACTGCCAAACACACCCACGTGGAGGAGTAAAAGAAGGTATTTTTTGATCCTGCTGAGTGGAACTAGAAACCGTCAGCAAGGACTATAAAGTTTGTAGACAGGACCACCAAAAATGAATGAGTTCCTGCCAATGTCGACCTCAGTAAAAGAGGTATTTGCCATTCATCTGCTCTGTGTCGGCTCAGGAAACTGATGTAGTAGCTGAGACCTGTAGTAGTAGAGTAGGTCTACAGTAGATAGCCTTGAGGATCAATTGTAAATTCTGAGGACAAGCGGGTCCAGAAGAGCTGCAGTGGAGCCCCGTAATGGAGACTAGGTGGTCCGTACTTCACTCTGCAAGGGCACTTCTGAACGTCCTTGCAGATTTTGCTGCTGCATGAGCAGGGATATAACTGCAGGAGCTGCTGGCTCCTAGCAGACTCAGATCAGCTATATAGTGAGGCTAAGGAGACTGTATTCTTCCTATAAGGGGTCGTGCATATACAATGTCGCCCGTGCAGAGCATTGGGGAAAGCAAATTGTGGTCCTCAATACACAAGCACCGTCCGCGTGGACTGCGCTGGTGGATGTGCAACGCCCCCGAGTGGCATTACCACTCTTACGCCCTGCTTTTTATGCTAATATCATTTCATCTATGCATTTATTCCAGGTCCTCCACATTGTGCATTTCCTATTTCTATGCAACTGTATATGTTCATGTAATGTACCTGGTTTACCAATAGGTGGCAGCAAGCATAACAGAGATACAGCTAGAGAGAATGGAACCTTTCTTTCCATTCTAACCCTCTCTCTAAGGAAGGGTGGAGACTAGTTAGTTAGAGGTCAGTCCTGGCTTACCCCAAGCTAGGTGAAGGTGTGCAGGGCCACGTCTCTTTGGGACAAAACCAAGCCAAAACCAAGCCAGCCAGTGCACCCTAAGCTCAGCTGGACATGGAGGCAGAAGCTTGAAGCCTCAGAAGCCAGGAAGAAAGTTCCCTGATATAACTTAAGAGACAGACTACAGAAGGAAAGTGCAGCATACAGCAAAAGCTGAGTTATATAGCCAGCCTGTCAACAGAGCCAGAGAACCACAGATGTAGCAGAGAGGAGTTTGCCTGCCACAGTTTTGTTCATGCTAAAGACTGCTGGGAGCCAAGACAAAGTCCGTAATCTGTTTGGAGAAACGTTCATTGAAAGTAAATCTGCTTTTCAACTTCATCACAAGGTCTTGACTCAATTTGCTCTTCATCCCACAATTATACTACCCCCTTTGTCTGCATCAGAGCCAAGGCCTGGGGTTCCAGTGTATCCAGGTAGGAGCACCGTGACACGTGCACAAAACATAAAGGGACATTATAGTCCACCCTATACCACTCGGCCATTCCTACACCTGGGTACCAACACCATTTCTTAAAGGGACTCTGTCCCGTTGTTGCTTGATTGCAAAAGGCATCACAAAACATTTATCTCATCTCAAAGGGGCCCTCTGTTGCACATGCAGACCCATTCAACTTTAATGGGTCCGCGACTTGTCCGCACCTGCTTCCATGGCCTTTTGCTCCATATCTTCCAAATGGCAGACCCATTCAAGTGAATGAGTCCGCATCTGTGATACAGTGCACACACAGGCAGTGCCCGTATATTGCGGGCACAGCTGGTTCGTGTGCATGAGTCCTAACTGGGACTAAGCCCCAGTTACAGGAGAAATCAACATAAAAAATTACCTTAAGGCCTCATGCACACAACCGTATGTGTTTTGCGGTCCGCAAATAGCGGATCCGCTAAAAAAATGATGTTCCATATGGCATGCGGTTTTTTTTGCGGATCCGTTATTTTTGCGGATCCATTGTAATAATGTCTATCCTTGTCCGCAAACTAGAAAAAAATAGGACATGCTCTATTTTTTTTGCGGAACGGAAAAATGGACATACGGAAACGGAATCCACACGGAGTACCTTCCATTTTTTTGCAGACCAATTGAAATGAATGGTTCTGCATATGGTCCGCAAAAAAAACGGAACGGACACGGAAAGAAAATATGTTCGTGTGCATGAGGCCTAAGGGGGACACAACATGTAAAAAAAATTATAAAACAAAAGCTTTCTACTGTATCCCCTATATCAAAAGCCACCAAGAATTACTATTTTTTCTATTTGTTTTAACATTTTTCCAGGTATAAAAAAAAATGAAAACAAAAAATACTAAAATAAAAATTGCATAAAAATAAAGCCCCACGAATCACCAAAATTATGGACGCCTTATGTATTAAAAAAAAGAAGTATTTGGTCATGAAGGGGGAAAAATGAGAGAGGGAGTCTTAAACTGCTTAAAGGGATTTTGCAGGATTTTTATATTGATGGCCTATCCACAGGACAGGTCATCAATATCAAATCGGACAGGGTCTGACTCCCGGCACCCCACCGATCAGCTGTTTGAACAAGCCACAACGCTCCAGTGAGCACTATGGCCTCCTCACAGTTTACTAACCACAGCGCTGTCCATTGTATAGTGGCCGTTCTTGGTATTGCAGCTCAGTCCATTCACATGAATGGGGCTGAGCTGCAAATAGGCCATGTTACTGATGAATGTGACGTCACTGGCCTAGGAAGAGGTTGATCAGCTGGGGTGTGCCGGGTGTCGGACCCTCGCTGATATTGATGACCTATACTGAGGACAGTCTCTTTAATCTCCCCAGAGTATCAGTTTTGGAGTGAGAATTATGAATCTTTCTACAAGAGAAACGGTCTCCAGTCTTGGTACGCTGTCATGGATCCCCTCTCCATCTGCACTGGCGTGTAGCCCATGCTCTATTACATGGGAATTTGGGTAGGGTCCTCCGTGCCCCAAATCAAAGACCCTATAATGCAAACTGTAGGAACACTGGTTGAATAGGAGACATACTGAAACATGTAGCGCAAGGCTAGCTGTAGGTTCTGGGTCACACATGACCTCCTAAGGGGCCACGTGTTACTGCGGGGCCCCCGCCTCATTACTTGATGCTTTCAGCTATTGTTCTTCGTTGTCAGGTTGTAAAGTTCTGTGATCCAAGGCGACCAGCTTGTCCAAATAGCATGTGAGCGACTCGCCGCATGGGGCGACGGGATAATTTAATTCAATTTTACTCGTTAGACGGAAGGCAATTTATTTCCGCCTGTATAAAAGGTTTCACGGTGAAGAAAATGATTGTTATTACGGGCGCTTTAATCTGCCTCCCAGGCTTACCGCATTGAAGGGAAGTTCTCGTGTTGTTTTTCTGCCTACAACTACATTTCTAGATAAATGAAAGTGTTCTCGGATGGTTTCCGCAGCCTCGGAAGGTTCTTCTAAGAATATTTCTGAGGACACATGTATACGTATTGTCTTCTTACTATGTGGATAACAGGGATCAGAGAGGTAGCCCCCGAGAAAGGACGGAAACTTGTGCCCCAAGCACGCTTTACGGATATATAATCTAAGGCCCCTTTCACACGAGCGATTTTCCCGCGCCGCGGTGCAATGTGTGACGTGAACGCATAGCACCCTCACTGAATCCTGACCCATTCATTTCAATAGGTCTGTGTACATGAGCGTTGTTTTTCACGCATCTCTTCTGCGTTGCGTGAAAATCGCAGCATGTTCTATATTCTGCGTTTTTCACGCAGCCCTGGCCCCATAGAAGGGAATGGGGCTGAGTGAAAAAACGCATTGCATCCACAAACAAGTGCGGATGCGATGTGTTTTTTACTGATGGTTGCTAGGAGATGTTGTTTGTAAACCTTCAGTTTTTTATCACATGCGTGAAAAACGCATTTAAAACATATTGCACCTGTGCGGAAAAAATGTAACAACTGAACGCAATCGCAGGCAAAACTGAATGGCTTTGCCTGCGAAATCGCACAGTTTTCACTGAACGCATCCACAACGCATCCGGACCTAATCCGGACACGCTCGTGTGAAAGAGGCCTAAGTGTCAGGGCTGCCATCAGCGTGGCGCAGAATATTACTGCACCCAGGGGCCCAGCCAAATAAAGACCCCACTGGGCCACCCGTCACCACAGACGTAAATGATAAACATTTTTCTGCTTGAAGCTGCCACTAGGTGGCATACAACCTGATACCGCTACTCTTAAAGGGGTTATCCCATGAATGATGTAAAAAGAAATGATAATCAGACATCATATAGGACATTAAAATCTATTTCTAACAAAGCTAGAACCAGCCCTGGACCTCACATGGATCCAGAGATCTCCCCATTCATGGCTCCAGTTGTTCTGTTAGATTCTTTTCAGGCTAGTAGTTCAGAGGGGAATGGGGGGTGTCCTTTCTGATGCAGCTTGCCCTAGCACAACTCAGGGGGTCTGTTAATTCTGCTGCAGCTATCTTTATATCAAAGCTCAGTGGGCATGCTCTTTAGGCCTCATGCACACGAACGTATTTTGGGTCCGCGTCTGAGCCGCATATTTTGTGGCTCAGACCCATTCACTTTAATGGGGCCGCAAAAGATGCGGACAGCACTCCGTGTGCTGTCCGGCTCCTTTGCTCCGTTCCGTGACCCCGCAAAAAAAATATAGCATGTCCTATTCTTGTCTGTTTTGCGGATAAGGATAGGCATTTCTACAATGGGCCGCGTTCCAACGTGCAACAGCTTCTGTGTTTTGCGGATCCGCGGATTGCGGACCGCAAAACACCTACGGTCGTGTGCATGAAGCCTTGTGCTGTAGCTCTCTCCCTGTAAATGTCACAGTAGATATTGCTGGTTGAAATGAGCACGTGCGTCCACCTCAGTAGATGGACGTGCACATTACTATACGGATTATACACCAGGGGGCAGTATTACAATGAAGATGATAGAATATCACCCATTTAATGTTTACAAGCAAGAGGAGCATTACATATTGCAGCTCTCTCCCTATCACACCTCAGGGAGCATGTCCTTTCGGCACTCTCTCTGTCACAGAGCTGTGGGCATGTCCTTTCTTTTGCGGCTATCTCTCTGTCACAGCCCTGGGGGGCATGTCCTTTCTGAAGCAGTTCTCTCCCTATTAAAGCTCAGGGAGAGTGTAATTTCTGGTTCAGCACTCTCTTTGTCACAGCTCAGGCGGCAGGGTTTTCATCCAGCCTTCCCAGAATCCTCTGCCGGACTAAAAGTCGGACATGCAGGACTTTTAGTCCGGCGATCTCCGGCCGTGCACTGCCGTGCTGCACCGTAGCTCCACCCCCTGCCCCATTATAGTCAATGGGGACGGAGCGGCAGCACGGCAGTGCACGGCCACTTGCGGCAGGACGGATGCGGCAGCCTGCCGGATCCGTCCTGCCGCAAGTGTAAAAGTACCCTAAGTCAAGTCCTACTCCTAAATTACTGCATTCATTTTGAGATCTGGCATTGGAAAGCTGATCCTATTGACAGCATTGATCAGTATTGGCAGCCATATTGATTGTTACCCAGCCTTCCTAGAAAAAGAGAAAACTAAGATAAAACTTTATTTATTTTATTAATTTATTTATTTATTATTATAAATAAATTATATTATATATATTTATATTATTATTTCCCCCCCCCCCCCCTGAAATTAACCCTGTAACATAAAGACATGTTGGCCTTCATACATGTCCCTATGAGAATACACCATTTTCCTCTGGTCCTATGCCCCCCCACCCTAATCTCATTTCCCACCCCGCCATAAATCACTGTGATGCTGCCATCTCTGCCTCACGTCTATGCTCTGCTTGGAGTGTATCAGAGGAAACACCTCATTTTTTATATTAATTGAAATACCACATATATTCCACTACATCCCCACACTGCGGCTCCGAGGAGCGGAGGAGGGGTCATTTATCACAGTCCTGCTGAGATCTCCAGAATTCGTATTCTATCCGCAGGTTCATCAGGTTACAGAATAATGGAAGAAATAAGAATATCATAAAGGCCTGGAAATCTCTAATGCTTGTAATATAATGCCAGAATGTTAGGATCGAGGCAACATTGATTTAACATTTCACGGAAATCCAGACCGACTGGAGGTATGGACAAAGATATACGAAATAGTATATGTAAACAGCAGGTGCCAATATGACCTTAAAGGGAAAGTACAAATATTACCAACACTGACCTCATCCTCTTCTTGATCCTGTCCCAAGAAGGTAACAGGATAGGGTGTCCCTGGAGGTATCCATATTGTCCCCCCTTTTATGCCATCTAGTGCTAGCGCATGTGAAACAGTAGGATTGATAGAAGGGGAGGAGCTTAGGATGTAGGATTGATAGAAGGGGAGGAGCTTAGGATGCCCTGGCCTTTCGTCAATAAACAGCTGAAGTGACCACATATTTTCATTTTCATTCATTTCATTTTCAGATTTCTCAAATAATTAAATTGACTGACAACGAGGTGTTTTTTGTGAATGTTCATATCTAAATTATATTACTCCTGATGGTAAACGCCCCATAAGGCTACATGCACACGACAGTTGTTTTTTGCTGTCCGCAAATAGCGAATCCGTCTTCCTTTTTTTACCCATCCACATCCATTCCGTGTGTCCGCAAATTTTGTAGGTTATGTTTCCATGTGTCTTCCGAAGGCTTGAACCAGTTTCTTAAAGTACCTGTACAAGTGCCCTGGTTTCCAAGCAACCATCCGCAAAAAAAACGGATGCGGATGACAAACGGATGGCTTCCGTTGGTCATCCGCATTTTTTGCGGACCCATTGACTTCAATGGGCCCGCAAACCGTTTTTTGTGGACAAGAATAGGACATGCCATATTTTTTTTGCGGACATGAAATGCGGACAGCAGACGCGGACAGGCAACGGAAGAGGCATCCGCATTTTTAACGGATCCATAGAAATGAATGGGAAACCATCGGATCCGCAAAAAAACCGGAATGGAGGCCGTAAAAAAACACTGCCGTGTGCATGTAGAAATGTACTCCACACATGGAGTACTGTGTACAGTTCTGGGCTCCTGTGAACAAGACA
The DNA here is from genome assembly GCA_033119425.1 of Bufotes viridis. Taxonomy (NCBI): domain Eukaryota; kingdom Metazoa; phylum Chordata; class Amphibia; order Anura; family Bufonidae; genus Bufotes; species Bufotes viridis. Next base: position 29,508,951 of record CM065594.1, on the reverse strand, counting down.
GAAATAGCAGAGCTGGAGAGGGTTCAGAGGAGGGCAACTAAAGTAATAACTGGAATGAGGGATCTACAGTACCCTGAAAGGTTATCAAAATTAGGGTTATTCACTTTAGAAAAAAGACGACTGAGGGGAGATCTAATAACTATGTATAAATATATCAGGGGTCAGTACAGAGATCTCTCCCATCATCTATTTATCCCCAGGACTGTGACGAGGGGACATCCTCTGCGTCTGGAGGAAAGAAGGTTTCTACACAAACATAGAAAAGGATTCTTCACTGTAAGAGCAGTGAGACTATGGAACTCTCTGCCTGAGGAGGTGATGATGGTGAGTACAATAAAGGAATTCAAGAGGGGCCTGGATGTATTTCTGGAGTGTAATAATATTAGGGTACTTTCACACTTGCGTTGGTGCGGATCCGTCTGTTTATTTGCACAGACGGATCCGCACCTCTAATGCAAACGTTTGTATCCGTTCAGAACGGATCCGTTTGCATTAGCTTTAAAGAAAAATGACAAAGTCCAAAACGGATCCGTTTTGAATTACATTGAAAGTCAATGGGGAACGGATCCGTTTTCAAATGCACCATATTGTGTCACTGACAACGGATCCGTCCCCATTGACTTACATTGTAAAAAAAAACGGATCCGTTAGGCTCCGCCTCTTCAGACGGACACCAAAATGCTGCATGCTGCGTTTTGGTGTCCGCCTCCAAAACGGAATAGAGGCGGAACAGAGCCGAAGTGATGCATTCTGAACGGATCCTTATCCATTCAGAATGCATTGGGGCTTAACTGATCGGACTGAAACGGATCTCACAAACGGAATCCAAAACACTAGTGTGAAAGTAGCCTTACAGGTTATAGCTACTAGAGAGGGGTCGTTGATCCAGGGAGTTATTCTGATTGCCTGATTGGAGTCGGGAAGGAATTTTTTCCCCTTAAGTGGGGACAATTGGCTTCTGCCTCACAGGCGTTTTTTGCCTTCCTCTGGATCAACTTATAGGAAACAGGCCGAACTGGATGGACAAATGTCTTTTTTCGGTCTTATATACTGTGGTACTATGTTACTAAGTTACTATGTTACTAAATAACTGATCAAATAACTAAAGTGTAAACTCAGCCTTATGTTTGTATTAGGGCTCATGCACACGACCGTATTTTCTTTCTGCTTGCGTTACGTTTTTTTTGCGGACCGTATGCGGAACCATTCACATCAATGTTTCTGTTTTTCCGCATGGACGTTCCGCAAAAAAGTAGTGTATGTCCTATTATTGTCCACAAATCACGGTCCAAGGCCCCATTCAAGTCAATAGGTCCGCAAAAATATGGAACGCACATGGAACACATCCGTATTTCGCAGATCCATACTGTAGGAATTCTATGCCCAGCCCATATTGCTCATGTGTTTGGTGATTAATAAGTTACTGTTTCAGTAGACGATCCGCAAAAATATGATCAAATACGGAAACAATACGGATATGTTTTGTGCAATAACGGAACGGAAGAGGACTTAAATTAGAGAAAAAAAACACCTCAGATACTGAACGGATCCGTAAAAAATGGACCGCAAAACAGCAACGGTCGTGTGCCTGAGCCCTTACTCTTTACAGCCCCTCCCTAATACTGTCAGCAGTATTCAAAACTGCTGACAGATTCCCTTTAATGGCTTATGTTACTGACGTGTGTCCAATTAGCGCTGGAAGACTGTGTGAGGGAAAAGTCTATTGATAAGGGGAGAGGTAACCAAAGAATTCCAAGAGGAATAACAGAGTAAGGCCTCTTTCACACGAACGTGTGGGCACCGTGCCCGTGCTGTGGCCCGCAATGCACGGGTACCGACCGTGGGGCAGCCGCAGCGGATCGTGGACCCATTAACTTGAATGGGTCCGTGATCCGCCCGTTCCGCAGAAAGATAGGACATGTTCTATCTTTTTGCGGAACGGAAGTACGGGACGAAACCCCATGGAAGCACTCCGTAGCTTGGAAGTAAGAAGAGACAGAGGGGATATGATAGAAACTTTTAAATACATAAAGGGAATCATCACGGTAAAAGAGGAGAGAATATTTAAAAGAAGACAAACTGCTACAAGAGGACATAGTTTTAAATTAGAGGGGCAAAGGTTTAAAAGTAATATAAGGAAGAATTACTTTACTGAGAGAGTAGTGGACGCATGGAATAGCCTTCCTGCAGAAGTGGTAGCTGCAAATACAGTGAAGGAGTTTAAGCATGCATGGGATAGGCATAAGGCCATCCTTCATATAAGATAGGGCCTGGGGCTATCCATAGTATTCAGTATATCGGGCAGACTAGATGGGCCAAATGGTTCTTATCTGCCGACACATTCTATGTTTCTATGTTCCGTTCCGTCATTCCGCTCCGCATCTCCGGATTTGCGGACACATTGAAATGAATTGGTCTGCATCCGTGATGCGGAATGGCCACAGAATGGTGCCCGTGTATTGCGGATCCGCAAATGTGGTCCGCAATACGGGCACTCGTGTGCAATAGGCCTAATGACGCAATGCATCCGTTTAAGAATGACAGCTCTTTTTAAAGAGGAATAGGTAATCAGCTGATGGGCCAGTGTCTGAATCAAGTCAGATTTTTTAGGCATAAATTATCTATATTTAAAAAAACAATACTGAAATCTTGCAGTTTTGCCTCTGAGCAGATCCGGTGCTATCTGGTCACCTGCGCCATAATCTCATGCCACTAACCGCTCCTATCTGCAGAATGGGCATCGTGAAGTGAAGGAGAGCACAACGCGCATTCGCGGGGGCTCTCCATTCACTGCTCTGGGAGTCCGGCTGTTCTTGGAAGTTCCATAGCGGTGAATGGAGAGCGAACAGTGCGAAGACAGCCACCTCTCCATTCACCTGTGTGGGACTGACAGGAATAGACAAGCCAGGGCTTTGCTATTTCCGGAACTGCCATAGCCATAAATTGAGGGTGTCCATGCTTGCGAGGTGCGTTCTTCTTCACTTTGGAGGTCCTGTTCTGGAGAGAGGTGTGACTCCTAGAGGAGGGAACCACACCGATCTGTCTTTGATGCCATATCCGATACGCCATTACTCTGAGAGGAGAATACCCCTTTATACTCATCGGTGGAAGTGCCAGGGGTCGAATATTGATCAGATATTAGCGCTCAATATTACAGTGTAAAAAACCCAATTTTTACCGTCACGGGGTGATAATAGTATTGACATGAAAGAGTGTAATATATAAATGATCACACTGCGCCTCTGATTTCCATTAGGACACGTGTACACGCAGAAGGCCAAAGGACAGGCAGACATGGACTGCTTTCCAACTGACCTAATTCCAGTACAATTCCCCTTAGGGCAGGCGTCAGCAATGAGGACACGAATCCCAGTAAAAAAATGGGAAAACAAAAATACTACCAAATCTCTTTCCGATGACGAGAGCGCGCCTTTCCCACAGCCCCGTTAGTTAACGGGATCAAGCCGCAGCAAAGTTCAATTTTCTGCTAATTCCCTATTGCAATTCATTTAAAACCAATTGTCATTAAGCGAATTATCCGACTGTGCCGGCAAATGGCTTGTGAATCTGTGTCACCGAGATAAGGAGGCTCAGACGCCTCTTAAAAAAAAAAAAAAAGTAGATATCTCCAACAGAATGGAGACGTTTGCCCTGTAAAGGAAATACAAAGTATTAAATCTGACCTCGCCATAAATATAGAACCGGTCAAGTTCATGTTCTTGAACAGCTGCAGATTTTATGGAAATATGCTGAACGTACCGACGAGGCTGACAAGGCCTGAACTGGGATGACCTGGCAGCAGCGTCTTATACCAATTATCTCATTTTCAGTCTTTCTTCCTTATAGCAGAATAACACCTTGGAATGTAATACCAACACACAGGGATGTAGCAGAGCCAGATCTGCTGCACCTGTTACTAGATAAGACCCTAGCACCTAGACTCGATAAATCAGAACTTCTGAAATTCTTCAAGTTTCTCGATGAGGGGCAGAGCTGTCCTGGGTTCAGCAAGTCGTCTCGTCCCAGGACAGAAGAGTAGTCACAATGTCACAAGTCTTACTACATTCCGGCCCCCTGAAAACACAAGACAGGAACAAGAAGTTACAAGTTACGGTAACTTCCTTCTTGTGGCAAAAGAGGTGAGACCCTGAAGAAGGTACCTGGGAAACGGAAGTCCACATATCCCTCTTTTGTCATAAATGTCCACTTGAAGCAAATCTCCCTACCGTCCCTTTTTAAACAAAACTTTTCTGAAATAGTCTTTATGCAAATGTACTCCAATATGGGCATTTCTGGGAAATTCGGTGGGTGCTCCTGGGTGGATCAGATGGGGCTTAAAGTGTCCTAAAAATCAGAATTTAGTTTTTGGGAGGTCTGCACTGGTGCGGCCCAGGCATCTCGATGGTTTGGCTGATGAAATCCTGTTCAGAGGCAACTACCGCCTACAAATTGTCGGTTGGAAAATGGTGGGTGGATACGTGATGAGTTCTAAAAGCAGATGCTCCTGGAAAACGAAAAGTGAACGTCCAGATGGGTAGAAGCAGTCAGCAGTCCTCATCTCCCCTGGCACTATTAGGGTCCATTCACACATCCGTGTGTGTTTTGCGGATCGACGGATCCGCAAAACACGGACTACGGCGATGTGCGTTCCGCAATTTGCGGACCGCACATCGCCGGCACTACATAGAAAATGCCTTTTCTTGTCTGCAATTGCGGACCAGAATAGGACATGTTCTATTTTTTTCGGGAACGCGATTGCGGGCCCGGAAGTGCGGATCCGCAATTGCGGACCCGAGCGGGACATCGTCTGTCCCCTTTGAAATTATTGGGTCCGCAATTACGTTCCGCAAAATACGGAACAGAATTGCGGACGTGTGAATGGACCCTTAATCAGATATCTGTCATGTCCCAGTGTGCAAAATCAAGGCCTATCCCTTTAGTGGTATATTTCTTGCCCATATTAGTGTACTTTCACACTTGCGTTGAAGGATTCCGTCAGGCAGTTCCGTCAACGGAACTGCCCGACGGATCCGTTAAAACGTTTGAAAATGGATTTCATTTGCAAACGGATGCGTTTTCAGATCTGTTTGACAATTGTATTGAAATAACGGATCCGTCTTTCCGTTGTCATCCGTAAAAACAGATCCGTTATTTATTCTTTTACCATTTTTAAAGGTCTGCGCATGAACAGAGTGGAGGAACGGATCCGTTAATGCGTCAATTTTCAATGACGGATCCGCCCTTAATACATTTCAATGGAAATTAATGGCGGATCCGTCTTTTCCGTCAAGTGTTTCCGCTTTTTAGGACAGAGATAAAAATACAACATTCTGCGCTTTTATCTGCGTCCAAATAACGTGAAAGGACTGAACTGAAGACAAACTGATGCAAACTGAACGGATTTCTCTCCATTCAGAATGCATTAGGATAAAAATGCCCCGAGGACGGAACTCAATGACGGAAAAGAATAACGCCAGTGTGAAAGTACCCTTAGCCACATTATATGTGTGTCTGGTCATCTTAAAGGGGTTATCCCATGACTAATGTAAAAAATAGAAATCATACAGTACATGACAACCTCTTTTCAACAAAGCTAGAACCAGCCCTGTACCTCACATGGATCCAGAGATCTCTCCATTCATTGCTCTGCTAGATTTATATCAAGCTGGCAGCTCAAGGGGAGTGTCCTTTGTGCTGCACCTCCAATCTGGACCCTGCTCTCTCTTTCACAAGTCAGGAAGCAGTCAAAGAATCAAACTGAGCATGTGCGGCCATCTCAGTGAGCAGGACAAAGAAATAAGAAAAAAAACTAGCAGCAGGTGGCGCTATACAGGTACATTGTATTGAATAACTTAGTGGCTATGCTAAATCTTTAATTACATGCAATTACAAGAGTATCGAGATCCAAGTGCTGGTTGGAAAACTGTAGAATATTTTCTATGGGACAACCCCTTTAAGTAAATATATTTCAGACTAGTCCAAAAGGGAAGTGCATGGTGCATGTTCTTTATCATCTTTAAGATTTAGAGGGGTTTTCCAAAAATTACATTTTGATGATCTATCCACAGGTGATTAGTATCAGACTGGTGGTGGTATACTAAGCAGAGCGCCCCACGTTTTATAGTGTCTGGTCTTGGTATTGCAGCTCAGTCCCATTCACCTGAATGGGACTGAACTGCACAAAGGACACGAGACTGATGAGTGTGACGTCTCAGGCTGGTACTGAGCGCCACAGCCCCTTCCAACAGCAGAAGGGTGGGGGTGCTAGAAATCAAACCCGATCAGATACTGATGACTTATCCTGAGGATAAGTCTTGAATATTTAATTAAGGAATAAGTAAAAATAATGCAGATTTTGTATCTCTAGTTGCCTATTTCAGCGTCTCGTTTGTTCACCTTTGTACAGTAGACATGAGTGATTTATTCACTTCCGTCCATAGGATACTTCTGCATCCTGCTCTGGTCTCATGACTCAGCAGCCTCGGCTTCCGCCAGCTACAACCCTCTCCACTGCGCGGACTACGTGACCACCTCCGATCTGGACCCTCCTCCATCTGAAAATATTCACTGAAGTAGCAACCTGTCTGCTCATTGCCTTGTCATATGGTGGACTGTGCAATGGTAGAAGTTCTCCACCTTCCAGTACACACAGCAGCATATGGTGGCCATATTTTGCGGCTTGGGCGCGGACCCATTCACTTCAATAGGGCGGCAAAAGATGCGGACAGCACACGGAGTTGCTCCGTTTCGTGGACCCGCAAAAAAAATAGAGCGTGTCCTATTCTTGTATGAGATAGATAGATAGATATGAGATAGATAGATAGATAGATAGATAGATAGACAGATAGACAGACAGACAGACAGACAGATAGATAGATAGATAGATAGATAGATAGATAGACAGACAGAGACAGACAGACAGACAGACAGACAGATAGATAGATAGATAGATAGATACAGAAAAACGGGCAGCACAGCCGATAAGTGAAGCTCAGTAGTATGGGTGCCAGCAGCTTTTGGGGGCGATCAACCCACCTACTTACATAAAAAAATGAAATCCGCAGCACATCCAAATTTCAAGTGTGTTTATTCACCAGAAAAAATCCACTGAGTGAATAAACACACTTGAAATTTGGATGTGCTGCGGATTTCGTTTTTTTAGACAGATAGATAGATAGATAGAGAGAGAGAGAGAGATAGATAGATAGATAGATAGATAGATAGATAGATAGATAGATAGATAGACACATAGATAGATAGATAGATAGATAGATAGATAGATAGATAGGAGAGATAATAGATAAGCAAAAGATAGATATTAGATATATAGATATGAGATAGATAGACATAGAGACAGAAAGATAGATAGATACTTAGATAGATAATGATAATATAGATAAATAATAATAGATAGATTCCTTGGATTATATAGCATCCACTGCACCGCATGCTACCGCAAGAAGCAAAATAACTTATTACTATTTTCTAAGAAGGGTGGGAGAAAACCAGTACCGAGAGGAAACTCAGGCAAACAGGAGGTGAACATAGAAACTCATGTACACAAATTTTAGATTTTCAGACGAGACAGATATGAGATAGATAGATAGATAGACAGACAGACCGATAGATAGATGTAAGATAGATAAATATATATAATTATTTTATGCACTTATATATAGTGCTGACATATTCCGCAGCGCTTTACAGACATTATCATCACTTGCTGTTCCCAGTGGGGCCGACAATGTAAGTTCCCTTTCGGTAAATCTTTGGAGTGTGGGAGGAAACCGGAGGAAACCCACACAAACCCACCGGGAGCACATACAGACTCCATGTAGATCTTGTCCTTGGTTGAATTTCAACCCATAAGATAGATAGATATCAAATAGATAGATAGATAGATAAATAGGAGATCGATAGATATAAAATAGATAAATAGGAGATAGATAGATAGATAGATAGATAGATAGATAGATAGATAGATATTCTCGATAGATAGATAAATAGACAGACAGATAGATATAAAATAGATAGATAGATAGATAGACAGACAGACAGATAAATAGACAGACAGACAGATAGATAGATAGATAGATAGATAGATAGATCATTACAACTGCTCTATTTAACTTGAAGAACATCTACAGCACCTGCAGGGTTAATAATCTGGGTTCCTCCTTATGGCGTTGCTGATGGCGCTGTGTCACCACGTTCCTATTAATTATTAAAGATTGGTGTTCAGTCTGCAGCCTCATACATAACACAGGTAATTTACTCTGCCCTTTAAACAACTGTATCCACATCAGCAGAACAAACCCTCATCATCTCTTCTGACACTGAAACCAATAGCGGAATGCTTAAAGTCAGCAGAGCCGGAAATAATGGCATTCTGCACGGTGCAGTGGGAACAGAGGCGCATTCATCCCCTCTATGCATACGTGGGGAGATTTAAAGGCCACATCTAATCTGAGACAATGCACTTCCCACAAACAGAAAAATGGTAAGAATGGCCGCCGTCCATGTAACAGCGATGGCCGCGTGGACTTAATAATGATAAGGATTCTCTTAGAATATAGAAAACTCTGGCAGTGCTTATCTCACCGAGGAACAAAGGGTCAGATGTTGAAAGCCGTCCGGACGCAAACATACACGTCAGATTGACAGCTTACCCTGTAGGGAGCCACAAAAATTCTATGATTTCCCTTTGTGATATGGCCCTTTTACACCGGCGGAGGATCGGGTCCATTACTGAAAACGGACATTCATATGAGCGCTTATCCTGATAACTGGCCCGTGTAATGGCGCTGCCAATCACCTGACAAATGAGCAGAACACTTATTTGTCAGCAGGTCGAATCTTTCATGCGGTAGCACATCACCCCATGTAAATAGGGACGTGCTGCCGACAATATAAAACGTGAATAGGGTACAAATAGTCTAATTGATCGGCTTGTATATCATCGATCGCCACTCATTCAAAGTCTGTGGGGGGTTTAGTGACCCTCTCCCCTTGTTTTAAAAGTCAGGAAAGGATAAAAAAGCTTAGAAAAACTAGCTACAGGTAAAACATAATCAAATGTGTGAAAAAGACTGCAGATCAGACTACACAGAGGTTATTTGTAGTCTGTTACCATGGAGACATAGATCTTCCCAGGTGCTGCAGAAACAAAACAGTAGGTAATTTTAATGAAAACATGTTGCAAAGTTGCTACAATTTTCATTTTCGATACATTTCAACAACACAATTGGTTATGAAGGTAGACACGAAGGCTACATGCACACGCCTTAAAAAAAAACAGACAATCAGTTTTTCATGACCATTTTTCAACCATTTGTGCCACCATTTTCTGCCGTTTTTTAATGGCCATTTTGACTCAGTTTTTCATGGCTGTTAAAAATGAATGAATTTCATTGGCTTCTTTTTAAAAAAAATCCCAACCCCTGCAGTATATATAATGGCCCCCAGCAGTAATAATAGCCCCATAGTGGCCCCCAAAGTCCCCCATAGTGGTCATCAGTTGTAATGTTTGTTTTGTAGCAGAAAAAAATGACCTCATCCGCTTGCACGCGCAGAGGCAGTCGCTCCTTTCTTGATTGGGAAGGACCAGCGCTCAAGAGCGATGACGTCACAGTGCGCTTCCAACATGATTGCGTGGTGACGTGATCATGCTGGAGAGCAGGTCCTTTGGCAGGTACTTCAAAATCAAGAGAAGAGAGAATGCCTGTGTGATTTTTTTTAACCCCTAAAAGGCCATGTTGTACTAGTGTACCTGTTTTTAACAGGCGTTACACATGTGCACTCCGGTCTAAGCGGCCCACTGCTTTCAATGGAGTCTGTCTGGCCGTGAAGACGGCTAAAAATAGGAAATATCCAATTTTTTGATGGCCGCTATTCACTAGCCGTTAAAAAAAAGGCCATGTGAATAGCCCCCTAGACTGAAATGGCTCTCAACCCAGCTGTGTACAGATAGCCTAAGGCTTATTGCACACGACCGTATGGTTTTGCGGTCCGTTTTTTACGGATCCGTTGTTCCGTTTTTGTTATCCGTTGTGTTTCCGTTTCCGTTCCGTTTTTCCGTATAGCATATACAGTATACAGTAATTACATAGAAAAAATTGGGCTGGGCTTAAAATTTTTAATAGATGGTTCCGCAAAAATGGAACGGATACGGAAGACATACGGATGCATTTCCGTATGCGTTCCGTTTTTTATACGGACCCATTGACTTGAATGGAGCCACGAACCGTGATTTGCGGGCAATAATAGGACATGTTCTATCTTTGCACGGAACGGAAATACGGAAACGGAATGCATACGGAAACACTTCCATTTTTTTTGTGGACCCATTGAAATGAATGGGTCCGTATACGGACCGTATACGGAACTCATAAAAACGGCCCGTACACCCGCAAAAAAAACGGTCGTGTGCATGAGGCCTAAGGCTTATTGCACACGACCGTATGGTTTTGCGGTCTGTTTTTTACGGGTCCGTTGTTCCGTTTTTGTTATCCGTTGTGTTTCCGTTTCCGTTCCGTTTTTCCGTATAGCATATACAGTATACAGTAATTACATAGAAAAAATTGGGCTGGGCTTAAAATTTTCAATAGATGGTTCCGCAAAAACGGAACGGATACAGAAGACATACGGATGCATTTCCGTATGCGTTCCGTTTTTTATACGGACCCATTGACTTGAATGGAGCCACGGACCGTGATTTGCAGGCAATAATAGGACATGTTCTATCTTTGCACGGAACGGAAAAACGGAAATATGGAAACGGAATGCATACGGAAACACTTCAGTTTTTTTTGTGGACCCATTGAAATGAATGGGTCCGTATACGGACCGTATACGGAACTCATAAAAACGGCCCGTACACCCGCAAAAAAAACGGTCGTGTGCATGAGGCCTAAGGGTAAATTCACATCACCATTTCGTTTTCCGTTCTGATCCATTAGAAATACAGAAAAAAATAAAAGTGGATCCTATGCTTACTTTGTATAAGTTTTAGCCATTTCCATCTAAGATCCATTATTTTAGGCGGAGGACTTTTTTTTCCCATTTACAATAACGGATCTCTGGCGAAAATGGCTAAAACGGAGGCAAAATTAGCATAACGGATTTTCAAAATAAAGTAACCCCTTTATTGTTTGTTTGTTTTCTGTCCTTCTGACAAATCAGAAGAACGGAAAATGAGACGGTGATGTGAATCTACCCTTGGCCACGAATGGTCTAAACGTGATGTGAAATCAGCGAGATCAAAATTAAAATGAAGAGCTACAGTAATTAAAAGGAGCACCTTCCAGATAATGAATTGCTGAGCCTGGGATGTGTCAACGTCTTCAATTAAAATAGCGACTAGTATGATGATACCGTGTCAGCACAAAGGGATTAGTGCACTGACCCATAGCTAGGCCACGGAGGAGGAAACAAATACTAGTCCAGCGTTTTTTCTAGTCTTTTTTATTTATTTTAGTTTGCAAAAAACACTGGGTCCAGACATTTTAGAAAAACCAACAGTGCGCCATAAAACGCACTACACATAATGCTATCGGTGGCATTTTTCTTCAATATTGGTACTATTGGTGTTTTCTAGGTATGGCATTTTCTTCAGGCTTTATTCTATAGGCTTCTGTATAAGATGTACACTATCTGATTAACTGCTAATACAGGAAATACTAAATATAAAAGCAAGACCATCAGGTTAAAAATAATATATGTAAGTAAAATATCATGTCAAAACCGCCGAGGAAGTGAGATGAAACACCCTGCTAAACCTTACATTATATATATATATAAGACATGGCTGGGACTCCCAGCCTATGTATGTGTGGTTTCACACTGGAGGTAACTGGGAGCTGTTACGCTCTTGTAAGGCTACTTTCACACTTGCGGTGTGAGGACCCGGCAGGTAGTTCCATCGACGGAACTACCCGACGGAACCGTCATACCGCATGACAACTGAAAGAATTTGGAGATGGAAAGGACGGATCCGTCCTAATTTTTTTTTCACAGTTTTAAAGGTCTGCGCATGCGCAGACCGGAAGGATGGATCTGTCGTTGCGGTATTTGTAAAGCCGGATCTGGCACTAATACAAGTCAACGGGAATACGGCATTCCATTATGTGTTCCGGAATTTTAGACAGAGATAATACCGCAGCATGCTGCTGTGTTTTCCCTGTCTAAAAAACGTTCACATACTGAACTGAAGACGTCCTGATGCATACCGAACGGATTTCTCTCCATTCAGAATGCATAGAGATAATACTGATCAGTTGTTTTTTTTTTCCAACGACGGAACTCTATCCCGGAAAAGAAAAACGCTAGTGTGAAAGTAGCCTTAGGCCTCATGCACACGGCCGTTGTTCATTTCAATGGGGCCGCAAAAGATGCGGACAGCACTCCGTGTGCTGTCCGCATCCGTTGCTCCGTTCCGTGCCCCCGCAAAAAAAATAGAGCATGTCCTATTCTTGTCCGTTTTGCGGACAAGAATAGGCATTTCTATAATGGGCTGCGTTCCGTTTCGCAAAATGCGGAACGGAACGCGGATCAGCTTCCGTGTTTTGCGGATCCGCGATTTGCGGACCGCAAAACACCAACGGTCGTGTGCATGTAGCCTTATTCGCCCACTGGCCCCTGGTACTGCACAGGTAGGTTAGCGTTAGGTCCCGTGTCACTTGAGATACCTTGACGGGGTGCGCGGGCTCCGGTATGTCCTTCATAGAAGGATATATTGGCTAAAGTCTCATTTTAACATCAGTGTGAGGGCTTAGTCAGATTTTGTTGATTGCATCCACCACAGTAGTGCATCTATTCTTGAAAATGATTATTTCCTGCATAAACCTACCCATATTGTTGTACATCTAGGGACTAAACACTGCTTAGGGTACTTTCACACTTGTGGCATGGCTATCTGGCAGGCTGTTCCGGCGGGTGAACAGCCTGCCGGATCCGCCATGCCGCAAGTACCCGTGTGCTGCCGAGTTGCCGCTCCAACCCCATTAACTAGAATGGGGCGGGGGCGGAGCTACAGCGCAGCACGGCAGTGAACGGCCGGAGATCGCCGGACTAAAAGTACTGCAGGTCCGATTTTTTAGTCCTGTGATCTCTCTAGTGCACTGCTGTGCTGCGCCGTAGCTCACGGCAGCACACGGGTACTTGCTGCATGGCGGATCCGGCAGGCTGTTCACCCGCCGGAACAACATGCCGGCTAGCTATGCCGCTAGTGTGAAAGTACCCTTACCTGGGACACCCCACAACACCTGCTGTTTCAGAGTTGCTCATTGCCTTCCAGTGGTCTTCATGTTATGGCTGATGAGTGTATATAGAGGGAGAAATACTGCAATGTCCTATGTAATGACCTGAATTCTTTCTATAGCTCCTCACTGTTGCTTATTTTTCTGTCATCATCTCCAATTCCTATTGTTGTCAGCTTCCGGCAGCAGCTTCCTGAACACCTCTGTCACCGGTGTCCCCCTCATACAGGGGGGACCAACTTCCTGAACTTCCCTAACGTATACACATTCCACTACGTAAATGTCCAACGTGGTCTTTCTTTTATGTCATCTCTCTGGACTCATCTGCTTCACTAAATACTTGCATTCCCCCTTAAAATAACCATATGCAAGCATCTTTTCTGAGAACCCTGCTTTGTGCCATTCCTCTGTTATTCCTCCTGGAAAAGCAAGAATCCATTACCATAGTTGCCAACAGTCTCAAATGTGCAGGGACTGTCTCTGAGAGGCAGTTCTGGCAAATTCTGTCTGAAAACGGGCATGTCCTACATTAGCCCTACCTATGATTGAGGCTTTCATGTCCCAAATTTACCAACTGCAATGTTTGTAAGTATGTGTAATGACCCAGAGTGCCATTACCACTCAGCACCCCGCTACTGTCTTCTATGGGCTAACACAGTGTCATCTTATGTATTTATTTCTGTCCACTACGATGTGCATTGCTATTCCTATGTAACTGTTAATGTTCATGTAATGTACCTGGTTCACCAGAAGGTGGCAGCAAGCATGGCAGAGCTACATTTGCAGAGGATGGAACATTCTTTCCATTCTAATTCTCCCTCTAAGGAGGGGAGGGTTCTAGTTAGAGGTCAGTGGAGAGTACCCCCTGCCAGGGGCAGGAAGCAGGCCCACGTCCCTGCTGGACGTGTCCTGCCTAAGCCAGCTAGAGCACCTTCAGCTCTGCTAGATATTGAAGCCACAGCTTGGAGCCTCTGAAGCCAGGAGAAAAAGATCCCTGGTACTGATCTAGAGTCAGACTACAGAGAGAAGTTGCAGCATAAAGTAAGAAGCAAAGTTCTAAAGAAAGCTTGTCAGCACAGCAGAGAGCAACAGATGTAGCAGAGTTGAGTTTGTTTGCCTGCCAGAGTTAATGCTAACGCCTGCTGGGAACCAAGATAAAGTCTGTAAACCGTTCGGAGAGACGTTTATGCAGAGTAAGGCTGTTTTTTCAACTTCATCACAAGGTCTGGACTCAATTTATTTCTCCATCCGCTTCATCAACAATCCCTCTTTTCATTGCTTCGGAGCCAACGCCTAGGGTCCAGCGTATCCAGGTAGGAGCACCGTGACACGTGCACAAAACATTAAGGGACATTTAGGCCACCCTACAGCACTCTTGCATTCCTACACCTGGGTACCACCTACTACAGCATCACTAAAAGGGGCCCTGTGCCCGTGTTGCTTCACTGCAACTGGCGTCACGACAAAACAAGTAACTTTTTCTCTCTTAAAGGGGCCCCTAGCGGCAGCGACACCCTTGTCATTATGTTGTGTCCCTACCTAAACAGACAGTAACAGCTCTGATCGGATAGTAGTGTGTAGGGACACACCCCATTGACAAGAAGAATGCTAACATAGTTGTCATGTATTATTACAATTCCAGGAGGAATAACAGAGGAATGCCACAGTGCAGTGTTCTAAGAAATGATGCACATTAAAATGCTTTAATTAATGCACAACTTCCATTCTCAGTTAATTAATAAAAAAAATTACTCTGCTGGCTCTGCTAGATTCACTTCGGGCTGGCAGCTCAGGGGGTGTCCTTTCTGATACAACCCCCCCCCCCAATCACAGCTCAAGGCTGTGCGTCCCTTCTGTTGTAGTTCTCACTGTCATGGCGCAATGGGTGTGTCCTTTCTGCTGCAGCTCTCTCCCTGTAACTGTCACAGCTTCTAACAGGAGATATGGCTGGTGGCAGCTAAAGAATAGAACTGAGCATGTGCGGTCACCTTTGTAGGCTGGATGTGCACATTAATATACAGGTTAAACACCAGGGGGCGCCATTAAAATTAAGTAAAGAGAAAATTTTTGTAACAGGAATTAAATTAGAAAAGTAACTAATTTTTCATGCTGAATTATGTTAAAATAAGATTTGATGGTGGCACAACCCCTTTAATGTTTACTAGCAGCACATTACATGCCGGTAACAGCCCTGATCCATCACTACGCAGATGTTCAGGGACGGCCTGCTAGCTCCAACATATCGACATGCGCTCTAGGCCTCCGCTCTCTACCATGTAGAACATGTGAATGAAGGGTGACCAGAAGTCAAAATGTTTATTCTAATATTTAAATGACTATTTGATGTTGGGATCTTTGAAGTTTCTGGTCGGGGGTAGGAAGCTTTGAAGACGGCGTTATGTATGAAGTCCTTCCCACAGGACAGCTTTTGTTTGGGGAGACATGAAAAGCTTTGCTTTCAGTGTCTTTCTCTAAGAATACAAGAAGATAAGCGGAAAAGCGGTTTCATTCTGCGAATAATGTGTCCTTTTCAGCAGAGAGCAAAACACGGGTGGAAAAAAAATAAAGGTACAGTAGATTGAATATTTCATAGCAGGAGATCTTTCACTATAAATCCATTCATTCTGGAGGAGAGAGATGTTTCTTCTCGCTTATTCTTGAGCGAAACAGACCCCGGGTGTCGCGGCTGAGATAGCTGCAGGTCTCCTTAGGCCTCACTTGCTCCACTGTCTCTCATGGGCATATCTATTACTAAGCCTGGCATAAAATGGGCCCTGCACGGACTACAGTGAGTGTCGGACTGGGGTTACGGGCCCACTAGAGGAAAACTCCCATCGGGTAGCCACCTTTCCCAACAAAAAATACCGGCCAAGTAAAGCCACACCCCAAAGGGGGTGTATTTGTGGGGGCGATGCCATAATGTGGCTTCCAGTATCCCCATCAGGGCCCCCATATTAATATTAATGCCTCCATTAGTGCCCCCAGAATTAATAATGCCCCCAGTAATAATAATGCCTCCATTAGTGCCCCCAAGGATTAAAAATGCCCCCATTAGTGCCCCTCAATAATATTTATACCCCCAGTAGCGCCCTCCAGAATAGAAAGTGCCCCCAGTAATACCTCCATTAGTGCCCCCCAAAATCAATAATGCCCCCATTAGTGTCCCTCAGTAGTAATAATAATGCCCCCATTGGTGTCCCTCAATAATATTAATACCCCCAATAGCGCCCCCCAGAATTGATAATTACCCCATTAGTAGTGATGCCTCGATTAACGCCCCCTAGAATTAATAATGCCCCCAATGGAAGCGCTCATTAGTAGCAGTCCATATAGGAAAATACCAGTAATTATTATTGCTAGTAGAGAAATACTACCGGCACCGACAGGGGCACTAAATTACCGGCTTGGCCAGCCACAGCTCTCCCCGCTCCGTTCTCCTTGTAGGTGCGGGTCCCAGAGGTGAGATCCGCACCTATCAGACAATGGGGGCAAATCCTAGTGATATGCCCCCATTGTATGTGATGGGAAGACCCCTTTAATTCTGATCCCAGACAACCCCTTTAAATCTGGTTCCCATGTGATACATCTTATTTAACATCACAAGTTTGATCTACAATGTAACCGTCTTTCATAGACTTTCATGAGATTCAGTTTTAAAAGGAGACGTATGTGATGCCCCTAAAGAGTTAAAGGGGTATTCCTATGATTAGCGTTCATTGCATATGCTTAGGATATTTCTGTCACTTCCTATAAATGTCACTGAACAATGCTACATGCATGCAGAGCAAATATTCTTGTCCTCTCTTGCACCAGCTTTAGAGGAGGTAAAGGGTACTCTGACCGATCTGACATCTATGGCCGCCCATACACATTAGAACAATCGTAGACTCATTCAGCCAACAATCAGATCGAATCGGCTGAGCATGCATGTTTTCTGAAGGGGAAAAGCTGGAGAAGGAAAAGATAGGAAAAGCCGGAGAAGGTCGGGAAAGTATAGGTCATCAGTAAAAGGCCTCATGCACACGACCGTATGTGTTTTGCGGTCCGCAAATTGCGGATCTGCAAAAAAAAACGGATGCCGTTCCGTATGGCATCCGTTTTTTTTGCAGATCCGTTATTTTTGCAGATCCATTGTAATAATGCCTATCCTTGTCCGCAAACTAGAAAAAAAATAGGACATGCTCTATTTTTTTGCGGAACGGAAAAATGGACATAGGGAAACGGAATGCACACGGAGTACCTTCCGTTTTTTTTGCGGACCCATTTGAAATGAATGGTTCCACATATGGTCCGCAAAAAAACGGAACGGACACGGAAAGAAAATACGTTCGTGTGCATGAGGCCTAAAAGTCTCAGAAAAACCCCTTTAAATGCACGTTGAGAGTGTTTTTAGGGCCACCATCTAGATACCCCTATTCTGAAGATTTCCTCAAAAAATACAATTTGGACATCATTATTCCTCAGGTAGGACATAAGCTACAAATCACAGATGTACAGTAACAGAACGGTATCAGTCATAGCAGAGCAGGGACAGATGGTTCCAGAGCAAATGTAGATTTAGCGGATTTCAAAGCCACATTGTACAGAAAAAATATGAGAGGCGCGCTGCATCATGGCTGTCGGCAGGGCGGAGGATTTTTAAGTCAGTCCTGCAAAATATACACCTTAAGGGTACTTTCACACTTGCGTTATTCTTTTCTGGCATAGAGTTCCGTCAAAAGGGCTCTATGCCGGAAAAGAACTGATCAGGCATATCCCCATGCAATCTGAATGGATAGAAATCCATTCAGTCTGCATCAGTATGGCTTCCGTTCAGTCACTGTCAGGCGTTTTGGCCGTCCAAAATGCCTGATCAGTCGCCGGAATGCCGGATCCGGCATTAATTTACATTGACTTGCATTAGTGCCGAATCCGGCATTGTGAAACAACTGAAGGACGGATGCGTCCATCTGCACGACAAGCGGAGAGACGGATCCGTTCTTGCAATGCATTTCTAGACAGATCTGCACCCGGATCCGTCTACAAATGCTGTCAGTTGTCACACTGAACAGCGGATCACACTAACGCTAGTGTGAAAGTACCCTAAAGAGCTATTCCCGCTGCGGCAGGCCCCCATAGACTGCAACAGGCCTCCACAGACTGCAGCAGGCCACTGCAGACTACAGCAGACCTCCACAGACTGCAGCAGACCCCCACAGACTGCAACAGGTCTCCACAGACTGCAACAGGCCCCCACAGACTGCAGCAGGCCTCCACAGACTGAAGCAGGCCACCACAGACTAAAACAGACCCCCACAGACTGCAGCAGGCCCCCACAGACGGCAGAAGGCCACCACAGACTGCAGCAGGCCCCCACAGACCGCAGCAGGCTTCCACAGACTGAAGCAGGCCCCCACAGACTACAACAGGCCCCCACAGACTGCAGCAGGCCCCCACAGACGGCAAAAGGCCCCACAGACTGCAGCATCGCTCCTGTGCTGTTTCCTTACTACATTCCCCGATCCCCCAAAATCTCGATTACCTACTGCAACACTCCCGATGTGACGGCTATCACAGCTCCACAGGGGCTGTAACCCAGAAATCGACCTAGTTACTTTTCGGCTCAACAATTCTACTTTCTCATGCAAGGATTCTCAAAGTGTGCAAAAACACAGCAAAAATATTATGTACAGTATATCAATAGTTTCACTAATCGAATATGC
This sequence comes from Bufotes viridis, assembly GCA_033119425.1. NCBI lineage: Eukaryota > Metazoa > Chordata > Amphibia > Anura > Bufonidae > Bufotes > Bufotes viridis. The sequence goes on along the minus strand of CM065594.1, from coordinate 29,489,993 downwards.
TATCTGTTAAAGGGGTTCTCCAGAACTATAATATTCATGGACAATTCTTATAGGCCATGAGTGTTACCCTGGGTTCAGACCTGAGCGTTCTAGAAACGCGCGCTTTACGCACGTTTTTGTCGCGCGTATTTCAGCGCGTTTTTGCAAATAGTAAACGCGCGTAAAACGCGCGTTCTTGTGATTGACTACTGTGGTGTCAATCACAAAACGCGCGTCAAACGCCCCAAAAGAAGCTCAAGTACTTGTTTATGGCTATGCGTTTACAGCGCGCTCAAACGCGCTGTAAAACGCTCAAGTGTGAACCACTCCCATAGGGATGCATTGGTTTTAATCTGTTGAGCGTTTTACAGCGCGTTTGAACGCGCTGTAAAACGCTCAGGTGTGAACCCAGGGTTATAGAACCCCTTTAAATCTGAGCTGACAACCAACATGGTTGCTATTAAAGGGCATCTGTCAGCAGGTTTGTCCCTATGACACTGGCTGACCTGTTACATGTGCACTTGGCAGCTGAAGGCACCTGTGTTGGTCCCATGTTCATATGTGCCCGCACTGCTGAGAAAAATTATGTTTTATTATATGCAAATGAGCCTCTAGGAGCAACGGGGGCGTTACCATTACACCTAGAGGCTCTGCTCTCTCTGCAACTGCTACGCCCCCCTCCACTTTGATTGACAGGGCCAGGCAGTGTAAATGTCATCACACCTATCCACAAGATACCTTAAAAGGACACACTCCCAAGTAGCACAGCAAAACTGCACAAAGGAAATCTGAATAAATCCATGATAATAAACATTTTCTTCATTATACATTCATATGACTCTATAGTTATCATGAATTTCATCTGGGTGACTCAAAAGGGGTGCCCCATCTGGACATTTATGACTCTGCGCTCGGCCATTTTTAGAAGCAGTAAGGGCTCTTTCACACCAGCGTATTTCTTTTCCGGCATAGAGATCCGTCGTCGGGTCTCTATGCCGGAAAAATCCTGATCAGGATCACCCCCATGCATTCTGAATAGAGAGAAATCCGTTCAGGATGCATCAGGATGTCTTCAGTTCAGGACCGGAACGTTTTTTGGCCGGAGAAAATACAGCAGCATGCTGCGCTTTTTGCTCCGGCCAAAAATCCTGAACACTTGCCGCAAGGCCGGATCCGGAATTAATGCCCATTGAAAGGCATTAATCTGGATCCGGCCTTAAGCTAAACGTCGTTTCGGCGCATCGCCGGATCCGACATTTAGCTTTTTCTGACTGATTACCATGGCAGCCAGGACGCTAAAGTCCTGGTTGCCATGGTAAAGTGTAGTGGGGAGCGGGGGAGCAGTATACTTACCATCCGTGCGGCTCCCGGGGCGCTCCAGAGTGACGTCAGGGTGCCCCATGCGCATGGATCACGTGTACGCATGGATCACGTGATCCATGGGCATGGGGCGCTCTGACGTCATTCTGGAGCGCCCCGGGAGCCGCACGGACTGTAAGTATACCGCTCCCCACTACTACTATGGCAACCAGGACTTTAATAGCGTCCTGGCTGCCATGGTAATCTGAAAGCATTTCGAAGACTGATCAGGATCCTGATCAGTCTTCTAATGCTTTCAGGCGACTTGCGTTCTGACGGATCCGGCGGGATGGAAGTGCCCGCCGGATCCTCAGAACGCAAGTGTGAAAGAGGCCATAATGGAGCGTGGCCCTTCAAGCATTCCCTGCTTGCTCTCCATTCACGACGGGGCCCTGTTCTCCAGATTAGTCCCAGAGGTGACATCGGACATTTATGGCATATCTTATCGAAATGTCCAAACTGGAAAACCCCTTTAATGAATCCTACTGCTCATGTATCAGAGGGATCACCCTTTTGGAATACGTTATTAAGCTCCACTCTTCAGATTCATTCAGACATTGGAAAACCATGGAAAAAATGTATTAGTATTATTTATTATTTTTAGTATTATTTATTAGTATAAAAGATCATAATTCAAAAATCCATGGAAGATACTCTCAGAAGTAACATACGAACAGCGGAGGCGGCTGGGAGACCTTGCTGGGTTACCGCTTCTTTTCATTATGGAGAAATGTAATTGATGTTAATGTTACTACCTTGCTGCGCATCCTTTCGACAGCGCAAGATCCTGACAACTAATTTATCTTGTCTGTACAGAAATTGGTGAATCTCCCCTCTAGATCTTCACTTTCCCAGGAGAGGCCTCATGAAAGACTTGTATTCCTGGTCTGAGGCGTGAAAGGCGAGCTCAGCATATTACTGCGTGTCACATCCACTATTCTTAATTGCAGGCACAAGTGGTAAGATAGGAGCGTCTTCAATTGTGAGGCTCCTTGGGCTACAAACTCACCGATCCCTGCAACCCTCAAATAAGCTGGTTGTTTATATAGGGGCAGGGAGATCAGTGGCTGCCAGGCATATCTGGCGCCGCTTATCCACTGACATACAGTACAAACCCTTTCATTCAACCAGTTTGAGCCATAGATTTCAGGGTATGTGTGTATTGTAGGTGTTTTCTGAGAGGTGGCAACTGGTAAAAGGTGAAAAATGTACAGTTAGAATATATTAGTGTTAGGCCTCATGCACACGGCCGTTGTTTTGGTCTGCGCCTGAGCCGCATATTTTGAGGCTCGGCCACGGACCCATTCACTTCAGTGGGGCCGCAAAAGCTGCGGACAGCACTCCGTGTGCTGTCCGCATCTGTTGCTCCATTCCGTGGCCCCCGCAAAAAAAAAATAGAGCATGTCCTATTCTTGTCCGTCCTGCGGCATACAATGGGCGGCGTTCCGTTCCGCAACGCGAAACAGCTTTCGTGTTTTGCGGGTCCACGGTTTGCGGACCGCAAAACACATACAACCGTGTGCATGAGGCCTTAGGCTAGATGCACACGAACGTATGTGTTTTGCGGTATGGCATCCGTTTTTTTTGCGGATCCATTGTAATAATGCCTAGCCTTGTCCGCAAAACGGACAAGAATAGGACATGCTCTATTTTTTTTTAAATGAATGCGTCCGCATCCTATCCGCAAAAAAAAACCTGAACGGAAACGTAAACAAAATACGTTTGTGTGCATGCAGCCTAAGGCTACATGCACACAACAGTTGTTTTTTGCTGTCCGCAAATCGGGATCCGCAAAAAAAACTGATGGTCCATCAGTTTTTTTTGGAGGATTCCTTTGTTTTCACAGATCCCTGGTAATAAATGCCTATCCTCGTCCGCAAATGAGAAAAAAGTAGGACATGCACTACTTTGTTTGCTGAAGGTAAACACGGACAACGAACGCGGAACACAAACGGATGAACTGTCAGCATTTTTTTGCTGACCCATTGAAATTAATGGGTTCCTGTCCTATCCGCAAAAAAAAAACTGAATCGGAAGTCGAAAAAAACAACTGTCGTGTGCATGTAGCCTTAGTATGTAGGACTATCACAAATTACAGTTTCATGCAGTGCACAGAAAAATACCTCCATACAGTGCCTCCATGTGCCATACAGTGCAGAAATAACAGAGCAATATACTGCCCTTATTATACTGCCATATGGTTTTAAGATTATGAAATTATACCTCTATATTATGCTTAAATAATACTGCTATGCACAAAAATACCCCGTACAGTGCCAGGATAAGATAGATACAGTATATAAAAAGAGGGAGAGAGAGAGAGAGCTTAAAACACACTGCCTACAGTGCTCAAATGATACTGATATATAACTTAAAAATACTGCCTACAGTACTGTCTGCTCTGCACTGATGAGAGCCAATGGCCCCAAAACAGCTGTCTGCAGATGAGGCGCTGGCTTAGTTAATATCTGAGTCATGTCGCAATAAACATTGACTTATAGGATAGTTGCCTTACATATGGGGGCATCAGAGGCAGAGGTTGTTAAGAGCTCAATTGCATCCCTTTCTTCCAATAATTCCAGAGGAGCCTATATGTTCTGTAAGACTCCTCATACCGACTAAGGTGCTCTCTCCTCAAGGATAGTACCCCCCCCCCCCCCCCGAGTACAGAGCCCAATAATACTGATATAATGTATGCAGCTAAAAAATACTGCCATACAGCATCCAATGAATACTGCCATTTAGTGTGCGGATACAATATTACCATCCATAAAATAATACCGCCATACTGACGGAAGTAATAGCAAATAAGACTGCCGAGCAGTCCCCTGCCTCTGCCTGCACTGGGAACAATCCTTGAGAAATGCCTGTGCGTCTTTGGATATTCTTATAACTTAAGTCCATGCGTTATAATACTGTAGACGCAACGCTGTCTGTTCGAATTGCCTCCGTGACGCCAGAGGCCTTGATAAAACGCCATTTCTCTCCCGCTACGGTCTTCAGTGACAGATTACAGCACTCATCCTCCATATCCTGACGCCTTTTCACTTGTGAAAGGTCAGGCGATCATTTCCATGTGGCTCCATAATGATACTTTTGCTCAGGCGGGTTTGATTCAGTTACGTCTGTGCACGTGACAACCAAAGAGACTTTTGCACCTTTCCGCATCGCCACGGCAACGGGATTGTGAATATAATGTTATCTCCGCAGCGATAGGCATTGTACACAGGGACAGCCATTCACTCATCTGCCCCCATGGGCCGGGTTATCACAAATAGCAAAAAAGTGCTGCAAAAAATATATTTACATTAAAGGAGCTGTCACCTCTCTTGACATGCCGGGTTTAGTAACTACTTGCAACTACTTGTTATAATAATTCTGTGCCATTCCTTTATTATTCCTGCTAGAAGTTATTAATGAATTACTAGCAGTTTGCCACAAAGGTTCAGATGGGCGTTACCAGTTGAGGGGTGTCCCTGCACAGTCTGACATTGGCAGCCATGACTGGATAGTGTCAGACAACCCCCAACTGGTAACGCCCATCTGGATCTAGTAATTCCTTCATAACTTCCAGCAGGAATAATAAAGGAATGGCACAACATAGAGTCATAAGAATAGATGCTCCAGAATTGTTATTAAATCGAAAATGCAAGTAGTTACTAAACCAGACATGTCAGGGGAGGACATGTCTTCTATTTAATTTATTAAAGTATAACTCCACCTTAAAGGGGTCTTCAGCAATTTCCATTGATGCCTTACCTAAATAATAACAATAGTCTTTATTTTTATAGCACCAACATATGTTTACCCTTAACAAAGAACCGTCAGCGCTCCCTGTTTTAGTAAACAGTTCTGAGGCAACTCGTCTTAGCACTCTACATTGTGCTGTCCCTCTGTTAAACCTCCCGGAAATGTAAGTACATACTGAGAATTGGGTTTTACCATTCCCCGTGAGAATAAGGTGTGCGCCCACATAGCCTTACACTATCAGCACTCATAAGACACTGTCAGACTGCGACCAAACATGCCCCATTGACAAATAGAATCATAAAATCCAGTTTTTAATTCAAAAGTTTCCAGGTGGAATAAGAGAGGAACAACAATAATTTTAAAACATTTCTAAAATTCTTATCTCATGGGGAATACATTCAGAGTAGCGACAGCTACCAATACAATTTTTTATACAGTCATGTGAATGAGGCCTAAGACTAGTAATTCAGCTAAATATGAGCTGAGCTGCAGTACCTGAGAACAACCACTTCACGGTGTATGGAGCTGTGGTGTTCTGACTCTGGTTACTTTCTTGAACTGGGGATTTATAGGGTTTCTGTCATCACTTTTTGACATTATAAGCTGTCTGACATTAGCTATGTGCTAATGTCAGAGCAGCTTGATAATGTCTTTTTTACAAAAATCCGAGCTATATTCGGGCCAAAAAACGTAATTTTATAATATGTAAATTAGCCTCTAGGAGCAGGGGGGCGTTGCCCTGCTCCTAGAAGCTCTGTGCGGCAACCTGCTGGCACGCCCCTTCTTACTTTGAGTGACAGTGCCGGGCAGCGATCCTCCGGCACTGTCTCCTTGTGAAATCCAGCGCCTGCACGGCCGCTCTGTATTCGGCGCAGGCGCGGTGAACAGAGGACAGCAGGCACCAGCGTCCTCTGCTCACTGCGCCTGCGCCGAATACATAGCGGCCGTGCAGGCGCTGGATTTCACAAGGAGACAGTGCCGGAGGATCGCTGCCCGGCACTGTCACTCACAGTAAGAAGGGGCGTGCCAGCAGGTTGCCGCACAGAGCTTCTAGGAGCAGGGCAACGCCCCCCCTGCTCCTAGAGGCTAATTTACATATTATAAAATTACGTTTTTCGGCCCGAATATAGCTCGGATTTTTGTAAAAAAGACATTATCAAGCTGCTATGACATTAGCACATAGCTAATGTCAGACAGCTTATAATGTCAAAAAGTGATGACAGAAGCCCTTTAAGTAACAGCTGATCATGGGGATGACGGGTGCTAAACCTGCACTGTTCTGATCCTATGTGGATAGGTCATTAATATCCTGTTATTGAAAACCCCTTTAAAGTTTAAAGGAAGTCTATTCACAGTACTGAGCATGCTCACCTGCTGACAGCATCAGGTAGGAGCTGGGGAAAGCAGTACAAACATACCTTTTCTGGGGGCTTTATTAGGGTACTTTCACACTTGCGGCAGGACGGATCCGGCAGGCTATTCAGCCTGCTAGATCCGTCCTGCCGCAAGTGGCCGTGCACTGCCATGCTGCCGCTCCGTCCCCATTGACTATAATGGGGGGGGGGGGGGGGCCCAGAGCTGCGGCGCAGGACGGCAGTGCGCGGCCGGAGATCGCCGGACTAAAAGTCCTGCATGTCCAACTTTTCAGTCCGGCGATCTTTGCCGTGCGTGGTAGCTCCGCCCCTAACCCATTATAGTCAATGGGTAGTTGGAGCGGCAGCACGGCAGTGCACGGCCACTTGCGGCAGGAAGGATCTGGCAGGCTGAATAGCCTGCCGGATCCGTCCTGCTGCAAGTGTGAAAGTACCCTTATCAGGAGTAGTGTGAATGTAAAGTTTTCTTCTGCCAGGTTCTGCACCTGCAATTGTCCAGTAGGCGGAGCTACATCCCAGCCCTTCTCCTCTGCTCCAAGTGACAGCCGCAGCATCCCGCCAGGAGGCCACTACAGCTGTCACTGAGAGCAGAGGGGAGAGCAATGAAGCAGCTCAAAGCATGGAGCAGAAAGCACTTCACTGTAAGGCTCTGGGCAGGAGCAGAACCTGGCAGAATAAAACTTCATATTCACACCTGTTAATAAAAGCTTAACAAAGTGTAAATTTGTTCTGCTCTCCCCTCCCCCTACCTAGTTCTGCCAGCAGTTTAGCATGGTCAAAACTGATGACAGATTCCCTTAAAAGAGTTATTCCCATCATGTACATGTGCCAATGTTGAGAATGGATGTCCCCTGGCCCTCCTGCTGAGGAGCCACAGGCATGCATGTCTGCTAGCGAGCCACACATACCTGGTCACCTCTCCATCCATTCCCCATTTGGATGCTGCAGTGCAGTCACACCGGGAATCGATGTTCATGGGCTTTACAACGTATAATTCCTTTTATTATAAAATTGCCCGGATGAGCGGGATGTCATTTCCCCTTTTATTGACGGGAGATTCACGATGTGTTATTTGCCAATTAAGAGTGAGAACACGTAAAAAACGACAGGAAGGAAACGAGAAGAGACTCTCTCCTGCAGCTGCATTCCTAGCAGGAAACCGGCACAAAGAGCCCGCGATCTTCTCCAAATTACCTGCCCCAGTTTTCTGATCAGATTCAAACCATGTTCTGCGCTGACCCCCGAACTACTGGTCCAGAAGCTTCTTCTAAAGGTCCAGATGTACTTCAGTTATTGCAATTGTGGACTAAGGGTGTCGCCCCTATCTAAAAATAAACTACCAGCAGTTAGCTGACCACCATGGGGTCCCCGCTAATTGACCTCCTGGCAATGAGCTGTTATCATGGGAGAATCTGCAGCCCGCCATATAAAGATCCAAACCACGTTGTGCGCTACCCCCGAACTACTGGTCCAGAAGCTTCTTACATGTTCTTAACCGAAAGGTCAAGATGTTCTTCATTTATTGCAATTGTGGAATAAGGGTGTTGCCCCCTATCTAAAAATAAACTACCGGTAATTAGTGGACCACCATGGGGTCCCCGCTAATTGGCCCCCTGGCAATGAGCTGTTATCATGGGAGAATCTGCAGCCCGCCATATAAAGATCCAAACCACATTCTGCGCTGCCCCCAAACTACTGGTCCAGAAGCTTCTTACATGTTCTTAAACGAAAGGTCAAGATGTTCTTCAGTTATTGCAATTGTGGAATAAGGGTGTCGCCCCCTATCTAAAAATAAACTACCGGTAATTGGCTGACCACCATGGGGTCCCGCTAATTAGACCCCCAACAATCAGCTGTTATCATGAGGGGAGCTGCAGCCCGCCATATACTTCCCTTACAGAGGCTGCAATAACATTATGAGTCAGCCATCGAATTACATAGCTGACCATGGACGATGTGGAGCTGCTAGAGTGGCAGCCATGTTTGGGCAACAGTTTTGGATCATGGAGCAAGGCCACTGGGCTGGGGTCCATACTCTAGGGGGTTGATTTATCAATCTGGTGTAAAGTAGAACTGGCCCAGTTGCCCATAGCAACCAATCAGACCGTTCATTTTCTAAAGGAGCTGTCAAAAATCCAAGGTGGAATCTGATTGGTTGCCACGGGCAACTAAGCCAGTTCTACTTTACACTAGTTTGATACATGACCCCATAAGTTTCTAAAAACTTGCTCTCTTGGCAGGTTTCATTCCTTTTAATGTATGATTAGTGACTCCCACCCAAGTGTTATAGTCCCTTAAAAAGCATCTGTCAGCAGGATCACCCTTATCAATCCAGACATAATGCCTGGTAGGGTTAACCCTCCTGATTTAAATGATACTAGCCTTGTGAAAATCAGTTGTGGCATTCTCCCCCAAAAACAGACTTTTTGGGGGAGATTTTTCAAAACTAGTGTAAAGTAGAACTGGCTTAGTTGCCCATAGCAACCAATCAGATTCCACCATTTTTAACAGCTCCTTTGGAAAATAAAAGGTGGAATCTAATTGGTTGCTATGGGCAACTAAGTCAGTTCTACTTTACACCAGTTTGATAACTCTCCCCCCTTAATCTTCATACAAAAGAGGGCTAAAGTGCACTGAGGGGTGGGGCCTAACCCCTCGGTGCACCTCAGCTCCTCGGCTTTTCAGTGCTGGCCCTGCCCCTGGTGCACTAAAGCCCTCATTTGCATACAGAATAAAAGCCTTTCTTTGGGGGAACGACACAACTGATTTTTACAAGACCAGGATCATTTTAATCAGCAGGATCAATAGGGCTGGTCCTGCTGACTGGTGCTGCCTGGCCCTTATTTTCATACACCCTGTAAGGGATTTCTGAGTCAGCCATTTCAGGCTTTTCCTCTATTAGCAAAGAGCACTCTGGACCTGGCCCATCCATAGCTCACGTGGATAGCGGAACTGTGTAATACCTCATTTCCCCTGTGGTGGCACTGCAGGGAAACTCAACGCTTGCCGCCAGCTTCTACAAAGTCTACAACTCATCGCTGGGGTTGCCGGCAGCGGGATCAGCTTATTGTATTGCTCCAATTTATAGAGAATAAAATTGTCTGTGCGCTAAATACATGAGCCGCACAAATGCTGATGATTTGCTACAGTGTATCAGTAGGTAACATGTACTTGCTCTGTCATAGGAACACCCATCAGGTCCTATTGACTTTAATGGGGTCCATCTTGATGTCTGTCATTTTAGCAGAGTAACGGAGCATCCAAGACGGAAGTGAACGAAACCTTACACTGGATTATCTGCAGCAAACTTCCAGCTGTGAGAAGTATTCTACCAGTGTGGGGTTTACGCCTCTGGGTGGAAACAACACATCTTTTCATTGTTTTTATCCACTGAGAAAAGGCTGGACAACCCCTTTAAGCCCCTCGGTCTACCTCCTCCTCCCAATACACAATGTAACTAAGCAACCCGACTGGTTAGAATTGGAGAGCTGCTGCAAATAGCTGCTCTCACTCTGGAGGACTGCTGCCATCGCTGCCTACTAACCTCGATGTGCAGGCAAATATCATCCTCAGCAGGATCTATGCAAATAAGGCTACATGCACACGACAGTTGTTTTTTGCTGTCCGCAAATCGCGGATCCGCAAAAAAAATGGAAGGCTTGAACCAGTTTCTTAAAGTACCTGTACAAGTACATATATTTTTTGCGGACGTGAAATGCGGACAGCGGATGCGGACAGGCAACGGAAGAGGCATCCGCATTTTTAACGGATCCATAGAAATGAATGGGAAACCATTGGATCCGCAAAAAAAACGGGACGGAAGCCACAAAAAACCACTGCCGTATGCATGTAGGCTAAAAGGAATTGTCCAAAGTTAAGGGAGACTCGCCTGGACCACGGGATCACACTATACAGGATTCGTCTTCTGTAGGTCTGTATAGGAGCTGCATACACAAAACGGTAGCCATTTTTTAAACAGTACTGTTTGTAGAGTCGCTTGGTTTGGACCTACCCTCTAATTTCCATTTTCTAAAGCGAAATGCATCTTGACCTTTGCTTCCGATATTGTGATCTGCTGAGTGTTCATCCTCAGCACAGGACGGGTCAGCTTCATTCCTGTTCATTAAAAAACAGCTGACAACTGGGAAATGTCACAGTACAGCATGCAGCGGCTGCACATTTGACGTCCTAGGCAGCGCGTTACATTTTTCCATTCGTGTTCAGGATTTCTACCGCTATGGATGTGACAGTCTCCGGATAAAAGAGTGCTAGGCAATCACAGGGTCAGGCTGGCCAAACACATTAAAGTGCAGCGCACTCGATCAGCAGTCAGGTTCTCTCCCACTCCCCCATTCCTTCCTGCATACACATGCATGCTAAGCCGAGCATGCATGTGTCCTGAATGGGGAAACACACTGTCAGACGCCTCTGGCGCTAGCTTATCCCCCCCAAAAAAGGATTGCACGGTGGAAACCCAGGCTCCCATGTGCACACTGCTGGCCCTGTTCACTGCGGAAGTGACGTCCCGTCCATAGCCCAGGCTGGAAACCGGGTAAAGGAAGCGATATTATTGGGAGCTGGAATTTCTGAAAAAGAGTGTCAAGGGGTTGTCCCATGAAAAATATTCTACATTTTTCAAACCAGCATCTGGATCTGAATATTTTTGTAATTGCATGTAATTAAATATTTAGTATAGAGACCAAGGCATTCAATACAATGTATCTGTATGGCGCCACCTGCTGTTTGTTCTTTTCCTTATTTCTCTGGCCACCTCACTAGTGGGGGCGCACATGCTCAGTTCCATTCTTCAGCTGCCTTCTGAACTGTGATAGGGAGAGAGCTGCAGAAAAAAGACAGCCCCCCCCCCCGAGCTACAGCACAAAGGACACTCCCCCTGAGCTACCAGCTTGAAATAAATCTAGCAGCGTAATTGGAGCAATAAATGGGGAGAGCACTGGATCCATGTGAGGTACAGGGCTGGTGTTAGCGCCACCTACTGTTTGCCCTATTTCTACATTCTCTGTCCAGCTCACTGAGGTTCTCATACATGCTCAGTTTCATCCTTCAACTGCCACCAGCTGCCGCAGAAAGGACACACCCCTGAGAAAGTGTACACCCCATGAGCTGGCAGCTTAAAATTATTCTATCAGAGCAATTTGAGCAATGAATGGTGAGCCCTCTGGATCCATGAGAGGTAAAGGACTGGTTCTTTGTTAGAAAGAGACTGCCATGCACTATATGATGTCGGATTTTCATTTTGTACATTACTCATGAGATAACCCCTTTTAAGATGGGTTTGCAGGACCCTCTGGGTCTCGTAAAATCCCTTTGAAAAGCTTGTCTGCTTTTATAATCACTGCTTACTAGAAGGGGACCCCAGCAATCAGCTGTAATCTGCTTAGATTAGCACCCCTGCAGGTGAAATGGAGTATTACAAGTTACACAATGTCTGTCCATGTAAAGCATGGATGTGCTGGGTCCTCCAGAGAGAGTCTCTTTTCCATCTCATTGATGGCAGTCCCAAACAGTACACCCCCCCTTCTATAATTACTGAATATTTCCTAACAGAGCATTTGAAAAAAATGGGAAACCAGGCGACCCATTTAACGAATACTGTCAGGGCCCTACTGGGGTTATCACCCTGCTTTCCCAGAAACAGATAAAGCCAAGAAACCGCTAAGCAGAGCAAAGCGGGAAAACCAAAGAACTGACATTCCTCATGGTCACCATACATTTCTCTCTGTATTGGATTTTTAGGCTCTGACTTCATCTCTCCATTTCCTCAAGACAACATTTACAGGAAGCGAGGATTTCCTAAGACCCCAGTATAAATAAACACATAGGGGCATATAGATATAGATTAGACATATACGGCCTATCCACAGGATAGAAAATACCTGATAAGTGCCGCTCATTCCAGCCGGTCCCATAACAGAAGTAATAGGAGAAGTGGCCGCGCATGCAGATGGCCTCTACTGATTGTCAGGACATGCTAGGAGTTGTAGTTTCCTGACAGACACAGCATGCCCCCTGCTGCGCTGCACCCACAGGCCGGAACGCTGCAAGGATGACCATTAACTGTACACTTATCTTCTGGTACCTACAGAAACACTTACACCACGAGACTGTGCGGATGGGATGGAAGCACACAAGTCTGGTTCTGGCTGAGGAAGGATGAGGTTGTGTCATTTTGCAATAGGAAGCCGTCCTCACAACGTAAAAGAAGTGCGCTCGAAAAGTACTACAAACAAGAGGAAGCGATAACATAGGACTACAGCACCTACGTCACATTTATCTACCTCATTATCTATTATCTGTCATATTTTTCAGACTATAAGGGGGGGGGCGCTGCTCTGGCTGTACTCACCCTCTCTGGTCTTCTTCCCGGGCCACGCTGCAGTGTCCTGACTGCATACAGCGTCAGGTGGTAGTGTATGTGGGCGCGCGCTATGACCAGACACTGGGCAACATCAGGTAACAGTGCAACGTGGGCCGGAAGAAGAACAGGGATCGTTAGTGAGTGGCAGTGCTGTCCCGAGCAAGCAAGGTAAGTTTATTTATTTATTTTTTTAATGTCTGATCTGAGGCTGATGGGGATCTGATCTGAGTCTGATGGGGTCTGATGGGGTCTGATCTGGGGCTGATGGGGTCTGATCTGAGGCTGATGGGGGTCTGATCTGAGGCTGATGGGGTCTGATCTGAGGCTGATGCGGGTCTGATCTGAGGCTGATATGGGTCTGATCTGAGGCTGATGGGGGTCTGATCTGAGGCTGATGGGGGTCTGATCTGAGGCTGATGGGGTCTGATCTGGGGCTTATGGGGTCTGATCTGAGGCTGATGGGGGTCTGATCTGAGGCTGATGGGGTCTGATCTGAGGCTGATGGGGGTCTGATCTGAGGCTGATGGGGGTCTGATCTGAGGCTGATGGGGGTCTGATCTGAGGCTGATGGGGGTCTGATATGAGGCTGATGGGGTCTGATCTGAGGCTGATGGGGTCTGATCCGAGGATGAAGGGTGTCTGAGCTAAGGTCTAATGGGGGTCTGATCTAAGGCTGATGGGGTCTGATCTGAGGCTAATGGGGGTCTGATCTGAGGCTGATGAGGGTCTGATCCGAGGCTGATGGGTGTCTGAGCTAAGGTCTAATGGTGGTCTGATCTGAGGCTGATGGGGGTCTGATCTGATGGCGTCTTTTGAGGTACAGAGATATGGTTCTTGACACACACAGAAGTCCACCCGTGCACTTCGAGGTCTGTGCCTCCACACCGTAAAAGATTAAAAACATGTCCCATCTTTGTCCGCATGGCGGGTGCAGACGACCAGTGCCTGTGTTTTGCGGACCCGCAGTATGCAGTCCACAAAACGGCCACGGACATCTAAAGGTTCTGTGAATGCATCCTTGGACAGCTGGGTGGGAGATCTGAGACAGCAACCCTATTGACTGTCGCCCAGCCTGCCCAGAAACAGATCATACCCAAAAACCAGATCCCCCTCTTTTAGTAGCATCGGCACCGCTCAGCCCGGGTATTCTTCTGATCTCATGGCGTTGGCCACATAATTAAGTCAAAACAAAGCATCTACAGGACATGAAGCATTTGTGGAATTCTGTGGGAAGACGGCTCCAAACACAATATACAGAAGGCTTTATTCTGCGGGGCTCACGGCGCAGGACCGAAGGAGAGGGGTGCATTTAATATTCACAGTGATTGTCCCCCCAATTACTTGTGTCCACTGGGACAAAGAAGGAAACATCTGCAGGAAGATCTGGAGTCAGAATGTACAGTCACACGTGCAAATAATCCGAAATCGGACTGGGGGGGGGGGGGGGGATCTAGTATATAATAATGGTCTTATAAATATTAGATAACAGATATTGGATAAATACATAGGTGATAGTAGTCCCATTGTGTAGATATCAAATAGATAGCTATGAGATGGATAGATAGATAGATAGATAGATAGATAGATAGATAGATAGATAGATATCACAGGACAAGCTGGATGCAGACATAGAGCCATAACGAACCGCTGGAAGATTTCAGCTCTGAAGCCTGCAGAATTATAACAACACGCTACCATACATACAGCCCACCGCCTCTATGTGCCATATGTACCCTTATGTATGAACCGTACTATATACCCTGAAATTCAAAACACAGACAAGGCAGCCTCTGCACCAGCACAGAATACCACCATGCTCTGCGGCGCTCTAGCTGGTGCAGAACTACAAGTCCCATCATGCCTGAAACCCCTTGATGTCGCCAGCCTCTTCTCAGGATCTGTACTCGGGTGAACCCACATGGCAGGGGACATGGGGATACACTACTTGCCTGCTAGTATAGAGCTGCCTTCCTATTGGCTGGTGGAGGACATGTGGCTCTCTGATTTGCGATGCATTAAATGCAGCTTCTCCACCAGAGTACCCACATTCTGCAGTCACGCTGGAGGCGAGAGGATCTGCAAGCACGGGGTGGGATGCTCTGCATCACATATGGTCTTTGCAGGACACTGTGCTCTTAGTATGAGGTTCTGCATCAGCTGCACCCCCTGTACTCTGATACTCACACCTGTGACATAATGCTGCTATCCAAGCATTACTTTATATTGTGCAGAATCACTGGGACACTACAGTGCTCTGCCTAGCAGAAAGAGGTTCTGCATCAGCTGTGGTCAGTGAATAACATATGTTCTGCCTTGTAGAAAGAGGTTCTGCATCAGCTGTGGTCAGTGAATAACATATGTTCTGCCTTGTAGAAAGAGGTTCTGCATCAGCTGTGGTCAGTGAATAACATATGTTCTGCCTTGTAGAAAGAGGTTCTGCATCAGCTGTGGTCAGTGAATAACATATGTTCTGCCTTGTAGAAAGAGGTTCTGCATCAGCTGTGGTCAGTGAATAACATATGTTCTGCCTTGTAGAAAGAGGTTCTGCATCAGCTGTGGTCAGTGAATAACATATGCTCTGCCTTGTAGGAAGAGGTTCTGCATCAGATTTAGTGTTTAACCTGTGCTGTGCCTTGCAGGAAGAGGTTCTGCATCAGCTGTGGTCTGTAACCTGTGCTGTGCCTTGTAGGATGAGGTTCTGCATCAGCTGTGGTCTGTAACCTAGGCTATGCCTTGTAGTAAGATGTTCTGCATCAGCTGTGGTGTGTAACCTGTCCTGTGCCTTGTAAGAAGAGGTTCTGCATCAGCTGTGGTGTGTAATCTATAGTATGCCTTGTAGGAAGAGGGTCTGCATCAGCTGTGGTGTGTAACCTATGGTATGCCTTGTAGGAAGAGGTTCTGCATCAGCTGTGGTGTGTAACCTATGGTATGTCTTGTAGGAAGAGGTTCTGCATCAGCTGTGGTCTGTAACCTATGGTATGCCTTGTAGGAAGAGGTTCTGCATCAGCTGTGGTCAATGGATATCCTGTGCTCTGTATTGTAGTAAGATGTTCTGCATCAGCTGTGGCGTGTTTCCTATGCTATGCCTTGTAGTAAGAGGTTCTGCTTCAGCTGTGGTGTGTAACCTATGGTATGCCTTGTAGGAAGAGGCTCTGCATCAGCTGTGGTGTGTAACCTATGCTCTGTCTTGTAGGAAGAGGTTCTGCATCAGCTGTGGTCTGTAGCCTAGGCTATGCCTTGTAGTAAGAGGTTCTGCATCAGCTGTGGTGTGTAACATATGCTGTGCCTTGTAGGAAGAGGCTCTGCATCAGCTGTGGTCTGTAACCTATAGTATGCCTTGTAGGAAGAGGCTCTGCATCAGCTGTGGTCTGTAACCTATAGTATGCCTTGTAGGAAGAGGTTCTGCATCAGCTGTGGTGTGTTTCCTATGCTATGCCTTGTAGGAAGAGGTTCTGCACCAGCTGCGGTTGGTGAATAACCTATGCAGTCCCTCGTAGCAGTGAGGTTCTGCAGAACATGACATGTGCATGTAAATCAATGCGAGCTCTGACATCCACCCACTCCTCCTCTATCCTCCTACCTCGCACCCATGAGGTTCTGCATCAGCTGCGGTCCTATGCGCCCCCCACCTCATTCCTCCACACAACACACATCTCCCCGGAGGCAGAAGTTCTTACTTGTAGGCTGCAGTGCGCCTCCGGAGCTGTCATCGCCTGGCGCGCGTTCACACTGGAGCGGCTGCCCGTGCGCTGCTCTCCCCGGGGCCGCCGCTGCGCCTCATGTCCCGGCCAGCGTTACTCGAGCGGAAAGAGAAACAATCCTCCCATGTGCAGCCGATGCCAGAGCTGTGGGCAGCGGGGAGTGCCAGCCTGCTGTCACTGCCCTACACCGTCCGCATCCTCAGCGCAGTGTGTGAACCGGGGCCAGGGCTGGAAGTCACAGGCAGCCTATCCCCACACGCTGGAGGAGCAGCCTCCCTCTACTGTACATGTCAGCTCCATGAATGGGAAGAGCCTCCTCCTCCTCCTCCACCTCCACCTCCACCTCCCTGCATCATCTCAGACCTTCCTCTCCACAATCTGGAGTCACCTTCTGAGATAGAGATAGTAAGATTAGAGAGATAGATAGATAGATAGATAAATAGATAGATAGATAGATAGATAGATAGATAGATAGATATTAGCTAGATAGATATTAGATAGATAGATATTAGATAGATAGATAGATAGATAGATAGATAGATAGATAGATAGATATTAGATAGATAGATATTAGATAGATAGATAGATAGATAAATATTAGATAGATAGATAGATATTAGATAGATAGATAGATAGATAGATAGATAGATAGATAGATAGATAAAAAGATAGGCAGACTCAGGGGTGTAGCTATCATGGAAGCAGGAGAAGCAGCTGTTACAGAGCCCTGTACTCAGGAAGGGGCCCGGGAGAAGAAATGCATTTATTTTCAGAGCCCATGGAGAATTGAGGGAAGGGGGGCCCAAGCTGAACTCTTGCACCAGGGCCCATGAGCCATTAGCTACGCCTCTGCCAAGGGGGGCACTGTTCAAAAATTTGCAGTGGGGCCCAGTCAGTTCTAGTTCCGTCACTAGATATACTGCATGATAAGAGATAGATAGATAGATAGATAGATAGATATGGATGGATGTAGGGAGGGCTACAGACATGTCTGTAATATTCTTCCCTCATCCACTATAACTCTCAATGCTGGATATTATCAGGACAAGCCTTCAGATTTTTGCCCTAAACAACTGTTTCCATTCACTGACAGCAAGTTATAAACTTGGTGATGGGAGCCATAGGAACCTGTTAACTAGTGGGGCAGAGCACAAAGACTCTGAGCATCACAGACATCAGGGTGGGAATGAAGTGATACAATTGTTGCTGCAATAAAGAGCGAAGCAATAAATATCAATGGAAGTTTCTCAATTTATAACATTTCTGGCTCTGCCTTCAGAGCTGTGCTCCCCCTGTGGAGTTTGAGTACTGTGTACAGGGTTGTCTCAGGGTAGTGACCTCTAGAGGCAGACTGCTGTCATTACAAGGACATTTAGGCAGTGTACATTGGAGCACTTGTGTTTATAATATGAATAAATCACATAATGCAGTAAGGGACACATTGACAAACAGATAAAACAGAGTCCGGCCTGTGGGTTCAGCAGTTAACTCATGTTTTGCTGGCCTTGAAATGCCATACTGCTGTCTTTGTAGAGGTGATCTGCCTCAGGTTCCTTCCTATTACAGGATGTGTATTTTAGGGTCCTGGGACTGAGCATTGAGGCCCGGATTAACCCCTTAATGTACATTTACATCATTATACTTAAGGGGTTGTATGGAGCGGGCTGCCGCACTGAGCCCCCTCCATATGCGGTGGGTGCCAGCTGTCCGAGTTTCAGCAGCGGTCTCCTGCCAAAAACATTTCCTCCTTTTCTATCTTATTTTTTATGAACAGTTTTAATTATTTTATATGTAATTTTTAGCTATTTATTTTAGAATAAATAGTCCCCTTTGTGCAGCGCTCGCTTACGTAACCCTCCTTCTACTGACATAACTGTGTTTATTATCTCTGTACTGTGACATCACTGTGTTTATTACTCCTGTACTGTGACATCACTGTGTTTATTATCCCTGTACTGTGACATCACTGTGTTTATTATCCCTGTACTGTGACATCACTGTGTTTATTATCCCTGTACTGTGACATCACTGTGTTTATTATCTCTGTACTGTGACATCACTGTGTTTATTACTCCTGTACTGTGACATCACTGTGTTTATTATCCCTGTACTGTGACATCACTGTGTTTATTATCCCTGTACTGTGACATCACTGTGTATATTATCCCTGTACTGTGACATCACTGTGTGCATTATTCCTGTATTGTGACATCACTGTGTTTATTATCCCTGTACTGTGACATCACTGTATTTATTATCTCTGTACTGTGACACCACTGTATTTATTATCCCTGTACTGTGACATCACTGTGTTTATTATCTCTGTACTGTGACATCACTGTGTTTATTATCTCTGTACTGTGACATCACTGTATTTATTATCCCTGTACTGTGACATCACTGTGTTTATTATCTCTGTACTGTGACATCACTGTGTTTATTACCCTGTACTGTGACATCACTGTGTTTATTATCCCTGTACTGTGACATCACTATGTTTATTATCTCTGTACTGTGACATCACTGTGTTTATTACTCCTGTACTGTGACATCACTGTGTTTATTATCCCTGTACTGTGACATCACTGTGTTTATTATCCCTGTACTGTGACATCACTTTGTTTATTATCTCTGTACTGTGACATCACTGTGTTTATTATCTCTGTTCTGTGACATCACTGTGTTTATTATACCTGTACTGTGACATCACTGTGTTTATTATACTCTGTACTGTGACATCACTGTGTTTATTATCTCTGTACTGTGACATCACTGTATTTATTATCTCTGTACTGTGACACCGCTGTATTTATTATCCCTGTACTGTGACATCACTGTGTTTATTATCTCTGTACTGTGACATCACTGTGTTTATTATCTCTGTACTGTGACATCACTGTATTTATTATCCCTGTACTGTGACATCACTGTGTTTATTATCTCTGTACTGTGACATCACTGTGTTTATTACCCTGTACTGTGACATCACTGTGTTTATTATCCCTGTACTGTGACATCACTGTGTTTATTATCCCTGTACTGTGACATCACTGTGTTTATTATCCCTGTACTGTGACATCACTGTGTTTATTATCTCTGTACTGTGACATCACTGTGTTTATTATCTCTGTACTGTGACATCGCTGTGTTTATTATCCCTGTACTGTGACATCACTGTATTTATTATCTCTGTACTGTGACATCACTGTATTTATTATCCCTGTACTGTGACATCACTGTGTTTATTATCTCTGTACTGTGACATCACTGTGTTTATTATCTCTGTACTGTGACATCACTGTGTTTATTATCCCTGTACTGTGACATCACTGTATTTATTATCCCTGTACTGTGACATCACTGTGTGTATTATCTCTGTACTGTGAAATCACTGTATTTATTATCTCTGTACTGTGACATCACTGTGTTTATTATCTCTGTACTGTGACATCACTGTGTTTATTATCCCTGTACTGTGACATCACTGTATTTATTATCCATGTACTGTGACATCACTGTGTTTATTATCCCTGTACTGTGACATCACTGTATTTATTATCCATGTACTGTGACATCACTGTGTGTATTATCCCTGTACTATGACATCACTGTGTTTATTATCCCTGTACTGTGACATCACTGTGTTTATTATCCCTGTACTGTGACATCACTGTGTTTATTATCACTGTACTGTGACATCACTGTGTTTATTATCTCTGTACTGTGACATCACTGTGTTTATTATCCCTGTACTGTGACATCACTGTGTTTATTATCCCTGTACTGTGACATCACTGTGTTTATTATCTCTGTACTGTGACATCACTGTGTTTATTATCCCTGTACTGTGACATCACTGTGTTTATTATCCCTGTACTGTGACATCACTGTGTTTATTATCCCTGTACTGTGACATCACTGTGTTTATTATCCCTGTACTGTGACATCACTGTGTTTATTATCTCTGTACTGTGACATCACTGTGTTTATTATCCCTGTACTGTGACATCACTGTGTTTATTATCCCTGTACTGTGACATCACTGTGTTTATTATCCCTGTACTGTGACATCACTGTGTTTATTATCCTGTACTGTGACATCACTGTGTTTATTATCTCTGTACTGTGACATCACTGTGTTTATTATCCCTGTACTGTGACATCACTGTGTTTATTATCTCTGTACTGTGACATCACTGTGTTTATTATCCCTGTACTGTGACATCACTGTGTTTATTATCCCTGTACTGTGACATCACTGTGTTTATTATCCTGTACTGTGACATCACTATGTTTATTATCCCTGTACTGTGACATCACTGTGTTTATTATCCCTGTACTGTGACATCACTGTGTTTATTATCCCTGTACTGTGACATCACTGTGTTTATTATCCCTGTACTGTGACATCACTGTGTTTATTATCCTTGTACTGTGACATCACTGTGTGTATTATCCCTGTACTGTGACATCACTGTGTTTATTATCCATGTACTGTGACATCACTGTATTTATTATCCCTGTACTATGACATCACTGTTTATTATCCTTGTACTGTGACATCACTGTGTTTATTACCCCTGTACTGTGACATCACTGTGTTTATTATCCCTGTACTGTGACATCACTGTGTTTATTATCTCTGTACTGTGACATCACTATGTTTATTATCCCTGTACTGTGAGATCACTGTGGGTATTACTCCTGTACTGTGACATCACTGTGTTTATTATCCCTGTACTGTGACATCACTGTGTTTATTATCCCTGTACTATGACATCACTGTTTATTATCCTTGTACTGTGACATCACTGTGTTTATTACCCCTGTACTGTGACATCACTGTGTTTATTATCCTTGTACTGTGACATCACTGTGTGTATTATCTCTGTACTGTGACACCACTGTGTTTATTATCCCTGTACTGTGACATCACTATGTTTATTATCCCTGTACTGTGACATCACTGTGTGTATTATCTCTGTACTGTGACATCACTGTGTACATTATTCCTGTACTGTGACATCACTGTATTTATTATCCCTGTACTGTGACATCACTGTGTTTATTATCCCTGTACTGTGACATCACTGTGTTTATTATCCTGTACTGTGACATCACTGTGTTTATTATCTCTGTACTGTGACATCACTGTGTTTATTATCTCTGTACTGTGACATCACTGTGTTTATTATCCCTGTACTGTGACATCACTGTGTTTATTATTCCTGTACTGTGACATCACTGTGTTTATTATCCCTGTACTGTGACATCACTGTGTTTATTATCTCTGTACTGTGACATCACTGTGTTTATTATCTCTGTACTGTGACATCACTGTGTTTATTATCCCTGTACTGTGACATCACTGTGTTTATTATCTCTGTACTGTGACATCACTGTGTTTATTATCCCTGTACTGTGACATCACTGTGTTTATTATCCCTGTACTGTGACATCACTGTGTTTATTATCCCTGTACTGTGACATCACTGTGTTTATTATCCCTGTACTGTGACATCACTGTGTTTATTATCCCTGTACTGTGACATCACTGTTTATTATCCCTGTACTGTGACATCACTGTGTTTATTATCCATGTACTGTGACATCACTGTATTTATTATCCCTGTACTGTGACATCACTGTGTTTATTATCCATGTACTGTGACATCACTGTGTTTATTATCCATGTACTGTGACATCACTGTATTTATTATCTCTGTACTGTGACATCACCGTGTTTATTACTTCTGTACTGTGACTAGTGTTGAGCAAATTGAAGTTGACGAAGTGGTATTCGATTCGAATTTCCGGAAAAATTTGATTCAAAATTTTCTTGCTCTTCGTGGTAACGAATTAGATTTTTCCCAAAATGGCTGCTGTACATGTTACAAAGTGAAAGTAAGAAGCGCGGGAACGAGGGACCACCCACAAGGCCATGCAGTCAGCCAATCTGCAGACAGCCAGCCCCTGTGATGTCACAGCCCTATAAAAAGCCTCCTCATGCCCGGTCTCCGCCATTTTCCAGTGTACTTAGTGCAGGGAGAGACGCTATAGGCAGTAGGAACAGTGATTAGAAAAGACTTTATTTAAAAAAAATTAAAATAAACGATTAAACAATTCAGGGAAAGATAATTCATAGTGTAGGGAAAGGATAGGGAGGCATCATCCACACTATAAGGAGAGAGCAGGGACCCAGGAGAGTGTACAGTCTGGGTAATAGGAGCAATTCTATTACACCTTGCTGCACGAATTGGGGTTACTAAAAGTGATCTATTACTACAGATTTTAGGTTGTTCACATTCTTTTATGCATAAGTAATTGCATTAAACCTTGATTCTTTAGTTGGGGTGAAATTGCGGTCTGATACAGATTTTGGGGTGTTCATGTTCTTTTGTACATAGCCGGTAAATCAATGGGAGGCCTGTAAAATCTGTATGCAATGAACTCCCCCTAGTGGCGGCTTTCTATAACACAAAACAGAGCCACTATCCCTATTAATATAATTGTGGGTAAAAAAAAGCCCTTTGCAAAACCAGTACTGAGCTGAGATTGAAGGTGTCATGAGCACTTGCCTTTAGTGCATTGCATGACCGCTGCTAGAGGCAAAGTTGGACCGATCCACCAGAGTACCAGAAGTTCCTCCAATGGGCTATAGCTCTGACAATAAGGGACCCCTAATAAAACAGGACCCTTAATATCCTATGTAGAAATGAGGGTGGGCCCTCAGAATAATTTCCTCTGATGGGCCCAAGGGACCTCAGTTCGACGTTGGCTACGAACCTCAAATAAATTTAAAATAATAGCTACTAGAATAGCAGAATAAAGTCGTCTTAGGCCTCTTTCACACTTGCGTTGTTAGGATCCGGCGTGCACTTTTGTCGCTGGAAGTGCCCGCCGGATCCGTAACAACGCAAGTGACCTGAAAGCATTTAAAGACTGATCAATCTTCAAAATGCTTTCAGGTTACTATGGCAGCCAGGACGCTATTAAAGTCCTGGTTGCCATAGTAGTAGTGGGGAGCGGGGAGCAGTAAACTTACAGTCCGTGCGGCTCCCGGGGCGCTCCAGAATGACGTCAGAGCGCCCCACGTGCATGCATCACGTGATCCATGTGATCACGTGATCCATTTGCATTGGGCGCCCTGACGTAACTCTGGAGCGCCCCGGGATCCGCACGGACTGTAAGTATACTGCTTCCCCGCTCCCCACTACACTTTACCATGGCAGCCGGGACTTTAGCGTTCTGGCTGCCATGGTGACCATTCAGAAAAAGCTAAATGTCAGATCCGGTGATGCGCCGAAACGACGTTTAGCTTAAGGCCGGATCCGGATTAATGCCTTTCAATGGGCATTAATTCCGGATCCGGCCTTGCGGCAAGTGTTCAGGATTTTTGGCCGGAGCAAAAAGCGCAGCATGCTGCAGTATTTTCTCCGGCCAAACAACTTTCCGGTCCTGAACTGAAGACATCCTGATGCATCCTGAACGGATTTCTCTCTATTCAGAATGCATTGGGATAATCCTGATCAGGATTTTTCCGGCATAGAGCCCCTTAGAAGGCAGGAAATGCTCAAAACCCCGTATGCTATTGCGCATCTCTAAGGCCCTATTCACACGTCCGCAATGTCCTCCGCATGTATTCTGCAATTCTGCGGAACACATCCGGACCCATTGACTGTGAATGGGGCATGGAACGATGCGGAGAGCACACACTGTGCTCTCCGCATCAGTTTTTGCGGAGCGCTCCGCCGATCTTACGGCCGAAGCTCCGCAAAAAAGTAGAGCATTTCCTATTCTTGCCCACAATTGCGGACAAGAATAGACATTTCTATGGGGCTGCCGGCCGGGTGTGTTTATGGATCCGCAATTTGCGGATCCATAAACACTACGGACGTGTGAATAAGGCCTAACTGGGGGAGCAAATCCTGCACATGTGGTCCGTTGCCAGGGCTGGGACAAGGTCCACCACCAACAGAGGCTGAGCTGCCCAAGTGCGCCCCCCCCCCCAAACTTTGGATCGGGGCCCCTCCCCGACACCGTGCCGGTCACACCCTATGTGTCCGCAATTGTCACGCCCCTGATCGCCCAGTAATGCCTCTCACTGCCCCTAATAATGTCCCCAGTAGTGTACCCCACTGCCCCAGTAGTGCCCTCCACAGCCCCTGGTAGTGTCCCCACTACCTCCAGTAATGGCCCCAGAAGCGCCCCCCATAGCCCCCAGAAGTGCCCCCCACAGCCCCTAGTAGTGTCCCCCCACTGCCTCCAGTAGTGCACCCCACTAGTGTCCCCCACAGCCCCTAGTAGTGTCCTCCACTGCCTCCAGTAATGGCCCTAGAAGCGCCCCCCATAGCCCCCAGAAGTGCCCCCCACAGCCCCTAGTAGTGTCCCCCATTGCCTCCACTAGTGCACCCCACTAGTGTCCCCCACAGCCCCTAGTAGTGTCCCCCACTGCCTCCAGTAGTGCACCCCACTGCCTCCAGTAGTACACC
Organism: Bufotes viridis; assembly: GCA_033119425.1. Classification (NCBI taxonomy): domain Eukaryota; kingdom Metazoa; phylum Chordata; class Amphibia; order Anura; family Bufonidae; genus Bufotes; species Bufotes viridis. The sequence goes on along the minus strand of CM065594.1, from coordinate 29,464,960 downwards.
CCACTGCCTCCAGTAGTGCACCCCACTGCCTCCAGTAGTGCAACCCACTAGTGCCCCCCACAGCCCCTAATTGTGTCCCCCTTTGCCCCTAGTAGTGTCCCCTACTGCCTCCAGTAGTGCACCCCACAACCCCTAGTAGTGCCCCCGACTGCCCACAGACTTCATGTAAGGGGGCCCGGCATTTTCACTGTACTTAATGCCGGGCCCCGTCAGAGCGCTCCTCTCACCTCCATTATGTTCACTGCTCCAGGCTTCCGGGATCAGGCCCCAGCGCTGCCACACATTAAGCAGGTGGGCGGAGCCTAACGGAGGTCCGTTAGGCTCCACCCACATGCTTACTGTGTTTCTAGTTAGAGGCAGCGGGGCCTGAAGCAGTGAACATAATGGAGGTGAGAGGAGCGCTCTGATGGGGCCCGGCTCAGGGAATGACAGGAGGGAGCACTGAGAGGTTCCCCCCTGTCAGTCCCTCTCCCTCTGGCCGGCCCCTGCCTGCGCCCTGAGGCTGGAGCCTCCCCAGCCTCTGTGTCGGCCCGGCCCTGTCTGTTGCTAACAGCAATCCCTAGCAAAAATGCATACAATGGAGGATGCCCGCAGCAGACCACATGTACCACAAAGATATCCTACACAGGATACCAAAATGTGTGGATGTGATTGGCTATATAAACCAGAAATTTACATAAAATGGTGCACTACACTGGTAAATGCAATTTACAATATATGGCTAAACCCTCAAACTGATATTAAAATGAGACTTTCACCAATATTTTCTTATATCAAGAACATACCGGAGCCCGCGCACCCCGTCAAGGTATCTGAAAGTGGCACGGGACCTAATGCTAACCTACCAGTGCTGTATGGGCAATTACAGGGGCCATATGGGCAATTACAGGGGCATAAGGTCCGACACATAGCGAACACCTCCCAGTTACCTCCACCTTGAAATCCACCGTAATATCAGTGTGAGGGTTTAGCCATATATTGTCAATTGCATTTACCAGTGTAGTGCACCATTTTTTGTAAATTTCTAAAATAAAAGATAATTTTTGTAGTAACTAAAGTGTTGCAACCCCTACACGTCATTCATATGTCTTCTGTTTTTATGTCTGCTGTCTCTTTAAGAGTTAAAGGAACAGTGTGTCAGAATTGGTATTTTCTGCAATCTACTGTGATCTGATGAATAATATCCAATACACTTTTATGATAGCGAATGAAAGAATACAAGAATGATGTCATGGAGAGAAGGAACCTCGTTTGCGTGACTTCTAATAAGCAAACAGGATACTGGAAGTTTTGTCATTTCACCACAAGTTGTGTAGGGATGACTCAGTGCTGGTTGTCAGTAATTTTCAGATATTCTTCTGCAAAAAGGAAGCTGACAACCTTGGCGAAATCTTCAGCATTCTAATCTGTGAATTAAAATATGAATTAATTTTATAACTACTGTTCCAGATCCTAAGGGGTGTAAATATACTGTATTTAAAAAAGAGTCTTTCAGGACTGCAATATTGATGACCTATCATCACAGCGCCATCCATAGTATTGTGGCTGTGCTTGGTATTGCAGCCCAGACCCATTCACCTGAGACTGAGCTGCACCTAGGCCAAGATAACGATGAATGTGACGTCACTGGTCTAGGAGGAGACCGCAGCACTCACCAAAGTGCCGTAGTCTACTCAAACAGCAGATTAGTGAGAGTGTCAGCCCCCCAGCGATCAGATCCCCAGGATACATCATCAGTATTGTACTCCTGGAAACCCCTTTAAAGGCAGGAGTACACTTTCGGGAGAAATTTATTGTTATGATTTACATTTACTCATTTTGGGCTAAAAATCATCTTTTCAATTGGTCTTTATTAAAAATATTCAGCCGTTCTGTCAAAGAGGGTTAACTGTCTAGCTATGTGAATTTTACTGTTACCTTCTCTTTGTGCCGGTTATCTAATAACCCTTATCTCTAATTTACTAAGGCTTTGTTCACTTCTGCGTTCAAGCTCTCCGTTCCTGTAGTCGGTCCGGAAGTTGAAAAGAAAATCGAAAAACGTATCCGTTCAACCTCCCATAGAAACTAATTGACGTACGTATGCATACGTTTGACTCCGTTACTTGAGTAACTGAACGGATTGAACGGACATTTAACAGACATTTTTAATCCGTTTATTAACATATCTATTAGATGGTATCCGTTTTAAAATGTAGCAAAATATGTCCGTTACGTTCCGTTATGAATGAATACGTTTCAATTTTGAGACGGACTCAAGTCATAACGGAAAGCCGAACGGAGGACTAAACGCTGATGTGAACAAGCCCTTAGAAGTCTTAAATACTTATTTCAGCGACATTCTTATCAGTAAGATAAGAACTGCGCTATAATAACTGTTTATAAGATCAGAGATCAGGAGCTGTCAGCTAAGCTGCCTGACGGAACAGAGTAAAAATACAGAGCATGCTACTAGAGAATCTCAAGGTTGTACAGAGAAAGGGGCTACATTTTTTTTAATAAAGAACAATTGAAAAAAAATTGCTTTTAGCTCAAAATGAGTACAGTGCAGTAATAAAAAAGGGCCCCCCCAAAGGTGTACATAACTAGCATAAAAAAACTATCACTGTAGTTAACTAGTATAGATCCTCTATTAACCCCTTCACCAACCAAATTAAATAAACCAATATAGACTGAGAGATATGAGATAACCATCCAGGACCACCATGGATAATGGATACCTGTATCATAATGACTTCCACATTGTATCTAACCAGGGCTGTAGTTAACGGCTCATGGGCCCTGGTGCAAGAGTTCAGCTTGGGCCCCCCTTCCCTCAGTGCTTTGTGTGTCTTCCTATGTGGCACAAGGGTCTTTGGGCCCCCTCAGGCTCCTGGGCCCGGTAGCGACTGCTACCTCTGCACCCCCTATAGCTACGCCCATGTATCTAACAGCACCAGTATAACAAGGCAGTCATTGTCTTGGCCTATGGGAACCATCCTGTCAGTCCTCTAGGGTTCAAGACTGCATAGGGATTCTGCACTGACCATTGCTTGCTATTATGATGTGATGCCGCTGGTGTCCGTACTCGCAGTTCAGCGGTGCTCGCATGAAGCACCCTACCCACCTGCGTATGGACTGCACCTACGGAATCAACAGAGTTTGGATTTGCATTTAAAAACTTGAATCCCGATGTAGAAAACCACTACCTTCATCATTGCCCGGCGTGACTCGTAATAGCAACCACCAGTCACTCCAGGGCGGACTAAATATTACATCTCTATTGAATTTGTTTTAAACAGTTTTTTGTTTTGATAACGTGTGTTTCAAATTTTAATCATTAATTATGTACCATGGTCATGTGACTCCAACAACCTTTGTGAGAGGGGGAGTAAATGCTATAAGGTATGTTATTGGTGTTGGACCGGCATGTAAAGGTCCGAAACGCGCAGATTTGGCTGCCCTGCATATATGGAAGTTTTTATACCGCTTTTGAATAAAGAATTCCCTGCTATTCAGAGATGGATTTTCCTCCATTTCTTCCGTTTTGTACCAGCCGCGTCCAGGCTTCCCATCCGTGCTCTGGGAGGAGAAGCAGGTGAGAGTTGCCTTTTTTGCCTTAATTATCTCTATTACATCTCTGTCAACCAAACTTTCTGGCAAGTGCACATTGTGACTTTTGTGATTTCAAGGCTTTCCAGCTGGACGAAGTGAAAAAAAAAATAAAATAGACAAGCGAGTTGCTAGGAAACAGAACACCAGGGAATAGCACTCGCTTTCCTGTAATCTAAATTCTGCCGGGAAGTCTGTCCTCTGCTCCTGGAGGCATGGTTACTTCTTCCCTAAGGAGACTCTTAAATTATGAAAATTCTAAACTCGTGAAGAAGTTACAATGGAGAAAACAAACTTTATCCTATGATTGATGTAAAAATGGAAATCAGACGTCATATAGTACATGACAATCTCTTTCAAACAAAGCCAGCCCTGTACCTCACATGGATCCAGAGATCTCCCCATTCATTGCTCCAATTGTTCTGCTAGATTCAATTCAAGCTGGTAGCTCAGGGGTGTGTCCTTTGTCAGGGGGGTTATCCTTTCTGCTTCAGCTCTCTCCCAATCACAGCTCAGAGGGTTTGTCCTTTCTCAGGGGGCAGGTCTGTTCTGCTGCAGCTTTCTTCCTATTACAGCTCAGGGGGTATGTTCTTTCTGCTGCAACTCTCTCTCTATCACAGCTCAGGGGGCATATCCTTTCTCAGTGGGCATACCTGTTTCTGCAGCAGCTCTCTCCTTGTGACTCTCACAGCTTCTAACACTAGATACAGGAGGTGTAAGTTGAAGGATGGAACTGAGCAGTGCGGCGGACAAAAAAATAAGGAAAAGAACGATCAGCAGGTGGCGCCATACAGCCATTTTATTGAATAATTCAGTGGCGATACTACGTTTTCAATTACATGTTATTACAAAAGTATTCAGATCCAGGTGCTGGTTTATAAAATGTAGAATATTTTTCTTGGGACAACCCCTTTAATGCTTACCTAGATCCATTCCTCTGCTGCTCCTCTTCCAGACCACCATATCAGAATGGAGTGGACGGATACCGGATGGAGAGTGTCGTTACCCGCTGTGCCCATTTGTCTGTAATTAGAGATAGCGCCACTGTACCAAATCTTCTACATGACTGCTTCAGTCAGTGGTAGTCATTATAGTAGCATCCCATCATAAAAAAATGAATCTTCTTACGCAATGCCTCGGCATTGAATAGCATAGTCTACTAAACGATACCACAGAGTAAAAGAAAAAGCATGCCAAGACATAACTCTCCTACAGCTGCCAAGAAAACACCGCATGTGGCAGCCGTCGGGTCTATGGGGCACTGCGGGGACACTTAGCGTCTTCCGCACTGTAGGCTTTTGTTGAGCGCTTCATCCTGTGAAGGATCTACAACCAAGGCTGTTGAAGGACCTTCCTGTAGGACTTGAGTCATCACAAGGGCAAGGTCAGGAAGAGGAAGTAATCTCTGAGTTTTAGGAGTTTTTACCCCGACCAGTATTTATAGGTCTCGACTGCAGATGCAATGTTAATTTACGCTGCTTTTCATGCTGTGTTACAAAATAGGTGGTATTACATTTTAATTATACAGCGTGGACTACTTTTATGTGTTCACTCAGAGTCCATAGGCAGGGTTCAAATGACTGATGCAGAGGAGAACTTAAAGGGGTTGTCTCACCTCAGACATTCTTGTCTGGAAAATGGACAGGAATAGGACATGTTCTATAATTTGCTGAAATGCCTCACGCACATCACTATATACATCGTGGGGCCATCGAATCCTATGCATCCCATACACCGCATACCTTCAGACCCTTGATTTCCCAGCTCAGCATACTGTACATAGGAGAAGGCGGTCACCTTACACCGCTCTGCCTGGTAATGTTTGCCTGAAGGAAATGTATCACAATGACATTATATAATGGGAAACATTCAGCACCGGGCAGTTGACACCTGACATATGATATGACACCCTCCGGAAAAGAGCCAGCAATATCGTTTATATTTCATATTTATTGATGGAAATTATGTCAGAATGGAAACAATGTTCCCGAAGGGATATTATTTTATTTATTTTTTATTATGCGATTTATCTATTAGATAAGGAATCCTACGGTTTTCTAATATACATAAATTAAAGGAGTTCTCCTCTTTGAAAATGCTTGATAGATGGTGTAGTGCCCTGCAGCAGGGAGTACTTTGACATTTAGACATTCGTGGACATTTGCCTATATCCCCTATGCAAAGTTAAAACTTCTTACTTTATTTCTCTTGAAAGGGTTAACTTATACTGTTTATTACTGTGTTACTGCATTTTATATATGTGCTGTGATATATATCCTGTTCATTATTTATCACTGTATTTACATGCATATATCAAGGGGAGAAAAACAGAACTGGATCGCACATCCACAATGCTATGCTTTAATCCAATTAAACTCGCTTCTCAGCGCAATAGTAAATTGTACGGCCCCCTATACTGCATGGTGTACAAGAGGCATTAGTGTACATTTTGATCAAAGGCATAAGCCCACTCACCACGCCAAGGTTGCCTCTTTGAGTGGGACCTACTCTGGAAAAGGCGCAGCACAATGCCGTGACACTGCCCTAGTGGATGGCAGGACCCAGGAGTCAAACAGCAACCTTGCTGTCTGACAATGCCACCCATGGCACTGGTTCCCACCGACCCACCAGCACAGCGCCACAAAAACTTTTCTTTTCCGTTTTTCTTTGATATATACTGTATTTACATGGCTCTGTGTGAAAGGGTTAATGAATACTGAGAGACTGTTAGGACTTTGATTGAAAAGCTGGTAATTTTCCACAGCTGCCATAGGGTTTAAAGAAGACCATGTTTTGGAGGAAAAAACACAGACTTGTTTTCCACCAAAAGCAGACAGCCTGAAGTTTTAAATGTCTGATTTTAGTTATGTTGTTATGTCTCGAAACTTGGCGGGACCCAGTGTAGTATTTGGGTCTAACCCAAACCCGGCCAGTGCAATTTGGCGTCACGAACAGGATACGGTCCAGCACCAGCAGAGCAGGTCATCATGGATCCAGCCCCAGTGGATCAAGACAGCCTGTGGCATCTCAAGGAACGCCCCAGTCGGTGTCTGTGGAAACCAGCCCCATGAAATCATCTGTGACTGTGAGTGTTACCTGTGTGGAGTCTGCCGCAAGCAAGTGACTCTGATAATAAGACTGTATCCTGTATCCCATGCTGAATCCAGTTCATAACATTTTAATGCCTGAACCCCAGAGGAAAAATGAAGGCCCCCCGAGAGCTGGATTATCTCAAACACAGTATACATAGTTGGTGCCCTGTTGCCAAATCTTTTTTGTTAAATAGTCCTGACTGTGTCGGGGACACCACAGTTAAAGTAGGGGCGAGTGTAGTGCCCTAGAGCAGGGAGTACTTTAAAATTTAGACATTTGTGAACATTTGCCTATATCCCCTATGCAAAGTTAACACTTTTTACTTTATTTCTCTTAAAAGGGATAACTTATACTGTTTATTACTGTGTTACTGCATTTTATATATGTGTTGTGATATATGTCCTATTCATTATCACTGTATTACATGGCTCTGTGGAAAGGGTTAATGAATATTGAGAGACTGTTAGGGCTTTGATTAAGAAGCTGGTAATTTTCCACAGCTGCCATAGGGTTTAAAGAAGACCATGTTTTGGAGGGAAAAACCCAGACTTGTTTACCACCAAAAGCAGACAGCCTGGACCTTTTAAATGTCTGGTTTTAGCTCTGTTGTTATGTCTGGAGATTAGTTTTTGTCTGGAAAACCTGCTGTGTCATTGCTTTAACGTAAGTCTATGAGACAGAAAGTGTGACATTGTAATTGTTTAGGCTGAGTTTCTCCACTCCACCCCTCCCACTAACAGGTTCTAGTCTAGCAAAAACTGTATATAAGGAGAGCAGTCAGAGCCCTTAGTGTACTGCAGTTGGGGACCAGTGCTTAGAATAGGAGACTCTGCCAGACTACTGAGTGACCAGAAGAAGACGCTGAGACGGGGATACGCTGCCACAGACCCTGGATCACCAGCCTTGGACCAGGGTACCAGCCTTCTGAAGAGAAAGAGGGACAGCTAGCTCAGGCCTTTCCTCAGCATCAAACCCTTCTTCTACCAGGGAGGAGATTGGAGAAGCCCGCCCAATGCCTCACCTGTATTGTTTTGTACCTAAATTCCTCCAGTAAAGAAACCCCAAACACGGCCACTGCAATGAGTCCATGAGCAGATCATAGCTGTCCTTCTGCTACAGCTCACCTTTCATCTAAGGCTACATTCACACGACCATAGTGTTTTGCGGATCTGCAAAACACGGATACCGGCCTGTGTGCGTTCCGCAGTTTGCGGACCGCACATGGCCGCCACTATCACAGAAAAATGCCTATTCTTGTCCGCAATCGCTCTATATTTTTTGTGGGGCCGCGGACTGGATGTGGCCCCATTGAAATGGTGAATAAGTCATGTGAATGAGCCCTAATATTGGAGGACGCTCAAAATACTAATAATACATATTATTAGATATGCAACAAGAGAAGGGTCTTTAAGTTTTCCACTCTGGAAATCCCTACTTGCCCCTCCCCCTCCAAATCTAAGTCTCTACTCCTCAGATAGCTGACTGCCTAACCTCTTGACTCCACCGAAAATATGCCTGCTAGGCCAAGCATGCATGTATTTTCAGTAGGGACAGGAGAATGAGCCACTGCCAGACACTTCTGCTGTAGGAACAAATCAACCATCAACAATGATCTATCACCCCACAACCCCGCTGATCAACTGTTTCAGTAAGCTCCTGCGCCGCACCTGCATGGCTTCGTCTTCCATGTACTGTAGTAGATGGAGCTGGTTACTGTAACACTGCTCCCATTGAAGTAAACGGGAACAGCGCTACAGTAACCAGCTCCATCCACTACATGGTAGATGGAGCCGCGCAGTCTCGGCACAGGAGTTAGGCTAGATGCACACGTCCGTTAAACCCGGACATGACCAGTCTGTGGTAACCAGGACTGCATTTCTTCTTTACAGCGGGAGCGCACGGCGTCATTGGTTGCTATGACGCCGTACAATACCTGCCGCCGCTGCAGGACAGTAATACATCGGTATGATCTATATGAGTGTATTATTGTACTGCAGCGGCGGCAGGGAGCGCACGGTGTCATAGAAACCAATGACGCCGTGCGCTCCTGCTGTAAAGAAGAAATCCAGTCCTGGTTACCACGGACTGGTCACATCCGGGTTTAACGGACGTGTGCATCTAGCCTTACTCTGAAACAGCTGATCGTCATAGCAGATCATTAGGGGTTCATGTCTAGGAACACCCTGTGTTCAGCTTTTTGTCAAGGGTTTCTCCAAAGGGAATGACCTCTTTGAGAAGTACAGCCTCTGTGGCAGTCTGCATTCCGCAATCAGCTATTTCTTTCCAATCAGAACCAACTGTGGAATTTGATTTCTAGAAATCTATGGTGCCTTTTCCTTATGGTTCAATAATTTCTTGCTGCTTCTTGATTTGTCTCCAGTGTTTTCGTCCTTCATAAGATAATGTTTACAACTGAAGACAAGAAAATAGAGTGCGCTGTCATTAGAAGATCTGCTTCCTTGGAATTCTGTGCTTTAAATTTAAGGGGGGGTCAACAAATGTGTTAACCCAACGAGTTGCACATGGTAGTCGGGGGCATTGTTATAGATTTTGCATTGGGAAGCAGGAACTTCATATTACGCCTGTCAACTGTAACAACTGACTTATGTGGCTTTTAGGTCACTTCTATTAACCTTAACTACATCAAAAATGCAATGTAAGGTTTGTAAGGTTTGTAAGAGTATTTTCAGGTTATGCAGTTTTGTAATAAACCATGTAAGCCCAAGGGGACTCGACTGAAAATCCCAAGTGAAAAAACAACGTTCTTTTATTTACTCCGAGCGGTTGTGAGTTTTCAGCTCAACATTAGAGGCTTTATCTATCTATCTATCTATCTATCTATCTATCTATCTATCTATCTATCTACTATTTATCTATCTGTCTATCTATACTGCTTGAGAAAAGTCCCAGTGAGAGGACTGGAACGCCGCGGTCTAGTGATTAAAAAACACTACTTTTAATTTACTTTTTGGGAGTGCCGTGGAATTTCTTTGAATCTATATCTATCCATCTATCCATCTACTATTTATACATTTATCTACTATTTATCTATCTATCTACTATTTATCTATCTATATCTATCTACTATTATCTATCTATCTATCTATCTATCTATCTATCTATCTATCTATCTACTGTATCTATCTATCTATCTATCTACTGTATCTATCTATCTATCTATCTATCTACTGTATCTATCTATCTATCTATTGCCTTGCCTCAGGTGTTGGTTATGTGGTCATTTAACCTTCCCTATTTATTGTGGCTTCTCCCACCTTGCTGTGCGGTTTGTAGCTTCAGTCTTGTTGTGGATTGCTGTTGTGTGGATCTCGGCGGAGTTCCTGTGCTTCCATAGCCATTTGAAGTTAAGTGTCTTCTTCCCCTTGTTTATTGTTTGGGTTTTCTTGTGTCGCTCTTTTCCCTGTCATTTGTGTTTAGGGGAAGGTGCCTTAAATACCGTGAAGTGTCTAACCCTGGCTGGAGAAAACAGAGATGCTCGCACTCTAAGGCTACATTCACACGACCGTATGGGTTTTGCGGTCCGCAAATTGCGGACCCGCAAAACACAGATACCGGCTGTGTGAATGTAGCCGGCCCCATGATAGAAATGCCTATACTTGTCCGCGATCGCGGACAAGTAGAGGACATGCTTTATCTTTTTTGCGGGGCCGCGGATCGGATCTACGGATGCGGACAGCCCACTGTGTGCTGTCCGCATCTTTTGCAGCCCCATTGAAATTAATGGGTCCGCACCCGTTCCGCAAAATTGCGGAACGGATGCGGAACCATTTATACGGTCGTGTGAATGTAGCCTTAGTGCTCACGCCGTAAGAGCAGTACAGGAAGGCCATATAGGGAAAGCCAGGCTACGATCTGCAGCATGATGAGCACTAGGGTGGCCAGTGGCCTCACCCCATAAAGCCAGACCTGACCTACCACGCCCCAAACTGATAAACCACGCCCATCTTTAGGAAGCCACGCCCTTATTGTCGGCAAAAGGTGTGTTGGGGGAGGGGGGATTTGAACTTTCAGACGAGAAGGTGAGCTGGGGGCAGCCCGGGGTGCTTCTCTCTCCCCCAGTCACCCACAGAGAGTCATGTCTGCAGGTGAGAAAAGCCTGTTGGTCAGTCAGTTTGTGCTGGCAGCTCATGCTCAGACAGCGCAGTGCTGCTGTCTGGGCGTCAGCTACTGAAAAGGAGGACATCCCTGTGTCGGATGGAGGGCAGGGAGCCAGAAAACCGGACTGTCCTGCCTAAAACCGGACGTCTGGCCACCCTTTGAGCCACATGGGACGCTGTTGGTCAAGCTCGATACTGGTAGGCAGAGCAGGATACATGGGCATCTATCTATCTATCTATCTATCTATCTATCTATCTATCTATCTAGTCTTTGCTGTGCATTTTGACATGAGTAGGGCAATCTCTGGCATCAATATTTGACATAATTTCCCAAACCAGTTGTGACAGCACTTTATACCCAATAATTAATAACATGAGACGATGTGAAGATATTGCAGGAGTCAATAAGCTGTCAGATGTCTGATGGCTGCGGCCTGCTGCTCCTCTGTATGGACACTTTCACACGGGCGTCACGGATTCTGTCTGGATGCGTCCCGGGTGCATTGCGGGAAACCCACGCGAGTGCGCACGCAATTTCAGTCAGTTTTGACTGCGATTACGTTTCGTTGTTCAGTTTTTTACGCGCAAGTGCAATGTGTTTTGCACGCACGTGATAAAGAACTGAATTTGGTACTCAGACCTCAACCCGGACTTCTTCACTGTTCGGGTTCGGTGTTCTGTAGATTTTATTATTTTTACTTATTACATGGTTATAAGGGAAAATAATAGCATTCTTAATACAGAATGTTAACTGAAATGTCCAATGAGGGGTTAAAAAAAATAAATAAAAATACTCACCTCCTCCACTTGATCGCACAGCCGGTATCGTCTTCTTTCTTCTTCTTGCAGGACCTGCAAAAGGACCTTCGATGACGTAATCGCGCACAGGTGCTGCGTGACAAAACAACGCTCATGTACACAGCCCCATTGAAATGAATGGGTCAGGATCCAGTGCGGGTGCTATACGTTCACATCACGCATTGCACCCGTGCGGAATACTCGCCCGTGTGAAACGGGGCCTTACACATTTCTAGTGCAGTTTCCTTTTGCCTCTACAAATTCCAACATGAAATGCAAACCATGCAGAACACGGATGCGAGGCCGCACAGTGAACACACCGCACCCACATTACAGCCATTGATTCCACATATTTAACTAGAATATAGATGAGTATTGATGTTTGTGCTATTACAGTTCCATTAATGAAAGGTACAAGGTCAGGGATGGGAGTGGATTATTGATCAGAATATAACACTCTTATAACAGGCACAGTGGGGGTAGTTTGGTAAATACCTTAAGTAGAAAACACAATTAATTTTTTAATTTTTGTCCCCCGGTGCACATTAGAAAAAGCACTACATGGAAACCATCAGCAAGGGGGCTACTTGCTTCCAGTATGTATTATTACATAATTTATTTTAATTAAATATCTAACAATATTATTAGTATTATTAAGCGGATGATTTTTAACTCATGTCAGTAAGCTAGTGGTTACTGAGGAGTTAGGGTGCATTCAGATGACCACATGTGTTTTGCATTCCGCATTTTGCCGACCGCACATGGCTGGCCTTATGATAGAACTGCCTATTCTTGTCCACAATTGCGGACAACAATAGGACATACTCTATCTTTTTTCGTTGAAATGAATGGGTCCACACACATTCCTCGAAATTGCGGAACGGATGCGGACCCATTCGTATTTTTTAAGGTCTATAGAGAAAAACTGTCAGAATTCCGCAACTGTCATCACCAGCCTGCTGATGGTTTCTTCGATGCTAAAACGGTAACCATCATATTGAGGACCCTCCTATGTCCCATATGGATTGATCCTCCTCCATGATATCTGGATGACCTATTACAGCATAGGACGAGAGGTGTTATTTGGGAACCAACCCAGTTAAGATCAAAATACTATTAACCCGGTGACATCCTCGGATTAATTTTTTGCAAAATAGGATGACTTTCACCGCTAATCACTCGTCTATATATAGAATAAGGTGATATGCGGAATTTTTTTTCTATCATTTCATTTTTTCCACTCCTGAAAAAATAAATAAGACTGCCCTATGGTCCGACTAATTTATCTGGCCTGCCGCAGACAGACATAAGTTCACTTTCCGGCGGATGATAAAACATGGCCGCCTGGTTGCTGGCGTCTGTTTTTGTGCTGCTTCGTGATTGAAGAGAATCTTAGGATTGATGTTCATATCGTGAGTGAATAATGGTCTTCACAATCCAATTCCCGAAGGCTCGTCCGCTCTCAGTTTGAAGAAGCTGCCGCGTCCCTGCTCCATTAGTCTTTACATGGAGACAGTCGTAAGCTCATATAGGCCAGCGTGATAAATAAGAAAATCCCGGAGGAAAAGTAATGTGCAGGCGCCTAGAAGCAATATTCTATCGAAGCGCACAGCGTCTGAAAAATTTCTTTTCTGGAATATTCGCAATGTATCACTGTGGATGAAGCAGCTTTAACGTTAAAGAGGAACTCATGTTCTGGAGGAGCACCTTAACATGGAGGTCAGCCCTTGAACCTTGAAGACCATTTTTTTTAACCTAGATAAGTTCAATATTCTGTGCGTCTGTGATTCATTTCTTAAGATCGTGTAGTGGTCAGAGCTCCAATTTTTCAGGTACAAGCCTCCAAATTCCCTGCAAAGATGGAATTACAGTAAATGATTATTTTCTGTGTACTTGCAACCACCACTAGGGGGAGCTTAGGAGCTTACTGCATACAGTTTATACATAGATCTTGATGTGTGTGTGGCCTTATCACGGGCTCGGCACTGGAGTGAGATGCATCTAATTTATTCAGACGTAGACCACTTAACAAATTGGGTGCATCTCTGGCCATCATTGCACCAGAAATTCGAATCCATGCTAGTTAGGAACCCGGCATAGATCTGAGTTATAATCTGCATCAGGTTCTGGTGTAAATAATAGTAAAATTGCAGGGTCGTGGGAAGGCCAGCCACTCTCAGTAAGTACTGCACCACTAAAGTGGTGCGTGCGGTGTTAAACCGCAATTTGTTGTCCACGCGCAGGTGGTGCATGCGCAAATATTTAGGACTTTTTGACGCCACTTTCCTGGGGTTGATAAATTCTCCCCAATAATTCTTCAAACCAGGAGCCCCCAGGGCACAGGTCTCCAACCTGCTGCTCTCCGTCTGTTGCGAAACCACGTAGGAGAAAAACGGTCAGCACTCGCTCGTTGCACGTTTGTACGGGATAGGACCAATACCACGTTCAAAAATTGAAAAAATCCCAGCAAAACGTGACTTGATGCTCATTAGGAATTTATTGCAAAAGAAACAGTATGTCCCATATCCAGGACGCGTTTCGGCTAACTAGCCTTTTTCAACAGGTCTGCAAAACCACAACTGCAAGCCCTGGTAGGTCTCAGCTGCCAGTGACTGCTGGGAGTTGTAGTTTCACAACAGCTAGAAAGGTACAGGTTGGAGATCAAGTATATTTTTTGGTGGATAATTACATTTTTCACACAATTTTCGGGGACTGGCAGATAGTCCCATGACGTCTCCTGACAAAGAAATGAGGATGCAACAGTTCCAGTAGAGCCAAGCTGAAAATATCCACAGGACACATAATGATAATGTCATGACGAAATGAATAATGAGATCCATGAAGGACTGCTAGCCTGCTTGCTGGTGGTTTCCATTTATCATAACGTTGCATATTAAAGCACTATATAGTGCTACCTCCAGGCATGTACCGTATACCTCCTGTATTGTATAGTACATGTTAGATCCTTTGATTGGAACAATCGTGAATCTATTAGAATTTCAAAATGAAAATAAAAGCAGCGTAACAATAAATGTAAAATGTGAGTAAAAGAAAAATGACAAACGGACTTCGTGTTCAGTATTACCGAGCAGAGGTAAAATCTTCATCTCTGATTATGCAACAAAGTATAATGGTTAACTGATAAGCGTCAGATAAGCATCTGCCATAAATAAACTGTTATGTATATAGCAGAGGGCGTATCCCCACAAACTTCCTGCTGATGTCATCAGAATGAATCATAGGGCAGCCAGAGTAGGTGGTGTTTACTCACAAGATGATGTCAGTCCGTGGATATAGATGGACATTTGGCAAATTTCCATTAGTGTAATAATTTCTGTTATATTTGTTATTATAAATTTTTCTATTATTGATATTAGTGTTTTATAACATGATAATCATCTCACCAATTTATTAGGAAGCCAATTCATTTGCAGTACAGTTTTAGAAGTGATGTTATTAGGGTACTATCACAGTTGCTTTTTTCCGGTATTGAGTTCCGTCCTAGGGGCTCAATACCGGAAAAAAATGATCAGTTTTATCCCCATGCATTCTGAATGGAGAGAAATCCGTTCAGGAAGCATCAGGATGTCTCCAGTTCAGTCATTGTATGGTTTTTGGACGGAGAAAATACCGCAGCATGCTGCAGTTTTGTCTCCATCGAAAATTCCGTAACACTCGCCGGATCCGGCATTAATTTCCATTGAAATGTATTAGTGTCGGCATTAAAATTACTGCATTGACGGATCCGGTCTTCCAGTCTGCGCATGTGCAGACCTTTAAAAATGTGAAAGAAAATAAATACCGGATCCGTTTTTCCAGATGACAACCGGAGAGACGGATCCGGTATTGCAACGCATCCGGATCCGTCTACAAATGCTGTCCGTTTGCATACAGATTGCCGGATCCGGCAGGCAGTTCTAGCCACAGAACTGCCTGCCGGAATCCAGCAACGCAAGTGTGAAAGTAGCCTTAGGCTTCTTTCACACATACACTTAACAAAAATATAAACGCAACACTTTCGGTTTTGCTCCCATTTTGCATGAGCTGAACATTTTTTACTTACACAAAAGACCCATTACTCTCAAATATTGTTCACAAATCTGTCTAAGGCTACTTTCACACTCGCGTTTGGTGCAGATCCGTCATGGATCTGCACAAACGTATCCGTTCAGATAATACAACTGCATGCATCCGTTCAGGATTCGGTTGTATTATCTTTAACATAGCCAAAACGGATCCGTTGTGAACACCATTGAAAGTCAATGAGGGACGGATCCGTTTTCTATTGTGCTATATTGTGTCAGTGAAAACAGATCCGCTCCATTGACTTACATTGTGTGCCAGGACGGATCCGTTCGGCTCAGTTTCTTCAGACGGACACCAAAATGCTTCAAAAAGATGCATTTTTCTGCGACTGTCGCAGAATGCAATCGCAGCATGTCACATGTCGTAATGGACATCATAGACTCCCATCCCAAAAATTGTCGCGCGACATTGGTGCGACAAAATGTCACGCAACGCATGTTGCAGTGAAGTTGTGTCCAATTTGTCGCGTGACTTATTGTTGCGCGACAAATGTCGTCGTGTGAATGTGCCCTAAAAGGCCTCTCTGAAATGTGCAGTTTGATCACACAGCACAATGCCACAGATGTTGCAACGTTTGAGGGAGCGTGCAATTGGCATGCTGACTGCAGGAATGTCTACCAGAGCTGTTGCCCGTGCAATGAATGTTCATTTCTCTACCATAAGCCGTCAATGTGGCAACACATCCAACCCGGCCTCAAAACCGCAGACCACTTGTAACCACCCCAGCCCAGGACCTCCACATCCAGCATGTTCACCTCCATGATTGTCTGAGGGCAGCCACCCAGACAGCTGCAGCAACAATCGGTTTGTATAACTAAAGAATTTCTGCACAAACTGTCAGAAACCGTCTCAGGGAAGCTCATCTGCATGCTCGTCGTCCTCACCGGGGTCTGGACCTGACTGCAGTTCGTCGTCTTAACCGACTTGAGTAGGCAAATGCTCACATTCGATGGCGTCTGGCAACTTTGGAGAGGCGTTCTATTCGCGGATGAATCCCGGTTTTCACTGTTCTGGGCAGATGGCAGACAGGATGCTGGATGTGGAGGTCCTGGGCTGGTGAAATGCCTTTGAAGACGGCTTATGGTAGAGAAATGAACATTCATTGCACGGGCAACAGCTCTGGTAGACATTCCTGCAGTCAGCATGCTAATTGCACGCTCTCTCAAACGTTGCGACATCTGCGGCATTGTGCTGTGTGATCAAACTGCACATTTCAGAGTGGCCTTTTATTGTGGGCAGTCTAAGGCACACCTGTGCAGTATTCATGCTGTCTAATCAGCACCTTGATATGCCTGTGAGGTGGGATGGATAATCTCGGCAAAGGAAAAGTGCTCACTGACACAGATTTAGACAGATTTGTGAACAATATTTGAGAGTAATTGGTCTTTTGAGTAAGTAGAAAATGTTTCAGATCTTTGAGTTCAGCTCATACAAAATGGGTCAAAACCGAAAGTGTTGTGTTTATATTTTTGTTCAGTGTAGTTTTTTTGTGTATGTTTTTTTTTCTGTGGTAAAAAATTCCATGCTTTTTAAAGTTTTTTTTTTTGCAGTTTTTTTTGTGTTTTTTTTTTTAGCATTTTTTTGTTTTTCAAACCCTTTGAAGATTACTACTGGAAAAATGTCTGAATAAAACACCATACTTACAACATGCTGGGGGAGATTTATGAAACAGGTGTAAAGTTGCCCACAACAACCAATCAGATTCCACCTTTCATTTTACAAATAAGCTCTGAAAAATAAAAGGTGGAATCTGATTGGTTGGAATCTCCCTTGCTGTGTTTTGCCAAAAACAGCAAACATTTTAATACTGCACAAACTCAATACAACACAAAAAAGCCACACACAAAAAAATAGCTTTTGCTCTAGTGAAATTCCTAATTTATGACAGACGTTAAAGTAATATCTGGCTGCATAACAAAGTTCAGAAATGTGCAAAAAAATGTAAAAAGTACATAAAACAGCAAAACCACCAAATAACAACTTATGTGTCAAACCAGTCTAAAGAGGGTATTCTGGCAAAAAAAAAAAAACTTTACCACCAACTGCCTGTATGCTCAACTGCCATTCCAATGGAACTTTTCCTTGCCATGACTGTACCACTGGATGGCGATGGGAGATGAGGATGACCTGTTTTAGAGATTGGTGGGGTTCGTCGTGCAGTTACCACCTATCCAGTGGTTAAAAGGGTTGTCTCATCTTAGACAATGGGGCATGTCACTAGGATATGCCCCCATTGTCTTATAGGTGCAGGTCCCACCTCTGGGAACGGGAGTGGAGCCCCGCAAAGTGGTGGCTGGAGGACTCCGGTCCCGCCACCCCCAAGCTCTCTCCCCATAGAAGTGAATGGGAGCATACTACTCATTACCGGCCACCGCTGCCTTTCACTTCTATGGGCCCGATGGAAATAGCCGAGCCAGTGGTATATAAAAATTACTGTGTAATTTATATAATTTTTCTAGCTGTAAAAACATAGAAAAAATATGTTTGTTTTTATTATTTATATTATTTATAAATATTATTTGTAGTCGTGGCCACCAGAGTGGGTCCCGGGACCCCGAAACTACGCTACCTCAAGCGGTTTGAGTTGTGCCGTAACCGCGCCGTAGTGGGGACGCCTGAAGGAGGGCTTCCCCTTCATGTATGATGTTTGAAAAAAGGGGGGGGGGGAGGGCGGAGAAACGTAAAGCGACGTACCAAGGGGGTGTGGCGCTGTCGTGCTTTATGCGAATGGCAGCGCCACGCCCACAAACACAGGCCAAATCAATTGGCCTTACACTTGTGGTCGTGGCAACCAAAGTGGGTCCCGGGACCCTGAAACTACCTTACCTCAAGCGGTCTGAGTTGTGCCGTAACCGCGCCGTAGTGGGGACGCCTGAATACATACTGGTTAGGCAGAATAGTTTATTTACAGAAATCAACCACACACCAAAGATTCAAAAGCTAAAGACATCTCGACTTTGGGATGAGGAATGTAGCGGCTGAAACATGTGGAACGCCAACGACCCAGTTTCTGAATCAAGTGCGCTGGGACCTGATTCTTCGAGGCGGCGGACGCAGCCCCTATGCGAAAGGAGTGACCCGATATTGAGGAAGGGTCCGCACCCAGACATGAGACTAGGGATCGAACGTGTGCGGTGAACTGACGGGTGGTGAGAGGTGACGCACCGAAGGGTAACAGAGGACTGTCCTGCCTACAACCTGCTAAGGCTGTCTGTAATTTGTGTAGGACCTGGACCGGACACCACCGGTGAGACGTGGGGAAGTAAGATATCGCAACCCGACCTTGGTGACTGCGGGCGAGACGGAGAACCTATGGACTACTTCCTGGATCCTGAACAATTTGTCAGATGGCAGCCTAGCTAACATGTGTAGCGCATCTAGTTCTATGCCCAGAAAGGTGATGGTGGTAGATGGGCTCTCAACCTTCTTGGGGGAGACGGGGACTCCTAAGTGAGAAAAACAATCTAAGAGTTTCCCTAAACCTACAGGGGCGGACCCTGGCCTCTCTATTAGCAGGAAATCGTCCAGGTAGTGTATGACGAATTCGCAGCGGACCTTGTTTTCTAGGATCCAGTGGAGGGCCTGGGCCAGCTGATCGAACAACCATGGGCTACTCTTGGAGCCGAACGTCAGCTTGGTAGCAAAATAGTATAGCTCCCTCCACTTGATCCCATGCCACTGCCAGAGCGCCGGCAATATGGGGAGCAATTTAAAAGCGTCGGATATGTCAGCTTTAGACAAAGACGCACCAGGTCCTAAACGGGTGAGGATGGCGATCGCCTGGTCGATGGAGGAGTACCTCATGCTTACCTCCACTGACGGAATGAGGGAGTTGAGACTGGGTATGGGAGAACCATGTGGACCTGACAGGTCCATTATGAGACGCTCTTTCCCGCTAAACTTGCCCGTGACTACCCCTATGGGACTGACTCTCCACCGTTGAAAGGGGGGCTCTGAAAACGGACTGATTACAAAACCCTTGTCCAGTTCTATTTTAACTAGCCTATCAACAGCGTCGGGGTTTCTGTCGGCTGACTGCAGGTTCTTACACTCATACGTACTTTCAGGCGTCGTGATCAGCCCGTTGTGGAACCCTGCCTGAAAACCGGAGATTAAGAACTCCACGAACCCCTGGGTTGTGGTGACCCTCTAAGGACTTCCTAAGTGATGCGGAATCCACGACACTCATATAAGTTCTCATAGACTTTAATGAGCACATAGTTTTAGGATGAGCCCTAAGACAATTGGTACATACATGCAGGAGGCGGCAATGGCTGAAATTACAGGAACCAAAATTATAATTATTGCAGAGCTGAGCCCTGCCCAGCTGTACGATGAGTCTGACTAGTTTGTCGACCGGATTGGGAGCTTTGAAGACGTCTAGGGGTGCGGCCGCTGAACCAGAAGGGCTGGACGACGCACTGGACACAGATTTGTAGCACCACTCCGCCGTGTGAAAGATGGAATGGCACAGCGAGCACGCCGGCGCCCTCAGCCCTGCGAAGTGTCTGCAGAACAACTCTGTGTCCAGGTTGGACCAGTTAGTGACGAATTGGAATTGCGTCAAGGTTGCAGCGGCCTTGGCAGAGAAGGAGCAGTGGTAGTCGTAGAACGAGCTACCACCGTATTTATAACCCAACTCGGTTACGCGGAAGAGGTAGAGGTCTAGTTCCTCCCTCCTCTCCGGCCTAACCGAGCAAATGACGTCCCTGTAGAGGCTGAACGCCAGGACGAATTCTGGTATCGGCAGCTTGCGGTAAAGCCTGTGGTCGCGGCCCTTCAAAACCACAGACACCTCACCGCAAGCGATCACCTTGCTCTCTGACAAGTCCCTAGAGGCGATCAACAGGGAAGCAAGATTGACGTCCCTACCCTCCAGGATGTCCTTCCTAACATTGGTTGGAATGAAGTGCGAAGGAGAGACGCTAGGTACTGGTGGAGCCGTCTGAGCGCCTCCTGCAGTGGAGGTAGAGGCGATGGGAACATCAGTCACGTGGACCGGGGCGACCGAGCCACGAGCTTCCATGACCTCCATTCTCGCCTGGAGGCCATTGAGAGACGGCCTCGAGGCCATTGAGTCAGACTGTTCAACATGATGTGAAGTTGTGTCAAGGACGTCTGCATAGTGGCCGTAGAAATGTCGTCCTGACGCGAGGCCAGAGAGTCTTTCAGTAGCCGATAGAGCTCTGCCTTCCTGGCGGAGGCCGGGAAGGGGATACCACTCTTATTCAACTCCGTGATGAGCCTAGGGATGGTCCACAACCGCAGGGACCGGATGCTGCCCCCTTCTAAGAACCCCGGCACGTTCTCGTCTACGGATGCCTCCACGATGTCGGAAGCATGTGACATCTTGGCTGGAAGATAGAATGTAACAGATCACGACTGCGAATTTAAAGATGGCGGTTGTAGTTGGAGTGGAACCTGAACGTAAAATTGTGAACGAGATATAGTAACCCTAACCATCACTCCCCTTGCCCCTACGCAGGGCTGCCATCAGAAATTTTGGGGCCCCTTACACAGCTCAAGGCCTGGGCCCAAGACACTGCCCCAGTGGCGGATCCAGAGCCTGGTCTTTGGAGGCGCACTTCCCCCAGGAATAGGAGATCATGGGGCCCCTGTGTCCCCGTCCACCTTCAAGCCACACCCACACACAGCCACACCCATATATCGCGCCCATACCTCTTACATCCAAGGACGTCATCCCACACGGCCCTCCACTATGTAGTTCGCCCGCCACACTGCCCCTCACTGAGTAATTTGCCCCCCCAAGTTCATTTTGCCCCCACACAAGTTAATTTTGCCCCCAGACAGCCCTGCATTATTTAATTTGCCCCCACACGGTCCTCCATTATGTAGTTTGCCCGCCACACTGACCCCCCACTGACTAATTTCCCCCCCCTCACAAGTTAATTTTGCCCCAGACAGCCCTGCATTATGCAAGTTGCTCCCACTAAGTAATTTGCCCCCACACTAAATAATTTTGTCCCCACATGTCCCTCCACTATGTAGTTTGCCCGCCACACTGACCCCCACTGAGTAATTTGCCCGTTCCCCACAAGTTAATTTTACCCCCAGACAGCCCTGCATTATGTAATATTGCCCCCACACTAAGTAATTTTGCCCCCACACGGCCCTCCATGTAGTTTGCCCGCCACACTGACCTCCCACTAAGTAATTTGCCCCCACACAAGTTAATTTTGCCCCCAGACAGCCCTCCATTATTGTCCCCCCCCCCCCGTACTTGTGTCGCTGATTCCGGCCCGCTTGTTCCCCAGCATTGGCAGGAGGTACCCGTTCCTTAAATCCAGTCTCTGTGCATGGGCGTCCGCAAAAATTTTTCCGGGTGGGGGGCGGGGGGGATAATTTTATTGACATCCATGCTCTGCTTGTTTCTGAGAATGTAATGAAGGGGAGGGGCGACGTGATGGAAAAGCTTAAATGTATATTAGAAGTGCCATAACAGGAACATATTGAAAATATTTATTATTTGTGAACAACAGAAAACTGGTCAATCAAATAAAGGCTTTGGATCCGGGGGCTGGGCCAAGAGTAGATGGATGGGGCGTGAATTAATATAAATTAAATTTAAATTTCATAACATTAAAGGTTTAGTTTATTTTAAGATAGAAAAGCATAAAAAGACGCACCTAGGTTTTTGAGGAGAAAAATAAGAAAAAAATTATTTTTAACCAAAGGGGAGCATTTGGTGGGATTTGAACTAATGGTGGCCTGTGGATGGCACTGTTTTTTGGGGGGGATCTGCGGATGGCACTGTTTTGGGGGGGATCTGTGGATGGCACTGTTTTGGGGGGGGATCTGTGGATGGCACTGTTTCGGGGGGATCTGAGGATGGCACTGTTTTGGGGGGGGGGGGATCTGAGGATGGCACTGTTTTGGGGGGGATCTGAGGATGGCACTGTTTTGGGGGGGGATCTGTGGATGGCACTGTTTTGGGGGGATCTGTGGATGGCACTGTTTTGGGTGGGGATCTGTGGATGGCACTGTTTTGGGTGGGGATCTGTGGATGGCACTGTTTTGGGTGGGGATCTGTGGATGGCAAGCTGCTGCTGCTGTCAGGGTTTGTTCATGTGACTATGAAGGAGCATGTGACCAGTGATGTCACAGACCTCCTTCTAGCAACTACATTCTACCCATGGATCTGCCGAGACTCCAGCTATCTTGTTCTCAGAACAAGATAGCTGGGGCCCGGGGCCCCGGGAGGTAAGGGACAGGCTGCAGAAGGAAGAGGGGGAGGAGCACTGGGCCCCAGAGCCGGCTGCCACAATAAAAAAAATAAAAAATAAAAAAATAAAAGTTTCAGGACTGGCCGGGCCCCCCCAGGATCAGGGCCCCTTACTGGGGTATGGGCTGTACTCCCCTGATGGCGGCCCTGCCCCTACGTGACGAAAACCCTTCTACCTGGCTGATATGCCAAACTCTGGACGGGACTTGAGAAACAAGCTTGCACCTAGAAGCAAACAACAGCATGGGTCAAGCCGGAAATGAACCCTGGGCCTACCCTCGCGCACTCGTGGGAACTGAAATAAATGGACCCCTTTTTTTTTTTTTTTTCCTTCTTTTCTCGTTATACCCTATTCGCTTCCCCTATGTTCCTCTAACAAAGTACCTAACTCCCCTAGCTTCTGGCTCTAAGCCTGTCCTTTTAAATTATGCAAAATTTTTGTCTTCCCCCTTTTTTTTTTTTTTTTCCCATTAGCAATTTATTTTTTGCCTGTATTCAGTTTGGTTATTGTTTATTCATTATTATTATTTTTTCCCAACTTCCCTGTCACTGGCCCGACACACCTTTATTGGCATGCGTGACTCCTTTCACTAGACGCTTCCATTCATACCCCTTTCTCTTCTTTTTTATTCCTTTTTTTTTATTTATTTTTTAACCTTGTTATTTATTTATTTATTTTTCAAACCACCTTTGTTCCTCTTTTTTTTTTTTTTGGAAAACCTAACAACTGCCCCTGAGTGACTCCTACCTATCTTACAGACTACTTATTCAGACCCCAGAGCGACGGGCACGAGCATACGGGAGGCCCCGCCCCCTACTCCCTGCCTACCTAGACGCACGGCGGATTCCCTGTGGGCCGATGTTGTGGGGATGCGCTCTCCCCTGTGCCCTGGAGTGCCGCCACGTGGGGAGCATGCGCAGCTCCCGGCGCGGACTTCAGTGCGGGATGCTCCCCCCGTGCAGCGGGGGAGCCGAACCCTGCCGGCTGGAGTGCCGCGCGCCGGGGGAGACTGCGATGCTCTCTGGCAGACCGAGCCGGTGCGGGGGTGTCCGACCGGCGACGGAGGTGGGTTGCTGGACGTGGCGAACTGCAGCGCCACGCCCACAAACACAGGCCAAATCAATTGACCTTACACTTATTTATTTATGCCGTTCATGTTTCACAGAAAATAACCTGATAATTAAGTTATTACGGTCGTGTGGATACCTAACATATACAGTACATATATATATATATAGTATTTTTTTAATTAATGTGTGTACAAAAATGTATTTACAGTAAGTAATGTCTATATTTTGTTTCTGATTTTTTATTTTTTTTGGGGGGGGGGGGCATTCTTCTTTAAAATTATGTTTTTTTTGGGGTTTTTTTTTCCTGGTACTTTTATTTATTTTATTTACTTTACTGCAATATTTCTAAGGTTACTTTCACACCAGCGTTTTTGCTGGATCCGGCATGGTTCAGCAAAAACGCTTCCATTACTGATAATACAATCGTCTGCATCCGTTATGAACGGATCTGGTTGTATTATCACTAACATAGCCATAAAGGATCCGTCATTAAGTCCATTGAAAGTCAACGGGGGACGGATCCGTTTTCTATTGTGTCAGATTGTGACAGAGAAAACGGATCCGTCCCTATTGACTTGCATTGTGGGTCATGACGCATCCCAGGACGGAAAGAAAACCGCAGCATGCTGCAGTTTGCTCTCCGATATGGGAACGCAACTAAACGGAAAGGAATACATTTTGGAGAATTCCGTTCTGTTCAGTTCAGTCACTCATTGTCAATGGGGACAAAACTGAAGCATTTTTTTCTGGTATTGAGCCCCTATGGCGGATCTCAATACTGGACAACTTCAACGCTCGTGTGAAAGTAGCCTAACATAGTTTTTAAATCCCATTATGGGATTAGTATTAATTTATAACTGCTGTAACATGAGTGTGCCCTAGCAGCAGGCTTACTGAGCATACAGAGGTCCTTTATAGGTCCTCGGGGTCGGGGCTGGCTGCAGATCACTCCCCCTGTCTCTGATTAGGTCACTTGGAGACCCAGTGACCTAATTGCAGAGCGGAGTCCCCTTTAATCATGCCACAGTATGGACCGAGGTATGATCAAAAGGTTAACAGCTGGGATTGGAGCTTCTTCCGACCCCAGCTGTGAAGCGGAACCTGTGCTAAGAACCGAGGATCTTGCTATCTGGAGTGCTGCTGGAGCTGTTAACCCCAGTCAGCCACGGCGACGCCAAACGATGTTGTTGTAGATTGAAGACCTGCACCGCCTGCCGTCAAAAGACAGTGGGTAGTCGTTAAGGGGTTAACAGAAGAGATGTTCATTACATTTCCATTATCCATAGAAACATAGAATGTGTCGGCAGATAAGAACCATTTGGCCCATCTAGTCTGCCCAATATGCTGAATACTATGAATAGCCCCAGGCCCTATCTTATATGAAGGATGGCCTTATGCCTATCCCATGCATGCTCAAACTCCTTCAACCTTCCTCTAGCGGGAGGTTGACCTGACATGGTATAGAACATTTTAATTTTATTTGTTATTATACTCACTGATATAGCGCTACCATATTAGATAGCACTTTACAGACATTAGCATGGGGCTCACAATCTAAAGTACAAATCAAACATGTGACATCAAGATGAGTATTGCCAAAGGAACAACTCAGCTCTGCTACATATGTATGATAGATAGGCAAAGTATTCAAATAACCCAGCAATTATTACTGCTCTTTGTATCATTGTAACTATAGCAGCTGACTTCAGTACTAAAGATCAGGGAACATTTATGGCTGCTGAGGGTGCAAGGTTCAATGGGAAAATTCTCTGCAAATATTAAACCCTGGTTAGGTCTTTCTGGAAGCAGGAAGGGTGGACTCCAGTCCCTGGGAGCAGAAGAGACGCGGGAACAAACTACAGAGAATGCCGTCCAAACAGAAGACCCTGCTGTTCCTCTCTGGCTTTGTTTTTAGCATCGGGTCCTTTGCCATCATCTGCACTTGTCTGGCCACTCAAGAATGGGTTTCCAGTAAAGTCCAGTTCACGGGTACAAATTATACCGGAGTCGCAGAAATAAACCTCGGATTGTTTCAGACCACTCGCGCTAAGACTATCACTGAGGGCGTTGGGCTCAACACCCCGAAAACAGTCCATAACGGTAACTGTTGTTTTTAACTTTCAGCTTTTTAGGTGTTGAGTTTGTCATTTGGCTTAACTTGTCGTCATTTCAAAAATGTAGTATTGGTGGTTTTCCATAGGACTGCCGATAAACTTTTCTTAACCCAAAGTTATCCCAGCGCAAAGGGTTAAGAGGTTATAAATTGAGCCCTGCTATATCTGAAGTTTACGCAGTTTGACTACCACACCTCCCATAACGTTTACGAGACTTCAGAGGTCAGAGGATTGTTTGATATACAGATCTCAATGACTATTTGTAGCTTGAGGGCAGGGGCGTAACTATAGGGGAAGCAGGGCAGCGGCTGCTTTGGGGCCCTGACCCAGAAGGGGCCCATCCAAGAGGAGGAGAAGTACTAAAAGATTTTGTCAGGGCCTCTCAACATTATTACACAATGAAATGATATACAGTGGCAGTATAGACAGTGTAGAAAACGGATGGAACAGCTGCCGGGCCTGGTCTGAGAGAGCGATCTTTACTAGCCACAGGAAAGGGGGCGGCATGAAAGGAAGGGGTTGTGAAAAAATTACTGGGGCAGGGGGCCCAGGGCCGGTGCAAGAATTTTTGCCGCCCTAGGCAAGATAAAAATTAACGCCCCCCCCCCCCCATCAGATGATCTGCCCTTACAGTACTGTAGCGGCAGCACGAAGCGCACGGCGTCATAGCAATCAATGGCGCTGTGCGCAGTGTATGCTATATGTATTATAACAAACATATTTCACATGAAAACTTACAGTTGCTTGGCTTGGCCCTTGGGGATCTCGGACACCACTTCACACTTTGGCCGGGGGATCGGTGTAGAGGTATACTGTGGGGATCGGCGGAGCTGATGATGTGTTTTATCCTAAAGAGAAGATATCAGAATAAGGATTTGGAGAAGGATCAGAGGGATAGCAGAGCAGGGAGAGGCTGGTGCTGCTACTGGGGGTCATAACATGGGGAGTAATAAAGCCCACCATAATACCCCCTGTAGTAATAATTCTCCTTATAATATACAGTGCAAAAAATACCCCCTTGTAATGCCCCAGCTCAGCTAATGTCCCCATAATGTACCAGTATAAAATACCCCTATATAGTCCCCTAGTAAATGCCCCCATAGTGCTCCTCTCCCGCCTTCCTCAGATTGCCCCTATAATATAATACACAGTATATAGGGTATATCCCAATTCTCCCCCTCCATGACATGGCAGCACAGCTCTGTATTATTATTAATATAAAGGCCCTCTCTGTGCTATTATTATAATAACGGCCCCTCTGTATAAATAATAATAATACTAATACAGTGGGGGCTATTAACATAAGAATAATACAGAGGGGTCATTATAATAATAATGGTACAGAGCGGCCTTATAACAATAATAATAGCCCTCCTTATGTGCCAGTAGTCCCCCCTCATGTGCCAGTAGCCCCCTCATGTGCCAGTAGCCCCCTCATGTGCCAGTAGCCCCCTTATGTGCCACAGTGCCAGTAGCCCCCTTATGTGCCAGTGGTCCCCTTATGAGCCAGTAGCCCCCTTATGTGCCAGTAGTCCCCTTATGTGCCAGTAGCCCCTTATGTGCCAGTAGCCCTTATATGCCAGTGGCCCCTTATGTGCCAGTAGTCCCCTTATGAGCCAGTAGCCCCCTTATGTGCCAGTAGTCCCCTTATGCGCCGCCAGTAGCCCCCTTATGCGCCAGTAGCCCCCTCAATGTGCCAGTAGCCCCCTTATGCGCCAGTGACCCCTTATGAGCCAGTAGCCCCCTAATGTGCCAGTGACCCCCTTATGAGCCAGTAGCCCCCCTAATGCGCCAGTGACTCCCCTATGAGCCAGTAGCCCCCTAATGTGCCAGTAGCCCCCTTATGCGCCAGTGACCCCCTTATGAGCCAGTAGCCCCCCTAATGCGCCAGTGACTCCCCTTATGAGCCAGTAGCCCCCTTATGCGCCAGTGACCCCCTTATGAGCCAGTAGCCCCCTAATGTGCCAGTGACTCCCCTTATGAGCCAGTAGCCCCCAATGTGCCAGTAGACCCCTTATGCGCCAGTGACCCCCTAATGTGCCAGTGACCCCCTTATGAGCCAGTAGCCCCCTAATGTGCCAGCAGTCCCCTTATGCGCCGCCGCTAGTAGCCCCCTTATGCGCCAGTGACCCCCTTATGTGCCAGTAGCCCCCAAAAAAAAAAACACAAAAAAACAAGAAAACACATACTTACCTCCATGGCAGCGATGCGATGCAGGCCTCTTCCGGCCTGTGTCCCGCGCTGTACGGCTCAGGCGGCGCGATGACGTCATCGCGCCTCCTGAACCCGGCCTCTGATAGGCTGCCTGCCAGCACTAGGCCGGCAGCCTATCAGATGCACAGGGAGGGACGGGACATGCCTCCGGCCCGCCCTCCTCCTGCACGCTACCACATAAGTTTTTTTTTGTTTTTTTTTATCGCAGGGTTCCGGCGCCCCCTGCTAAATTGCGCCCTAGGCAATTGCCTAGGTCGCCTTACAGGTGGCGCCGGCCCTGAGGGGGCCCCATTCAAAAATTTGCTGTGGGGCCCAGTCATTTCTAGTTACGCCACTGCTTGAGGGTCATATCAGATCGCTATTTATATATGGAAATAGAGCAGATTTATAGGGAGGGCACTTGGGGCACAAGCCCTGATGTCTTCACCATTTATGGGGCCTTCTCCAACCACCCTTCCAGATGGCATTCCAGGGTAGAGGTAGTCATGCATGAATTTGAAGTCTAAAGGTGGTCATGTAACACAGCTAATACTCTTCTCCTGCCAATACTTGGATGAGCATGCATGTTCTTCAGTAGAGAGAAGGAAATAGGCCATTGCCTGGTATCTCTAGCGGTGGCTTGTCACTCTTGAGAACCAAGCATTGAGCTTGTTTCACTTCCACATGTCAGATACTTCTTTGTCTTGATATCCTTAGTCAAGGACTCCACAATACACATTAGATGTTTGATCGGTTCCACCAAAATTATTGGGTTTGGCCAAAATTTATCTTCTATCTAATGTGTATGACCAGCTTTAGGTAGTCGCTGGCTTAGCTGTCTCCAATCAGTGGAGAGGTCCACATATATTTCCAGCCACTCACCAATATGTGGCTGCAATAGGAGGTCATGGTGGGTCCAAGTCCAAGGGGTGGTATGTGGCCTCCACCAAATGATTTACTCGGTGGTCTCCACTGGCCTTAATCTGTATGGAAATAACGTAGAGTCATATAATATGTCTAGGTGAATATCAGAATATCTTTTTATTTTTTTTTTTGCTATGAGTTTTTTTTCTAAAAAAGTTTTATATTCAAACAACAGGGTATAAACTAAAGATGGAGGTCATCAACATTGTGTTTTTTTGCAGTAAAACAACCTGGTTGGTATTAGATTTCATTGTCTACATCACTTTGGGTCTATGTTGTACCGTGTCTGAAGGATGTTACTGTAACTTCATCTTGATCTTTTGCACTTCTTCCCACTAGGGTAGATTATTAGGCCTCTTTCACACAAGCGCGTTTTATGCCCGGATGCAATGTGTGTAGCGAACACATAGAACCTGAACTGAATCCTGACCCATACATTTCTATGGGTCTGTGTACATGATCGCTGTTTTTCATGTATCATCTCTGCATTCAGAATCGCATCAGGTTCTATACTGTGTTTTTCACACAGCTCTGGCGCCATAGAAGTGAATTCACTAATGTTTTTCACTGATGGTTGGTGTGAAATTATTATAGTAGATTATTATTCTTCAGTTTTTCTTCAAGTGCATGAAAAATTCATGCAATCCAGATGTAAAAAAGCACACACTGAATGCAATCGCCAAAAAAATTGATTCAACTTGGGCAAAATCATCTGTATCTCTCGTGTTAATACTTGTCCAATGTGAACATGGACAATTTTTATGCAATGTGATTGCGGCAACCGGTACCATAGGGGCAATGTGTGAGTGTAGTGGCCTGATGGGTGTAGTAGTCGGTACTCACGTTTCTGCAGCTCTCTGGGCCGGCGTGCAGTGATGGGAAGGAAGGCACCGGATTCCTTTGGGGCACACTCTGTTGTTGAGGGATCTCCTGCCAGATGTTGGTTGAGGTGCCCTAGGTGGTATGAGTTTTAGATGCAGGGAAGGCAGGGTCCCTGAGGTTCGTGATGCCAGCACCCTTGGGTGCAAAGCAGGTGGTAAAATAAAGAGTAGTCCGTTTGAATAAAGAAGTTGAACATTTACTGAAAATCACTTGCCTTTAGGTAGGTGTACAGGTTCAGTTATCATGGAAGTATTCAGATACACTTCTGCTCTTACTTGTGCTGTAATTCCAGGTAACAGGCCCAGTGGAGGTACTAAGAGGCTTCACTGTTCTGATGACACTAATATACTTCCTTTTGCTTGTATCAATGAGTCCTTTATCTGTGCTCATTAGGGAACTGGTCCACAGCCCGGTATTGGATATAATATCATCTGGTTGTCTATGTCTTTCTCTCTCTTTCTTCTTTTCTGCAACCCACAGGGTGGTTCCCCCTAACAGCAGGCCTGAGACTTCTGCTCCATTCTTTGTACTGGTTGCTAATAGAAAAGGTTCCACACGGTTCATAGAGGAATGTGGTACAACACAACTTTGCGCTTAGTTGCAATGGCGTGTCCAGGTACTTAAGGCTTCCCCCATGGAGTCCATGAGCTTGAGAATGCTGCCATCTCTACTAGACTTGCTCTATACCCAAGTCCACACTGGTCAGTGCTGGGTAGCTTTTGATGATTACTCCTCCAACCTCCCTCAGCCTGGCCACTGCCAAGGGGGCTAAAGTGGTATCTACATAGTGGACTTCCCTCTGACTCTCCTCACTTCCATCTGACTCTCTCCTCACTCTCACTACACACTTCCTACCTTCCTGTGTCTAGCGCCTATTCTTTTTATAGGGGAATGTACCAGCACCATCTAGTGGTGATTGATGTGAAGTGGTGGTTACCAGCCTGTTAAGGCTATATTCACACGACTGTATGTATTTTGCAGTCTGCAAAGAATACGGATGACGTCCGGGTGATATCCGTGTTGCATCTCTTTTTTTTGCGGATCCATTGTAACAATGCCTATCCTTGTCCACAAAACGAACAAGAATAGGTCATGCTCTATATTTTTTGCGGGGCTACGGAACGGACATACCCAAATGAACGGGTTCTCCTCAAATCCGCACAAAAAATGGAACGGACACGGAAACAAGATACGTTCATGTGAATGTAGCCTAATAGGAATTTAAAGCTTTACATACTGCATTGGAAACCCAATTACAGTGTCTACCAGTGTGTTTCAGGACACTGCATTATTATTTGTAAGTTGTCAGACCATCCTTCAGGTTTATGCTTTTAAATACTTTTATGTGTTTTTAGGTTGTGATGGCCAGAATGTTTTTCTAGTGAACTCCTGTGTGTATAGACTTTTTAGCATTGTGTGCTTTTGATAGGTATATAAACTAAAATAAGCTAAAAAGTCTCTTCATGCAAGACTCTCAGAGGTCCCAACAAACCACCAATGGCTGTGCAGAAAACTTCACAGCTTAGATAAAAAGAATGGCCAACCAAGCTTTTTAACAGACAATTAGAAAACCAAATATGAATGATAAAGAAATACAAAAAATGATGAATTCATCCATTTTTTTTCTTACACACATTGTCCAAAGGTCACTGATTTCTACTGATGGTTGGTTAGCCTCTGTGTTGGTCTAGGACCAGGCCAATGGAAAAGATAGTCTGACATCTTCATTAAGGACTATTATTTCGAGTACCACATGAATTGTACTGCAGATAAGGAGTCCAGATCAGTATTTTTATTTCCGTATTGCCTCCCACTGTGTGCTGGCAAAGCTGCGCTGAAATGCATAGTCCAGTCTGTGCTCGCGCTCCGGAGGTCCTCTGTGATGTGTGCACAGCTGTGCAGTCCGGATTATGTAAAAAATAAAATACTTGGACTGAGTTCTGGTTAAAAGGTGAACACCAGGGGACTTCTAGGATAATTCCACTAGGATAAGCCTAAAGTCAAACTGGTTGGTTAAGGCTACTTTCACACTGGCCTTTTTCTTTTCCGGCATAGAGTTCTATTGTCGGGGCTCTATGTCGGGGAAAAACTGATCAGTATTATCCCCATGCATTCTGAAGGGAGAGAAATCCGTTCAGTATGCATCAGGATGTCTTCAGTTCAGTATGTAAACGTTTTTAGACGGGGAAAATATCTCCGTAGCTAAAATTCCGGAACACATGACGGAATGCCGGATCTGGCATTAATTCCCATTGACTTGTATTAGTGCCGGATCCAGCATTACAAATACCGCAACGACGGATCCATCTCTAATTGCTTTCAGTTGTCATGCGGTATAACGGATCCGTCGGGTAGTTTCGGCGAAGGAACTACCTGCCAGATCCTCATACCGCAAGTGTGAAAGTAGCATAATGCAGTACTTCCAACCCCAATGCCACAACAGTTTGCTCAGGCCCACCCCGGATGGATCTGTCAGAGGTATTCAAAAAGGTGAATCACCAGAAGCAACTCCTGTCTTACATATACAAAATTTCTGCCCATCTGAACGCTTTGACCACTGCTGCTATGGTACCACATCTTCCAGCCAGCCTGCCTGGACTCCTTGACCACTGCTACCATGGTGCAGTAGCCTCCAGCTACTGCATCTGTATCAACACTTTCACCAGTCGCAGCCTCTGGTGGGTCC
Source organism: Bufotes viridis (assembly GCA_033119425.1). NCBI lineage: Eukaryota > Metazoa > Chordata > Amphibia > Anura > Bufonidae > Bufotes > Bufotes viridis. Next base: position 29,432,164 of record CM065594.1, on the reverse strand, counting down.
AGCTTACATCTGCCACTTCATCCATGCTATGAATTGGACCCAAAGTTATGCTAAGGGCAGGGCTGGGACAAGGCCCACCACCAACAGAGGCTGAGCTGCCCAAGTGCGCCAAATCCCCCCCCCCCCACCCCCGCTCAGATAAAGTACGAGAGTATTGCAGTATGCAGGGATACCTTTTTATTCATTTATTTATTTTACTCATACACCATGCTGTACAGTATATGCAGGATGTACAGGATTATAATATATGCTGTCCAGCATGGTGTATGAACTATATCGTATATTGTACGGCATGGTGTATGGATTATGCTGTATATTGTACGGCATAGTGCAAGGATTATAATGTATACCGTACATTAAATGTATAGAGGTCACACCATGCCGGACAATATAACCCCTGCGCCATGCAGTACAATATACAGTATAGCCCCTACAAAGTGTAGAGATAGACTGTATATTGTGTGCATGCTATGTGTGTATACCATAAACATACTCCACATAAAAACTTACAATTACTTGGCTGGGACCTTGGAGATCTCAGACGACACTTCAACACTTTGGCTGGGGGGCTAGGTCTAAGAACATGCCGTCCCTGGGCAGTATGGTTTTTGGTTCTTCTTCTTCGGACACAAGAGGTAACAGGAGGTAATATAACTGAGAAGGGCTATCAGGGGACATTATAACTTATATCACCCCTGTATAATGTCCCCTGATAGCCCTTCTCAGTTATATTACCCCTGTATAATAATGTACCCTGATACCCCATAGTTATATTACCCCGCCCTGTATAATTTACCCAGATACCCCTCAGTTATATTATATAACTGAAGGGTATCAGTTATACAGGGGACTGAGGAGGGCTATCAGGGGACATTATACAGGAGGTAATATAACTGAGGGTATCAGGGTACATTATTATACCGGGGTAATATAATGGAGGACAGCTATCAGGGGACATTATACTGGGGTAATGTAAGCTATATTACCCCTATATAGTGTGTAATATCACTCCTGAGTTATATTACCCTGTATAATATTGTATCCTGATACCCCTTAGTTATATTACCCCAGCTGGGTAATATAACTAAGGGATATCAGGGTACATAATTATACAGGGATAATATAACTCAGGAGGCCTATCAGTCATTATACATGGGTAATATAAGTTATATTGTACCCTGATACCCCTCAGTTATATTATATAACTGAGGGTATCAGAGGACATTATGGGTAATATAACTGAGGGGCTATCAGGGGTAATGTAAGCTATATTACCCCCGTATAATGTCTGATAGCCCTCCTCAGTTATGTTACCCCTGTATAATGTACAATGATACCCCTCGGTTATATTATATAACTGAGGGTATCAGGGTACATTAAGGGTTATAACTGAGGAGGGGCTGGGGTAGCAGGCAGGCCATGAGGCTAGGTAGGGTAGCGTTACATACTTGCTGGGGCCAGGGCAGGGCCAGGCATTCTTCTTAGGGGTGCCTCTGGCTGGTGCTGTGGTGCAGGTGCAGCAGGCTCAGTACTCCTCCGAAGCTGGGGCCTGGGCACGGAGGCTCACTAGAAGCAGCAGCAGGCGCTCACGCGGGCAGGCACACAGTGTGACGTGCTGACGTCAACTCTGCGGCTGCCGCGCTCTCAGCCTGCTCCCGCCCTGTACGCTCTGCCTACGCTGTGCCTACGCAGTGAAGCCGCCGTTCCTCCACAGACGTGGTCAGTACTGGCCTCCCTGCCGCCCAGAGGCGGGGGAGCTGGCCTGCGCCCTGACGCTGGAGCGCCCTGAGGCTGGAGCCTCCCCAGCCTCTGTGTCGGCCCGGCCCTGGCTAAGGGTTCACCAACCAGTGTAATATACATTTTGAGCTGCAACCTCACCAGTTCCCTACCAACTGGTCCAAATTAGTCTTCCTGGCCCCACTCCTGTCAGGTGAGGTGTTCATCTGAGCTACCCTACTCTGGGAAAGAAGTGACTCCCTGACCAGCAGTTCCTGTCCACCTTTCACAGGATCTTTGCTGCTTCTTCTCTTCTGCAGTTGTAACCTAAGAGATGGATCCTGAGAAGTTGTCAGCTCTTTTGGATTGGACTTTCCCTATTGGCCTACATGCTATCCATGGTTTCTAAGGCTTTACAAGCTACTACCAGAAATTAATTTCTCATTTTTTCACCTTGACCACATCAATTTTGGCCCTTATCCACAATGTGGTGAATGCCAAAGAGTGGACCCCAGAGGCAGAGACAGGCTTCTGGTCCCTTAAACAGGCCTTCTCATTTCCATTGATTCTTTGTCACCTAGATGTCTGAAAGCAATGTATCCTCTGGAGGGCCAGGAGCTATGTTGAGGGTGCTTCAGACAAAATGGTCACCTGCATTTTTTTCTTTAAAGGCCTTCTCTGCAGCAGAATAACATTATCCAACCAGTGACAGAGAACTGCTTACCATTAAGATGGCTCTTAAAGAGTGGAATTACTTGTTAGGGTGAGTCTGTCATCCAGTCAGTGTTTACATGGAGCAAAAGAATCTGACCTACCTTCAGCCAATGTCCCAACTCCTGCCAGGCTTCTTGGTCCTTATTCTTTGCTCATTTCAAATTTACTTTACATTTCTTTTCTGCAGATAAAAATAGGTGGATCCTTTGTTTTGGCCCTTTGACTCCGCCAATCTAATTGAGGAGCCCCCAAAATTCATAGACCTTGCATTTATCATTTCTGTTGCTCCAGTTCAGTTTAAGGATATCCCGCCTGCCGCCCGGCAACATGCGTTTCCCTGGCTAAGAGGAATCATGCCCTGTCCTGGGGCCATCCTGAGCTGTGCAAGATGGCTATCTAATGTCTCGAAACCTACTGGTAGCCCACTATCTCTAAAGATATTGGGACTTTGTTATAGGCTACTCTGCCTGTGCCCAGAATAAATCTCCTAGACAAAGACCTGCAGATCTTCTTCTCCTGTTGCCAGTACATAAAGCTCCATGGCAGCATATTGCCATGGATTTTGTGACTGATCTGCCTTCTTCCGGACTGACTCTCATGTCAGTAATGTTTTCAGATCTGGCAAGAGACAAAGATTTCCCTGCTACAGGACTCTGCTCAGATGAAGAAGGTTGCAGATCTAAGCAAAGAGCTTCAGCTCAGTTTCTCTGGGGGATAAGGTCAGGACAAAACTTACCAGGAAAGGTTAAAGGACCTTAACATGTATAGCTTGGGAGTAAGAAGAGACAGAGGGGATATGATAGAAACTTTTAAATACATAAAGGGAATCATCACGGTAAAAGAGGAGAGAATATTTAAAAGAAGAAAAACTGCTACAAGAGGACATAGTTTTAAATTAGAGGGGCAAAGGTTTAAAAGTAACATCAGGAAGAATTACTTTAGAGTAAGTGGACGCATGGTAAGTAGAGTAGTGGACGCATGGAATAGCCTTCCTGCAGAAGTGGTAGCTGCAAATACAGTGAAGGAGTTTAAGCATGCATGGGATAGGCATAAGGCCATCCTTCATATAAGATAGGGCCTGGGGCTATTCATAGTATTCAGTATACTGGACAGACTAGATGGGCCAAATGGTTCTTATCTGCCGACACATTCTATGTTTCTATGGTTCTCATTGAAAAACATTAGATTCAAGGTACTTTAGTATAGGTTCGAACCTAGCCTTTTTTTGCCCTTTTGAGTTGCTGAAGCACACCTTCCTGCCTCCTTATTTGTTTCCAACTGCTTTCATGTGTCTCTCCTCATGCTGTTGGTGCTAATCGATATTCAAGACGGTCTGTTCCTGCATCTTCTTCTGAAGGTGTGCATGAGGTTAAAGAGATCCTGGGCATGAAGAAGATTATAGGGTAAACCTTTTCTTGATTGGCTGGGACAGGTTCTGGTCCTGAGGTGAGCTCCTTGGAAGCCTTTGGAGTACATCGATGCCCAGGTCATCCTGAAGAACTTCCCGCAGATGTCCAACTCAAAGAAGAAAGGGGTTAGTGTTATCCTGATCCCTTGCCCGCCAACATCCTGCTCATTCGGGTAGCCATGGGCTGTGAACCGCTGGTCCTCCTCTGCCCTCCAGCAGCCCTAAATTGAGGAAACAGATTCACTTTAAAGGTGTTTTCCAGGAGTTCAATACTGATGGCGTATCTTTAGAATAGGTCATCAACATGTGAACCATTAGCGCTCCAATGCCAGTGCTGGGAGTTGCCCCCCACCGATCAGATATTGATTACCTATCCTGGTAATAGATCAATACTGAAACCCCTTTAAACTGTTGATTTCCCTTTGGTATTTTTTCTCTTTTTGGCTTTACTTATAGTCCCATCCCTCTGTTGAATGTTGTTATACAATGTAACTATTTTGTTACTCACTTGTGGTATAAATTATGCTCATTGTATTGATATTACTCTACGCTTTGAGTATTTTTGTCCAGGGACAAGTTTTGCTTCATTGAATGAATACATTTTGGCTGAAGGTGTTATCTAAGGATCTAATAAGTAGAGCTGATCGAAATGGTCTGTTTTAGGCTACATGCACACAAACGTATTTTGTTTCCGTGTCCATTCCGTTTTTTGTTTTTTGTGATTGGATGAGGACCCATTCATTTAAATGGGTCAGAAAAATGCGGACAGCACAACGTGTGTTGTCCGCATCCATATGTCCGTTCTGCAACCCTGCAAAAAATATAGAGCATGTCCTACTCTTATCTGTTTTGAGGACAAGGATATGCATTGTTACAATGGATCATCAAAAAAACGGATGCAATACAGATGCCAAAAGGACGTCATCCGTATTTTTTGTGGATCAGTGTTTTGCGTGTCGTGTGAACGTAGCCTTACCTGTATCACCCATGGGCACAACTGTCTGAAACAGAAAATATCCAGTGGCTTATAATTTATTGATTTAAAAGATATTCATTGTGGTCTCTGAGTCCACTTGGCGGTGCCAACCATATAGGGCACCACCCTCCAGACTCATAACCCGGAATTAAATCAATAAAAGTTATACCGAATGTTTTCCCACAAAACTATATATCAGTCTACTTGGCGGCACGTGCTTGTCATCAAAAGTTTTGATTCCCTTTGAGTAAGGTCTCTATGAAATGTTTTCTTGCCATACGTTGTACAGTATTATCAGATATGACGCGCTCTTTCTAATCAAACATAAAATTCAGTTTTTCAGATATTGAAGGACACGAACAGTGTTAAAATCATCCATATCTTAATTATATTATTCCTGGTCCTCGGACTGATATCCTCTTTCCTGGGCTTGGCCACTACAGGCTTGAACACTGTCAGCAATCCTTATATAACTTTCCTAGGACCGCTCGGAGTGTATGTTTGGACTGCAATAAATGGTAAGTGCATTGGATAATTAATACTAAATGACTTCATAAATAATACATCATCTCAGTTTTTGATGAACATTGGCTTTTTAGTCACCAAAAAAATCTATATTCTCTATATTCTGTACATTTTTTCCGGGGTAGTGTAGAAAAAAAGTCTGTGGATACATGGAAACCATCAGCAAGCTGGTTAGCTGTTACTAAAGGAACTTATTATAGCCTGATTACCATAAAGACTCTTAACATTCACATTACATATTCATGTGCTATGGCATATCACAAAATGATAAAATATTACGATCTGTGGGGGTCAAGTAAATGTTGCAGTTGCCCGCACAGCGTGTGTATAGGTGCAGTATTGTGCACTGTGAAGGAACCTTTATTCTTAGGATTGTGAGGGTACAGTAATGTTCAGAAGCAGAGTATAATGTATTAAGAAGTCATTCAAACTTGTAGAATTACATAATTATAATACTGGATCCATCAACAGCACTTTACTGATGATTTTCAGGTAGAAAAAGGAGATTTTTTCAGCACTGCACAGCAAGAAAAAAAAAAAAAGAAGCTGAATATTAAACATATTTAATGACTGTGCAGTTCACATCATGCCGTCACCTACAGCATGTACTGGAGAGTCTATACCAGGGTCGGGCAAACTCGGCCCTCCAGCTGTTGCAAAACTACAACTCCCAGCATGCAAAGACTGCTTACAGCTATCAGTCTACAGCAGGGCATGGTGGGAATTGTAGTTTTACAACAGCTGGAGGGCCGAGTTTGCCCATCCCTGGTCTATACAAACGTCCCAATCAATATCCAGATGTGTTCTGGAACAGGTAGTAAATGGTTAAAAGTCATTGTATCCGGACAAGTGAACACGCTCGGCTGATCATACACAAATTTTCTTAGGGAGCCATTTGATTTTTTTTTTCTCAGATCGATATTTGAGCATAAAAAAAAACACATCCTCCAGGTCTTTAAGCAGGTTCAGCGCAAGGTCTTGAAATTGTAAAGGTCAATACATAAGACAAGCAGCGCGCGCTCATAGCGTTTAATGCCATGTTATTTATATTGACAACGCTCTAGATTAGTAACGTATGATATATTGCATCACAACTCCCATCATCCCATAGCCCTATACCATGGCGCAGGATCCCATCATAGCGCGGCATGCAATTTTTAGAGCCAGACACCGATATTTTCTGGGCTTATCTTCTGGGCTGCACCCAGCCTTTCTGCTGCCTGAGGCGAACATTGAAACAGCGCCCCCCTCCAGCCCTACTGTTAAAGGCATACTGTGATACAGTTGACTATACAGAGATGAGCACTTCCACAATGGAAGCGCTCATTTCCCACGGCCCTGCCACCGCCACCACTTCGTTGCCTGAGGCAATCGCCTCACCTGGCCTCATTGGAAGTGCACCCCTGCTTATTGGAAGTGCACCCCTGCTTATCTTACACAAGTCTAAGGGCTCTGGTCTAATTTTTTGCGAAGCAGCGGAACAGACATACTGATGCGAACAGCACACCGAGTTTCGCGGCCGAAGTGAATGGGCCCGTATCCGAGCCGCTCTATTCATCACTGCTGAAGATTGCTGAGTACAGCGCTCAGCTATTTCTGATCAATTCATATCAGAGAGCACTGTGGGGTACGGGGCCCCATTATTGCGATTGGTAGGGGTCGCAATAGTAGGATTCCCCACTGATCTAATAGTTATTCTCTATCCTATGCATAGGCGATAACTTGAAATGTCTGGAATACCCCTTTAACCAAAGCAAAATCTCTTTGAAGACAAAGTTCACTTTTTATATCACATTTCAAATTTGGCATTTTGAGCACATTTTTCCACATCATACATTTCTTAGTAAATGTGGACCAATCGATGTCAGTTTTTTCCTTTTATGTCCCATGATGCATCATCTCCAACCATTTAATATTAACGTTTCCATCCAGGTGGAGCTTAGTTTAAAAATTATGGGACACAAAACACACTTAGTTTCGGGGGGATGCAGGGAGTCTCTCGTGTATTCTTCAACTCCTTTCTTTCTTTTCATTTTCCTTTTCTTCTCTCCCTGCCTTCCATAACTTTTATTTTCCTGTTCACAAGTTGTACTTTCAAATGGCCCCATTTAATATTGCGTACAATGTAGTGGAAAGCTGTAAAAAAAAAAAAAAAAACATTGTTAATGGGGTGCAATTAAAATATAAAAGGCACAGTTCTGCATTATTTTACAAAAATGTTTTAGTGCTATTTACTATATGGTAATAATGACATTTTAACTCCACTCTGCGGGTCAGCGATACCACATTTATGTAGTTTTTCCTTTGCATTGTCATATTCCAACACACAGATTTTTATTTTTTCTGCCTATGGAGCTGTATGGGGACTATGGGGAGATTTACCAAACTGGTGTAAAGTAGAACTGGCTTAGTTGCCCATAGCAACCAATCAGATTCCACCTTTCATTTTCCAAAGGAGCTGTGTAAAATGAAAGGTGGAATCTGATTGGTCACTATGGGCAACTAAGCCAGTTCTACTTTACACCAGTTTGATAAATCTCCTCCTATCTTTTCACAGGGAGATCTACAGTTTTTATTGATACCATTTTGAAGTGTGTATGACCTTTTTCACTTATTATTCTATTTTTTTTAAGAAAAAGTGACCCAAAAAACGTCAGTTCAGCCATTTTGACTTTTTATTCCTTTTGTAGATTCTTCGAAACCAACTGTTTATTTTTTTATTGTTTATTTTTATCTGTAAAATGGGGTAAGGGGGAGATTTGAATGTTTATTTGCGGTTTATATAAAAATGGTTTACCATTGCAGTCTGTGGTAAGTCCTGTGGCAAGGCTTAATACGAGCTTAAAGGGGTTGTCTAGGCCCTGAAAATTTGGGGTGGCTGATCATGGCAGTGGCATAGACAAGCCGCAGGAACCTGGAGGACAGTGGCAGGGGAGTGAGGTTTTTTGACTCGTACACCTTGCCCACCCCATCACTAAGTTGTTTTTATTGCCCAGACAAGCACAACCCCTTTAACTATGGCAGGCCCTGCAGCCTTCAGAAGGCCCAAGGCTGCCATAGCAACTGAACACGGAGTGCCACACTCCCAGTAAATGACTGCTTAGGTCTTCTGGTCACAATTGAGGGGCATCTGAGGGGTTAAAAATCTGTCATCGGCAGATGTCTGCTTTGCAAAACAGAAGGCACCCAGTGGCTATGGCGCCCACGCAGTTTCAGAGTGACCACCATTTTTAAAGAGCCAACATCCACCATACACGTACGGCAGATGTCAGAAAAGGTTAATGTGATCCCACATTTGAACTCCATGTCATTTCCTTTTCTTAAAGAGGACATGTCTGATTTAGGCCTCATGCACATGACCGGATGCAGACCCATTCACTTGAATGGGGTCTGCGATCCACATCCGACTGTCTGCACCGCAAAAATGTAATGCATGCACACGGCCGGTGTCCGTATATTGTGGACCCGTTGTTTGCAGGCAGCAATATGGACACTGACCTGTGCATGAGGCCTTAGTAAATACCGATATTCTCCATAAAGTAACAACTCTGGAGTGTGTGCGTATATATATTGTGTGTTTTTGTTAGGACCTCTGCCTTGTGCCTTTCTTCTGTTATTCCACCTGAATATGCATGAAAAAAATCAACAACTGGGTATTACTAATTGAGGGCGTGTCCCTACATACTGTAGTCTCACACTGTCCAATCAGTGCTGGACAGACTGTGTAGGGACACACCTCTTTGACAAGAGGTAAAGTAACATGCAGTTGTCAATTTAGTCGTACATTTTTAGGTGGAGTAACAGAGGGACGTCAGAATGCAATATTCTAACAAAAGAGGCTCAAGAATTGCCATTTCACAAGTAACACAATAATTTACTAAAACAGACATGTCAGGAGAGGGGACAGGTCCTCTTTCACGCTTTAGTTATGCAGGGGATTTGTAGCTGTGTGTCAGGAAGGCTGAGCTCCGGTCTCTGTAAAGATACAGGATATTATAGGATAAATCAGCAGATAATTTTGAAGCTATTTAGATAAAAACCAAATGATGTTCGATGACAAAAAAACTTCTCCAAAAACGTTCTCGGTGTAATAATTGACTGTTTCCTTTTCCAGGGATCCTCGTCGTCCTCGCCATGATTCTGTTTGCCGTAAATATAGAAGCCAACAAACTGCCCAAGGAATTCGCGCTAGCTCTGGACTCATCGGAGGATGTTTTCGGATCTGCCCAGAACGCTTACGGTTATTCCTTCTGGCTCCTGCTGCTCAGTCTGGTCTTCGATGTCGGCACCGTAGCCGTTATTTTCTATTACCAGCATGCGAGATACAGTCAACAGATTGAAAAAGAAAGACCCATGGAGACAGCGAGCCGGGACGTCATCTTATTCTGAAGGCGAGCCCGGACTCCTCACCGAGGGAGAGACTTATTATTTAATTATGCGTGTTACCGAACGCTCATCGTAAACCAGCGGGGACTTCTGGGGATGATCGCATTGACAAATAAAAATGCTGCGCTCCGATAGTGTCATACTCCAATATTCCATAATTATCGGACGTTGACGAGATGCCGCAAGCGACTAGATGGATGTTCTCCGGACGACGTTTATATTAAACAATTATTCTCTTTGTTAACGGCTTGAATTTTACTCACCCGTGCAGTGTGCGCCGACATTATTTGTGGGGCTGATGCGACGGTACGCACCAGGGGGCGCCAAGATGAGCTGGAGAGTAGTCACTTGGTCTTGGTTAAAATATATGTATTGTGTGTTAATTAATCTGAAGTTTTCACTGAATTTTGTTTTGGAATATGTATAAGGGCCCTCATTGGGGCCCATTAGGTATAATTTTGTGATGCAGTGTAAAATCTATATAAGAAGTATTCATTTGTATAGTAAGGTGGGTCTGTTTAGGGGTCACCATACTATTGAGCAATAATTGGATACTTGTTCTAGGTCAGTGCACACTCACGACTGTCTCTTAGAGGGCCAATGGCTATGTTATTTAAGGCACCCTCTTCAGTCTGGATGGATGCCTGAGCATTAGGTTCCCTGGTGACCAGCAAAGTCTAGTGCTATTACGATTTACCTGCGTTTATCCTGCGTTATTTCCTGTCGGTGTTCTTATTGTGCTCCAGCCCTGTTTAGCTACTGCCTGTGTTATCCTGCACTTACCCTGGGTTCAGACCTGAGCGTTCTTGAAACGCGCGTTTTACGCGCGTTTTTGTCGCGCGTATATCAGCGCATTTTTGCAAATAGGAAACGCGCGTTCGTACGCGCGTTCTTGTGATTGACTACTGTGGTGTCAATCACAAAACGTGCGACAAATGCGACAACTATACTAGAACTATCCCAAGAGGTAGCGGTCTGATTGCTCCCCAGCAGCGAAGTCCAGATCCCTGTACAGGGGATAAAGGGGTTTTCTCATCATGGACAGTGGAGGCATATCGCTAGTATGTGTCCCCATTGTCTTATAGGTGCGGTTCCCACCGCTGGGACCGCAACTATATGAATAGAGCCCCGCAAGTGAAGGAGAGCGCACTGTGCATGTGCAGCCGCCCTCTATTCATTTTCAATGGGGCCGGCAAAAATAGCCGAGCACTGGCTTGGTTATTTCCGTCGGCCCCATAGAAATGAATAGGAGCGAGGGCCGTGCATGCACTCCCATTCACTTCTATGGGGAGACGGTTGGTGGTGGCCAGACCGGAGTCCTCCAGCCACCACCTTGCTGGGCTCCGTTCTCTATATTGGTGCAGGTCCTAGCGATATGCCCCCATTGTCCATGATGAGACAACCCCTTTAGCTGGTGAATACCAGGGGAGCGTCAGAATAATGCCCTTAGGTTTAGCCAAAAGTCAAAACAGTTAGTTGGCACAGTGGGTCCACACTTACTGATCGTAACAACACAGTACAGGCAGTGGCATATCTTCAATGGAGGCAGACCACGTGATTGCTACAGGGTCCAAGAGATGTGGGTCCAGTGCTTAGTTCTTTCTTCTCATTCCAATGTGAAAATAATACATTGTCATGTAGCCACCACTAGGGGAAGCGCAGTACAAACAGACAAACAGACGATTGCAGCTTCCATTTCATTTAATTGTAACTACATACATACATATGCATTGAGCTCCCCCTGGTGGTGTCTGCAGACAGACAGCTTTGTAGTAGATAGGAAGCATGATATTCATCATCATCAGAGTGAACACCATGCTTATGAAGCTCCTGTTCCACTTTACTGGCATAGAAGTTGGAAGAAGTGGGTGAGGCAGAGGGTGATTTTTCTTTTTGTTAACTTTTTTTAATGAAAATGTTGTCTGCTTAATAATAAAAAAAGTTAAAACAAACAGGAATCATAAATACATTATTTATTGCCTGGGAGTGGTTAACATGCATAAGAGGAAACTGGTAGGGGCAGAGGGGCCCACGCTAAGTTTTTTTATGTGGCCTATAGCCCCTGGGTACAATAGGACCCAGCTATATAGAGCCCATGAGGTCCAGTATAGGACAAACCTATCTAGGCTGATGGTGGAGAGCATCACTTGCTGCTTGGGCTAATCACATTTTTGGATTTTTGATCTCCTAGAGCCCAGTCCACAATCTGTAATAGGGCCCCTCACCTACCGTGAGACATTTCTAATACTGGTGTGTTCTTTCGTAATGAAGCAATCTTTGGGTACCCTTGCCTGGGTGCAATTGTTACCTCTGCCCCTGGGCAAAACCAGTAGAGGGTGGTGAATATATTTTGATATCCGATTCCTCATTCAAACACTGACACAAAATATAACATCACCCTTCTTTACCGCCCAACAGTGGTGTGCCTAGGGAGTTTTGCACCGGGGGTGGGTGCTTTCTCTGGCACCCCCAATACTTAAAAAAAATTGTATCCCCTCACAGTAGTATTGCCCTCATTGTTCAACCGTCACAGTAGTTTTGAACAGATGTGTGCCCCCACAGTAGTTATGCCCACATTGTGCCCCTTTCACAGTTGTAATGCCCTCTTTGTGCCCCCTCCACAGTAATAATCCCCATTGTGCCCCCTTCAGAGTAATAATCCCCATTGTGCCCCCTTCACAGTAATAATCCCCATTATGCCCCCTTCACAGTCATAATCCCCATCGTGCTCCCTTCATAGTAATAATCCTCATTGTGTCCCCTTCATAGTAATAAGGCCCACTGTGCCCCCTTCATAGTAATAATGGCCATTGTGTCCCCTTCATAGTATTAATCGCCATTGTGCCCCCTTCACAGTAATAATGCCCACTTTGCTAGACTAGTCATGCCCTCTGTTCCCCCTCCATAGTAGAAATCCCCATTGTGACGGGAAGAGGGTAAAGTAGAAAGAGAGTGGCACTACCCAGTAAAAGTCCTCGTGTATCGATGTTGGCCACCTCCGGTTCGGTGTATGTGGCCGTATGTGGTGCTCTGCTCCGAATAGTACAGAAAGTATTCCAATATTATGAAGAGAAAAAGCGGTGCGGCACTCACCCGGCTGGTTAAAGAGTCCTATTTAATGTGTCATAAGCCAAAAACGCACATAGGAACTTCAGGTAGCAGGGGCGGTCATCGAGCCCTCAGCTCGGGGATTGCAATGGGGATTTCTAATATGTAGAAATCCCCATTGTTCCCCCTTCACAGTAATGCCCATTGTGCCCCCTTAATTGTAGTAATGCCATCTGGCTCTGTGCCCCCTCCATAGTAGTAATGCCCTCTGAGCCCCCTCCATAGTAATAAACTCCTCTGTGCCCCCTCCATAGTAATAAACTTATTTGTGCCCTCTCCATAGTAATAAACTCCTCTGAGCCCCCTCCATAGTAATAAACTCTTCTGTATAAAAAAAAAAAAAAACACAGTAACTACTCACCTTGTCCCATTCCTGAAGCTCACAGTCCTCTCTTCGCTGCAGGCACAGATCGCTCTGCAGCACTGTGTGGGCGGAGCTTATGCAGATTACTGGCTGCAGGCTCCACCCACACAGACCGACATTGCGATCTGTGTCTGCAGGCTGAATGGTGGACCAGGGAAAAAATTTCTGCTTCACCATTCTGTGTGCTGCCGGCCTGTAGGAGGGGAGGAGCGTGGGGAGGCTGAGCGGTGAGTGACAGGACCCAGCTCCATGCACTCCAGCAATGAAAGCTTTCATCTGTATTTATGAAAGCAGTCATTGCTTCTGGCACCCCCCTGAGAGTCGGAGTCAGCACCCGGGGCTAGAATTGCCGTTCTCGTCACCGGAGCCTGGGTAAAAAAACTCTTAAAGGAAAATTCCACTTCTGAACAACCTTTCACAGTTAAAATCTGCATTAAAAGTTTAGCAAATTTGTAAATACTTTCCTTTACTTATCTTGCATCGATTTTAAGCTTCGAGTTAATTTCTTTGCACCGTCAAAGTGAAAGTAAGAATTCTGCTGGTTCCTTGTTGACAATCAGTCCGTGGCTTCCCTGCCATGTGAAGTAACGGCTCAGCTCTGTGGCACTGGCATCTGAGCTCCCACAATGCACTGCTCTCTGTTAACAGGAAACCAGCAGAATTCGGAAATTAAAAACATCATGTAGCTAAGAAGCTGCTAATGTTTTGGTGCTGTACAACATCTGCGCCGGCAGCCTTAGAACAAAAGGCCACCAAAATCCAAGATCTGCACCAGTCCTTTGAAGTCTTGTGGTGGGCCGAGCCTGTATATAAATCACAGAATTAGCGTCCATTTTACAGTACAGTACGGTACAGTACAAACATACGGTAATGGTTTTAGATATGTTATCTCTTGAAATCTTTTGTAACAGGAAAAAACTATAATAATCTATGTCTTTGGAGAATAAGATGTCTGAAATGAGAACGGCTGGGGGGATGTGATGACGAGAACATATTGGCCAGCGTGGGGGGGCTCTTCGGTGGTCACGTACAGCAGAGCTGTGGTATTTCACACCCCTCCTGTTATACCAGTAAGGGCTCATGCACACGAACGTAATTTTTGTCTGTGCCCGTTCCGTTTTTTTCTGCGGAACTATACATTTCAATGGAGCCGCAAAAAAAACTGGAAATGACTCTGTGTGCATTCCGTATGCGTATGTCCGCAAGTCCATTCCGCAAAAAAACCAGAACATGCCCTATTGCACACAGCCAGTATCCATGTTTTCTGACCTCCCAGCACTGCCGGGGGTCACATACAGGGTCGGACTGGCCCACAGGGGTACAGGGGAATCCCCCGGTGGGCCCCTGAGCAAGGTGGGCCCCTAGTCTCCCACCCCCTGCACTATTGGCACATGACACATTAGACTTACTGCACTACATACATATATTCAATGTACAGCACCTCAACCAGCCTATATTCATATAAAAAACATGTTAAATTACTTATCGTATTTGAATATATCCATACGGGGGGCCCCCAAAATAAATTTTACTGGTGGGCCCTAGGTACCCCAGTCCGACACTGGTCACATAGCATCATATTGATTTATGATGCTATGTAACCCTTACAGTTCTGGAATGTATTAGACGACACTGACATAATGCTGTCACTGTTATCCTATACATTCCAGAACTGTAAGGGTTCATCATAAATCAATATAATGCTATGTGACCGCGTCAGTGCCGGGAGGTCAGGCCGGGATCTGCGCTGCGGACTCACAGCATGACACACGCTCGTCTGCAAGGGGCGTGATCATTCCATTGGTGTTTGGCCGATACCTAGTCCTAAGGCCTCTTTCACACGGGCGTCACGTTTGACGCCCGGATAAGAGGCGGGTGCGTTGCGGGAAAATGCCCAATTTTCCCGCGCGAGTGCAAAGCGTTTTAATGCGTTTTGCACGCGCGTGGGAAAAATCGGCATGATTGGTACCCAGACCTAAACCCAGACTTCATCACTGAAGTCCGGTTTCGGGTTGAGTATTCTGTATATTTTATTATTTTACCTTATAACATGGTTATAAGAGAAAATAATAGCATTCTCAATACAGAATGCTTAGTAAAATGTGGATGGAGGGGTTAAAAATAAAAAAAATTAACTCACCTTATCCACTTGATCGCGTAGTTGCCAATCTCTCCTCTCTTCTTCATTCATTAGCTGTCGGCTAAAGGACCTGTGATGAGGTCACTGAGCTCATCACATGGTCCATTCACATGGTCCATCACCATGGTGATGTGTAGTGTACGGGAGTTGTGATGCCCGTCACTACAGAAGGGTCACTTGAGTGCTGTCGTTCCCCTCATTCATGGGGAAGCTGGTATAAGTCCTCTTCATAAAATGCAATGTAATGCATTACTGTGTAATTCCCTGTTACTGTGTTATTGCTAAGTGCAGGCCTACTAGGGATGTCATTCCAGCTCTAGTCGCTAGAGGGAGCTAGGGAGCCCTAGTTTATATAAGGCCCAGTCAGGGAAGGGAAAGGCAGTTTAGACTGTGTCTAAGACAAGTGCAGGCCATGAGCCTGTGAAAGGAGTGCAGACCCTGGAGTCTGTGAAGGCCACATGTCACGGGCCTAGGCAAGTCAGCAGGAGTCAAGCTGAGGAAATCCTTAGAGCAAGAGGTACTGTAGTGTCAGAGGAGGTACGCAGCAAACTGGAGATTCAAGGATATAAGCCAGAAGTAGGGCATTGGGGCCTTGAAGTATAATTGCCAGTCAGGACAAGCCAGGAAGAAAGTAAGGTTCGCCTGCAATTCAAAAGTCCTGTTATTTAACCCTCTGTTTACCTTGCTGGATATAAGCCTGCTGTAATTGAGATCGTACCAAAGCCAATTGTCTGCAAAAGAACTGTTTAAGAGAGTGCTTTCTGTATTACCACTGTTTCAGTAAAGTTGGAATTCTGTTTCAAGATACAAGTCTGCACCTCCATTATTCCCACTATAAATACGGTGTGCCACCGTTTACTGGCACTGGCGTCACGAAACATCAGGGACTTAGCCATAGGCACGTTAATCTACAACACCAAGGGCACCTCACATTGCACCTGGCTGTGTCCCTTCAGAACCCAGAGAGTGCCCTAGAGGAACAGCGTGCCGGCCTCTCCATCACTGGCATTCCCCAGGTTAGTCCCACACATTGCTCTGACTTGGGGATGCTACATTTTGGCGTCACTAACAGGATACGCACGTTTTACGGACTGTGAGCAAAACGTGAACTTTGTGCCTTAACCAGTTTGCCAAGTGACAAAACGCCTGTTTGTTTATTGAACTTTTTGTGGCCAAGATTTGTGCAAAAATCACCCCAGCAGCGTTCCCGGATACTGCGCTGAGCTGGAGGAAAAAGCGCGGTGTGAAAATGTGTTTTTGTGGACTTTTTATCATCCTGCTTGCTGTCACTGAATAACTGCATCATGGCGCCCAAGATGGCCGCCGGCGCCATTGGACTTCTTCTTGCTCCATCACTGTCTGCTGTGGCGCGAAAATTTGGCGCCAAAACCTTCCAAGAGGGAGGAGACGACGGCCTGGAGGTAACGCCTTCCTTCGAGGATTATCATATGGACACCGCCTACCCTATACTGAAATACCTAGGGGGCGTGCAAGAAACGACGGGGTGGAGCCTGCAGGAACAGTGGCTCACCCTGCTACGGAACTTCCTATCGGGGTCAGAGGGATCCGGAGCCGTAGTGAGAGCAATGGAGGCGACCTCAGGAGCTACTAAGGAGCGCCAAGCGCCCCCAGCGTATACCCCCAGTGACATGACTCAGACCTGTCCATGGCCACGAGCCCTGCCGTTTCCACCAGCCGCGAGAAGGCTTCCTCCCGCGGAACCCCGCGTGGTCGGCCCTGATGGCCGAGATCCGAGTGGCGGCAACTTTAAAAACCACCACTCAGAAAAAGTATTTCGAGGAAGTCACCAAGCGGATCTATGAAGATTCCAGGGACAGCAAACCCCAACTGGAGCGCCGCACCGGAGTCGTCCTGGAATTTGATAAAGTCCGGGGATTCGAATTCATCCAAGAGACCGGCACCAACCGGGACTATTATGTGAATCGCCGGTCCGTCAAGCGCAGCTATCTCCCTGGACGACTGCATAATCTAGCGGTCGGAGAGAGAGTGGAGTTCACTCCCGCGGAGGGCCTGCGAGGCCCATATGCCACCGCGGTGACCCGTCCAGGACCGGTACCGGAGGACTGGGAAGAAACAGAAGATTCGGTGGAGGCAGAGGACCCGCCGGGACCCATCCGAAATACGTACCAGGAGAAGAGTTCCTTTCTCGGCCCGAACATCTTCTGGCAGCCGACGATCCTGGACAAGCCTCCCAGTCCTTACCCCTCTCCAGAGCTGCCGCGACGGGAGAAGACAGCCGCTGATTGGGCGCGGATGGCCCAGTTTAGTGAGGCTATGGATGACCTGCGGAAGAACCGCCATGAGAGAACCTCGTCTGAGCCTGCTGCAAGTGTGCCGGAATCCAGCAGTGAGATCTCCGCCCTGGAGGAGCGGATCGCTTCCTTACAAGTTTACCTGGATGGCCTGCGGCAAGTGGCAGATTCTAAGAAGACAGCGCAACAGTCCAGCGGTGGTGAGTTACCTGTGACCCCTGTACCACCCGAACCCGTAGTACAAAGTCCTACCATTAGCGCTGAGCCATCCAAGGTCCGTGTAAAAGCGGATAAATTGACATATGCCAGGAGCCGAGTCCGCCCTGACGGGAGCGTTATGTCCCGGCCAGAGGAAGTGTCTACCCCAGCGCCGGCCCGTGTCCCGAGACCAGCAGCTCCTGTGTGTCCGCAACCCAGCGGGCCAGTGAGGTGGGTAGGCCCAATACCGGTGATGTTTCCAGCCCATTCTGTTTGGTGGGCACCGCCTCCAAGTGGCCCTGGTGCATGGCCCAGACTGCCAGCAGCACAGGGCTGCACCACCTCGGATGAACAGGGTTCCTTTGACACGTACCTGTGAGCAGGCCTGCTAGGCCATTTTTGCTCATCCTCACAGGGACATCATCTGTGTTGCAGGAACTGCCCCTTTAAGTTTGTCAGGCTGGTGGAGCTTGCTGCCAGTTCCCCACGGCCGGTGGCATGTTTGACAAATCAGTAGCCACTGTGAACCACTGCTCCCAGCCTGCCTCTTTTCTGTTTCCGGGACATCCTGCCTGCTTCTGAAAAAGTACTTTAACAAATCCAAGTTGTGTTTTTATTTGCACCTTATCCCCTTTTAACCCCCATTTCAGGTTGAAAGGGCTCTTTTATGTCAGCACTTTAAAAATACGCAGGACTTGCCAGAAAGGTGTTACCCTGGTATTGTCAGAGTCCTGTATTGTCATTTTATGTATGTGCTGCTGACCGTATTTATTGCTCAAAAATTTTATCTAAGTCTATGTGCCCAGAGATGGACTTCCTATGTGTGAGCCTCTGAGATGTTGCTCTTATTATGGACCTATCGTTTTATTCAGTCATGGACTATCCTGGTATTCCCTAACATCCGCTGTGCCAGGTCAGCGCCCCAGTTCCACTCATTATCCTGAAGGAAGAGAACGACGCCCCCTTGTCACTGCACTTCTCCTTTGCCAGCTGGACCTGATAATAATTGTCAATGCAGATGGAATTGATTACTGATGAGTATGTATGCCTGCATGTTTCCTTTTCTCTTTCAGGTGAAAATTCCAGACGGGCGGTACCCTGTTGGAGTACGAGGTCGTACTCAGCTTAAAGCAGCGGGGTATGTAGTGTACGGGAGTTGTGATGTCCGTCACTACAGAAGGGTCACTTGAGTGCTGTCGTTCCCCTCATTTATGGGGAAGCTGGTATAAGTCCTCTTCATAAAATGAAATGTAATTCCCTGTTACTGTGTTATTGCTAAGTGCAGGCCTGCTAGGGATGTCATTCCAGCTCTAGTCGCTAGAGGGAGCTAGGGAGCCCTAGTTTATATAAGGCCCAGTCAGGGAAGGGAAAGGCAGTTTAGACTGTGTCTAAGACAAGTGCAGGCCATGAGCCTGTGAAGTCCATTCCAGGCCATGGGCCTGTGAAGGCAGTGCAGACCCGGGAGTCTGTGAAGGCCACATGTCACGGGCCTAGGCAGGTCAGCGGGAGTCAAGCTGAGGCAATCCCTAGAGCAAGAGGTACTGAAATGTCAGAGGAGGTACACTGTAAACTGGAGATTCAAGGATATAAGCCAGAAGTAGGGCATTGGGGCCTTGAAGTATAATTGCCAGTCAGGACAAGTCAGGAAGAAAGTAAGGTTCGCCTGCAATTCAAAAGTCCTGTTATTTAACCCTCTGTTTACCTTGCTGGATATAAGCCTGCTGTAATTGAGATCGTACCAAAGCCAATTGTCTGCAAAAGAACTGTTTAAGAGAGTGCCTTCTGTATTACCACTGTTTCAGTAAAGTTGGAATTCTGTTTCAAGATACAAGTCTGCACCTCCATTATTCCCACTATAAATACGGTGTGCCACCGTTTACTGGCACTGGCATCACGAAACATCAGGGACTTAGCCATAGGCACGTTAATCTATAACACCAAGGGCATCTCACATTGCACCTGGCTGTGTCCCTCCAGAACCCAGAGAGTGCCCCAGAGGAACAGCGTGCCGGCCTCTCCATCACTGGCATTCCCCAGGTTAGTCCCACACATTGCTCTGACTTGGGGATGCTACAGATGGACCATGTGATTGGACCATGTGATGTGACGTCACCACAGGTCCTTTAGCCAGCAGCTAATGCTTGAAGAAGACAGAAGAGATTTTTAACCCCTTAATCTACATTTTACAAAGCATTCTGTATTGAGAATGCTATTATTTTCCCTTATAACTATGTTATAAGGGAAAATAATAAAGATCGGGTCCCGTCTCTTAGCAACCATGCGGGAAAATCGCACTGCATCAGCACTTGCTTGCGGATGCTTGCGATTTTCCCAGCCCCATTCACTTCTATGGGGCCTGCATTGACATGAAAATCGCACAATATAGAGCATGCTGCGATTTTCACGCAACGCAAAAGTGATGCGTGAAAATCACCGCTCATGTGCACAGCCCCATAGAAATGAATGGGTCCGGATTCAGTGCGGGTGCAATGCGTTCACCTCACGCATTGCACCCGCGCGGAAATCACGCCCGTGTGAAAGGGGCCTAACTCCCCATACATGTGCACACTTGGTTCAGCCAAGCTTCCACCTGTTTTCAAAGGGCAGCAGGACGTGTTTTATGTGCGGTCAATCAGGTGCAGTCATCACAATTTTGAAAGTGCCAGATCTATCTCCGAAACCTATTTTCCCAATGACTTCTATTGAAAAATGAGACGCTGCAGTTCCTAACTGCATCATGACTGCATCAGTATGAAAACACTCGGAAAACCCCTTTAACGCAGGTGCGATCACAGTATTTCCACAATTTCCGGCGTCTTGGCACCATCTTGTTGTGGTGCTCTGGTCTAATAACGGACTAATCGGTTGCTTTTTGAAATGCCGCGTCGTTACAAGGTACATTGATAACGGAGCTTGTGATGTGATGTATTCAAAAATTCGATTTGGCTGCTTGGCCGAATTTTACAAAAAAAAAAATTGCTTCGTGATGAATTACTTCGTCACAAAACGCATTTCTTTATAAGAAGTAGATGCAATGACAGGGAGCAGCGATTGTGTTCCTAGCTGATCGCTGCATCCAACATTAAAGGGAAGGTCTTTGTTTGAGAAGGTCACTGAACGGAGCGCTAGTAGCAGTAAACAGTGAGAAGGTCGCAGCGCTCCTGCAGCGCCGCGGTCTTCTCAAACAGCTGATCGGCGGGGGTCCTGGGTGTCGGACCCCGGCCGATCACATGCTGATGATCTATCCTGAGGATAGATCATCAGTGGTAACGAACTGCAGAACCCCTTTAATATTACAGTGTCAAAAAAAAAAAAATCATACTAACCCTCATCCATTTGATCGTGAAGAGCCGACCGCCGCCATTTTGATTAAAGATCTAGCGTGTAATCTTGCGCGGCCTGTGATGACATCATCATGTCGGCCGGCGTGGTGATGTCATACGTCATCGTGCACGGGAGTTTGTGCAAGATCTTCCATCAAGATGGCGGCGGCTGGCTCTTTGTGCTCAGACGGAGGAGGTGAGTATAAATTTTTTTTAACATTTTACCGCCATTCAGGAAAAATCAATTCGCTACCATGAAGCACGAGGAAATTCGGCTTCTCTGCGAATCAAATTTTCCCTCCACTTCATGGAGTTTGATTCGCTCTGCACTACATACAGTATGACAATGGAGGAAATCTAGAGGCGTGCCATCCTGCATACATGAGCGGCACCGGCGCTGACAGCACAGGATCCCTCACGTGAATGTGCTGCTGTAGTTTAGTAACTTCTCCCCTGTTAAACATACACCAAGGTCTCAGAGGCCACAGACATGAGACTCCCAGGGCCGCCCTGACTCAATTTTTCACCATTCTTCAAGAGCTCTGATTGCTGTTACTAAATGGAAACATTCTGAAAACTGTTTGGGAACTAGTCCTGCTTACACCACTGAGGGTTTGCTACAATGCATCATGGTTTGCAGTTTCTGCCACTGGTAGGTAAAGACTAAGGACAGGAGACAGGTTTGTGCTGCTGCCAGGTCCAGCTCATAGAGGGTTACTTAACACACTGCAGCTCTGTGAGCAGGACTGAGCAGGGGCGGGACGAGGGATAGGCAGGGGCGGGGCAAGGAGGGTTATAATTAATTTACAGAACAATGAATTTTTTTTAACCCCTTAAGGACTCAGCCCTCTTTCACCTTAAGGACCCGGACAATTTTTGCAAATCTGACCAGTGTCACTTTATGTGGTGATAACTTTTAAACGCTTTTTCTTATCCAGGCCATTCTGAGACAGTTTTATCGTCACATATTGTACTTCATGACAGTGGTAAAATGGAGTTGAAAAATTTCATTTTTATTTATAAAAAAATACCAAATTTACAAAAAATTTGGAAAAATTTGCAATTTTCCAAGTTTCAATTTCTCTACTTCTATAATACATAGTAATACTGCCCAAAAAAGTTATTGATTTACATTTCCCATTTGTCTACTTCATATATCAATCATTTTGTGAATGCGATTTAATTTTTTGGGGACCTTACAAGGCTAGAAGTTTTAGGGACCAGTTCAGGTCTGAAGTCACTTAGTGAGGCTTACATAATAGAAACCACCCAAAAATGACCCCATTCTAGAAACTACACCCCTCAAGGTATTCAAAACTGATTTTACAAACATCGTTAACTCTTTATGTGTTCCACAAGAGTTATTGGCAAATGGAGATAAAATTTCTGAATTTCGATTTTTGGGAAAATTTTCCATTTTAATCAATTTTTTCCAGTAACAAAGCAAGGGTTAACAGCCAAACAAAACTCAATATTTATTGCCCTGATTCTGTACTTTGCAGAAACACCCCATATGTGGTCGTAAACTGCTGTATGGCTAAACGGCAGGGCACAGAAGGAAGGGAACGTCATATGGTTTTTGGAAGGCGGATTTTTTTTACACCATGTCCCATTTGAAGTCCCCCTGATGCATCCCTAGAGTAGAAACTCCAAAAAAGTGACCCCATTTTAGAAACTACACCCTCAAGGTATTCAAAACTGATTTTACAAACTTTGTTAACCCTTTAGGTGTTCCACAAGAATTAATGGAAAATAGAGATAAAATTTCACTTTTTTGGCAGATTTTCCATTTTAATAATTTTTTTCCAGTTACAAAGCAAGGGTTAACAGCCAAACAAAGCTCAATATTTATTACCCTGCTTCTGTAGTTTACAGAAACACCCCATATGTGGTCATAAACTGCTGTACAGGCACCCGGCAGGGCGCAGAAGGAAAGGAATGCCTTACGGTTTTTGGAAGGCAGATTTTGCTGGACTGTTTTTTTTACACCATGTCCCATTTGAAGCCCCCCTAATGCACCCCTAGAGAAGAAAATCACAAAAAGTGACCCCATTTTAGAAACTACGGAATAGGGTGGCAGTTTTGTTGGTACTATTTTAGGGTACATATGATTTTTGGTTGCTCTATATTACACTGTTTGCGAGGCAAGGTAACAAGAAATTGTTGTTTTGGCACAGTTTTTATTTTTTGTTATTTACAAAATTCATCTGACAGGTTAGATTATGTGGTATTTTTATAGAGCAGGTTATTACAGACATGGCGATACCTAATATGTATACTTTTTTATTTATGTAAGTTTTACACAATGATTTCATTTGTGAAACAAAAAAAATCATGTTTTAGTGTCTCCATAGTCTGAGAGCCATAGTTTTTTCAATTTTTGGGCGATTATATTGGGTAGGGTATGATTTTTGTGGGATGAGATGACGGTTTTATTGGCACTATTTTGGGGTGCGTATGACTTTTTGATCACTTGTTATTACACTTTTTGTAATGTAAGGTGACTTTTGGCTTTTTTTACACTGTTTTTTTTTTTTTTTACGGTGTTTACTTGAGGGGTTAGGTCATGTGATATTTTTATAGAGCAGGTTTTTACGGACATGGCAATACCTAATATATATAGTTTTTTAAAAAAATTATTTTACTTTAACACAATAACAGCATTTTAGAAAAAAAAATTATGTTTTAGTGTCTCCATAGTCTGAGAGCCATATTTTTTTAATTTTTTTGGGCCATTGTCCTATGTAGGGGCTCATTTTTTGCGGGATGAGATGGCGGTTTGATTGCTACTATTTTGAGAGGCATACGCTTTTTTTATCGTTTGGTATTACACTTCTTGTGATGTAAGGTGACAAAAAATGGCTTTTTTACACCTTTTTTTTCTTACGGTATTTACTTGAGGGGTTAGGTCATGTGATATTTTTATAGAGCAGGTTTTTACGGACGCGGTGATTTTTATTCAGTAATATGTGTTTTTTTTATTTTTACTTTTTTTTTTACCCAGACCCACTTGGTTCTTGTAGATCCAGTGGATCTGGTGTTTATTTAATACAGTACAGTACACCATATAGTGCACTGTACTGTATTTTTTTTACTTTACATAGTCTAATCAGACTTTTGCCTTTAGCAGACGTCTGATTAGACTTACAGTACGATGGAAAGCAGGACGCCTCTGAAAGCGTCCTGCTGCCATGGTAACCATCACCCACTGCCAGAACAGAGCAGCGGGTGATGGGGAGGGAGGGGGGCTCCCTCTCTCTGTAATCCCATCCTGTCGGGGGGCTGCAAAGGCACAGCAGCACCCTGATGGGAGAGGGAGGGAGCTCCCTCCCTGTTAACCACTTCCATACAGCGGTCCGTACGGACCGCGGCATGGAAGGGGTTAAAACTGCTGACATCTGCAGCACAGATGTCAGCAGTTTTTAGCAGAGTGTCAGCAATGTGCTGACACTCTGCTAAAGCCACTGGACCACCAGGGAAACATTACAGAGAAGGCGGGCAGGGGATCGCTATTGCGAACCCGTCTGCCGCACCGTCCGTCTCCCGCACCGCCCGCGCCTCCCGCAACCACCCCCCCTGCACCTCGGCAGCCACAATATGATTGGGGGCTGCAGGGGCGGTTAAAATATAAAACTTGGGGAACATTTAGTCTCTGATCGCAGAAAGTGCAGCAAACCGCAGGTCTGAATTGACCTGTGCCGATACGGGGGGGGTTGGTCGGGGCTGTGCATCGTGACAGGATGCCCGCTGAATAATTTCAGCGGACATCCTGTTCCTATTAACCCCCGCTGTGACGCACTCTCCTTTTAAAGATATGACGTACCGGTACGTCATGCGTCCTTAAGGGGTTAAAGCAATGGTAGTCTGCCTATAGAAATAGGAACACCAAAGATTGGGCGAGAGGGCTGCAATAGGGGGCAGTTTAAGGAATCACTGCCCATCCTGCAGCTACCATGAACCTCAGAGATACCTAGGGTGGTGGGACGCATTCGAAAACTTCCACCTAATGCCTCATTCACACGTCAGTGTTCGGTCAGTGATTTCCATCAGTGATTTTCAGCCAAAACCAGGTGCGGCTCTAAACTCAGAACAGGTGCAGATCTTTCCCTTATACCTTATGTCTGTGGAGGCTCCAATCCTGGCTTTGGCTCACAATCACTGATTGAAATAACTGACCGAACACTGAACACTGTGGATGAGGCATAAGGCAACAACAGAGCTTTTCCCATCATTGGGACGAGATCAGGGGAGGTTTTCAATCTCTATGGACTTATGCACACAAACGTATCTTCTTTCCGTGTCCGTTCCGTTTTATTTGCGGACTGTATGCGGAACCCTTCATTTCAATGGGTCCGCAAGAAAACGTAAGGTACTCCGTGTGCATTCTGTTTCCGTATGCCCGTATTTGCATTGCGCAAAAACATAGAACATGTCCTATTATTGTCCGCATTACAGACAATGATGGTACTGTTCTATTAGGGGCCAGCTGTTCCGTTTGCGGACCCGTTTTTTGGGGAGAGCAAAATACATACGGTCGTGTGCATAAGGCCTTAGGCTGAGCCCCACCTGTAAGATATGCTTTAGAAAACTCATGGTTAATAATTAAGATTGTATTCAATCCAATTCCTTTTAAAAGTTACTTTTTACTTTAAAAAAAATGAATCCTGGCCGCGGCGGGGGAACCCCACCTTAGCTGCCAACAGAAGCCATAACAGATCCGTGGCACGCCTAGATGAAAGGCTTAGGTGATCAGTTTTTGTGGCAATGACCCTCACGTACAATCTCATATACATTATACATACAGTCTCCAATGTCACTTGTTTACTAAACACCGCTGCCATCTAGTGGATGGAAGTCACTATAAAAGGGATTAAAAATAATTTAATTTAGCAAAGGTGGATTTATTCTGTACAGTAAATTGACAGAAAACATCCTGTCGTCGTGTAATTTTGTATTAAACCATCTCAATATCTTGCTCCCCGTCCCCCCAGCATAACCACTGAACATCATTTGAACAGTCAAATGCAATGTGACAAAGGTGGCAACGGTGTTTCTCCCTACAACATGCCTCCCAAGTGTTCCTTCTTTTTGACCCAAGTCCCTCTGTCCCTCTTTGATTCTTAAATGTCCCTCTTTTTACATAGTATATGAGACAAAAAGAAAAAGAGAAGGAGCATTAGAACTCCAAATAGGGTTATAGGGCTGGAGGAGCAGCCCCAGTTCCTAGGAGGAGAGAGCAGGGCTGGGACAAGCTCCACCACCAACAGATGCTGAGCTGCCCAAGTGCGCCCCCCCCCCCTACTCTAACTTGTGGAGTCTTTACTAAATACTTACTGTTGTAATCACACATAAGTATGCGCAGTTTAGTGTACCAATTAACTATAGCTGTAAACAAATGCACAACCTCTTTAGATCCATATAAAGATAGAAATAAAGTGCAAAAACAAGTCATATAAGACAATAACCACATAATCTTAATACCCGCCCCATAGCATTGCGTAATTATACCAGCACAAATGCATCAGCCGGTGCGATTGCTGACCTGGCAGAGTCTGCGTCGCCGGCCGTATAGAATCTAACAGGAATTACCCCCGCATTGTGACTGGATACTAACTGGAAAACGGTAAAGAAAGTGACTCCTAAAAATATTATTTATTAGTATTAATTAAAATTTGTTACCCATCTAATGTAGAAAAACTCCCTACAAATAAACGAGGAAGGGTAGAACTGGGCGGCTAATGTGTGACTACTGACTCAGGGTAGTGAGGAGGACTAGCCCTATCACTCCCCCTGTCTTGTCTCAGCCCGAGGGCAACCCCTGGTGGTGGGGACCCCCCGTCCTCGTACCTAGCCTGCTTTCCCTGTAATGTACCCTAATTCCTCCGGTAGTACTATACCCTATTCACATTACAAACAAAACCCTTAACCCCGACGCGTTTCCCCCAGCTCGGGTTCATCAGGGGGTATCACACTTCATAATTGTTGGAAATAGTGTACATCCCAATCCTGTTCCAGAGATATGGAATCCTGGAGCCGACGGTGGTGGTCAGATAAATGACACCCACATCAACGTCCCTTTGCGTTTGGATAGCCAGGATGGAGGTGACCGGTATGCACTCAGTTCACCAGGAGGGGTGGTATAAGATAAGCTCAAGACACTTACACCTTAAACCCCTCCCAGCCGAGGTTGCTTATAGATGTTAACTCAGCCTGGTGGTCCCAACATAGTAACATTGTATATAAGACCAAAAAAAGACATTTGTCCATCCAGTTCGGCCTGTTTCCTACAAGTTGATCCAGAGCAAGGCAAAAAAAAAACTTGTGAGGCAGAAGCAGGGGCGTAACTATAGGGGAAGCAGGGGAAGTGGCTGCTTTGGGGCCCTGACCCAGAAGGGGCCCCTTCAAGAGGAGGAGAAGTACTAAAAGATTTTGTCAGGGCCCCTCAACATTATTACACAATGAAATGATATACATTGGCAGTATAGACAGTGTAGAAAACGGATGGAACAGCTGCCGGGCCTGGTCTGAGAGAGCGATCTTTACTAGCCACAGGAAAGGGGGCAGCATGAAAGGAAGGGGTTGTGAAAAAATTACTGGGAGAGGGGGGTCCCATTCAAAAATTTGCTGTGGGGCCCAGTTATTTCTAGTTACGCCACTGGGCAGAAGCCAATTTTCCCCACTTAAGGGGAGTAAAAAATTCCTTACCGACTCCAATCAGGCATCAGAATAACTCCCTGGATCAACGACCCCTCTCTAGTAGCTATAGCCTGTAATATTATTACACTCCAGAAACACAGATAATGGGTTGCATCAAAAGGGCATAGATGCCCGTGATGAAAATATAGTCTTACCACTTTACAAATCACTGGTCAGACCACACATGGAGTACTGTGTACAGTTCTGGGCTCCTGTGAACAAGACAGACATAGCAGAGCTAGAGAGGGTTCAGAGGAGGGCAACTAAAGTAATAACTGGAATGGGGCAACTACAGTACCCTGAAAGATTATCAAAATTAGGGTTATTCACTTTAGAAAAAAGACGACTGAGGGGAGATCTAATAACTATGTATAAATATATCAGGGGTCAGTACAAAGATCTCTCCCATCATCTATTTATCCCCAGGACTGTGACTGTGACGAGGGGACATCCTCTGCATCTAGAGGAAAGAAGGTTTGTACAGAAACATAGAAAAGGGTTCTTTACTGTAAGAGCGGTGAGACTATGGAGCTCTCTGCCTGAGGAGGTGGTGATGGCGAGTACAATAAAGGAATTCAAGAGGGGCCTGGATGTATTTCTGGAGCGTAATAATATTACAGGCTATAGCTACTAGAGAGGGGTCGTTGATCCAGGGAGTTATTCTGATGCCTGATTGGAGTCGGGAAGGAATTTTTCCCTTAAGTGAGGAAAATTGGCTTTCTCGCTTCACAGGGGTTTTTTGCCTTCCTCTGGATCAACTTGCAGGAAACAGGTCGAACTGGTTGGACAAATGTCTTTTTTCGGCCTTATATACTATGTTACTATGTTACTATGTTACATCCAGCCTCCTCTTGAATTCCTTTATTGTACTCACCATCACCACCTCCTCAGGCAGAGAGCTCCATAGTCTCACTGCTCTTACAGTAAAGAATCCTTTTCTATGTTTGTGTACAAACCTTCTTTCCTCCAGACACAGAGGATGTGCCCTCGTCACAGTCACAGTCCTGGGGATAAATAGATGATGTGACAGATCTCTGTACTGACCCCTGATATATTTATACATAGTTATTAGATCTCCCCTCAGTCGTCTTTTTTCTAAACCTGGAGAACTAATGCATAAATGAGCATTAATACATTTACTAAATTGCTCCGTACTAAAGTGTCTGTATGGTTTCTACCTGTATATTAGACCAGAACTTCATTATTTGGTGCAATTTGGACCTTAAAATATCTATAATCTGATGATTTATGTGCAAATATTTAAATGGATATTGAAGCGCAAGAAAATAATTTTCCCAGGATCTCCACATGCTGTAAAAAATAAAGGAAGTTATACTCGCCTAACCGATCCCCAGCTGCTATAGTTGTGACACAGACAGTAATTAGGCTTTGGGCGGAGTTAGAGGCGTTGCCTATTATGAAAAAAACTGCTGTGCTGCGCGCTGCATATATTGTGCCTTTTGCGATTTTTTAACAGTTGGGAGGCATGCTACAGCATGTAGCCCTGATAGAGGTTTACCTGTGGCTGTCAGACGTACAGTATATGCAGCCTCCTCCTCCTCAGTCTCCTCGCGGCTGGTATTCCACTGTAGTGCACCCTTTCCATCTTTATTAGAACCCTGTGTGGGTGGCTTTATAGACCATATAAATATTACAGTGAATATTACAGTGCAGCACATAACACTGCCTCAATAGAACCAAATATTACAGTGTAGCCCATAATACTGCCTTAACAGAACCAAATATTACAGTGCAGCACATAACACTGCCTCAATAGAACCAAATATTACAGTGCAGCCCATAATACTGCCTCAACAGAACCAAATATCACAGTGCAGCACATAATACCACCTCAATAGAACCAAATATCACAGTGCACCACATAATACTGCCTCAACAGAACCAAATATCACAGTGCAGCACATAATACTGCCTCAACAGAACCAAATATCACAGTGCAGCACATAATACTGCCTCAACAGGACCAAATATCACATTGCAGCATATAATACTGCCTCAACAGAACCAAATATCACAGTGCAGCACATAATACCACCTCAATAGAACCAAATATCACAGTGCACCACATAATACTGCCTCAACAGAACCAAATATCACAGTGCAGCACATAATACTGCCTCAACAGAACCAAATATCACAGTGCAGCACATAATACTGCCTCAACAGGACCAAATATCACATTGCAGCACATAATACTGCCTCAACAGAACCAAATATCAAAGTGCAGCCCATAATACTGCCTCAACAGAACCAAATATCACAGTGCAGCACATAATACTGCCTCAACAGAACCAAATATCAAATAGCAGCCCATAATACTGCCTCAACAAAACCAAATATCACAGTGCATCACATAATACTGCCTCAACAGAACCAAGTATCACAGTGCAGCACATAATACGGCCTCAACAAAACCAAATATCACAGTGCAGCCCATAATACCGCCTCAACACTGGACACTGTTGAGGGGTCACCACGTCTTGCTGCTCTCTATTTCTTTGTCCATCTAACAGTAGTGTTAGCACATGCTCAGTTCCATACCTACTGTTAGAGGCTGAGACACTTAGGCCAGGACTACGCAGACGTGTTGCGCGACCTCTTATTAAAGTAATGTAGCGGAAATTTTTTTGTAATGATAGTCAATGGTGTTTGCCCTACGACATGCTCCGACTGTGACACAACAGTCACAAAAAATACATCCAAGTTGGATTTTTGTGCGAATGTCACAGTTGCAGCATGTCGTAGGGCAACAGCATTGACTGACTGATTACAAAAAATCTTGTGCAACACATGTCGCAGTGTAGTCGTAACCTTTTTGTCACGCAACTTATTGTAGCAAAACACATGTCGCTGTGTAGCCCTAGCCTCACAGTAGGAGAGAGATGCAGCAGAAAAGACACGCCCCCCTGAGCTGTGACAGGGAGAGAGCTGCAGTGGAAAGGACACACCCCTGAGCGGTGATAGGAAAAGAGCTGCAGCCAAAAGGACACCCCCCAATCTGTGATAGGGAGAGAGCTGCAGCAGAAATGACGCACCCCCTGAACTGTGATAGGGAAAGAGCTGCTGCAGCAAGGAAACACCCCTGAGTTGTGAAAGGGAGAGAGCTGCAGCAGAAAGGACACATCCCCCAAGCTGCCAGCCTCAAGAGTAGCGATGAGCAAATAGACTTAGGCGATTTGCATAAAACTTTGTTTCAATACTGTACGGAGTGAATGCTCTGTACGGTATTAGAATGTCTTGGCTCTGACGAGCTGAAGTTATTACTTCGCGAAGTCTCGCAAGACTTCGTGTAATAACTTCATAAATTGATTTCTACTGTAAAAAAACATTTCCCGAACTCGGGAAGTTATTACACAAAGTCTTGCAAGAGTTCGTGAAGTAATAACTTTGGCTCCGTACAGAATTGAAACAAAGTTTTTATGCAAATTGACTTTGGATGTTTCATCCGAAGTCGATTCGCTCATCCCTACTCAAGAGAATCAAGCAGATCAGTAGACAGGTTCTAGCTTTGGTAGAAATGGATTGTCATGTACTATAGGATGTCTGATTTTCATTTTTAATACTAATCCTGGGATAACCCATTTAATTTAAACATTTTGGACCGTTATGGTTGCAGAAAAACCAATTACGGTATATGTAATTTTTATTTCTTTATATTTTTAGCATAATAACGCATTTTGCAATGAGGAAATGTTTGTGTTTTTTTAAATAGCTTTTAAACTGTTATTTAACTTATAATACAAGGACTCCAATGGAGTGCAGCCCCTTCACCTATCGCCCAGGGGTGCACACTGAAATCACAGGGTTCCATAGTATGCAGCATTTTGAGGAAAAACGGCACTGAGCCAATAAAAACACAGTTGTGTATTTTTAATTTCCATATTGACTTTAAGTTGTGCCTGTACTTTGAAAAAACTTTTCATATATCATAGGGATATATCAAAGGTTAGGATTGGAGTGCTGTGACCCCCACCAATCGCTAGAGCGAAAAGAGAGAAACACTCTCTAGCCCTAGTGTGCTCTCTTTGTAAATGATAAAACTGTCTGACTCCAGCCACCACTAGGGGGAGGTCAGCCTGTATGCATGTATGCACCTACAATAGAATGGCCAGTCTATACCTAACATTTTCAGGTATGAGCTATCGTTTACTATATGCCATCCCAGAAACAGAAGGACCCCGACTTCCCCAGTAAAGTCAACACAGGAGCCCTAAACATACATAGGATGCAAGATGGCAGTGGTCATCTGGATTCTTCACATGACCGCTTCCTTGGACTCTTCCTGCCTTTCTCTACTACGGTGCAGACTAACCATAATAAAATAATGTTTAACAAAATTTGTAACTTTATTTTTTTTTTAATTTTCAGATTTTTATTAGGTTTTCCACTAAAAATAGAATGATACATTTTGTAGTAATTTTACTCTTCTTTTCTTCTTCTAGAAACATAAAAAATCTGCATCAAAACTACTATTTGATGCATGAATAAGAACATTTCTTTAAAAAGGACAGCATGAATGTGTTCCCCCCAGTGCACCACTAGATGGCAGCAGAACCATTACCTTATAATAACTGATAGAGTGATAAGCAGAAATAATGCTAAAAAACAAGAAAGGAAATCTGATTGGTTGCACATTTCCCCTACACAGGTGTTCAGTTATAGCAGGTCTTCCGAGTGTATTTGGGGGTACACAATACATGGCTTTTATTATATGCAGTTCCTTGCATCATGTCTGATCTCTATCTTGTCAGATAAAGGGGCAGTCCCAGATTTTAATACTTAAGTTATTGCCTGTGCACAAGATAGGACATTAGTATGAGATAGGAGAGGGTCTGACTCTTGACACTCCCTTCAGTCAGTGTTACAGTGAGTGCTGCGGCCTCTCCATTGCTTACACTGCTCCGCACACTCAGCACGCACTTCACTTTCTGGGAACTGCAGCTTTTTCTCAGTTCATACTCATGGAATTGCTGTTACCCTGGGTTCACACCTGAGCGTTTCTGAGACGCGCGTTT
The DNA here is from genome assembly GCA_033119425.1 of Bufotes viridis. Classification (NCBI taxonomy): domain Eukaryota; kingdom Metazoa; phylum Chordata; class Amphibia; order Anura; family Bufonidae; genus Bufotes; species Bufotes viridis. The sequence goes on along the minus strand of CM065594.1, from coordinate 29,399,301 downwards.
TACGCGCGTTTTTGTCGCGCGTATTACAGCGCGTTTTTGCAAATAGGAAATGCACGTCATACGCGTTCGTGACTCTGGAGACCAATTGAAAAGGCATATCTACACTTTAACCACGTGTTAAAGCGCGTTCCCATTGAAGTCTATCACTGGGTTCACACCTGAGCGTTTATGAGAGCGCGCGTTTTCTGCGCATTTTTGACGCGCGTTGCACACACGTTTTTGTGCGCGTTTTTGGCAATAGTAAATGTTTTACGCGCTTTTGTGTGATTGACTGCAGTGTTGGCTTCTCTCCAAAATGTGCCTAGCACCCGGGGTTTGGCCTTTCCAGCATGTTGCAAATTCATAAACGCGCATTCGAACGCGTGTTTTCAGTGTCAAAAACGCGCTAAATACAAGCGTTGCGCGTTCCCATTGAAGTCTATGGGCCAAAACGAGCGACAAACGCCCCAAAAAAAGCTCAAGTACTTGTTTATGCGTCGGCCGTTTTTCAGCGCGTTCGAACGCGCTGTAAAACGCGAAAATGTGAACCAGTCCCATAGGGAAGCATTGGTTTGCATCGGTTATGTGTTTTACAGCGCGTTCGAACGCACTGTAAAAGAATGGACCACTGAGCTATGACGGTAATGGAAACCTCACAGTAGTCCAGCAAGTATTAGGTATTCCCATACAGCAGAAGTATAATTTAATTTTTTTTTCAGTTTTTGTAAAAACATGATACAGAATAAATGTGTAATTACTATATAGTAATTATAGATTTATTTTTTATTTAATGATGATACTTCTTGCTGTATAGAAATACCTAATACCTGATACTACTACTATAAGGTTTTTCCAGCATGGTCTAGCATTAAGCTCCATAGCTCAGTGGTTGAGCTCTTGCCTCTGATGTGAAAGGGTTGAGGAGTTCTAGTCTAGTGAAACCTTTTAGAAATAGAGGCTAAATTATGCATTCATGTATATCAGAAGTATGATAATATATATTTATACTTCTGATATATATATATATATATATATATATATATATATATATATAAAGTATTATATATGGAAACTATTACTGAGATTTTTAGCCATAATATTAGTACAGCAGGTTAATATGAGCTCTGATGGGGGTGTGTGTGGAGGACACTGATGGGGGATGTGTGCAGGACACTGATGGGGGGGATGTGTGCAGGATACTGATGGGGGATGTGTGCAGGACACTGATGGGGGGATGGGTGCAGGATACTGATGGGGCGATGTGTGGAGGACACTGATGGGGGATGTGTACAGGACACTGATGGGGATGTGTGGAGGACACTGATGGGGATGTGGAGGACACTGATGGGGGGATGTGTGGAGGACACTGATGGGGGATGTGTGCAGGACACTGATGGGGATGTGTGAGGACACTGATGGGGGATGTGTGGAGGACACTGATGGGGGATGTGTGGAGACACTGATTGAGGGATGTGTGGAGGACACTGATGGGGGATGTGTGGAGGACACTGATGGGGGGATGCGTGAGGACACTGATGGGGGAGTGTGGAGGACACTGATTGGGGGATGTGTGCAGGACACTGATGGGGGATGTGTGAGGACACTGATGGGGGATGTGTGGAGGACACTTAGGGGGATCTAGGGAGGGATGTGGGGATGTTGGGATGGGAGGTCCTGGAGGGGTGTTTGGGTGGAAGCTCTGGAATGGGTGGGAGGTCCAATATGGTATGTGTTGGTGGGAGATCCGGGGAAGCATAAAATTTTTTGCTGTGGGGCCCCAGTCATTTCTAGCTATGCCCCTGGGTGACACCACCAGGAGATGAGCGCTTGCATTATGGAAGCACTCATCATCCCTACATTCATCTGTATCGCGATACAGATAAACACTGCAGCAGGGCAAGGGAGGCGTCTCCCTTCTTTGTTCCTCTGATAGGCTGCCGACAGACCGCCGGGGTTGGGGTGGGGGGCCTGCTGGGGTGCTATAATTTGAACCCAAGCGATAACATGGATGGGGGTTTGGAGAGTAAACAGACAGCTGACGTGGGGGCGGGGCTAAGCAGACAGATCGTCGCCGGGAGGTGACACCATTTTCTACCGCACCGGGTGACACTAGCCCTAGCAACGCCACTGCCAGTCTATACCTAACATTTTCAGGTATGAGCTATCGTTTACTATATGCCATCCCAGAAACAGAAGGACCCCGACTGCCCCAGTAAAGTCAACACAGGAGCCCTAAACATACATAGGATGCAAGATGGCAGTGGTCACCTGGATTCTTCACATGACCGCTTCCTTGGACTCTTCCTGCCTTTCTCTACTACGGTGCAGACTAACCATAACAAAATAATGTTTAACAAAATTTGTAACTTTATTTTTTTTTTAATTTTCAGATTTTTATTAGGTTTTCCAGTAAAAATAGAATGATTCATTTTGTAGTAATTTTACTCTTCTTTTCTTCTTCTAGAAACATAAAAAATCTGCATCAAAACTACTATTTGATGCATGAATAAGAACATTTCTTTAAAAAGGACAGCATGAATGTGTTCCCCCAGTGCACCACTAGATGGCAGCAGAACCATTACCTTTATAATAACTGATAGAGTGATAAGCAGAAATGATGCTAAAAACAAGAAAGGAAATCTGATTGGTTGCACATTTCCCTACACAGGTGTTCAGTTATAGCAGGTCTTCCGAGTGTATTTGGGGGTACACAATACATGGCTTTTATTATATGCAGTTCCTTGCATCATGTCTGATCTCTATCTTGTCAGATAAAGGGGCAGTCCCAGATTTTAATACTTAAGTTATTGCCTGTGCACAAGATAGGACATTAGTATGAGATAGGAGAGGGTCTGACTCTTGACACTCCCTTCAGTCAGTGTTACAGTGAGTGCTGCGGCCTCTCCATTGCTTACACTGCTCCGCACACTCAGCACGCACTTCACTTTCTGGGAACTGCAGCTTTTTCTCAGTTCATACTCATGGAATTGCTGTTACCCTGGGTTCACACCTGAGCGTTTCTGAGACGCGCGTTTTACGCGCGTTTTTGTCGCGCGTATTACAGCGCGTTTTTGCAAATAGGAAATGCACGTCATACGTGCGTTCGTGACTCTGGAGACCAATTGAAAAAGGCATATCTACACTTTAACACGTGTTAAACGCGCGTTCCCATTGAAGTCTATCACTGGGTTCACACCTGAGCGTTTATGAGACGCGCGTTTTCTGCACATTTTTGACGTGCGTTGCACACACGTTTTTGTGCGCGTTTTTGGCAATAGTAAACGTTTTACGCGCTTTTGTGTGATTGACTGCAGTGTTGGCTTCTCTCCAAAATGTGCCTAGCACCCGGGGTTTGGCCTTTCCAGCATGTTGCAAATTCATAAACGCGCATTCGAACGCGTGTTTTCAGTGTCAAAAACGCGCTAAATACAAGCGTTGCGCGTTCCCATTGAAGTCTATGGGCCAAAACGCGCGACAAACGCCCCAAAAAAAGCTCAAGTACTTGTTTATGCGTCGGCCGTTTTTCAGCGCGTTCGAACGCGCTGTAAAACGCGAAAATGTGAACCAGTCCCATAGGGAAGCATTGGTTTGCATCGGTTATGTGTTTTACAGCGCGTTCGAACGCACTGTAAAACACGCAAGTGTGAACTGAGGGTATGGGTGCAAACCCGCGACAAAACGCCCCAAAGAAGCTCAAAAACTTCTTTGAGCGTAGGACGCTCAGGTGAGAACCATGCCCATAGGGAAACATGAGTTTTCTCCTGTTGAGCGTTTTACAGCGCGTTCGAACGCGCTGTAAAAAGTGCAAGTGTGAACTGAGGGTTAGGGATCTTTATCAGCGGTCTGAGAAGTGCTCCTGATTTTCCTGCTTTGTTGACCTTCTGTTGTCACTTGGTAAAGTTTACTGCAGTTTGCTGCACTTGCTGCCTCTGCACCAATTATTGCTACCCGCTGTGAAGCCCTGACCTTAGACAGTTTACCTCATGTCATATAGTAGAAAAATAATATTGCCACATACAGGCCACATACCGTATTTTCCGTACTATAAGAGGCAACCCAGGTTTAGGCAACTAAAAAATTTGAGTACAATAACATATAAATATAAAATCTCTAGAGTAGAATAATATATAATATAAAATATTTTCTACTTATTAAAGCTTCCCTGGTGGTTTAATGAAGTGGAGGGGCCAGTGTCAGTAACTTACACCCACAGTATTGCTGCATACACCCCATGATAAACACAGCTTTGCTTCATACACATCTCTCTCACACACATATTATTATCTTTATTAAAACATCACATTTACACTGGACTCCTACTTCTGCACTCCCATACACCCGAACTGAAGCCTGCATCAATGCACCCACGTACCTGGCTACAAGTTGTACCCAGGGGCTTACGATGCTGGATGGTCTCTGGCATCCTGAAGTCCGGACAGGCTTGGGAGCACAGTCCTCTGAAGACCCCAAAGGTAGGTGAGTTCATACACAGGAATACCTAGAGTCCTACCAAGCCCTATAGGACCCTGGTACTAATGGCAGGGACGAGACTACCTGTTCCTCCAAAAGGAAGGACAAACAGGAGTCTCCTTTAGGCCTAATACAAACAACAGGGAAATGGAACACACAGAACGAAAACAAAATACAATAGGGAAAGGAATTACTTAACTTCAAATCAGCAATGGAAGCACCAGGAACTCACCCGAAATCCAACCACAATCTATCCAAAGGTCCAAACGTAAGCTATAAACTGCACAGCACTGTGTGAGAAGCAACTATAAATAGAGAAGGTTAAATGACCCTAATAGCCTCACCTGGGGAAAGAAGATGTGGCAAGCACCAGAAACAACACAGACGTCATTTGATCCAAACGGAAAACATGTCAGATCAAACCACGTGTTGCCAGTTTCACCGATCTCCTGCCACCTGCCGCGGGAACGTCCGTGACAGGAGTCTGGCACTACTGGACCACCCTGACTGCAGTCTATAAGACTAGGGGGCTTTTTAGCAAGATTTTTTAGTTAAAAAAGTGCGTACTATGGTCTGAAGAATATGGTAATATTACTAGAGGGGAATTTGGCATTTCAGGGCCCCAAGAAAAACATAGAAACATAGAAAGTGTCGGCAGATAAGAACCATTTGGCCCATCTAGTCTGCAAAATATACTGAATTCAGGGCCGGTGCAAGGATTTTTGCCGCCCTAGGCAAAAGAAAAGTTTGCCGCCCCCCCCATGTGACATCACAATGCCCCACCCATATGATCTGCCATAATAACTAACGCGAGGGCCGCCGTGTTTACATTAAAAAGCCTGCAGGGAAAGGCTATAGACACTAGAGCCACTACATTTAGCTGCAGTGGTTCTGGGGACTATAGTGTCCCTTTAATGTGAGGTAAATTAGAGACTAGTCCCATTAATAATGTACTAGATCGCCTACTTACACCCAGATGAGGATGATGATGGGCTCTGGCTCCACTGCTCTGGTGTAGAACAGGCTCTCAGGTGGCAAAAATCAATGTTCTGGGAGAATGGGAAGCGGCTCCATTTTTTGGGGCCCTTTACACAGTTCAAGGTCTGGGCCCCAGGAGAGTATGCCCATAAGGCCCACCTATAAGTCCACCTACATGTTTCACCCATTAGTTTGTTCACAGGGGGTGAAGTGTGGAGGGGATGTGTTATGTGTTGCTGTAGAGAATCTAATGTGTGTGCTTATGGGATGTAGTGTATAGGGATAGCAGTGTGTGTATGTGATGCAGTGTGTGTGTGTGTAGTGGATGCAGTGTGTGTGTAGTGGATGCAGTGTGTGTGTAGTGGATGCAGTATGTGTGTGTAGTGGATGCAGTGCGTGTGTAGTGGATGCAGTATGTGCAGTGGATGCAGTGCGTGTGTAGTGGATGCAGTGTGCAGTGGATGCAGTGTGTAGTGGATGCAGTGTGTGTGTAGTGGATGCAGTGCGTGTGTAGTGGATGCAGTGCGTGTGTAGTGGATGCAGTGTGCAGTGGATGCAATTGCGGACAAGAAAAGGCATTTTGTATGAGAGTGCCGGCGATGTGCGGTCCGCAAAATGTGGAATGCACATTGCCGATCTCCGTGTTTTACGGATCCACAAAAAAAACTTGGACGTGTGAATGGAGCCTAGGAGCTGCATTGTGTGTAAGGGATGCAGTGTGTGTGTGTGATGGATGTCAAACTCTCCCCCCCCCCCCAGTCACTCTCTTTCTTACCTCCCTCCCTCCCTTGTGTCACTCTTTTCCCCTTCTTGTCACTCTCATTACCCCATCATTACTCTTATTCCCCCTAGTCACTCTCTTTCTTGCCCCCCTAGTGTCACTCTGTTCCCTCCTGTCAGTCCCTCTGGTGTGGTGTGGCCGCCCCTTCTTGTCACTCTCATCCCCCCCCCCATCACTCTCATTCCCCCCTCCCCCCTTGTGTCACTCTGTACCTCCTGTCAGTCCCTGTGGAGTAGCGTGGCCGAGCTCTGTTCGGTTCCGCGGGTACATAAGCATTTGTTCCCTGTACCCGGCCGGACTGAGAGGAAGTGCACACTAAGTGAGCACTTCCTGTCAGTCCGGACAGGTACAGGAAACAAAAGCTCCTGTACCTGCGGACTGTACAGAGCTACGCTACTCCACAGGGACTGACACTAGGGAAGTGCTCACACTGTCTGCCTTAATACTGCGCCCGGGCGGTGCGCACACAGGGACGCGTCAGCCCGGACGGGAGCCGGCGCCCCCAGCAAGAGTGCGCTCTACGCGGTGGCGTACTCTGCTTATGGGTGGCGCCGGCCCTGACTGAATACTATGAATAGCCCCTGGCTCTATCTTATATGAAGGATGGCCTTATGCCTATCCCATGCATGCTTAAAGAGGACTTTTCACCTATTTAAAAACTAAAAACTAACTATATCTGTGGGCAGAGCGGCGCCCAGGGGTCCCCCTGCACTTACTAGTATGTCTGGGCGCCGCTCCGTTCGCCCGGTATAGGCTCCGATGTCCGAGCTCCCTCTGTTGTATGGGGCGGGGACTTTGTATCAGGCGTGTCCCTTGCTGCAGAGCTGGCCAATCACAGCGCACAGCTCATAGCCAGGCATCTTTTACCGTGATGATTCCCTTTATGTATTTAAAAGTTTTTATCATATCCCCTCTGTCTCTTCTTACTTCCAAGCTATACATGTTAAGGTCCTTTAACCTTTAAGAAAAGTTATGTCTGGGAGCCCCTGTCAAAGAGCTAAGCTGCACCCCTTTGCACCGCTAAGCTCTGCCTCGTTCTGACTGCTAAGCCCCACTTTCCGCTTAGCAGTACACTTCTGCTACTGCTCTACAGCTGGGAAGGGCCCCCTCATCCATTGCAGCTGGAAAGACTGCACAGCTTGTATGTCTGTCCCAGCTTTACTGTTTTATTTTTTCCAGTCAACTGCTTAAGGTCAGCAGGGGGCACCCTGATCTCTGAGCAGGGCCGGCGCTGCCATTAGGTGAACTAGGCGTTCGCCTAGGGCGCCGGCCTGCTGGGCTCCCCTTGTCTGGGGCTGCAGCGCTGGGCGAGCGGCTCTTGAGCCACCCCCAGCGCCATTACAGATGGCAAAGCAGGCACCTGCTTACCCTGATGGCAGATGCCTGCTCTGCCAGTAAATTACCGGTGCAGAGGAGGCGGGCGGCAAGGGAGGCTGTTCTAGCAGCTCCCCACTCCACCCTCGCGCGCCCTCTGTGATGCTGGGAGCCGGAATATGACGTCATTCCGGCGCCAGCATACTAAACGGCGCGCTGGAGGACTGAGGAGCTGTACCACACTGGACCCCAGGGAGGTGAGTGTCTGCCTGTGTGTGTCTGTCAGTGAGTGTATGCCTGTGTGTCTGTCATTGAGTGAGTGTGTGTATGTCAGTGAGTGTGTATGCCTGTCTGTCAGTGAGTATCTGAGTGATTGTATGTCTGTCAGTGTGTGTCTGTCAGTGTGTGCGTGTCTGTCTGTCAGTGTGTGCGTGTCTGTTTGTCAGTGTGTGCGTGTCTGTTTGTCAGTGTGTGCCTGTCCGTCTGTCAGTGTGTGCGTGTCCGTCTGTCAGTGTGTGCGTGTCCGTCTGTCAGTGAGTGAGTGACATGGTGGGTGGGGGGGGGGGGGGCGGCAAAATGGATCTTTGCCTAGGGCTTGCACCGGCCCTGTCTCTGAGTCCCTAGGCATTTGCTTGGTTTGCATGATGGTAAAACCTGCAGCTAAACATTACCCACATCATACTGCCATAAAGTACCCAGATAATTTAATTCCCAAATAATACCTGCTTGCATCTCTATATGATACAGGCCAGGTCTGTTTTAGTCAATTACTGAATTTCTCATAATATAATAATTCTAGAGGTTCAGTTGTTATAACTCTGCATTATGATGTTCCTCCTTTTGGAAATTTATGAATAAACTGACAACTGGATTAACGATGCATGAATTATAGGCAAGGATGGAAGCTATGGCCCTCTTCTCTCTCTGTCTCAAGTCTCTTCCTGTAAAATCTATGTCTGGCAACAGTACCCTGGCATTAATGGCTGTAATGTACACTGCGGCATACAGGGTTTTTGAAGGCACATTTGCCCAGGATGTGTCCAAGTGTGAAGAGTGTCATAACAGTGTTCCCCCACAGCAGCAAAGTGTGAATGGCTGTAGTAGCAGGTTACCTTGTTGACTCCCATGCCTGGCCATGCGGATTCCAAGTTCTCCAATTCTCTCTTTCTGTTTCTGTAGATCATGCAGAGATCTGCTGGTCTCTGTACCTTTCTTAGGCCTGAAAAGAGGCAGATTGAGGCAACAGCTTCTTTCCTCTCTGAACTTTCCCTAGAATTCACTAGAACTAGGAGAGGACCCAGCCACTACCTAGCCACCTAAAAGGCTGAGCCATGATTATTAACCATGGCTGTGCCATCCATACATGGTTATACTGGTTGTAATACCTAACATAGCAAAACAATACATGGCATAAGATTGCATTACATTTAATAACAAACCATTTGCAGATACTCCTTGCTCAGGGGTTCTGCACATCTCCAGTTCTTGTCTTCAGGTGCCTATTGAAGATGCTTTTGGCATTGGTCAGGAGTCGGCATGGGCAAGCTGTGATGTCTTCTGTGTTCCGACATCTTTCACAGCCACCAGTAATTTTTTCAGACATGTATTAAACACTTAAAAACAAGCTATAACTAAAACTGAACATTTCTTGTTCATAGAAGATTAGTTTCTGCCATGTGACCACGGAGCGTGAGTGAAGCGTTTGCTATTACTCACGCTCCGTGAACTCCTGCTGCACTGTAAGTGCCCACTATGACCTGACGCTGTGTGATGCCAGGAGAACAGTGCAGTGTGTGAAGAAGACGATGCAACAGCGGAGCGTCGGCGGCTCCCCTACAGTAAAGGTAAGTATTTGTTTTCACTGGTGCTGGGGACTGATGGCTAGTCGGAGGAGGAGTAATCGAAGAAACTAGAGGGGAGGGGAGTGGCCTGATGGCACGGGGGGGGGGGGGGCGGGGAAGGCCTGATGGCACTGGGGGGGAGAGCCTGATGACACGGGGGAGGGACCTGATGGCACTGGGTGAAGAGCCTGATGGCATGGGGGGGAGAGCCTGATGGCACAGGCGGGGGAGGGCTAGCTGATGGTGTTGAGAACTTATGGCAGAAGGGTGTGATTAGTTTTTATAAATGTAAAAGTTTTACTTTTTTTTTTCTTATTAGAGTACTCAGGTAATCATTGGATTAGACCTCATGCACACGACCGTTGGTGTTTTGCGGTCCGCAATCCGCGCATCTGCAAAACACGCGGCCCATTGTAGAAATGCCTATTCTTGTCCGCAATACGGACAAGATTAGGACATGCTATTAGTAATATCAAATATTAGGTGGCTCACTCAGCTCTTGGAATGGATTATGGTGCTCTATCCCAGATTATGACGCACCCAACGTCACAAGAAGGCAGACAATATATGGTATAAATAGGGGGGATGGCACTCAATATATTGGTTTTGTATGGATGGTACTCATAGGTTGATTTTGTAGATTGATTTTGTAGAGATAATTTAATTAATCAAATAGATAGAATACAAATAGACAATCTGCGTTAAAAATCAGCATATAAAATATACAACATATAAAATATACAGCAAACTCTTGTGGCCACTCTTTATATTGTAATGGAATGGGATAAGATATCAATTAGCTTATCAAGTGATGTCTCAAGACTCAAATATACGATATCAATTAGTTCATCAAGCGATGTCTCAAAACTCGGATCCAGAGGTACTTCCTGTAGACCGTATATGGATGGGAATACTTAGATCCAAAAAATAAAAATGGATATAAAACATAGGTATATAAAAAGGTGAAGTAGAAGAAGATGAAGTAAAAAATCAAGGAAAAAGGGTGATGGTAATAGTGGTAATAGTCACTTCATTCAAGGAGTTAATGTTCAACTCAGAGATTATAGTAATTAGTTTGTATATGATGGACCCTAAGGTCTGTACATTACCAATCTAGCGGTATAGTAGTGCGTCGGTGCCTCCTCTGTTACAGGACCGTTGTCCTGTCTTTGCTTGTTAGGACATGCTATATTTTTTTGCGGGGCCACGGAACGGAGCAAAGGATGCGGACAGGAGTGCTGTCCGCATCTTTTGTGGCCCCATTGAAGTTAATGGGTCCGCACCCGAGCTGCAAAATTTTATATAATTTTATATGGGCATTATAGGGAAGAGTCCAACGCTCAGGACCTCCTTCTATGAGCTAAAACAGATAACCATACAAGTAACTCTTGTTCTGCTGGACTTGAGCGCTCCTTGTATTTTAAGGACAGCCATTTATCTATAGCACTGCTGCTGTAGGGGTGATCAGCTGATCACTTTTAAAAGTGATTTTGCATTTTAAAAAGGGTTTGTCTCTGATGCTGTTAGCTCCCTCTAGTGGTGGCCACAGGTAACAGAATTGTACTATTTTACGGCAACCTTGTACTTGCTCCTACCAAAAGTACAGAAACCCATGAATGGCCTGTTTACCCTTAGAGTTGCTGCAAATGCCAAAACATAAGGGCGGACTCATATACCTTACCATACAGATTATACGCTCTATTATTTTGCCTGGTGTGATTTTATAGTGTGCTTTTTTTTAATGCCAAGAATCCACGAGTCATTGAAAAATGTGAATGCATTATCATTGTCATATAACAGTACCAGCGCAATGAAAAAAAAAAAGGATAAAACTGCATTAATATGGCCTAAAATGAGATCCAGATTAGCAAAGTAGCAGTTTCTGGGGCTTTGTGTCAATGATGTGGATATCAGCCGTCATCCTCTGACTGTAATGTTATCTTCGTAAGGGAATCTTAATGAAAATGTGCGTTTTATGGCAGGATTAGTCGGCTGGTGCCGGGGATCACTGTCACCTTATTACTACAGACGATCCTGACGTCTTACTGTAGCTGAAGGCAGGTTCATCCAGACATATTTATCACCTCTTGTAGTAATTGCTGATGAAAACTATTGCCTCCAGGTTATGAGCAATCTCCTGAGCAGAAACAATTGTCCTCCTGCCCCCGCTGTCAGCGCGTTATTGAGGACCGGCGCTGTAGTCAAATACATGGTGGAGGCTTTGGTGGATAAGGACTAATGAAAAGATAGCCTTATGTATAAAGATGGGATCGTTTGCCCTATTATGTCCCTGTCAAAGCCCTATTTTGATCCCTCAGTAATACCAAAAGTCCCTAAATAGCCACTTTATTGCGAGAATGGTAGTCCTGTGTTCCCTGTTTGTGTGGAGTACTGGTTGCACGGGTCACTCCACTCAATCTCTGTGGGACAGTACTAGACTATATTTGTCAGTCCTATAGACATTAACTGGAGTGGCACCATGCATGTGCGACAGTTGTTCCATTCAAGCAGGGACTCATTCTCATGATTGGTGGGGGTCCCAGCAGAGAGAAAAATGTTGAACCCCTGTCTCTGTGCAGTCTTGAGTTTCTCTAGTAGCAGGCTCTGTATTTTCACTCTGCCCCATCAGGCAGCTCAGCTGATGGTTCCTGATCTCTAAACACTCACTTTAGATCCATACTTATCTTACTGATAAGAATGTGTCTTAAATAAGTGTTTTATGACCCTTAGCGATAAGGTTTATTAGATGACCAGAACAAAGTGAAAGTACGGTTCACAAAGCTAGACAAACAGTTAACCCTTTGTGACAGAATGGCTCAATATTTTTAAGAAAGGCCACTTAAAAAATATATTTTTTAGCCCAAAATAAGTAAAATGCAATCATAAAAAATTTCCCCAAAGGTGTAAATAGCCTTAAAGGTTTGGGTCGCACCTGCGGAATGTGAACGAAGCCTAGTGTCATTCATTGTGATATAGAAATCATACAGTATTTCCAAGATCTCTGCTTGATGTCATTCAATAGGACCCTTCTCAGCGCCCCTTCAATTAGCTGTTAAAAGGGGCTATTGCTCTATGGTTTGTGCCTTGACCCCTTCATCGTTTGTAGGCACACCTTTATTAGTGGCTGTGCCTAGTATTACTGGACTAGGGCCCCCCCATGCACGTTAGATTGCTGTCCGATCCTGCTTAAATCGGCAGGTTCGGCCAAATATGTCTAATGTGTATGTTCAGCAAGTCTGCTGTGACTGCAATGCAAAAGCGAACAAACACAAAGATGCAGCAGTGCTCTGCAGGGCGCTAATGTAACCACTCCCACGCCCTACTTCTATCTGTGTATGCTAATATATGTCATCTTGTGTATTTATTCCAGGTCCTCCACAATGTGCATTCCTAATCTGTTTGCAACTGTTATGTTTGCATGTAATGTGCCTGGTTCACCAGCAGGTGGCAGCAAATTTGGCAGAGCTGTATGTAGATAGATTGGAACTTTCCATTTCATTCTAACCCCCCAGGAAGGGTGGGGATCAGTTTTATTTAGTCTAGCTTACTCCCTGCTAGGGGAAAGAAGGTGTGTTGGGCACGTCTCTGCTGGACGTGCCCAGGCCAAACCAAGCTAGTCAGAGCACCCTTAGCTCTGCTGGATGTGGAGGCCACAGCTTAGAGTCTCAGTAGCCAGGAGGAGAGTTGCCTGGCATAATTAGGAGACAGACTACAAAGAGAGAAGTTGCAGCATAAAGAAGAAGCTAAGTTATACAGCAAGCCTGTCAGCACTGCAGTGCCAGAGAGCAACAGATGTAGCAGAGTTGAGTTTGCCTGCCAGACAGAGTTTTAATGTCAAAGCCTGCTTGGTCCAAGACAAGGTTTGAAGATTGTGTCTGATAAAAGTTTACCAAAGTAAAGCTGCTATTCAACTTCATCACAAGGTTTGGAATCAATTATTTCATCAAATTCCTCAACTATTCCCCCCTATTTGTCTGCTTCGGAGCCAAAGCCTGGGGTCCAGCCGTATTCAGGTAGGAGCACCGTAACACTCACTTGCACACATAAAGGGACATTTTATGCCACCCTATACCACTTGGCCATTCCTACACCTGGGTACCAACCCTCTAATAGGGTCCCAGGTGGCGGCCTGTTGGACTACGACATATGCAAACACCGGGAGTAAAAAAACACCTGGAAAACTTATAAGAATATAAACTGCTAGTGGTGCTCGGTCACTGACCACACAATCAAGATGGTGCCCCCTTTATTTTTGGTTCTGCAGCACGGTGTATGATGAGGCAGGGTCACATTAATACTGGGTGGTATGTCCCCTTGCTGTGATACAGGCTGCCCCACTAGCATGGTCATGGTTATAAAGATGCCGGAGATCATTCTGTGATGTCAATCCAAGCTCTTTCACCTGAACCCGTAGTTCAGACAAGGAGGTTGCTGGCTACTGCTCATGGGAGATCCGTCACCTCATCCAGTCCCAGACCTTCTTGATGCCGGAGAGATCTGGTAATAGAGCTGGCCAGGGGAGCTGCTGGAGACCCTGAAGAGCCCGTTGTGTAGTGAGGGCAGTGTGTGGCAGTGTTATCTTGTTGGAAAACCACGTCTCCTGAGTCGAAAAAAAAGTCAGTAGGACTGGTTCCATCATGTTGTGGACATACAGAAGGCTGATCAATTTTCTCTCCATGAATATCAGACGGGAATGGCCATGGCTCCTGTATGTCTCCACAATATGCATGATGGAGGTAGGTGCTCCCCAGCCCCAAACTCTGATGCAGCCATCATTAGCACCAAGGCAGAACATGCTTCATCACTCTACGCTATGGTTTGCCATTGATGGGCCCACATTTTGAGTACACAGCCGTACGAGTATGTAACTCTAGGGACTCCATGTACCTCCATACAGGCCATGTGCACTTGGGTCTGCCCTGTGATAAGCCCTTAAAGTGAACCTAAACAGCAGCTGTAAGCAATGAGTGAGCCCATGGGAATCATCGGGGGGGGGGTCACACATTTTGCCGCAAGTTTCAGGTTTGCGAGAAAACGTGAAACTTTTTTTTTTATAACCTTGCCACTAAAAAAAAAAAAAAAAACCTGCCATAGCGTGGATGGGAGGAGGGGGCTTCTGGTGGTACCTCTGCCTCTGTGGCCTGACTCTTTTAACCAAATATGTGCCACTGTGCCACATATGGCGCACACTTCACCCGAAATCTACCTCAGCTCCTGGCTGCAGTAAATTCCAGTACTGGCGCACGGACTGCAGAAGAAATGTGCTTGTGCAACGACCGGGCTAACAGGGGGATAACTTGTGAGGTGTCGGTGTACCAAGGAATAATGACAGTCAGTTCTTTACTCACAGTTTTGACGCTCCCTGGGCCGGGCTGCAGTGAAGTGGAGAACAGCACCACATTCTCCGGAGCACACTCTATTACAGGGGACACCGGCCAGGTGGTGGCTGAGGTGCCCTTGGTGGTAATTGGATTTCTGTGTGCTTGTGCGGCTGGGCCCCTGAATTAGGTAGTATTGTGACGCCAGCACATTGATGGTGCAAAATGATGAGAGTAGTTGGTATGACAAGGAGGAAGGAGACAAGAGTTGAATCCAACTGCGAACTTTACTGTATGCAGGGTCTTGACAGCAATTACATCCAGATATAAGCAGTCTCTCGTGTGCATGTAGCTAGAATACTACAAATCCCTTATAACAGGCTTTATGTGTGGTCCTGTATCAGGCTCAAGTCTTACTAGAGTATGAAAGGTATCTTCTCACTGGCACTTAGCTCTTTGCCTTGTTCTAATCTCAGTAACGGTGGTTTAGATCCTTATCTGCTACACACAAGTGCTACAACAGATGGCCTGTCTGTCTTTTAAGTAACGAATGGTGAGGCTGCTGGAAGCTAATAAACCTTCACCTTGGTACAATGGCGCCTAAAGCCTAGTATAATGGCTATTGTCCTTCCTTTGTCTTTTACATAGAAATGTTAAAGTCCACTTGGCACTCCAGAAGTGTGGACGGTAGAAGAAGGTCTCACCTCTGCCTGTTTCTTGGCTTGACAACTGAGACAACTTTTGGCTCATCTGGGCCGTGGAGCCCAAGAGAGAGCTGAGAAGAGGGAGTCCTCTCTTTCCCCCTGCTCTTCACTCCAGCTCTTCCACTCCAACAACTAACTACCAACTGACTAGGCCTGACCTAAGTTATATATAAACTGTGATGCTATCCCCATCTAGTGGTGGAATATGTGAAGTGCACCTAACAGCCTGTTAACAGCGAATTTACATAAAGGTGCAATACAGCATGGCATAAAATATCATATGACAACTTTGCAGTGCCCACGTACACAAGTGGGACGCTGCACTTGCATCTTAAAAAATAGTTGGATCTAAGAGCGGCATGTTAAGTGGTGGTCTTTAGTGAATGACCCCCCCCCCTCACACACACACACACACCCCACCCCACTCCGTCCATGTCCAGTCCTGGGAGGTTTCCTGTCATTCTGTAGATACAACAGAGTTGTTTGTGTGCACAGCAAACGAAGTGAAGATGTTTGTGCTTTCTGAAGGAGGCCCGGAGCAGATGGCGGTGTAAATATGATCCTTTAATTGTTTAACTGGAGGATTTTACATGAAAGGCCCTTCTGGAAAGCAGGTAGGTTCCTCCCGGCACGCAGAGCGCCTCAGGACAGACTTGTGTGGTCCTACCAGTGACATCTCCAGACCCTTGAGTGAGTTTTCTGTAATGACTTTTCTGCACAGATCACTCTCCACTCCACCTCCATTAAATTGCACATTTATTTCTGTAGTTCAAAAGCCTCGGCAGCTGGAAGGCGGCGGCCGCCATATGTACGGGACGGAGGCTTGTGATGTGAGATCGGATACCTGAAGGTTTTCTTACCAGTCATTACTCTGGCTGTCAGGTTAAAGGCCTCTCGTCCATGCACAGGAGATAGCTAACCAGACCGCTGACGCACAAAATGGCGATTTATTCAGATGGCGGTTTATTGCCGCTATTATCACATAATTGCGCTTAATTTTTAAAGGGCATCAGATTGGTACCTATGAAACTGGCTGACCTGTTGGCAGCTGAAGGCATCTGTGTTGGTCCCATGTTCATATGGTGAGAAAGATGATGTTTTAATATATGCAAATGAGCCTCTAGGAGCAACGGGGGCATTGCCTTTACACCTAGAGGCTCTGCGCTCTTAGCTGCTTCCACGCCTCCTGCACTTTGATTGACAGGGCCAGACATGATGATGTTTACACTGTCTGGTCCTGTCAATCACAGTGCAGGGGGCACGGCAGTTGCTGAGAGCAGAGCCTCTAGGTGTAATGGTAACGCCCCCATTGCTTCTAGAGGCTCATTTGCATATATTAAAACATAATTTTTCTCAGCAATGCGGGCACATAGGAACATGGGACCAACACGGATGCCTTCAGCTGCCAAGCGCACATGTTACAGGTCAGCCAGTGTCATAGGTACAAAACTGCTGACAGATGGCCATTTATTACATTTTGCCGTGACTTTGAAGTCCTTATGGCAAAAAAAAACAAATGTGACTCCATCGCTTAACTATTCCTATGGGAGTCCATGGTTTATATATGCAAGGGAATTTACTACCATGATGAATTTTGTTACTGTGTGGATATTTTTTTCCAGGAGGAATAACAGTGGAATAGCACAAGGCAGAGTTTTAAGAAGAGACACTTCATGAAGAACAGAAGTGTTCACTAAAATAGAAATGACAGCGGAGGTGACAGGTCATGCTCTGTGGGTTATCTTGCTGAAACAATGCAGCCCCATGCAGTTAAAGCCACTAGCGCTGTTAGTATCCGGAAGAGAGGCGCAGCCTGCTGGAAATTACTTTAGGCTAGCATGGGGCCTACATCAGACCCCTGCCAGCCTTCATACACATCGACACCCCGTGATTGCATTTTCGGGGTGCTGATGGCAGACAGAGGGAGTCTGATTCCTCCTGCAGCACTTTATATGCGGCGGCTGCCATTGCCCACGGCATGTAAAGTGTTAAATAGCCAGGATTGGCACTCCTGCTGGTCCGGGCTGTTAGAGCAGGGCTGCTGCTCTCATGTGAGAGCCGGGTCCCTGCTCCCCGCCGTAAAAAAGCGCCGGCCCAGCCTAAGGCCCCTTAGTGACCGCCGTAAAAACACGTATGGTGGTCACTAAAGGATTACATTTTTTCAAAGATCAAAAGTTAAATCAGCTCCTCCTTTATCCCCGTGCATACGCAGACCGTAAAACCGGATCTCGCGAAACGTCAATTTCCGGAACACTTGGTACCAGATCCGGCATTAATACATCTCTATGGAAATTAATGCCGGATCCGGCAAGTGTGATATTGTTCCAGGATTTTGTCCAGAAAAAATACTGCATCAAGCTGTGGTATTTTGTCCGGTCAAGTACCGTACAAGGGACGGAACGGAAGACATCCTGATGCATACTGAACGGATTGCTTTCCATTCGGAATGCATTAGGACAAAACTGATGCATTTTTTTTTCCGGTATAGAGATCCTTTACCAGATTTCAATACCGGAAAAGAATAACGCTAGTGTGAAAGTACCCTTACTCAGCTCTGCTACATCATATAAGTGCCCAGGGCCCAGGCCAGTAAATCTCCGCTGGGTGATAAAACAGGTTCATCACTGGAGAAAGCCAAGTTTGTTGCATACGCTGGCCTCATCCATGTTGTTTAATATACTGTCTGCCAACATGTGAAATACGTTTTTCAGAAGTGTGATATTACTTCTGTAAGACATGATGTGGCGGAGGTAGTGACTGTGTAAGTTGCTGTCTTTAATTCCATTTCTGCTCGTTATCGTTTGACCGCCTCATCACAAGATTTCTATTTCAACCCCAAAAAGAAAACATCTAATTATTGCGCCGTCATGTCATGAAGTCAAACAAGTGAGGACTTCGCCGCCATCTAGCAGATTAATGCCTCAAGAGGATAACAGAATTGTCTTGTCATCAGCCAGTACGGAAAGAATTATAAAGTCAGTCTGGCCTGACTGATGATGTAGCAGGGCTCAGTTTGTAAATTAAAGGGACACTTCTATTGAGTTTTAACTAATTAGTACAGGAGCCCTTAGGCCCCTTGCAGACAAGGAACTATTCCGCACTTGTGCAATGTGTGATGCGAACGCATTGCGCCCGCACCGAATCCGGACCCATTCATTTGAATGGGTCTGTGTACATGAGTGTTGGTTTTCACGCATCACTTGTGCGTTGCGTGAAAATCGCAGCATGTTCTATATTCTGCGATTTTCAAGCAACGCTGGCCCCATAGAAGTAAATGGGGCTGCGTGAGAATCGCATGTGTGGATGTGATGAGTTTTTCACGGATGGCTGCTAAGAGATGTTGTTTGTAAACATTCCGTTTTTTATCACGCGAGTGAAAAACGCTTCAAAAAGCATTGCTCCCGCACGGAAAAAACTGAACAACCGAACGCGATCGCAAACAAAACTGAATGCACTTGCTTGCGAAATCGCACAGTTTTCACTGAACGCATCTGCAACACATCTGGTCCGAATCCGCTCACGCTCGTCTGCAAGGGGCCTTAGATATTCCCAAAAAAATGTTAGTTTGTCTTTGTATGACCCCCACATGACAAATGCTTTTATGAAGTGGCTTTATTGAGACATAATGGCTGCAGGGTTCAGGTTAGTTAATGTTTCTTTCTTTCTTTTTCAATTATTTTCCAGCAACCAATGTTTCTACTTTTACAATGAATGCCATGAATTCCATGTATAGATTAGAGGCAGCTCACGACTATTCTTATCTGCAATACCAGGCAGAGCCACTAAAAGAGAGTGGCGCAGTTTCAGTAATAAAGAAAGCAGATGTTTTTTTTCTAATTCTGGGCACCCTGTAGTTAAAAAAATCATTAAATGTGAAATCTTGCTAAGCAATAAAAATTTGGAGTGAAAATCAAATGTCACGCATTTTAATATTGCATCAGTGTCGGGGACATTCACATGCGGCAGATTTTGCTGCAGACGTTTCTGCAACTAAGTATCCTTTTCTTTTATCTGAAGGTAGTCATTTTGTAGGATTTCTGTTGCAAAACCTTCCGCAGGTCAGTTCAGTGGTCAGCATTTTGCAGACATAGTCTATCCTTTTGTGGAATGGACATATGGATGCAGAAAGCACACGAATGATCCGCTTCCCTATGTCCGTTCTGCAAAAAGATAGAACATGTCTTATACTTGTCTGCAAAATGTGGACCCATTGAAATCAATAGGTCCGCAACAAATGCAGATGCAACATGGACAGTATCCATATTTTGCATGAAAACCTAGCTCTGCTACATCTGCAGTGAAGGCTCTGTGGGAATGTAGTAGAGAGGGATGCAGGCAGATACTACTTTTCCACCTGGGGCCATTGGTCACAGTCCAGTGATAAGAAGATGATTAAGATCCTGGGAATAGAATCACAGGGGGAAAAAAAAAAAGCTTTGACAGGAAAGGCGTAAAAATCAAAGGGCGAGGAGGCCTCTCAGGTAACCACTTAAGAGTCCGACACTATTCCAAAGGAATTCCTTATTAATGATGAAGAAGAAAGTTTGCTGCAGGCGACTCTTGTAAGTGCTCATTCCCTATCGGTGACACTTGTCCTGTTCTAGGGTAATGTATCATACATTCAGTATGTGCCGAAGCATCTGCATAGGTGACAAATGACAGTACTGACATTATTTTTATATTGTCGTCCTTTAAATTTATTTGTCCATGGAGACAAAAATATCCGTGTCCAGGGGTACACAACTGGGCGAGATTTTAGATGGGAGAGGAGATGCTTCAGCTTTATACAAGTGAATGGGAACAAAGCTGCAGTACCCAGCATGGCCTCTGCACAATGCATGGGGCTGTTTGCCTCTGGCTCCACCCATCGTTTAGAATCTGGCACCAGTGGCTGCCCCACCCCCAAAAAAAATGATTGTTGGGGTTGCAGGTGCTGGACCCTCACCGTTCTAATATTATTGACCTATCCTGAGGATATGTCATCAATACCTAAAAGCTGGGATATCCCTTTAAGGATGTATCCCCCTTTTTTAAATTTGCGACTTAAATGGGTAGTGCACATTTGGGGAGCTGGGGGGTCTCAAACCCCCTCTCCTGGGCAGACCTAAAAGGCAAGTATAATGCCCCAGAGTGGCATTACCACCTTTTTGCGCCCCACTATCCTTAATGGTTGATCCTGATCCTGTGTTATCCTGTCCTGTGTATTTACTGCCATGTCATGCATAATGTGTGTGTATCTTTCGCTGTAATGTTATGTTGATGTGCAATGTGCCTGGTTCACCAGCAGATGGCGACAATCTTGGCAGAGCTAGTTTCCCTGGAGTGGAACCTTCTATCCAATCTAGCCCTCTCTAGAGAGGGAGGAGTTTTAGTTAGTGAAGGTCAGACTAGAGTACCCCCTGCAAGGGGAAAGTCGTGTACAAGCCAGCAGAGCACACCTGCAGCTCTGTTGGGCATAGAGGTCCAAGCGACAAGCTTCACAAGCAAGGAGAAAAGATTCCCTGGATAAAGATAAAGCTAAAGATACAGATTCAGAGAAAGACAGAGTCAGACTACAGAAAGCTAAGTTCCAGCAGAAGAGGAAAAGTTCCTATTTAAAGGGAACCTGTCACCAGGATTTTGGGTATAGAGCTGAGGACATGGGCTGATAGATGGCCGCTAGCACATCCGCAATATCCAGCCCCCATAGCTCTGTGTGCTTTTATTGTGTAAAAAAACTGATTTGATACATATGCAAATTAACCTGAGATGAGTCCTGTCCCTGAGATGAGTCACGGACAGGACTCATCTCAGGTTTATTTGCATATGTATCAAATCAGTTTTTTTACACAATTAAAGCACAGAGAGCTATGGGGACTGGATATTGCGGATGTGCTAGCGGCCATCTAGGAGCGCATGTCCCCAGCTCTATACCCAAAATCTCAGTGACAGGTTCCCTTTAATCCAGTCAGCATAGCAGAGCTGAAAGAGTACAGATGTAGCAGAGCTGAAAGTGTTAGCCTGCCAGATATTTAAGCCAGAACCTGCTGATGACCAAGATAAAGCTTAAAACTGTTGGAGAAACGTTTATTGAAAGTAAAGTTGTATTCAACGTTAATACGAGTCTGGACTCAAGGTATTTTATCCTCATCTTCATCACTCATCCATTTTAATTGCACCGCTGCGGACTACAACACCGGGGGTTCCAGGACATCTAGGTAGAAGCACCGTGACAAGTGCAAAAGCCACACTTAAGGGACACTATCGGCAACCCTTACACCACTTTGACATTCCTACACTGGGTTCCACCACTACCATTTACTTAGGGGGACCTTATCCCTCGTTGCTGAAATGCAACGGGAGTCACGACAAACTTTAAACCCTGATCTCAACCATCTTAAAGGGGACCCCTTGGAGTAGTGCAGCTGGAGAGCTGCAGTTTGGCCATCCCTGGCCTAGGACAGAAAACCCCTTTAATGTGGAAATGATTTTGGAATGTGTTTACTTATACAAGAAATTCTGAGACTGTTTTTACATGCCACATTGTAGTTTTTGTTAATGGTAAATTCTGGTCAATATATTTTGTATTTATTTAAAAAAAAATCCAAAATGTAACAAATTCTTACAAAATTAGCATATTTCAAAATTTGAATTCCCCTGCTCTTAAGACAGATAGTCATATATCACAAAATAGTTAGAAGCTATGTACACCTTCGGAGGCATTTTTTTTTTTTAAGATTGTACTTTACTCATTTTGGGCTAACAATTGTTTTTTCAATTGGTCATTATTAAAAATATTGAGCCGTTCTGTCACAAAGGGTTAACTGTTTGTCTAGCTCTGTGAATAGTAGTTTTTACTTTCACTTTGTGCCCCTTATCTCTAATCTACTAAGCGGTAATAAACAGGTATTTAAGCGGCATTCTTATCAGTAAGATAAGAACTGAGCTACAATGAGTGTTTATAATGTGAGAGATCAGAGATAAGTAGTCCGTCACATCAGTTGGCTGACGGAGCCGAGAGAAATTCAGATCCCTCTATTAGAGCATCTCAGCTCTGTACAGAAAAAAAGAGTAATAAATGATAAATGATTTTTTAGCTCAAAATGAGTACAATGCAATAATAATAAAAAAAATTGCCCCCAAAGGTGTACATAGCCTTTAACACTTAGTATTCACCATATGTCCACTGTATGCAAATCTGAAAGCAGCAGTATAATGGCAATTTGGATCCGGAGTCAGTGCAGAAAGGTGTAACAGGATTGTTCCTATTACCCAGGCTGTACACTCCCCAATTGGACCCTGTTCTCCTTTTATAGTGTGGAATAATTCCTCCCTATCCTTTCCCTACACTTCTAATGCTCTTTCCCTGAACTTCTATTCAGCAAAATAAAAGTTTTAAAGTCTTTCCTATTCCTACGCGCAATATTTTTTGAAACGCGCTTTTATTTTTGGGAATGTTAACAGGTTTATACGTTTAGCTCCAATTTTTCAAATTTTTAAGCAAGTTTCCAAAATCAAAATTTTTATGGAATAATTAAGTTAGCTTGTATGTTAGAAACCTACATAAATCACCCAATTTTAAAAATGGCACTCTTCAAAGTATTCAAAAATGGAACTTAGGAAATTTAAGTTAACCATTTAGGTGCTTCACAGGAAACACAGAAGGTGAAAGAAGAGAAATAAAAATTAACATTTATCGCCCAGATTCTGCAGTTTTTAGAAACATTCCTTATGTGGCGATAGTCAGTAAAGATCAGCAAATCGAAGTTGACGAAGTGGAATTAAATGGAATCGATTCGCACCGAATCTGAATTTAATCACACTTCGTGGTAACGAATCTTTTTTTTTTCCTAAAATGGCTGCTGCAAATGTTAGGACATGGAGCAAAGAACTCTGGGAACGAGGGATCACCCACAATGTCATGCATGCAGCCAATCATGCAGCCAGCCAGCCCTGTGATGTCATAGCCCTATGACATCAGCAGGCGCTATGGACAGTGCTAGGAATAGGAAAGACTTTAAAACTTTTATTTTGCTAGGGGAGTGTACAGTCTGGGTAATAGAAACAATCCTGTTACACCTTTCTGCACTGATTGCAGATCCAAATTACCATTATACTGCTGCTTTTCAGATTTGCAATAGATCCGTGGTGGCGAACCTATGGCACTGGCGCCAGAGACGGCACTCAGGGCCCTCTATGTGGGCACCTGCACGCTGGAAAAAATCTATGGCGTACCAATATGCCTTAGTCTTTTCCTGCCATTCATCAGGGCAGGGTGCACTATGTACAGCACAGGCAGAGCACTGATATTATAGCTAAATGATAAAGTACATTGAAGATATACTATACTGGACTGTAGTATTCAGGTTACATTGCCGTGTTGGCACTTTACAATAATATGTTGGTTTTGGGTTCCAGTTTTAAAAAAGTATTATTTGCCATTCAGTGGTGCAGTTATATGTTCTAAAGCCTTATTTGGCGTGTATTAGTGGGGGGGGGGGGGGGAGGGCTTATAAGCTGTTGTGTGGTGAAGTGAAAAAATTACAGCCTTTTTTGGCGTGTATTAGTGGCAAACAAAGTATTATTTGCCGTTTAGCGGTGCAGTTATATGTTCTCACACTGCCCATACCCCTGAGGACGCCAAGTGTTTGGCAAAACATGTCGGGGGGCAGTGCCGGATAGTTTTTAATATATTGTAGGCTATTAGTGGTGTATGGACCTAAGACTTTATTATAGGCTCAGGAATTGTGGTGATTAGCTGTGACTGCTGGATCGCGCAACCAACAGTGTGAAATAGCCATTATAAATACAATACATTGGCACATTTGAACAGTCCCTTACCACAGTAATAGTCCATTAAATTTTAATAGGGGCTTTGATTTTCAGCTTTGAATACTATTAACAATTATATAATAAAAGTTACATTTTAACAAGTGATAGGTTAGTGTCAAGAGAAGGCAATTTGTTGGGAAGTCCCAAAATGTAAAAATGTGAGAAAATTACAGCCCTTTTTTCTGTGTATTATTGGCAAGAAAGTACTATTTGCCGTTCAGTGGTGCAGTTATATGTTCTAAAGCCATTTTTGGCGTGTATTAGTGGCAAAAAAAGTATTTTTTTGCCGTTACCGTTCAGCGGTGCAGTTATGTGTTCTAAAGCCTTTTTTGGGGCGTATAAGTGCGAAAAAAAGGGCTTTGAAAATTATAGCCCTTTTTGGCATGTCATCATTTGCCATTGTGTTTCTGGCGCAGGCACAAGATGCAGCAGAGTAAGAGGCATAGCAGCAGGGCTCACTTCCAGAGGCCTGAACTCCCAGTGTCAGCTAGCGGTCGTGTCTTGACCAGCAACCCAGCAGTTCTTGAATGGTTGACTCCACATCGTCCCAAGTGACATCAGACACCCCCAGCCAAGAGTCGGTGGGTTCGTCAGACACAACATTTAGTTGGCATGGCCAAGAAGCAGGTCCTGTGCCCTCACCTGTCCTCAATCTGCCTCTGTTATTTTCTGTTCCCTCAGCCAGTGAAGTATTATATGCTGTGGGCTCAGCTCCCCTATACAGCGAGGAACACCTACTAGAGGACAGTCAGCAGTTACTGCCCAGCCAAGATCTAGAGGAGACATCCGCCGCTTCCTCTGGTAGGCGGGCAAGTAGTGACGAGGAGAGTGGCGTGGTAGCTGGTGGTGCAAGCAGTCAGGCTCCTGGTTTAGAGACCGTTGAGGAGGACATCAGTGATGTGCAGACAGTACTCGATGATGATGTAGCCGATCGCAAATTAAGAGCCGGGTGACGAAGGGGCTTCATCATCATCGGGATAAGAGGGTGGCAGCTTGCGTGTGAGGCAGCGGCAGAGCCAGCAAGTCGATAGCATGGCCGGGAGTCAGCAGGGTGAGGTCAGGAACCAAATGTGCTCAGGGTAGACCACCCGCTTCGCAGGAGCGGTGCAGGGGTGCACGGAGGCAGCGGCGGTAGCAGTCAGTCAGTGCGGCCCTGCGTCAACATATGCAGCATCACCATAAAGTAGTCTGGGAGAACCGTGGCTCAAATGTCGTGTTCCAGCCTGCCGCAGCAAACGCTGCATCACCCAGTGGCACGCACCTGATAAAAGGCAGTCAAGGCTCCACCTCAGCCGAAGGGAGCTGTCTGTCCTTCCCAACATCTACTAGTCCTGATGCTCCTGCTCCTCGCCCTCCTACTCTTCGTCAGTGATTCCGTCAGCAATCGATCACCGAAGCGATTTCCAAGAGACAACAGTGTGCTTGCAATCGTCCAACAGCGCAGAAGCTGAATGTGCTCCTAGCCAAGTTGCTGGTGCTGCAGTCCCTCCCTTTCCAAGTGGTGGACTCTGCACCTTTCAGAGAACTGATGGCTGGTGCCGAGCCGAGTTGGAGCGTCCAAAGCCGTAATTTCTTTGCCAAAAAGGCAGTACCAGCCCTGCACAAATATGTAGAACAGAAGAAGGGCCAGTCCTTGAGCCTTTTGGTGTCTACTAAAGTGCATGGCAGAACCGACGTGTGGCGCGGTAACTACGGTCAAGGACAATATATGTCCTTTACGGCCCACTGGGTAAATTTGGTTCCTGCCCAGCCAAACCAGCAACTTGGCTTTCTCCTGGCTTTCTCCGTGACAACTCAAAATCGGAACCATGGTGACCATCAACAGGAAGAACATGGTGTCGGCACTGCGTCAAGGAGGGCTGAGCCATGCACCCTGCATGGCGCATGTGTTCAAACTGGTTGTCAAGCGGTTCCTGAAGTCTTCCACCCATTTGCAAGACATCCTAAAAATGGCCTGGAAACTTTGCATGCAGTTCAGCCACTCGTACACCGCCAAGCACACCCACAATTTCTTGATGATCCAAGTGGGCAGAAGTACTCCCCTGTGTAATTTCAATGTCAGCCAGTGGCAGCTCATGCGTGACACCTGCCGTTTGCTCAGGCCTTTTGACGATGCCACGTTATTTGTCAGTCGCCAGGACTGCGGGATGAACATCATTCTACTGCTTTATATCCTGGAACAGATGCTGGGACCTCCGGCTGGTCAGGGGACTGAAGACGTGATGCCTACATCTCACGGCCACATGAGCCCTGTGGGAGCTGAACTGGAGGAGGAGGGCATTGGAGCACAAGCAATGTGTAGCAAAATGGGTGGTTTTTCTACACAGGTGACAGTAGAGGAGGAGCAGGAGCAGCCAGAGGAGCAAGGTGGAGATGAGGAAGACGAGGCAGAGGACCCAGACACACCGGGGCAGTATGTAGAGGAGATGGAGGCAGGGAAACTAGTCACCAGCAGCAGCAGCTAGACCTGGAGCAGAACCTGAACCAGCAGGTGGTGGCATACTTGGACGGTACCCTGCCACCCACATTAAAGATCTGCTGGACTACTGGGCAGCCAAACTGGATTTGTGGCCGTAACTGGCCGAGTTTGCCATGGAAAATCTGTCCTGCCCAGCCAGTAGTGCGGCATCAGAGGGGGTGTTTAGTGTGGCCATAGTAACCCCAAGAAGAACTCACCTGTCCACCCAAAATGTGGATAGACTGACCTTTGTCAGTGAATCAGGCGTGGATCAGCCAGGATTTCCACCCACCAATGCCTGATGCATCAGACTAGATCATCCATGCTGCCTCACCCAAACCATGACAAAAGAGATCGGTTTCTTCTGGCTATCTGCCTCAGCTACCATTCTGATGCTGCCACCTGCCTGATGCCACATATCTGATGCCAAGTGCGCCTTCTTACACCCACTATTGTCAGCGGGTACTGTTATTGCCACCCACCACCCCACTCTGTCACCGGGTCACTCTATGGTCTCCTGATGCTGCTGCCATCTCACCACTTAGGTCTCTTCATGCTGCCGCTGCCACCTCCACAATCTGTCATTGTGCCACTTTGTGGCCTCCTCATGCTGCTGCTGCCATCTCCACCCTATGTCACCTTGCCACTCTGTGGTCTCCTCATGCTGCTGCTAAATCAACACTATGTCACTGGGCCACTCTGTGGCCTCCTCATGCTGCTGCCACCTCCACACTATGTCACCTTGCCACTCTGTGGCCTCCTTATGCTGCTACTGCCACCTCCACACTATGTCACCTTGCCAGTCTGTGGCCTCCTAATGCTGCTGTTGCTGCCAACTCCACACTTTGTCACCTTGCCACTCTGTGGCCCCATCATGCTGCTGCTAACTCAACACTATGACACTGAGCCACTCTGTGGCCTCCTCATGCTGCTGCTGCCACCTCCACACTATGTCACCTTGCCATTCTGTGGCCTCATCATGCTTCTGCTGCCACTTCCACACTAAGTCACCTTGCCAGTCTGTGGCTTCCTCATGCTGCTGCTTCCACCTCCACACTATGTCACCTTGCCACTCTGTGGCCTCCTCGTGCTGCTGATAACTCAACATTATGTCACTGGGCCACTCTGTGGCTTCCTCATGGTCCTGCAACCTCAACACTCTGTAAATGGGCCACTCCGTGGTCTCCTCATGCTGCTGCTGCTGCCACCTCCCCACTATGTTGCTGGGCCACTCTGTGGTCTCCTCATGCTGCTGCTACCTCAACAGTATGTCATTGGACTTCTCAAGCTGTTCTTCCACCCTCCCCAATCCATGACTGGGCCACTATTTTGCCTTTTTGGCCTGATTGACATCATCATAAATTTGACCCTTCTTCTGATCTGTCAGAAGGAAGGAAAAATGAGACGCACAACGGATCCTGTCTGTGTAGCAGCTGTAAGGCCTGTATGGTCCCATCAGAATTGGCTTGTGATTTGGTAGCCAAAAGCAGAAGTGGGTACAAAATACAGAAGACATGCAAATATTCCATTCACGTGTCATCTCTGTGTTGGATCCACTCCTGTTTTGGCTTCAGCAATACTGATGGATTACTGACCAAATACTGACAGAGTGTAGGCGGACGCTCAACAGACAGAATCCGTTTTTTGGGGGGTTATTGTTCTGATGGATCAGAGGAAGAGCAAAATAATCAGTGACGTCAATACAAACTTACTGCTGACACCCTCTCCACTCTGTCAGGGTGGCTCTACTTTTATAAGTGTTTATAAGAACAGGTTCTGTAGACATCTATGTGGAATCAGCTGACGACGGTGTAAAAGGAGTGCGCTCTATCATGCTACAGTGGGATCTTGGGCCTCTGCACGGTTCTTTAGACCTGGAGCTAACATCGACCTGTAAGCCTGAGTTTACACTTGAGTTATTTGGTCAGTTTTGGCCCCGTAACTGCCCAAATAAGTGAAGTGTGCGGTGATTCTAAGAGCGACGCCTGTGATGTGCATGTCATACTGACTCACAGTATTATTTCACTACCACAACAGACTCCCTATGCGTGTTACTGCAAGGCACACCACTATACAGGCTCTCTGCAGCCAGGAAATAGCAGTTTTTTAACGCAATTCGCCGCAAATAAATTCAGATCGAATCAAATCTTTTCAGAAAATTCGGTGAACCAGCCTAATCGAATTTTTGCATTTTTGAGAAATTTGCTCATCTCTAATAGTCAGCTATGTGACACAAATGCCATCTTTGGCTATTTCCGTAACTCCCATAGAGATGAATGGAGAGGTAGGTGGCCAGGCACATGCCCTCCCCATTCACTTCAATGGGAGTTTTATACCATTGTGTTATAACTCACTCCAAGTGCTTTACTCACATTAGTACTGCTCAGTACTTCTCTATAATGTCTTATATGATAATGTTGTGATTGAGTGAGAGTTAGGGTGCAAAATTCTCTATGTGCAGTGTATGAGATATATCATTGCAGCTAACACCCCCGCTCCGTTGCTGGATTTAGGTTCCTTACAATCTCCACAATCTACCTTCTTAGAATCCGTAGAGCAGCTATCACTCAGCTAGCTTTTCTAGACGCCTGAGTGACAATTCCCTACACCATTTTATTCCTGCCTAATTAAGATTGTGCCTGACAAAGGGATCAGTTCAATCCCGAAACGCGTTGCCTTTTAGCACCAATAAAGCCTTATATACCTTCTTATGGTCGTCCTGTCTTAGCAGCGTCGTAACAGACACCATTCTTTTTTCTACAGCTTCTAGTTAAGAAGATTTGTTATTCAAGAGTCTGGGAAGCTGAGAAAAATAAAACACTATAGAAGCTGTAACAGGGGACCATGTGTCACCCAGCTTTCCCACAAATAAAGTTCCTGAGTGGGATCCTTAAAACATGACAAAGAATTTGACGGCAATTAATAGAAGTGTAAGTGATATGACGTATATTGTATTATTATATTGTATGTGATATTACATTCTGTTATGGTGCGTTATATATCATTTACGTTTTTCCAGGTTCTTAGTGGCAGAGATTTACATCTGTATTTTCATAACCTCTGATCCCCAAGTGTCATTATGTAAGACGGTGCTGAGGAATGAAGACACCACAGCAGGAGCTGTCTCTGACACTTGACTCTCAGCACATTATTAGGTTATTATTCTTACACAGGGCTCTGGACATCCTGATGTATAACAGCTTGCGGTGTGAGAATACATGCAAACTATCTAAACTTGACATAAGTAACGTTTGTGTCATCACTATCTTATGTACGAAGCTGTGCTTGGTAAGGCTACTTTTACTCTCGCGTTTTGTGTGGATCCCTTATGGACGGATCCGTTCAGATAATACAATCATCTGCATCCGTTCAGAACTGATCCATTTGTATTATTTTTAACATAGCCAAGATGGATCCGTCTTCAACACCATTGAAAGTCAATGGAGGACGGATCCGTTTTCTATTGTGTCAGTTTGTGTCAGTGAAAACGGATCCGTCCCCATTGACTTGGCTCAGTTTTATCAGAGGGTATGGAGACTGATGCAAACTGATGCATTCTGAGCGGATCCTTTTCCATTCAGAATGCATTAGAATGCAAACTGCTTGTGAGAGCATTTAACGGATCTCACAAACGGAAAGCCAAAACGCGAGTGTAAAAGTAGACTAAACTGTGAGGAGAGCGCAACGCCCACCGGAGCCGATCAGTGGGGGTGCCTGGTGTCGGAATCGATCAGATATTGATGACCTATTCTGAGGATATTGTACTCCCGGAAAAAACCTTTAGGCCACATTAACATGAGGGAAAAAGTGGCCATAAAAAACGGACACACTATCAGTTATTCATAGCCGTTTTTAACCATTTTTACATCCATTTTCTGGCCGTCTGGCCATTTTTAATGGCCTGTTTGTATCTGTTTTTAATGGCCATTACAATGGATAATTATCATTGGCTTTTTAAAATTAAAATCCCAAACCCTGCAGTATACATATTGTCCACCATAGTGGCCCCCACCATTAATTATGTCCCCCATAGTGACCCCCATCATTAATAATGTCTCCCAGAGTGACCGGCAGCATTAATAATGTCCACCATAGTGGCCCCCACCATTAATAATGTCCCCTACCATTAATAATGTCTCCAATAGTTTCCCCACCAATTAATAATGTCCCCTATTGTGGCCCTTAGCATTAATAATGTCTCCCATAGTGGCCAACAGCATTAATAACGTCCCCCATAGTGGCCCCCACCATTAATCATGTCCCCTATAGTGGCCCCCAGCATTAATAATGTCCCCCATAGTGGCCCTCAACATTAATAATTAGGGATGTCCCGATACCGATACCAGTATCGGTATCGGGACTGATACCGGCATTTTCACGAGTACTTGTACTCGTGAAAATGCCTCCGATACCGCTGCCGATACCGGAAGTTCTGGTCCGGCAGCTCCTATACACTGTTGTAAACCTAACCTCTATTAATGTGGCCGGAATTACTAACTATTGATGCGCAGTCTCCCTCAGGTCAGGCGCTCAGTCCTTCCATTCTCCTCCTGCCCCGCCTGCCTTCTTCATTCATAAAAGTGGGCAGAGCCGGCAGGAGGGACATGAGGCGCATGGAGGAACTGAGAGCTCAAGCTGCCCGATTCCTCCAAGCACCTCACGTCCCTCCAGCGCGCTCCGCCCACTTTATGAATGTAGAAGCGCAGGGGCAGGAGGAGAATGGAGGGACTGAGCGCCTGACCTGAGGGAGACTGCGCATTAATAGTTAGTAATTCGGCCACATAATAGAGATTAAGTTTACCTCAATAGTGTATAGGAGCTGCGGGCCGGTGTATGAAAGAGTCAAGCTACACGGCCCCTGCGAGTGTAAACTGCCCCCCCACACACACTATGATGGCACTTATGGGGTCTGTGGATGACACTAATGGGGGATCTGTGGATGACACGTATATAGCATAATATGCTATATATGTGTCATCCACATAGCCCCTGACAGTGTCATCCAGAGATCCCCATAGTGTCATCCAGAGATCCCCATAGTGTCATCCAGAGATCCCCCATAGTGTCATCCAGAGAGCCCCCATTAGCGTCATCCAGAGAGCCCCCATTAGTGTCATCCAGAGAGCCCCCATTAGTGTCATCCAGAGAGCCCCCATTAGTGTCATCCAGAGAGTCCCCCATTAGTGTCATCCAGAGATCCCCCATAGTGTCATCCAGAGAGCCCCCATTAGTGTCATCCAGAGAGCCCCTATTAGTGTCATCCAGAGAGCCCCCATTAGTGTCATCCAGAGATCCCCCATTAGTGTCATCCAGAGATCTCCCATTAGTGTCATCCACAGATCCCCCATTACAGTGTCATCCACAGATCACCCCCAAAACAGTGCGTCCTCCTCAGATTCCCCATAACAGTGTCACCCACAGACCCCCATAACAGTGTCATCCACAGATCCCCTATAACAGTGTCATCCACAGATCCCCCATAACAGTGACATCCACAGATCCCCCATAACAGTGTCATCCACAGATCCCCCATAACAGTGTCATCCACAGATCCCCCATAACAGTGTCATCCACAGATCCCCCATAACAGTGTCATCCACAGATCCTCCATAACAGTGACATCCACAGATCCCTCATAACAGTGACATCCACAGATCCCCCATAACAGTGTCATACACATCCCCCATAACAGTGTCATCCACAGATCCCCCATAACAGTGTCATCCACAGATCCCCCATAACAGTGTCACCCCAGATCCCCCATAACAGTGTCACCCCAGATCCCCATAACAGTGTCATCCACAGATCCCCCATAACAGTGTCATCCACAAATCCCCTATAACAGTGACATCCACAGTGCCCCCATAACAGTGTCATCCACAGATCCTCCATAACAGTGCCATCCACAGATCCTCCATAACAGTGACATCCACAGATCCCCCATAACAGTGACATCCACAGATACCCCATAACATTGTCATCCACAGATCCCCATAACAGTGTCACCCCCAGATCCCCATAACAGTGACATCCACAGATCCCCCATAACAGTGACATCCACAGATCCCCCATAACAGTGTCATCCACACATCCCCCATAACAGTGTCATCACACATCCCCCATAACAGTGTCATCCACAGATACCCCATAACAGTGTCATCCACAGATCCCCCATAACAGTGTCACCCCCAGATCCCCCATAACAGTGTCACCCCAGATCCCCTATAACAGTGTCATCATCAGATCCCCCATAACAGTGTCATCCACAAATCCCCCATAACAGTGACATCCACAGTGCCCCCATAACAGTGTCATCCACAGATCCCCCATAACAGTGCCATCCACAGATCCCCCATAACAGTGACATCCACAGATCCCCCATAACAGTGACATCCACAGATACCCCATAACATTGTCATCCACAGATCCCCCATAACAGTGTCACCCCAGATCCCCCATAACAGTGTCATCCACAGATCCCCATAACAGTGTCATCCACAGATCCCCCATAACAGTGACATCCACAGTGCCCCCATAACAGTGACATCCACAGATCCCCCATAACAGTGCCATCCACAGATCGCCCCATAACAGTGACATCCACAGATCCCCCATAACAGTGACATCCACAGATCCCCCATAACAGTGACATCCACAGATCCCCATAACAATGTCATCCACAGATCCCCCATAACAGTGTCATCCATAGATCGCCCCATAACAGTGACATCCACAGATCCCCCATAACAGTGTCATCCACAGATCCCCCATAACAGTGTCATCCACAGATCCCCCATAACAGATCCCCCTGGTGGCACATTGGTTGGAAAACACTATTATATTCCCATTTATTAATTTATTAACACTTGTACAAAGGAAAAGTAAAGACGTTGTCCATAGCAACCAAATTCCAGCTTTAATTTTTTTCATTGCTATCAGCAACTGCGCCGCTGTTTATACGAGGTATCGGTAATTGGTATCGGCGAGTACTTAAATAAAAGTATCGGTACTCGTACTCGGTCTTAAAAAAATGGTATCGGGACATCCCTATTAATAATGTCTCCTATAGTGGCCCCTACCAATAATAATGTCCCCTATAGTGGCCCCCAGTATTTATAATGTCTCCCATAGTGGCCCGCTGCATTACTAATGTCCCCTATAGTGGCCTCAGCAGTAATAATAATAACCCTATAAAATATTATAGTTTATCTTGGTCTCATCAGACCACAGGACCTGGTTCCAGTAATCCATGTCCTCAGTCTGCCTGTCTTCAGCAAACTGTTTGCAGGCTTTCTTGTGCATCATCTTTAGAAGAGGTTTCCTTCTGGGACAACAGCCATCCAGACCAGTGTGATGCAGTGTGCGGCGTATGGTCTGAACACTGACAGGCGGACCCCCCACCCCTCAACATCTGCAGCATTGCTGGCAGCACTCATACAACCTCTGGCTATGACACTGAACACTGACAGGTGGAACCCTCCACCCCTGTAGCCTCTGCAGCAATGCTGGCAGCACCCATACAACCTCTGGATATGACGCTGAGCACTGTCGGACTGACGCCCCACCCCTGTAACCTCTGCAGTAATGCTGGCAGCACCCATACAACCTCTGGCTATGACGATGAGCACTGACAGGCGGACCCCCCACCCCTGTAACCTCTGCAGCAATGCTGGCAGCACTGATACAACCTCTGGATATGACACTGAGCACTGACAGGCGGACCCTCCACCCCTGTAGCCTCTGCAGCAATGTTGGCAGCACTCATACAACCTCTGGATATGACACTGAGCACTGACAGGCTGACCCCCACTCCCTAGCCCTTTAACCTCTGCAGCAATGCTGGCAGCACCCATACAATCTCTGGATATGACGCTGAGCACTGACAGGCGGACCCCCCACCCCTTTAACCTCTGCAGCAATGCTGGCAAAACTGATACAACCTCTGTATATGACGCTAAGCACTAACAGGCGGAACCCCCATCCCTGTAACCTCTGCAGCAATGCTGGCAGCACTCATACAACCTCTGGATATGACTCTGAGCACTGACAGGCGGACCCTCCACCCCTGTAACCTCTGCAGCAATGCTGGCAGCACTAATACAACCTCTGGATATGACTCTGAGCAGATGTGCTCAACTTCTTTGGTCGACCATGGCGTGGCCTCTTCTGAGTGGAATCTGTCTTGTTAAACCACTGTACGGTCTTGACCACCGTGCTGCAGCTCAGTTTCAGGGTGTTGGCAATCTTCTTATAGCCTCGACCATGTAGAGCAACAATTCTTTTTTTCAGATCCTCAGAGTTCTTTGCCATGAGGAGCCATGTTGAACTTCCAGTGACCAGTATGAGGGTGTGAGAGCAATAATACCAAATGTAACACGCCTGCTCCCCATTCACACCTGAGACCTTGTTACACTAATGAGTTTATGACACCGGGTAGGGAAAATGGCTAATTGGGCACAATTTGGCCATTTTCACTTAGGGATGTACTCACTTTTGCTGTCAGCGGTTTAGACATTAATGGCTGTATACACTGTTATACAAGCTGTACACTGACTACTGTACATTGTATCAAGGTGTCAGATCTTCAGTGTTGTCCCAAGAAAAGATAGAAGAAAATATTTACAAATATGTGAGGGGTGGACTCGCTTCTGAGAGATACTGTAAATCAATTCTGCAAGAACATAAGCATCCTGGTCTCGGATAGGGGGATTATGCAGCTCAATCTGGGATAATGCCAATGTGTCTGTTCTAGCGGACATGTGCTACCCTAATATCTGTCCACTCTTCCATAGTCTTTCGGTTGGCAAAAAAGAAGGGTAGAGGAAGTGGAGTAACATTATGTGATGGCAGGATCTGGCAACGTAGGGTTTGTTTGTAGTCTGTAGCCATGGTGACATACCCTGGGTTCACACCTGAGCGTTTTACAGTGCGTTCAAACGCGCTGTAGAACGCTCAACAGATTAAAACCAATGCATCCCTATGGGAGTGGTTCACACTTGAGCGTTTTACAGCGCGTTTGAACGCGCTGTAAAACGCCCAACGCATAAACAAGTACTTGAGCTTCTTTTGGGGCGTTTGGTCGCGCGTTTTGTGATTGACACCACAGTAGTCAATCACAAGAGCGCGCGCTTTACGCGCGTTTCCTATTTGCAAAAACGCGCTGAAATACGCGCGACAAAAACGCGCGTAAAACGCGCGTTTTTAGAACGCTCAGGTCTGAACCCAGGGATATAGTTCTGAATATGGGCTGTGGGTACAAAATATACAGTTGTGTTCAAAATTATTTAGGGAATTTAGTGTACATTTGTAATTGTGTTCAGAATGAAATCTTACAAGGACTTTTTAACCTCTTAAGGACTCAGGGCGTACATGTACGCCCTGAGAAAGATCCGATCACCGCTGCGCACGTGGCGGTGATCGAGCAGGATGCCTGCTGAAATCATTCAGCAGGCATCCTGTGACACGCCGAGGGGGTCCTGTGACCCCCGTGTGGCGATCGCAACAAACCGCAGGTCAATTCAGACCTGCGGTTTGTTGCACTATGTGTAGTCTCTGATCCTCGCGGTCACAGACCGCGGGCATCAGAGACTAAAATCTGCCCCTTATTGTAAATTTTAACTCCCCTGCACCCCGCCATCTTAGTGTCTCCCGGGCGGTGCAGGGGGATTTGATGGCGGCGCGGGAGGCGGGCGGTGCGGCAGGCGGGATCGCAATTGCGATCCCCGCCCGCCTCCTTTCAATGCATTTCCTGGTGTCTAGTAGGTATAGCAGGGGGTCAGCACATTGCTGACCCCTGCTATAAACTGCTGACATCTGTGCTGCAGATGTCAGCAGTTTAACCCCTTTATACCGCGGTCCGCACGGACCGCGGTATAGAAGGTGTTAACATGGAGGGAGCTCCTTCCTCTCTCATCGGGGGCTGCCGTACCTTTGCAGCCCCCGATGGGATAGGATGGTAGAGGGAGGGAGCCATTACAGAGCAGCGGGTGATGGTTACCATGGCAGCAGGACGCTTTCAGAAGCGTCCTGCTTGCCATGGTATAGTAACTTCTGGTCAGACTTCTGCTAAAGGCAGAAGTCTGACCAGACTGTGAAAGTAAAAATACAGTGCAGTACACTATATAGTGTACTGTACTGTATTATATAGACACCAGATCCACTGGATCTACAAGAACCAAGTGGGTCTGGGTCAAAAATGTCAAAAAGTGAAAAAAACTAAAAATCAGAAAAATACATATCACTGAATAAAAATAAAAACAAACAAATAAACTACACATATTAGGTATTGCCGCGTCCGTAAAAATCTCCTCTATAAAAATATCACGTGACCTAACCCTCACGCAAATACCGTAAAAAATCACAAAAAATGGTGTAAAAAATTGCATCACAAAAAGTGTAATACCAAGTGATCAAAAGGCGTATGCCTCCCAAAATAGTACCAATAAAACCGCCATCTCATCCCGCAAAAATGAGTCCTTTTATAGGACAATCGCCCAAAAAAATAAAAAAATATGGCTCTCACACTATGGAGACACTAAAACATAATTTTTTTTTTCTAAAATGCTATTATTGTGTTAAAGTAAAATAAATAAATAAAAAGTATACATATTAAGTATCGCCGCGTCCGTAAAAACCTTCTCTATAAAAATATCACATTATCTAACCCCTCAGGTAAATACTGTTAAAAAAATTAAATAAAAACAATGTAAAAAAAAAACATTTGTCACCTCACATCTCAAAAACTGTAATAGCAAGCAATCAAAAAGTTATATGCACCCAAAAATAGTGCCAATCAAACCGTCATCTCATCCCGCAAAAATGATACCCCACATAGGACAATCACCTCCCAAAAAAAAAAAAAATAGGGCTCTCAGACTATGGAGACACTAAAACATGATTTGTTTTGTTTTAAAAATGATAATATTGTGTAAAACTTAAATAAATAAATAAAAAGTATACATATTTGGTATCGGCGCGTCCGTCGCAACCTGCTCTATAAAAATAACACATCACCGAACCCCTCAGGTGAACACAAAAACAAAAAAATAAAATACGGTGTCAAGAGCCATTTTTGTCACCTTACATCACAAAAAGTGTAATAGCAGGCGACCAAAATGTCATATGCACCCCAAGATAGTTCCAATCAAAGCGCCATCTCATCCCGCAAAAAATGAGCCCCTACATAAGACAGTGGCCCAAAAATAAAAAAATATATGGCTTTCAGAATGTGAAGACACTAAAAATCATTTTTTCAAAAATGCTTTATTATGTAAAACTGAAACAAAACCCCCAAAAAGTAGCCATATTTGGTATTTCCACGTCCGTAGCAACCTGCTCTATAGAAATAGCACACAATCTAACCTGTCAGTTCAACGATGTAAATAACAAAAATAAAAACGGTCCGAAAATAGCTATTTTTTTGCAAATTTTCCATTTTAATCAATTTTTCCAGTAAAAAGCAAGGGTTAACAGCCAAACAAAACTCAATATATATTGCCCCGATTCTCTAGTTTGCAGAAACACCCCATATGTGGTCGTAAACTGCTGTATGGCCAAACGGCAGGGCGTAGAAGGAAGGGAACGCCATATGGTTTTTGGAAGGCAGATTTTGCTGGACTGGTTATTTGACACCATGTCCCATTTGAAGCCCCCTGATGCACCCCTACAGTAGAAACTCCAAAAAAGTGACCCCATTTTGGAAAGTACGGGATAAGGTGGCAGTTTTGTTTGTATTATTTTAGGGTAAATATGATTTTTGGTTGCTCTATATTACACTTTTTTTGAGGCAAGGTAACAGAAAATAGAAATTCGAAATTTCATCTCCATTTGCCAATAACTCTTGTGGAACACCTAAAGGGTTAACAAAGTTTGTAAAATCAGTTTTGAATACCTTGAGGGTGTAGTTTCTTAGATGGAGTCACTTTTTGGAGATTCTACTCTAGGGGTGCATCAGGGGCTTCAAATGGGACATGGTGTCAAAAATCCAGTCCAGCAAAATCCGCCTTCCAAAAACCATATGGCGTTCCCTTCCTTCTGTGCCCTGCCGTTTGGCCATACAGCAGTTTACTGACCACATATGGGGTGTTTCTGAAAACTACAGAATCGGGGCAATAAAAATTGAGTTTTGTTTGGCTGTTAACCGTTGCTTTGTTACTGGAAAAATGGATTCAAACGGAAAATTTTCCAAAAATCGAAATTCTAAAATTTTATCTCCATTTGCCATTAACTCTTGTGGAAAACCTAAAGGGTTAATGACGTTTGTAAAATCAGTTTTGAATACCTTGAGGGGTGTAGTTTCTAGAATGGGGTCATTTTTGGATGGTTTCTATTATGTAAGCCTCACAAAGTGACTTCAGACCTGAACTGGTCCCTAAAAAGTGGGTTTTTGAAAATTTCTGAAAAATTTCAAGATTTGCTTCTAAACTTCTAAGCCTTGTAACGTCCCCAAAAATAAAATGGCATTCCCAAAATGATCCATACATGAAGTAGACATATGGGGAATGTAAATCAATAACTTTTTTGGGCGGTATTACTATGTATTATAGAAGTAGAGAAATTGAAACTTGGAAAATTGCTAATTTTTCCAAATTTATGGTAAATTTGATATTTTTTTATAAATAAAAATAAAAATTTTTCGACTAAATTTTACCAGTGTCATGAAGTACAATATGTGACGAAAAAACCATCTCAAAATGGCCTGGATAAGTAAAAGCGTTTTAAAGTTATCACCACATAAAGTGACACTGGTCAGATTTGCAAAAAATGGCCAAGTCCTTTAGGTGAAATAGGGCTGAGTCCTTAAGGGGTTAAAGAACCAAATGCAGCTAAAATGACATCAATTGTTTTTGTAATACAGTAATAAATGTTTGTTTTGTGATTTCTTCATTGACACAATTATTCAACCCCTTAAAGCAGGCATGTCCAAACTCTGGCCCTTCAGGTGTTGCAGAACTACAACTCCCGTCATGCCCTTCTGTAGGTTGATAGCTGTAGGTTGTCCAGGAATGATGGGAGTTGTAGTTTTGCAACATCTGGAGGGCCGGAGTTTAGACATGCCTGCCTTAGAGACTACCACTCTTAAGAACAGAGGTTCATTCAAGTGTTTTCGATCAGGTATTGAAAACCCCTCTGGATGTCAAGGAGCAGCAATCAAGCATAATAAGCCCCAATTAGGCAGATGTAAAATGACTGTGATACTCAGCTCCTTCTAGACATTTACTGGTGTGTTTACAGACATGGTGAAGTCAAGACAATGGTCCAGGAAGACAAGAGAAGAGGTGATTTCTCTTCACAGGAAGGGCAATGGCTATAAGAAGATTGCACAGATGTTAAACATACCAAGAGACGCCATAGGAAGCATCATTCGCAAATTCAAGGCAAAGGGCACTGTTGAAACGCTACCTGGTCGTGGCAGAAAGAAGATGCTGACTTCGACTGCTGTGCGCTATCTAAAGCGCAAAGTGGAGAAAAGTCCCCGTGTGACTGCTGAGGAACTGAAAAAAGATTTGTCAGATGCGGGTACTGAAGTTTCAGCTCAGACAATAAGGCGCACACTGCGTAATGAAGGCCTCCATGCCAGAACTCCCAGGCGCACCCCTTGCTGTCTCCAAAGAATAAGAAGAGTCAACTGCAGTATGCCAAAAGTCATGTGGACAAACCACAAAAGTTTTGGGATAGTGTTCTGTGGACTGATGAAACAAAATTAGAACTGTTTGGGCCCATGGATCAACGCTATGTTTGGAGGAGGAAGAACAAGGCCTATGAAGAAAAGAACACCTTGCCTACTGTGAAGCATGGCGGGGGTCAATCATGCTTTGGGGCTGTTTTGCTTCTACAGGTACAGGGAAGCTTCAGCGTGTGCAAGGTACCATGAATTCTCTTCAGTACCAGGAGATATTGGATGAAATGTGATGCAGTCCGTCACAAACCTGAGGCTTGGGAGACGTTGGACCTTTCAACAGGACAATGATCCCAAGCATACCTCCAAGTCCACTAGAGCATGGTTGCAGATTAAAGGCTGGAACATTGTGAAGTGGCCATCGCAGTCACCAGACTTAAATCCGACTGAGAACCTCTGGTGGGACTTAACCCCTTAAGGACACAGGGTTTTTTCATTTTTGCGTTTTCGTTTTGCGCTCCCTGCCTTCCAAGAGCCATAACTTTTTTACTTTTCCGTTCACATGGCCATATGAGGGCTTGTTTTTTGCGGGACAAGTTGTACTTTCCAACGCCATCATTTAATAATGCATACGGTGTAGTGGGAAGCGGGAAAAAAATTCCAAATGGGGTGAAATTGCAAAAAAAAAAGCAATTTCACCACAGTTTTACGGGTTTTTAAATTACAACGTTCGATTTGCGATAAAACTGACTGGTTAATTTTATTCTTCAGGTCAGTACGAATCCGGCAATACCTAATATGTATAGTTTTTTTGCGTTTTGATAGTGAAAAAAATTAAAAGTGGGAATTTTTTAATTTTATTTTTTGTTGCCATGTTTTGACCCCTATAACTTTTTTGTACTTATGCGTACGGAGCAGTGTAGGGGCTCATTTTTGCGGGCAATCTGAACTTTTAATTGATACCATTATGGGGTGCGTATGATGTTTTGATCACTTTTTATTCATTTTTTTAGGAAATGAAGCGTCCAAAAATGGCTGAATTAGCCATTTGGACGCTTTCTTTCCGTTTTATGTTTACCGTATGGTGAATATTTTTTAATATTATTATAGTTTAGGCGTTTTCGACATTGCGACACCCCATTATGTGTAATTTTTATTTTTTTATTTATTTTATTTTAATTTTGGGAAAGGGGGTGATTTGAATTTTTATATTTTTTATTTTATTTTTATTTTTTAAACTTTTTTTTTTTTTTTACCACTTTCTTATAGTTCCCACAGGGAACTATAAGATGGAATCATCAGATTGTTATTCTCATATATTCCAATGCAATAGCATTGGAATATATGAGAAAATCGCATATTTCCTATGGAGCCTATTACAGTCATAGGCTCCATACACAGAAACCTAGGCTACTACATGCATGCTCGGCTCCCTTGTGGCCATCAGGGGAGCCGAGCACAAACCGAAAGTGAAACTTTCGGTTTTTGCGCTGATCAGATGCCGTGGTCAGGATTGACCACGGCATCTGAGGGT
The DNA here is from genome assembly GCA_033119425.1 of Bufotes viridis. NCBI lineage: Eukaryota > Metazoa > Chordata > Amphibia > Anura > Bufonidae > Bufotes > Bufotes viridis. The sequence continues at coordinate 29,357,495 of CM065594.1, read as the reverse complement.
TAAATGTCCGCGACCGGCATCGCTGCCGGTCGCGGACATGAGCTGCGGTAGTCAGCTTGATGAATCAAGCATTTACCCGCAGCTTATGCGCCCGCTCCGTGCGGGAGCGGGCGCCATCTTTAAAGTGCGGACACAGGGCGTACATGTAAGCCCTGTGTCCTTAAGAGGTTAAAGAGGACCTTTCACTGGTCCACAGTTTATGAGTTAAAGCTATGTACATTGAGAGCGGCACCCAGGGATGTCCCTGCACTTACTTGTATCCCTGGGTGCCGCTCCGTTCGTCCTCTGTAGCCTCCGGTACCGGCGCTCCTGCTGCTCTAATTTTGCCTGGGGCGGAGACATCTTCTTCTGCCCTGGGCGTCTCCTTCTCCCAGGGCTGGAGCGCTGCCATCGCAGCGCTCAGCTCATATCCTGAATATGAGCTGAGCGCTGCGATTGGCCAGTGCTCCAGCCCTGGGTGCCGCTCTCCATGTAAATAGCTTTAACTCATAAACTGTGGACCAGTGAAAGGTCCTCTTTAAATAAAGCAGTTGCAGCGCACAAGCCTAAGAATGTGACTGAACTGGAGGCTTTTGCCCATGAAGAATGGGCGAAGATACCCGCAAATCGCTGCAAGACACTTGTGTCAAGCTATGCTTCACGTTTAAAAGCTGTTATAACTGGAAAAGGATGTTGTACTAAGTACTAAGATTGAATGTCACTTGGGGGTTGAATAAAACTGATAATGATGCGAGCACAGAAAATACATTTGTGGTTATTTCATTATAAATGTTATGTTATATTTGTCTGACTTACAAGTGCCTTTTTGATTTAATTGTAAACAAGATGACTGAAATGATCAAAATCAATGTCAAACTGGCCAAAACACTCAATTTCAGTGGGGGTTGAATTTTTTTGAACACAACTGTAGAATATCTCAATACAATTTTGCAAAAGTTACTTAATTTCATTTCTTTTATTTAAGATGTATTGGGGCACATCTTTTAATCTTCATATGCAATACAAAATAGTAGTAATTTATATACATGTCAGCATAATTTTACAATGCACTGTATACTGAGGAATCATCAGTAGTGATGAGCGGCAGGTGCCATATTCGATTTCGACGAAATTCGCGAATATTCGAAAGAATATTCGTTTCATATTCGTCGAAATCGAATATTCGTCATTATCCTAGTTATCGCGATTAATATGCGATTTAAATAATCGCGTATTGCGATTTTAACAGGCTACTTTCCTATTGGTTTCATATCTAGAATTATAGCGAAGATGACGGATATGACGAATGTATTCGTCATCATCCTCAAATAAAGATAACAAAGTATTCTCTATCTTCGTTTTAGCAACCTATTCGTCAATTTCGCTAATTCTAGCAATCAGATAGGAGGGTTGACTATAGAGACAGCTGTGTTTAATTCACTATGCGATTATATTACTTTGCTTTTTTTAATAGAATAATTATATTACTTGATAATTATTATAATTATTCTATTTATTAAAAAAAAAAATATTATATAATCGCATGGCGAATTAAACACAGCTGTCTCTATAGTCAACCCTCCTATTTGATTGCTAGAATTAGCGAAATTGACGAATAGGTTGCTAAAACGAAGATGTAGAATACTTCGTTATCTTCGTTTTGAGGAATATGACGAATGCATTCATCATATTCGCTAATTCTACCAAGCCAAGAACGTCTCCATACTAAAATGTAATGCGATTAATATAACTTGAATTAATCGCATTGCGATTTCTACTTAGACCTGGTTTACTATGGTTGGCTTGGTAGAATTAGCGAATATGACGAATGTATTCGTCATATTCATCAAAACGAAGATAACAAAGTATTCTTCATCTTCGTTTTAGCAACCATAGTAAACCATGTCTGTTGAAATCGCAATGCGATTAATTCAAGTTATATTAATCGCATTGCGATTACAACTTAGCACTGCTATCTTACATATTAGGCTAGAATTAACGAATATGGAATATAGCAGCAGTGCTAAGTAGAAATCGCAATGCGATTACTTCAAGTTATATTAATCGCATTGCGATTTCAACTTCGAGCTGGGTTTATAATGGGTCAGCTTGCTAGAATTAACGAAGTTACGAATATGGAATATATTATAGCAGTGCTAATTGAAATCGCAATGTGATTAATGTAACTTGGAGTAATCGCATTGCGATTTCTACTTAGCACTGCTGCTATATTCCATATTCGTTAATCCTAGCCTAATATGTAAGATAGCAGTGCCCTGCTAAGTTGTAATCGCAATGCGATTAATATAACTTGAATTAATCGCATTGCGATTTCAACGTAATTCTAAAATCCGACAGTACATTTTAGTATATGGAGACGTTCCCATGGTGATGGGGACGCTCCATGAGCACGGAAGTCGGCAGAAGCGGCAACGGGCACTGACTGGAGCAGCCAGGAAGCCAGGAATCCTCAGGACAGGTAAGAACTAATTTTGGGAAGTGGGAAAGAAAAAAATATAACAAAAAAAACCAAAATAAACGAATATTCGAAATAGCGAATTTATAGCGCTATATTCGAAATATTCGTGAATTAGCGAAGTGCCGATATTCGCGATAAAAATTCGCTATTCGAATATTCGCGCTCAACACTAATCATCAGCCCTATGGAATATAAAGTAATTCTAAAAATGTAAAACTGTAAGCAGGAAAATAGGTTTCTAAGGTGGCTTTTATATCCTTAAAAGGGTTGTCCAAAATTATTTTTAATCCCCCTCCAACTTGCGGAACCTTCCTGTATGGTCGGGGACCAGGGTCATGTGCCTAGTTGCAGACAGTGACTGGCCTCAGCGGTGGTGTGTCTCTAAACGGCACATTACTGCTGGTCAAGTGCCGCTAGGGACAAAGCTGAAGCCATTGGCCGTAGCAGCATTTATTACCCGCTACGTACAGGAAGGTCACAGGCGGGGACCAGAAATCCGGTGAGGACAACTTGGGAGCTACAGAGCACGAGCAGAGCGGGGGATGTTGTCCCTGTTCATACACTCAGTTAGGGTGTATGGACGTCATAGAGGGGGTCTACAACCCTAATAGCCTGAGTGACACTAACACCTGCTTGCAGAATACCCCTGGCTATAACAATAACTTCTTTAATATACAATATAGACTTGATTTTTTGCAGTAATGCCTAGTCTTCCATGTATCAGTGCTGCCTGCTGGGGACAGAAGGGGAATACAGAGTACTTACGATTGTCACTGTTGCTGAAGGGGGCCATGGGACCCCACTGTGCTTCCCATGGCGGAATATGTTCACGGAGATACTTGTAGAATAATGTAACTGATCCAGGGTAAGCTTGTAAAGCAGCATTAGACATAGATATCACATATGAACATGGAGCTCTCTCCAAACATTGTGTCATTGTAAAACAGCAACTGTATGATGGTAACAAGTCACTTTCATCAACCCTCCATATCAGTAACCAGCCAGTGTCACATGAAATCCAAGTCATATGTACTTTACTATATTACTGTTTTAAAGGGCCTATCCTCAGTATAGGTTATCAATGTCAGAACAGCGGGGGTCTAAGGGTCCATTCACACGTCCGTAAGTGTTTTGCTGATCCGCAAATTGCGGATCCGCAAAAAACGGACATCGGCAATGTGCGATCCGCAATTTGCGGACTGCACATTGCCAGCACTATAATAGAAAATGCCTTTTCTTGTCCGCAATTGCGGACAAGAATAGGACATGTTTTATATTTTTCAGGAACAGAATTGCAGATCCTGAAAAAACGGATCCCGAAAAAACGGATGAGGATCCCGAAAATGCGGATCTGCATCCGTTCCAGCCCCATTGAAAGTGAATGGGTCCTGAAATTGCGGAATGGATGCGGACCCAAATTACGGACGTGTGAATGGACCCTAACACCCAGGACCTCTGCTGATCAGCTGTATGAAGGTAAGGTACAGGCAGCGTGTCATGCCGTCTCCCGTCTCTCTTCCTGCTCACTATAGACATAGCAGCACGTGAGCAGGAAGAGAGACGGGAGACGGCACATGCACACTGCGCGCGCCTTCGCTTCAACCAGCTGATCGGCGGGGGTGCCTGGTGTGCCCCCCGCTGATCAGCTGTATGGAAGGCGCGCTCAGTGCGCACTTGTCGTCTCCCTTCTCTCTTCCTGCTTGCTGCTGCCTTGCCATAGACATAGCAGCAGCGAGCAGGAAGATGGCATGTTCACACTGCGGACACTTTCCCTTCATACAGCGGATCTGCGGGGGTGCCGGGTGTCAGCTGCCCGCCGATCTGATATTGATGACCTATCCTTAGAACTCTGCACTTGACGATATCTTCCCCCCCTTCCCAGTGTACCTGTCCTTACGCTAAAAAAGTTCTAAACATTTCTGCAACAAGATCTGCCACATGTGAAGGCATCTTAAAGAGCTTTTCTGAAGCAATTGGAGATCATTGAATTAGAATGGCCGTGAATGTGAAACCCTCCATTATAGCATTAGTCCTGCTCACTTATGGATCTTCGTGACACTTAAGGAAAAAAAATCTCGCCTCGGGCGTCTTACAGGAGAGGTTTAGTGTAACAAACCGAGGTTAAGTCAGAGCGCCTAGGTACGAAATTAAATCATGGCTTTGGGGGGAATGTGTCAGAATAGACATAATCTGCCGCTGATTAATTACGTTCCTCAGGACGTGCACACACTGCGGAGCACGGCTTCATCCAGAGACGTTTGTTTTGTCTTGTTGGGAGATCCGCTGTTGATGGAAGCTGCCAGTAAGGCTAGGTCTACACAACGACATTTGTCACATTAATGTCGTGCGACAATTTTTATTATGGTAGTCTATGGTGACGCATTGCCAGCAGTCCCATAGAAATGAATGAAAGACTGTCGCGCATGCGCAGCTGCTCCTGCTCACATTGGGAATTCCGTTCTGCAAATGTTTGTAACGCGTTTTGCACGCGCGTGAGAAAAATCGCCATGTTTGGTACCCAACCCGAAGCCGGACTTTTCGGGTCTTCTGGAGAATTGATTATTTTCCCTTATAACATAGTTATAAGGGGATATAATAGCATTCTTAATAAAGAATGCTTAGTAAAATGAAGTGGAAGGGGTTAAAAATAATAAAAGTTAACTTACCTTAGCCACTTGATCGCGTAGTTGTGATCTGTCTTCTCTTTTCCTGCATCAGCTAAGAACTAAAGGACCTGTGATGACGTCACATCACATGGTCCAATCACATGGTCCATCTTACCATGGTGATGGACCATGTGATTGGACCATGTGATGACGTCATCACAGGTCCTTTAGATCTTAGATGCTGCAGGGAAAGAGAGGACAGATCGCAACTACGCGATCAAGTGGCTAAGGTAAGTTAACTTTTATTATTTTTAACCCCTTCCACTTCATTTAACAATGCATTCTTTATTAACAATGCTATTATTTCCCCTTATAACCATGTTATAAGGGAAAATAATAGAGATCGGGTCCCGTTGCTAAGCAACCATGCGGGAAAATCGCAACGCATCCGCACTTGCTGTCGGATCCTTGCGATTTTCCCGCAGCCCCATTCACTTCTATGGGGCCTGCGTTGGGTGAAAAACGCACAATATAGAGCATGCTGCGATTTTCACGCAACGCAGAAGTGATGCGTGAAAATCACCGCTCATCTGCACAGCCCCATAGAAATGAATGGGTCCGGATTCAGTGCGGGTGCAATGCGTCCTCCTCAGGCATTGCACCCGCGCGGAAAACTCGCCCGTGTGAAAGGGGCCTAAGTGCTACTACACAGCAGTTATGCCCACCTTTGTTCCTGTCACAGTAGTTATGCCCAGATATGTGCCCCCCTCACAGTAGTTATGGCCAGATATGTGCCCCTCACAGTAGTTATGCCAGATATGTGCCCCCTCACAGTAGTTATGGCCAGATAGGTGCCCCCTTACAGTAGCGATGCCCAGATATGTGCCCCCTCACAGTGGTTATGCCAGATATGTGCCCCTTACAGTAGTTATGCCAGATATGTGCCCCCTCACAGTAGTTATGCCAGCTATGGGCCCCCTCACAGTAGTTATGCCACATTATGTGCCCCTCACAGTAGATATGCCAGATATGTACCCCTCACAGTAGTTATGCCAGATATGTGCCCCTCACAGTAGTTATGCCAGATATGTGCCGCCTCACAGTGGTTATGCCAGATATGTGCCCCTCACAGTAGCAATGCCCACATATGTGCCGCCTCACAGCAGTTATGCCAGATATGTGCCCCCTCACAGTAGTTATACCCAGATATGTGCCCCCTCACAGTAGTTATGCCCACATATGTACCCCCTCACAGTAGTTATTCCAGATTAGGCCGCCCCCTCACTCTGTTGTTGCCCCCCTTTTGAAGCTTTATGGGGGGAAAAAAAACACATACTTACTCTCTTCCCTGATGACGCGCTCCCACACTCACATCGTGCTGCTGGCTGTGCTGGAGACAGATTCCCGGGCCTTCAGCGCTCCTCCCACAGGCAGCAGTGCGATGTGCGGCCAGCAGGGGGAGCGCCTGAGCTCTAAAGAACAGTGAAGCAGAGATCTCCCTGCTTCACTCTGTAGACTACAAGAACTGCCGGGTCGGGTGAGGGTGCCCCCCGCCCTTCCCTCCTTGTCTCTGCGCTTCCTCTGTGCTGCGTCCCCTCATGTTTGAAGAGCGCTCTGCCGGGGCCCGGCCTTCTCACTGTACTTCATGCCGGGCCCGTCAGAGAGCTCCTGTATGGTGTGAGTGCAGCAGGCCCCCTCCCCCCGCCGGGCCCGGTCGCACCCTCTGCGACCGCGATCGTTACGAGCCTGCACCTAGCCTTTCTTCTGAGGCAAAAACTGAAACGGTTCCCTAACCCCCTAATTCCAATTTCTTAACCTAACCCCTTCCCTCAGCCCTACTGTTAAAGACATACTTGGAAAACATTACATATAGCGCCACATCCTGTGCCCACTGTGCTTCCCAATACTACACTGCAGAAACAGATAATCCCCTTCCGCTGCCGCCCTCTGGCCCCTACCTCATGCTGCCTATGGCAATCGCCTCATCTCGCCTTGCGGTATGCCACCAATGTCTCAGATGAGGCAACCCCTTTAAATATTTCAGGTTTCAAGATCTCTGCTTGCAGTCATTTAAATGGCACCTTTAATATTTGCTTTCGGTGGATAAAAATCTGACTTGGTCACGAGATGATCATCCTGGGGCGCAGCCCATTATAGTACAGCAAGGAAATAACAACTGGGACATGGGTTTTGGGCACTGAGTGCCTGGGGGTGCCAAAAAGCCTCTTGCCTATGGTATTCAGATACAGGGCTTGGGCAGAAAACGGAACCTTTCCCCCTGGGTGAAATAAAGCGTAGATCGTGTAGTAGTTATCAGAGCTCAATCTGCATTTAGTACATAAGATATTTACTGCATTAAATATTTGCATTAAAGCGCAGCAGTGACAGATACAGACGGGTTACACGCTCGTGCGCCAGTCTTACATTCCGGAGCTGTCGCGGTTGCCAGAAAAGCGGTGTAAAAAATAAATAAAAAAATTATGTAGTAAAGAATGTGCCAGCCTGTCATGCCCTCCCAGTCCATGGCACTGCCACTACCTCTGACAATAAAAGGTTGTAAAGCTCAGCATTCAGGACGGCAGCAATTACAGAGCTCCCCTGCGGGGATCCGGATTTATTGAGACGCTCCATTAAACCCTGTTTTATTTTCTCTACAATAAGTGACATCTTCTTAGAGGGAAACACAAAGAATAATCCGTTTATTTTAATTTTTTATTCAGGGTTGGGGGAAACAAAACAACAACATCACAATGTGTGAACATTGCACTGATGACATCATGGGAGACTGGAGCTAGGATCAAAGAGAACGGAGAATTAACTGTAACAGAACCACTGGTTGGGGTCACAGATGGTCATTTTTGGGGCATGAAACTGAGGTAGATGTGCCTAGGCATGCTAAAGACCGGGGGAAGGGGCGTGCACACACTTTTTGGCTGCAGATCAGACAAACAGATTTTATAGCACCAAAACGGACATCAAGCATTTAGTAGGATTAGAAAAACATGGCTGCTGTTCAATATTTGTCTGCACACGGTCTACATAGGAGCAGCGGTGCAGGATGATTTCTGCTTCCTCCAGTTCACGTGAATGGGAGAGTGCTGTAATTACACTGCACCACCACTAGGATGTAGACAGCATAAATTTATTTGCTTCCTAAATGCAAAATTAACCAGTTTTCTAAATAGTCATTAAAACTTTCCTGCAATTTTGCTTCTGCAGAGTGGAAGCCCCTCACCTCGATGCTGGTCCTGCAGAATCTGAAGAGTTTTGCTCTTGTTTCTGATGACTCTCTCTGCTCTCCCCCTCCCTTTTCTCATTGTAAGGGCTCATGCACACGACCGTTGCTGTTTTATGGTCAGTTTTTCACAGATCCGCTGTTCAGTATCTGAGGGTTTTTTCCCCTCTAATTTAAGTCCTCTTCTGTTCCATTATTGCACAAAACATATCCGTATTGTTTCCGTATTTGATCCGTTTTTTGAAACAATATACTAAAACAGTAACTTAATAATCACTAAACACATGAGCAATATGGGCTGGGCATAGCATTTCTACGGTATGGATCCGCAAAATACGGATGTGTTCAGTGTGCGTTCCGTATTTTTTGCAGACCCATTGACTTGAATGGACCCCGGACTGTGATTTGCAGACAATAATAGGACATGCACTCCTTTTTTGCGGAACATCCATGCAGACAAACGGAATGCACACGGAGTAACTCCCATATATTCTACAGCCCCATTGAAGTGAATGGTTCCGCATACGGTCCGCAACAAGACCCGGAACGGAAGCAGAAAGAAAATACAGTCGTGTGCATGAGCCCTTAGGCTGCCTGCACAAGCTGCAGATTAAGTGCAGTTGTTCAGTGCAGACTTTGTGCGGAAAAAGCGCAGTGTAATACAGAACCAGGAAATTGAATGCGATTAGACAAACCTTTAAGGGGCTATTCGGGTTCAGAGCTGAACCCGGACATACCCATAATTTCACCAAGGCAGCCCCCTTGACTTTAACATCTGCTCCGATGCTCTCCCTTGCCCTGCGCAGGATCGCGCAGGGCAAGGGCTTTTTTATTTACAATAAAACACTGCCGGGCGGAGGCTTCCGCCCAGCAGTGTGTTCGGTGACGTCACCGGCTCTGATGGGCGGGCTTTAGCGCTTCCTTAGCGGTTTTACAGGCTAGGGAAGCGCTAAAGCCCACCCATCAGTGTCACCCCACCTGACTCGCTGCAGTTGTGGACCTGCTGTGCGGATTTTGTAATCCACAGCTTGCCAATTGTTTCTGCGGATTTTTAGTGCAGAATACACCCTTTGCAAAGCGCTAGCTCTGGGCACATGCAGATCTGGTGTTGAGATGCAGAGAAATCCTGTGTGCAGGTAGCCTTAGGGTACTTTCACACTACCGTTTTGGATTCCGTTTGTGAGATCCGTTTCAGGGATCTCACAAACGGTCCAAAACGGATCAGTTAAGCCCCAATGCATTCTGAATGGATAAGGATCCGTTCAGAATGCATCAGTTCGGCTTCGTTCCGCTTCCATTCTGTTTTGGAGACGGACACCAAAACACAGCATGCAGCATTTTGGTGTCCGTCTGAAGAGGCGGAGCCGAACGGATCCATTTTGAATTACAATGTAAGTCAATGGGGACGGATCCGTTTTCAATGACACAATATGGTGCATTTGAAAACGGATGCGTTCTCCATTGACTTTCAATGCAATTCAAAACGGATCAGTTTTGGACTTTGTCATTTTTCTTTTAACTAACGCAAACGGATCCGTTCTGAACGGATACAAACGTTTGCATTATAGGTGCGGATCTGTCTGTGCAAATAAACAGACGGATCCGCACCAACACAAGTGTGAAAGTACCCTTAGGCCTCTTTCACACAAGCGAGATTTCCGTCTGGGTGCCATGCGTGAAGCATTTCATTTCAATGGCTCCATGCACGTCATTTCTCGTGCATCATTTCTGCTTTCAGGAAAAATTGCAGAATATTCTATAGGCCCCATGCACACGACCGTTGTTTGTTTCTGCGTCCGTTGCGTTTTTTTTACGGATAGGATGCTTCCCTATTCATTTCAATGGGATCGTCAAAAAATGCGGATGGTCAACCGTTTTTGTTCCGCATCAGTGGTCCGTGTTTACATTCCGTCAAAAAAAGAGCGCATGTCCTATTTTTCTCACCTTTGCGGACAAGGATAGGCATTATTACAATGGATCTTCCAAAAAATCAGATCCGTAAAAAAAAAAAAAAAAAAAAGTCAGTTTTTTTTTGACGGACGCAAAATTTGCTGACGGAGCGGACGCGGAGGCAGGCAACGGTCGTGTGCATGTAGCCATATTCTGCTTTTTCCACAAAGCTCTGAAGCTTCCTGAACAGATCCGTATCATTCGTGTGAAAGAGGCCTTAGAGACAGCAGCAAGGAGGGCGAAAACGTCTAACCCTGCGGATAGAAAATAAGAAGAGGTGGGAAAGCATCCAAGACCTCCTTCACACAAGCAATACGGGTAGTGTCAGGATCTGTTCAGGGAAAAACTGATGGTTTTGCAAACAAGTTCAATCAGTTTTATCTGCAATTGCGTTCAATGTATCAGTTTTTCCATCCAGATTGCATGAGTTTTTCTTGTGTGAAGAAAAAAAAAAAAAAAAAAAAAAAGTATATATAATCGACATCTGCTAGCACCCATCAGTGAAAAAGTCATTGCATTCAGATGCCTTCCGTTTTTCACACAAGTCCCATTCATTTAAATAGGGCCATAAGGAAAGCTTACACAACACAGTCTGCAAGGGGAAGGCGGCAGCATCCTGGACACACAGATCCAGCATGTATAACTGCTGGACACACTAAATATGTGCAGTCTGTTTTAATAGTTGGCCAAAGGCCATCGGATTCACATACACCTGCATTGTTCTAATACAGAGAACCATCACATGATGACAGCACAGTCCTCTGTACCCTCATACAGTAAGTCGGGGCTACCTCGAGTAAAAAAAACATGAAAAAATAAAAATTGCATTATGTTTCAATCTGCAGTCTTCACTCATTCATGTTCAGGCTCCTTAAAATTCTGTTTTCAGCTGGTCCAGAATTTTCTCACATGTGCATAGGGCATCTATAGGTCACACAACGCAGCCATGTTAGGCCCCTTGCAGATGAGCGAGTATTCCGCGTGGGTGCAACGCATGATGCGAACGCATTGCGCCCGCGCGGACTCCAGAACCAATTCATTTAAATGGGGCTGTGTACATGAGCGATGTTTTTCACGCATCACTTTTGCGTTGCGAGAAAAATCGCAGCATGTTCTATATGCATTTTCACACAACGCTGGCCCCATGTATGTGAATGTTGCTGCGTGAAAAATCGCAAACAATGCAGATACGATTCACAGATGGTTGCTAAGAGATGGTTTTTATCACGCGCGTGCAAAACGCATTAAATCGCATTGCACTTGCTTGCGAAATTGCGCATTTTTTCATTGAACGCATCTGCACCTAATCCGCTCACGCTCGTCTGCAAGGGGCCTTACACTTAGGACAACCGATTAATTAAAACTAATCTGTCTCGAGTTCTGTCTGTGAAAACTGTCGATTTCCCATCTATCTTGAATTAGGCCCTATTCACACGTCCGCAATCGCATGTATTCCGCAATTCTGCGGAATACATCCGGACCCATTGACTGTGAATGGGGCACGGAACGATGCGGAGAGCACACACTGTGCTCTCCGCATCAGTTTTTGCGGAGCGCGCCGCCGATCTTACGGCTGCAGCTCCGCAAAAAAGTAGAGCATGTCCTATCCTTGCCCGCAATTGCGGACAAGAATAGACATTTCTATGGGGCTGCCGGCCGGGTGTGTTTATGGAATTTGCGGATCCATTAACACTACGGACGTGTGAATAGGGCCTTAGGGTGGCATGCGTGTGAAATCAATGTTAGTTTTTCATTGGGGGGGGGGGGGGGGGCCCTTTTTCAGCCTATCTAGGTGCACTTTTTATTCATGAATTAATTGCAAAAATGTGTTCAATTTTAGTCCACTATAAGGGTGAGGGTGGTTCTGTGCATCTGCTTTATGTTGGGCCATGCAACAAGTTCCTTGAAATAGTCACATCGCCAGGTAGACGTACGTTTTTTCAAATAAACGTAATTGGGTGCAACTTTTTCCTTGGCACCTAATTTGTGAGCCGACCAACGAGTAGTTTCAATCACACAAAAAAAAAATATGAACATGAAAAATGACCCCCATTTTCTCCTAGCAACAATCAGTCTAAAATGGCCACCAATAGATGGCACCTGTGTCAGTTTTTTTTTTTCCCCCACTGATCCATTACAGCATAAGAAACTGATGAAGATAATACCATTTTAAACATGGACAGCACCTAGGCGTGAAATTTGTCCATAAGAATAAGACCATAAGGGGGTTTCCATAATTGCTATGGTTTTTAACAGATCTGATCGTGTAGCTGCTTACCTTATGTACATCTTTCTCATGCTCTTTCACTTTGGACTCTTCACAACATAAGGCTACTTTTACAGTTGCGTGAAAGTTTTCCGGTATTGAGTTCCGTCAAAAGGGCTCAATACCGGAAGAAAACGGATTTGTTTAATCCTAATGCATTCTGAATGGAGAGCAATCCGTTCAGTATGCATCAGGATGTCTTCAGTACAGTGCCTCGTACGGTATTTGGCCGGAGAAAATACCGCTGCATGCTGGGGTTTTTTCCGTCCAAAATTCCAGGCCACTTGCCGGATCCAGCATTATTTTCCATTAAAATGCATTAATACCGGATCCGGCACCAAGTGTTCCGCCAAAATGGGTCCGGATCAACATCTGTCTACAAATACTTTCTGTTTGCTAATGGGTTTCCGGCGACAGAACTGCCTGCCGGATCCTCACAACGCAAGTGTGAAAGTAGCCCAAGGCTAGTTTCAAATTACCGATTTCCTTCCCAGTATTGAGATCAGTCAGAGGATCTCAATACCGGAGGAAAACGCTTCAGTTTTTTCCCCCCATTCATTGTGAATAGAGACTGAACAGAACACACCAGAATGCATTCCGTTTCGTTGCGTTCACATGACGCACACAAGAGTGCTGCAAGCAGCGTTTGAGTACGTTATGGGATATAGTTGGCTTACAATGGATTTAGTAAGGGATCTGTCTTGTTCATTTGGGATATAATACAACCGGATCTGTTCTGAATGGATGCAGACGGTTGTATTATATACCAGGATGCGTTTTTGCTGAACCCATTACATATCCAGCAAAAAGGCAGATAAGCGAGAGTAGCCTTAACCAATCCCTCTGGTTGTTTCCATCCTGTATGTAGCACTTCCTGTTCAGGTAGCCAACCAAACCCATGATTCACTTGTGCCACACCTCCAGCCCCGCCCATAACACCCAGCAAAGTTATAGCTCCTCCCACCCAGCTAGTCACAGACACTCCCCCATCACTGTCCCCTACCATGGACATGATAGGAAATAAGAGCAGCATGGACAGTCATAACCACGGCCCAGAACAGGTATAGGAGAAAGGGGAGCGATAAAGGTAAAAAATACATTATAAAGTCACAGCTACCTCTGTAAAACATGTTTTTCTTCTGGCATCGAATACTTGAACATATAAAAGCCTTGATCCCACATTCAATAAAGACAAATTGCTCCAATCCATTAAAGAACAATCTACTTTTATCTTTTTTTTTTATAAAACATAGAAAAAGTGCAAAAATAGATTCTTCAGATACACAGATTTATATGCAACATCTAAAACCTCACTAATGTTTATATTTAAAAAATAAAATTTATACACAAAAAGATAAAAACCTTGCAGAATAGAGTGCAGTGAAGCCATCCATGTCCAGGTACGTGCTCCCCGACCTACTAGCTGGATGGGGCTGGGTACAGAAGAGCTAGATAGGTTCAACTGGGCGTTTAATGTCAATGGGAGTCCTCAAAGGGAACCCGTCACCAGTGACCTCCCTATCAAACTATTTCCATAGACATAGTTCAGGTTATACTTCTTAATATGCAAATTAGGCCTTTGGAGCAATGCGGGTGTCACCACTGCTCTTCTTGCAGCCAGTGCCTCCCTCACTGCTTTGATTGACAAGGTCAGGCAGCAAGGGTGGAGCCAGCCACAGAAAAGAGCAGTGCTTGGGTGCAACAAGAGCAGTGGTGACTCCCTCATTGCACCAAAGACCTAACTTGCATATTTAGGCTATATGCACACGACAGTTGTTTTTTGCTGTCCGCAAATCGCAGATCCGTCTCCCTTTTTTTTTTCACATCCACATCCGTTCCTTGTGTCCGCAAATTTTGTAGGTTGTGCTTCCGTGTGTCTTCCGTTTTTTTTTTCGGATCCGCAAAAAAAAAACCGGAAGGCTTGAAACAGTTCCTAAAGTACCTGTACAAGTGCCCTGGTTTCCAAGCAACCATCCGCAAAAAAAAAAAAAAAAACGGATGCGGATGACAAACGGATGGCTTCCGTTGGTCATCTGCATTTTTTGCGGACCCATTGACTTGTATGGGTCCGCAAACCGTTTTTTGCGGACAAGAATAGGACATGCCATATTTTTTTTGCGGCCGTGAAATGCGGACAGTGGACGCGGACAGGCAACGGAAGAGGCATCCGCATTTTTAACGGATCCATAGAAATGAATGGGAAACCATCGGATCCGCAAAAAAAAAAACTGAACGGAAGCCGCAAAAAACCACTGCCGTGTGCATGTAGGCTAAGAAGTAGTATAACTCCTGAACAGCATCTTGGATCAAAACAAATAAAGAAAGGGTTTTAAATCAGGTGAACCACATCTATGTGACTATGCAGTTTTATAGGGAGGTCACTGGTGACAGATTCCCTTAAGAGACAGCAGAGCATAATTAGCATTTTCTTAAAGGGGATTTTCAGGAATTACTTCTTGTTGAACTGTGGGGGAGGAGAATCCCTTTAAAGTTCATACATGAAGGGCTTATCTAAAATTCCTCAGATTTGTCCCTTCCATATAGGGGGCTTGTATGGAGAAGAGAACCATACCCCCCAGTCAGTCTCCTGGTTGGAGGCGACAAGTAATGTCGTGTGAACGTACCCTTAAGTCGCGCAACAAATAGGGCACAACTTCACCGCGACATTTGTCGCACGACAATTTTTCTAATGGGAGTCTATGGTGTCTCATTGCGACATGCTGCGACTGACGCTCGCAGAATACATCTTAACCCTGGGTTCAGACCTGAGCGTTCTTGAAACACGCGTTTGTCGCGCGTATTTTAGCGCGTATTTGCAAATAGGAAACGCACGTTCTTGTGATTGACACCACAGTAGTCAATCACAAAACGCGCGACAAACGCCCCAAAAAAAAAAAAGCTCAAGTACTTGTTTATGCGTCCGGCGTTTTACAGCGCGTTCAAACACGCTGTAAAACGCTCAAGTGAGAACCAGGGCCATAGGAAAGCATTGGTTTTCATGTGTTGAACGTTTTACAGCACGTTTGAACGCGCTGTAAAACGCTCAGGTGTGAACTTAGGGTAAATGGCTTCGCGACTGTCGCAGTATGTCACATGGCGATACCATAGACTCCCATTATAAAAATTGTCGCGCGACAAATGTAGTCATGTGACCGTACCCTAAATCTCCCCTCTATTTTTACGTCACAAGAACCTTGCATACACATTTTTATACAGGACATATATTTGGGCTCCATGCACACAGCAGAGTCTGATGCCGCAGCACATAGGAGTCGTACAGATTTAGGGTGCCAGAGCATGGCATCTGCATACAGCACCATATTACAGAAATACTTCTGTTTTACCTGACCATGTTTGCTCTGGAATGTGGGCACATAGGCCGGACCGAACATGGCCTCAGTGACCCAAAAATCACAGCATCAATAGTAACCAAGATGGTCCACTATACTCCTGTCTCTAGGGTGGAATACCTCCATAACATGACATCCAAGGCAGCATACTATATGAAATTTAAGTAACCCTTTTGCATACAGACCTATTTTAGGTAATATAGAAGTCTATGGGTGCCATAATATGTCTGAGCACCACACAATGTTATTCTGAGCCCTCTAAAAGTACTACAACAAAAATATGAAACCAAGTTTGGACCATCAACCTGGCCACTGTCATGTGAACCATTAAATGTTCTGATGGTCTGTTGAGCCTGAAGAAAGCACCCCTGAAGGGCCCCTTGCTTATGATTGTCCTCCATATATTTTTGTGTGCATAAACTGAGCCATTGAATGACAGTAAATAGCATTTTACCAGCTCTCCCATGGGTCGGGTCTATTGATTATGTACAATACAATAAGGGTAAAAACAACCCCCCCCAAAAAAAAAAAAAAAAAAAAAAGGCACAGCAGAGCTAAAACACATCAATACAACCACCTTCCATCACACCTCCGCTTCTCGGTTATAAAGTATGTGGTTGGCATGGAGAGGGTTGACCAGGGAAGAACATAGGCTGCTCTGCTTGGTTGTGAAACATCTAGGCCTGAAGTTGGCTTGACCGGTAGAGTCACCAGGTTGCGAGTTATTGGTGGGGTAAGAAGAGAGTCCGGTAAAGTGGTGTTTGGAGGGCGCATTCATGGCAGAGGTAAAGTTAGCAAAACAAGGGCTGGTGTCCAAAGCTGGAGAGGACCGTGGAGAAAACTTCATTTTACTCTCTGGAGTTCCCACCAGGCTGACAGACCTCTGGGACTTCACGTTACTCTTGTCGTCTAACATTTCAGAGACTTCAGTTGCGCGGCCGGAGTTATTTTCAACCTTCTTTTTCCTCTTCCGCCTGAAATTGCCATTATCAAACATCTTCTCACAGTTTGGATCTAGCGTCCAGTAATTCCCTTTACCTGTGGAAAACACAAGAAACTTTGTGAGAGACTGGAACACAAAACTCAAATTTTGCACAAGCAGCATTTTACAACTTTTTTCTCCCACCACTTCCGGAGAAAAGTAGATGGGACAGTCTACACCAGCAATGAGTCATGGCTGACAATTTTCTGGCACACACATTAAAGGGGGCATCCATCTTCAAATAACTCATTAGGGAATTGCGAGTTTGAGTAGTCCCCACCCAATCAGGACCCTCATCTATTAGCCAGAGTTGAAAGCAGCCATGAAGAGCAACCCCTACTCTTCAGGACCCACCATACATTACACCAACAACCCATTGATTCCAGTGTTCACACTGATTTTTTATTTTTCCTGAGGAGGACACAGCAGAGAAATGGAGAACCCTTCCTGCCAGGTTCCTGTATTGGGTTCATCTGTGATCAACTTTTACTCCAAAGTGGACATCCCTTTTAAAGGACATGCGTCACTAAAAATTAATCTGCCAGTTAAAACCAAATAGTGACTTTTTTGGCAAATCTGTTTTTTTTTTTCCCCCCCGATTGCAGATTTTTAAATTCCATTTCCTGGATATGATTATGGGGGCGGCCATCTTGTCTTAGCTGTTCTTAAATGGCATTTAGCAAGCATTAAGAAAATTGCTTTATGGCAGCCATCCAAACAGAATGCGTTCAGATCCGTTAGAAGCCGCCAATGCAGATTCCTTCACATCTGATGGAAAAACAGCCCAGCATAGCATACATGACACCGAAACGGACCCAGAGAGACAATGGGGGTCAGTCTTGCACCATTCCACTGTAAGGCCGCATTAACATCTGTTGCAAGCTGATCTGGCACAAATGCCTGATGAAACCTGGCATTTATCCAGGAAAGTAGCCGAACCACCGCCGGACCTCAGTACAGTCAGTGGGGATCCGGCAGTGAACTATAGTGTCCGTCAGGCTACTCTCTGCCGGAACAGCCTGCCGGATCTGCTGCCATAGATGTGAACAAATCCTAAACGAAAGCCACAATGCAGGTGTGAACAGAGCTTTACTCTCCTGGGCTCCATTAAAAAAAAAAAAAAAAAAAAAAAACACACACACACCACACATAAACGTGCATTTCACAGTTCCCACAGACTTTCTACCAACATGTAGAGCTGCCATCTTTTTAGCAAAAAATTCCACAAACTGCAAAAGCGCTGAAAAGCACCATGTGCGAGACCACAGGTTTTGCTGGCATTGTGCTGCACTTGTGTTTTTTGGTGGAAATTTTTGCAGTATAAACACGAGCTTCAGATGGTAGGGTAGCGGAAGGTTTATGGGAAATACGAAACACAGGAAACCAAAGCTTTTTTCGCTCCAGGCATCTTTTCAAAAACGCAGCATGCTGGAGCTTTTTGCATTGTTTTTCATGCATTTTCACATGACCTTCTTTGTAGGTGAAAAATACCTTGAAGAAAACACTAGGTCAACTAGCGAGCGTGCAAAAATTCTGTTAAAAAAGCAGTACAATTAGCAGATCTAAGGGGAAATTGATCAAAGGCCGATGTTTTACACCAGCCTTTGAAATTGTGCTGCTGGAACTTAGAAGCACTTAAGGGGTATTCCGGTTGGTACACGTTATCCCCCAGCCACAGGATAAGCGGGGACAACTTTAACATTACAAGAACGGAAGCCCCATACCCTCCACAGCTCCCCTAAAATAACCAGAGCAGCTGGTCGAACATGTGTGACTTCATTTCTATGGGAGTTCCGGAGATAGCATAGTATAGCGCTCACCCATCTCCAGAACTCCCA
Source organism: Bufotes viridis (assembly GCA_033119425.1). Lineage (NCBI taxonomy): Eukaryota > Metazoa > Chordata > Amphibia > Anura > Bufonidae > Bufotes > Bufotes viridis. Next base: position 29,338,810 of record CM065594.1, on the reverse strand, counting down.
TAGAAATGAATGGAGTGGCTGTGATTGTGAACTTGTGCGACCGGCCGCTCTGATCATTTTAGGGGAGCTGCAAAGGGCCCACCAATCTAATAGTTATCCCCTATCCTGTGATTAGGGATAGCTTGTACCAACCACAATACTTCTGTAACTTAGGGCGCATTCACACGACCGTGCCATGTTTTGCAAAACACAGATGCCATCTGTGTACGTTCTGCAATTTGTGGAACGCCTAATCTTGTCCGCAATTGTGCGGGGAGGGGGGAGTGCCAGGGCTGGGACTCCTGCCCTGGGAAAAATTTGCCAACGTTTACGCCTGGAAACAGGTGTAAAGGTTGGCGAGTTTCTTTGTCAGGTGCAAGGACTGCCATAGCTGCACATCTTTTCATAAATTATAGAGATCTTCGGACCGTGCAATAGGGGAAACAGAGAGGCGTCTTAGTAAATGTGCCCCAAGATTTGTTACTACTCCCAAAAAGTGAACTCTTTTTCCTATAGTATACAAGCACGACCACAGATGGTGGATTGCAGGATGGTCATAACCCATGGAAACGAGCAGTGTATAATGTGATGGGAAAATGAATCCAGCCAGCAAAGGAGGCAACATGGACAATCACAATACATTAAGTGTCTTGTATTCACTTTGTCTACATAAATGCCATTGTCTGAAGTCACACAACCCCTTTAAGATGTTTACTTGCCATCCTATGGAAAACAAATGATCATACATTGTATGAGGAGGAGTTTTAAGTAAAGTCAGCTCTGCTACATCGTATAAGTTTTGCGCACACAAATCTTACAGGTTGGTCCCGGAGACCCATAAACCCCTCCTCACCTGGGTCGCTGTCATCCCTGGCCACCTTCTTGAAGCACTCGTTGAGGGACAGGTTGTGTCGGATGGAGTTCTGCCAGCCAACTTTGCTTTTCCTATAGAAGGGAAAGTTGTCAGCGACATAATTGTAGATCTGGCTGAGGGTCAGCTTCTTCTCAGGGGTGTTCTGAAGAGCCATGGCGATTAAAGCCGAGTAGGAATAAGGAGGTCTCACTATCTGGATCAAGTCATCTTGGTTGGGATAAGTCAACCAGGGCAACTCTGCTGCCCCGAAACCGGTAGAATGGGTCAGGACTTGGGCTTGGCTGTTGGTGTAACTCACTGACAAATATCTGGAGTCATTGCAGTAAGAAGAAGAGTTCATGGCAGGACCTCCAAACCACCAACACGGGTTGGTATTTGGACCTGGATAATCCATTATACCATACCCTGGTGGGGTCTTCTGAGGCTGGTGCAGGTTCTGCTGACACAGATTGAAGTTGTCTCCGCAGTAGACTGCCATGTCCACCAATTCCTGTGCATAGAAGTATCCTGGCTGGGGACTGGATGAATGCTGCCCATAGGCACTCATACTGATTCCCTCTAAGTGCTGCTTCTTTAGGAAAGGGACTCCAACAGCTAAATGAGCTCCAAGCTGGGGGTTTGCATTGAAGTAGTGACCTTCTGCGCAGCCTGCAGACTATTTCCAATCAAGCTCCGAGTAGCTGAAACAGTTTGTAGTAATGAAGCCTGCACCGCCCCTGCCCTCCCCTAGATCTGAGCAGGACACGGCTCCTGGATTCACTGTCAGCAAGGATCTTATTTCCATGCAGTTCCTCCTACACCTTGGTCTCAGACTCATCAATGTATTGATAGGGGGAGTAATGTATGAATTGTTCTGCACCAGGAAAGTGAAGTCAGTTTCCCTGCTTTGTTGGAGGAGTAGGCGTTTGCTCAAATTTAAAGTGGTTCGCGCAGTGGTTGGCAGGTTGCATTTACTAAGGTTCGGACATATACCTGGAGCTACATTGTTAGGCCTCTTGCACACGACCGTATGTATTTTGCGCTCCGCAAATAAACGGATCCGCAAAAAATATGGATGACATCTGTGTGCATTCCATATTTTGCATAACTGAACAGCTGGCCACTAATAGAACAGTACTTTCCTTGTCTGGTATGCGAACAATAAGGCCTAATTCACACATCCGCAATCTACGTCCGCACCCGTTCCGCAAATTTGCGAAACGGGTGCGGACCCATTCATTTTGAATGGGGACATGAAGGATGCGGAGAGCACACACTGTGCTCTCCGCATCCGCATTTGCGGAGCGCGCTGCCGATCTTCCGGACAGCGGCTCCGCAAAAATATAGAGCATGTCCTATTCCTGCCCGCAATTGCGGACAAGTATAGGCATCTCTATAGGGCTGGTGGCAAAGTGTTTTGCGGATCTGCAAACTTGTGGATCCGCAAAACACTACGGACGTGTGAATAAGGCCCAATAGGACATGTTCTATGTTTTAGGGCTCATTCACACGAACTTATGGTTTTGCGGTCCGTTTTTCTGTTTTTGGTTTCAGTAGTGTTTCCGTATGGTTTCCATTTGTGATCCGATTTTTGCAGATCGGAAACAGAAGCATACAATAATGTTTTAACAGTAAGTACATTTAAAAATTGGGCTGGGCATAACATTTTCAGTACATGCTTCCGCAAAAACGGAACGGATACGGAAGACATACGGATGCATTTCGTTTTTTTTACGGCCCCATTGACTTAAATCGAGCCACGGAACATGATTTGCGTGCAATAATAGGACATGACTCAAAATGTAGCGGAACAGAAAAACGGAAATACGGAAACGGAATGCATACGGAGTACATTCATTTTATTTTGCGTACCCTTTGAAATAATTGGTTCCGTATACGGATGGTATACTGAACGCAAAAAAACAGCTGTATACGGAATGCAATAAATGTTCGTGTGAACGAGCCCTTAGCGGAACAGAAATATGGAAACAGAATGCACACGGAGTACCTTCCTTTTTTATGCGGACCCATTGAAATGAGAGGTTCCACATACAGTCCGCCAAATAAAACGTAACGGACACGGAAAGAAAATACGTTGTGCAAGAGGCCTTATCTAGATTTATCATTGCAACTTTTTGTAAAAAATAGCAAAAAAATTGCAAGTGTACTCCAGTACCCTTTGTAATAAATAGGACTAGACTGAAAAATCCAAGGTATTAAGTGTGACAAATTTAAAAAATTGCCGCACAAAAAAAAAAAATCACTTCAAACCAAGCAGACTTTAAAAAAAATGAAAGCGCAAAATGTTGCATCTTGATGCATTAATTTCAGTTTAAATGTCCCGGCCGTTCCGTGCATTGGGGACCGCAATCACGGGCAACATCCGTGTGGCTGCCGCAGACTGATCCAAACCCAGTCAATGAATGGGTCCGTGATCCGTCCGTTCAGCAAAAAAGTTGTGCATGCACTACTTTTTTGAGGTGCGGAGACACGGCCAGAAACACCAGGAAAACACTCTGTAGTTCTTCCGTGGGGTTCCGCTCTGTCCTTCCGCACCGCATCTCCCGGATCGCGGACCCATTCAAGTGATGTGGGATGCACGCGGCCGATGCTCATGTATTGCGGGCCTGCTGTATGCGGGCCGCGGTACGACCACGGTGGCACATGGTCGTGTGCATGAGCCCTAAGGCCCCTTTTTATATGGGCGAGTGTAATCCATGAGGTGAACGCATTGCACCCTCACTGAATCCGGACCCATTCACTTCAATGGGGCTGTGCAGATGACTCAGATGAGCGGTGATTTTCACGCATCACTTGTGCGTTGGGTGAAAATCGCAGCATGTTTTATATGCAGTATTCTACATAGAAATGAATGGGGCTACGTGAAAATCGTATAGCATCAGCAAGCAAGTGCGGATGCTATGCGATTTTCACGCATGGTTGCTAAGGAGATGATGTTAGTAAATTGATTAAAGATCCTTCTATCTTCATTCAGCAGGACCTGCGCTGACGTCACCGCCCTCACCACATGATCAAAGGTCCTTTGGTAAGTCCTCAAAGAAGAAGAAAGAAGACAATGCCGGCTGTGCAATCAAGTGGAAGAGGTGAGTTGTTGTTTTTTTTGTTTTTTTAACTCCTCAATCCACATTTTAGTAAGCATTCTGTATTGAGAATGCTATTATTTTCCTTTATAACCATGTTATCTGGGAAAATAATAATATCTGCACAACACTGAACCCAAACCCGAACTTCAGTGAAATAGTCAGGGTTCTGGGTACCACATTCAGTTTTTTCTCACGCACGTACGAAATGCATTGCACTCGTGCGGAAAAAACAACGTAATGCAATTGCAGACTAAGGCCTCTTGCACATGAACATTTTTTTTGGAAGTGTACGGGCCGTTTTTTGCGTATACAGACCCATTTATTTCAATGGGTCCACAAAAAAAACAGAAGTGTTTCCGTGTGCATTTCGTTTCCGTATTTCCATTTTTCAGTTCCATTAAAAGGTAGAACTTGTCCTATTCTTGTCCGCATCACGGACAAGGATAGTACTGTTCTATTAGGGGCCAGATGTTCCATTCCGCAAAACCATACATTTGTGTGCAATAAGCCTAAACTGACTGAAATTGCATCCCTACTTGCACGGGATTACCGCAATGCACCCTGAAAGCATCCGGCCCTCACCTGCAATGCCCATGTGAAAGGAACCTAAGACCTCTTTCACACGGCCGTAGGTGTCACGTGCATGTATTGTGGACCACATTTGTGGATCTGCAATACACGGGTACCGTTCCGTGGCCATTTTGCATCACGGAATTCCGCATTCATTTCAATGGGTCCGCAAATCCGGAGATACGGAACGGTGCGGAATGGAAAGACGGAATGGAACACTACGGAAGCAATACGGAGTATTCCGTGGGGTTCCGTTCCGTACTTCAGTCCTGCAAAAAGATAGAACATGTCCTATCTTTTTGCGGAACGGGCAGATCGCGGATCCATTCAAGTGAATGGGTCCGCGATCTGCTGCGGCTGCCCCACGGTCGGTCCCCGTGCATTGCGGGCTTCAATTTGCAACACGGGCATGGGACAACTACGGCCCTGTGAAAGAGGCCTTAGTGTGTGTATTCACACATCAGTGTTTTCGCATGGTCCATGGGTCAGTGGTTTTAGCGCAGATGCATGCTATTTTGTCCATGTTTACGGATCCATCACGCCCATTATAGTCTATGGGCCCATGAAAACCACGGATGCAGCATGAATGTCATCCGTGTTTCACAGATCATTAGGAAGAGATGCTTTGAAAATTATTTTTCAGCTGTGCAGCGTCAGTGAAACATGTATGGCACACGGACAGCAAAAAACACGGATCCTTCACTTACAGCTTTAGGCCTAATTCACACGTCCGCAAAATGGATCCGCATCCCATCCGCAATTTTGCGGAAGGGTTGCAGACCCATTCATTTCAAAGCGGCAGGAATGGATGTGGACAGCACACTATGTGATGACCGCATCCACATTTCCGCATCCGTGTTTCCGCATCCACGTTTCTGTTTCTGCCAAAAAATAGAACATGTCCTATTCTTGTCCGCAATTGCGGACAAGAAAAGGCATTCTCTATATAGTGCCAGCAATGTGCGGTCCGCAAAATGTGGAATGCACATTGCAGCCGTCCGTGTTTTGTGGATCTGTGTTTCCGTGTTTCCGCAAAACACACTACGGACGTGTGAATTAGGCTTTATTAGGGTCCATTCTCACGTCCGCAATTCTGTTCCGCATTTTGCGGAACGGAATTGCGGACCTATTAATTTCAATGGGGACAGACGATGTCCCGGCCGGGTCCGCAATTGCGGATCCGCACTTCCGGGTCCGTAATCGCGTTCCCGAAAAAAATAGAACATGTCCTATTCTTGTCCGCAATTGCGGACAAGAAAAGGCATTTTCTATGTAGTGCCAGCGATGTGCGGTCCGCAAATTGCAGAACGCACATCGCCGATGTCCGTGTTTTGCGGATCCGCAAAACACACACGGACATGTGAATGGACCCTAAGGCCTATTTCACACGTCCGTAGTGTTTATGGATCTGCAAATTGCGGATCCATAAACACACCCGGCCGGCAGCCACATAGAAATGTCTATTCTTGTCCGCAATTGCGGGCAAAAATATAGGACATGCTCTACTTTTTTGCGGAGCTGCGGCCGTAGGATCGGCGGCGCGCTCCGTAAAAACTGATTCAGAGAGCACAGTGTGTGCTCTCTGCATCGTTCCGTGCCCCATTTACAGTCAATGGGTCCGCATGTATTCCGCAGAATTGCGGAATACATGCGGACGACATTGCGGACGTGTGAATAAGGCCTCTTGCACACGACAGTATTTTGCGGACCGTATACTGGCAGTTTTTTCAGTTCAGTATACTGACAGTATACTGAACCATTCACTTCAATGGGTCTTCAAAAAATACTGAAGTGTCTCCGTATGCCTTCCGTTTCCGTTTTTCTGTTCCGTTTATTAAATATAGACCATGTCCTATTCTTGTCCGCAAATCACGTTCAGTGGCTCCATTCAAGTCAATGGGTCCGCAAAAAAAACGGAAAGCATACGGAAAGGCATCCGTATGTCTTCCGTATCCGTTCCGTTTTTGCTGAACAATCTATTGAAAATTTTAAGCCCAGCCTAATTTTTATTATGGAATTACTGTATACTGTATATACCATACGGAAAAACGGAACGGAAAAACGGAACCGAAACGGAAACACAAAGGAAGCAAAAAACGGAAAAACAGATCCGATAAAAACGGACCGCAAAATACTGAAAAAGCCATACGGTCGTGTGCAAGAGGCCTAAAGGAGGGATCACTGACCACCTTCTCACGGGTTTAGGCCTCGTCCACATTTCCGTTTGACATGCTTGTTTCATCCATGAAGATGTCCGTGAAGAATCCATGTTTGGTCCACGTGTCTGTGTTTTTCGCATAAAACTTCGTTCTAAAATGAGGAGGAGCAGGAGCTCTGTACAGTATTAGAATGTATTGGCTCTGATGAGCCAAAGTTATTGCTTCGCGAAGTCTAGCTTCATAAATTCATTTGTACTGTAAAAAAACATTTCCCGAACTCGGGTTCGGTTCCAAGGTACCACTTCACGAAGCAATAACTTCGGCTCATACATTCTCCTGCTCCGTACAGTATTAGAACGAAGTTTTATGCGAATCGACTTCGGATGTTTCCTCTGAAGTCGATTCGGTCATCCCTAGTCATTTACTATTATTTTTATGCCAATTTTTGGTGTCAAAAAAGTCACAATACCCTATTTGGGAACTTTTTAAATACCAAGAGACAGTATTATCTCACATGGGTGTTTTCATGGCATTCTGGCTATGTGGGAGTGGAAGGAGCGTGACGCGGCTGGACCAAGGCCGGAACATCAGCCTCCACAAATGTACTATTTATCCCTGGAAACAGGGGTAAATGTTGGCGAAAAAATACTCCAGTCAGGCTCTGGAATAGCTTTTACGGAGTGGTGTCAGTCTTTGTAAATGACCCCCTCAGACATTAATGGGCATGTTTGGTCTGTATCACGAACTAAAGTAGTGCATGCACCTGTGATTTTTCCACTGACCCACTGTCCATGGAAAACCAGTGTGAATAAGTTATTTAAAATCGATAGGTACATGTGTTGTTAGTGGAGAAAATGGACAACACATGTTCATTATTTATGGAAGTTTGAACCAAGCTAAAGCCTCATTCACACATCAGTGTTTTGGTCAGTGATTTCCATCAGTGATTGTGAGCCAAAGGGCTCATGCACACGACCGTGTGCTGGCCGGGCCCATGCTGTGGACCACAAATTGCGGTCCGCAATGCACGGGCACCGACCGTGGAGCTGCTGCATGTGGATCGCGGACCCATTAACTTGCATGGGGTCTTCAATCCGTATCCGACAGTCCCCACTGCATGCACTACTTTTTTGCAGTGTGGAGGCAAGGACAGAAAACCTATGGAAGCACTCCATATTGTTTCTGTGGGCTTCAGATCTGTGCCTCCGTTCCGCACCGCATGTCCCAGATTGCGGACCCTTTCAAGTGAATGGGTCAGCATCCGTGATGCAGGGTGTACACGGGGTGCACACAGCCGGCGCCAGTGTATTGCGGACCCGCTGTATTTGGGCCGCAATACGGCCACAGCAGGGCAACAGCCCAAAACCAGAATTGAATGCTACACAGAGGTAAGGTATAAGGGCTCATGCACACAAACGTATTTTGTCTCCGTGTCTGTTCTGTTTTTTTGATAGTATGTGGACCCATTCGTTTCAACAGGTTCTCAAAAAAACTATCCACATTCCTATGTCCATTCCGTAGCCTGCAAAAAAGATAGAACATGTCCTATTCTTGTGTGTTTAGTGGACAAGGATAGGCATTGTTACAATGGATCTGAAAAAAGAACGGATGCAATACAGATGTCACACTGACATCATCCATATTTTTTGCGGATCCGTGTTTGCATGAACCCTAAGGCCTCTTTCACATGAGCGTCATGTTTGACGCCCGGATAAGAGACGGCTGCGTTGCGGGAAAATGCTCAATTTTTCCGCACGTGTGCAAACTGTTGTAATGAGTTTTGCACGCGCGTGCGAAAAATCGGCATGTTTGGTACCCAGAACCGAAGCCGGACTTCATCACTGAAGTCTGGTTTCGGGTTCAGTATTCTGTATATTTTATTATTTTCCCTTATAACATGGTTATAAGGGAAAATATTAGCATTCTCACTACAGAATTCTTAGTAAAATGTGCATTAAGGGGTTAAAAATAAAAATAATAAACTCACCTTATCCACTTGATCGCGTAGTTGCTGATCTTTTTTTCTCTTCTTCTAGCATTAGCTGCCGGGTAAAGGACCTGTGATGACGTCACTGCGCTCAATCACGTGGTCCAATTACATGGTCCATTACCATGGTGATGGACCATGTGATTGGACCATGTGATGTGACGTCACCACAGGTCCTTTAGCTGTCAGCTAATGCTTGAAGAAGAGAGAAGAGATCGGCAACTACGCGATCAAGTGGATAAGGTGAGTTTATTTTTTATATTTTTAACCCCTTAATGCACATTTTACTAAGCATTCTGTAGTGAGAATGCTATTATTTTCCCTTATAACCATGTTATAAGGGAAAATAATAAAGATCTGGTCCCGTCTCTTAGCAACCTTGCAGGAAAATCACACTCTATCCGCACTTGATTGCGGATGCTTGCGATTTTCACGCAGCCCCATTCACTTCTATGGGGCCTGCGTTGCGTGAAAAACGTACAATATAGAACATGCTGCGATTTTCACGCAACGCAGAAGTGATGTGTGAAAATCGCCGCTCATGTGCATAGCCCCATAGAAATGAATGGGTCCGGATTCAGTGCGGGTGCAATACGTCCATGTCACACATTGCACCCGTGTGGAAAACTCGCCCGTGTGAAAGGGGCCTAAGGGAAAGATCTGCACATGTTCTGTATTTAGAGCTGCACTTGGTTTTGGCTCAAAATCACTGATAGAAATAACTGATTTATCAAGACAGACTTTGCAATTTTGTTGTTTTAGAGTGTCTGCTTGATTTAAAGCCAGTTTTTTCACAGTAAATTTACAAAATGTTGCAAGTCAGTTTTTTTCTGTTGCATGAAATACCTATTGTTATTTTCAGTTTTAAAGGGCTATTTCAGTTATAACAAGTGATAACTGTTTCCACAAAATAGGGGATAACTATCAGATTGGTGGGGGTCCTACTAAGGATGAGAATGGGGGCCCTGTACCCTGTGGAGCTCCCCTGAAATGGACGAAGCGTTTGGTTGGCTATCTCCGGCGCTCCCATAGAAATGATAGGCGCGCATTTCCAACCAGTTGTTCCTTCCATTTCAGTACAGGGCACCCGTTCTCATGAAATCTGCCTTCCAAAAACCATAAGGCGTTCCTTTCCCTCTGTGCCCTGCTGTGTGCCCATACAGCAGTTTAGGTCCACAGATGGGGTGTTTCTGTAAACAACAGAATAAGGGCAATAAATATAGAGTTTTGTTTGGCTGTTAATCCTTGCTTTGTTACTGGAAAAAATGGATTAAAATGAAAAAGGGGTTAAGAAAGTTTGTTAAATCAGTTTTGAATACCATGAGGGCCATTTATAGGTGGTTTCTATTATGTAAGCCTCACAAAGTGACTTCAGACCTGAACTGGTCCTTGAAAAGTGGGTTTTGGAAATTTTCAGATAAATGTCAAGATTTGCTTCTAAACTTCTAAGCCTTGTAACGTCCCCAAAAAAGGAAAATGTCATTTACAAAATGATCCAAACATGAAGTAAACATATGGGAAATGTAAAGTAATAACTATTTTAGGAGGTATCACTATCTGTTTTAAAAGCAGAGACATTGAAATTTTGAAAATTGCAAAATGTTCAAAACTTTAGGTAAATTTAGTATTTTTTTTTATAAATAAAAAAGAAATACTTTGACTCAAATTTACCACTGTCAGGAAGTACAATATGTGAAGGGAAAACATTCTCAGAATAGCTTGGATAAATAAAAGCGTTTTAAAGTTATCACCACATAAAGTGACACATGTCAAGTTTGCAAAAAATGGCCTGGTCCTTAAGGTGAAAAGCAGCAGGCTCCTGAAGGGGTTAAATAACCAGAACTCCCAGCATTGCTCTGCCTCTCCCCCTTCATTTACCTCTCCTCATGTAGCAGACCTCACCACAGCCTCTTTCCCCAGGACTTCTCCTCTTCACTGCCCTCCACTCCTGCACTGGTCACATGATGGTGACATGATCCCAGGTCCTTCTCAACCACTGCCTGTTTTACTGATCACATGACCTGTGATGTCATCACAGGTCCTTCAGCATTTCCAGTGCATTAGATTCAATTGTATTGCTGTCCTGAGGATGGCAATATAGTTGTATCTAGCAGGCAGGACATTTGGGGCCTGGGACAAAACATCAGGGGCCCAGGCCGTGAATGTTTTAACCTAGCAGCACCCCTGGTGTGCAGGCAGCCTAAAGATCTTCCAGATTTATCACAGGGACTCAGGCTGGCTGATAAAAGAGCTGCAGGATAGACGTTTTACCTAACTCTGTACTAAGCATTGGTTGGCTTACTATGGGACATAATTCTAGTGAAATTTTTCCACACGTTGGCTCGAATTTACGAATTATGAATCAGATATGACAAAAATAAAAATCCAGTGCACCTAGCTCCCCAGAGGGCACGACTTACTGGGAAAGGGGTAAGGCTGAGCTCCAAAGGGGCATGAACTAAGTTGTAATACTCTTCTTATTTTACGTTACTTTCACATCTGCCGCCAACTGTTTCGGCAGAGAATGCCGGGAATTAGCTGGACAAAAACAGCTCAGTGCAGGGGGTTTTGTCCAGCCGATTCCTGGCATTCTTACCAGTTAGCGGCGAGATCTCAGCAAGACCCCATTATAGTCAATGGGGTCTGGCAGGCAAGTGGCAGTATCTGACAATGCCGGATCCGGAGAACTCCACCAGGCTAGGGCTGCAGCTATCATTTTTTTTAGTAATCAAGTAATCGAGTACTCTAATAAGAAAAACCTTTTTAAAATAACGTATTGCTTTATAAAAACAATATTTTTATTTCTTACAGTGGTATACCAAATAATTGCACACACAAAAGGCTTCTTCACAGCTGCAATATGCAATGTCAGAACAACAGCCAGCCGGAATGTACCATATCGGGTATAGCTGAATACTGCCATTGACTGTAATGGGGTTCCGCCTTGTTACAGCATTCAAGCTGGGTTTTGGACAATACCCAACATGTATGCCGTAACATGGCCAGATGGCCTTGGACCACATCATAGTCAATGAGAGCATAAAGATGGACCCCCCCCCCCCATGCTGCAAGCCCGCAATCAGACCCCCATGCCACCATGATCAGACCCCCAGACTGCCATCATCAGACCCTCCGTTGCTACAATCAGAGCCAGACCCCCATGCCATCCATTGCCATGCCCCCACTCCCCCAGTGCCCCCATTTCAACCATTGCCATGTGATGTCCCCCTCTGCCATTAGATCAGCCCCTCCATGCCATGTCCCCCACTCCCCGGTGCCATCAGCCCCTCCATGCCATCCATTGCCATATAGCACTCCCCCAATGCCATCAGCCCCTGCTGCCCCTCCATGTCATCCATTGCTATATAGCACTCCCCCAGTGCTATCAGCACCCTCCATGCCATCCATTCCCAATTGCCATGTCCCCCACTCCCCCAGTGCCATCAGATCAGTCCCTCCATGCCATGTCCCCCACTTCCCCAGTGCCTTCATGCCATCCATTGCCAATTGCCATGTCCCCCACTCCCCCAGTGCCTCCATGCCATCCATTGCCAATTGTCATGTCCCCTACTCCCTCAGTGCCATCAGATCAGCCCCTCCATGCCATGTCCCCCAGCATCATCAGCCCCTCCATGGCAGCACCATCAGCCTCTTCAAATCACCAACCCCCCCCCCCCCTCCCAGCAGATTCGGGCCTCTGCTAACTCTATACTTACCTTTCCTGGCAGTGCTCATCTGGCTGACATGGAGTCCGCAGGAGACGGACCGCGTCTTTTTCCCAACATGCACTGGGAGGGACCTGACATCACACACAGCGTCAGGCAGAGAGCTGATTAGTGGCCCTGGTCAGTGCAGCGCGGTGCCGACGGGAGGGAAATTGCATTGAGGATTTTTTTGTATCGATTACATTGAGTCATTGTTGCAGCCCTACACCAGGCTGTTCTCTACCAGAACAGCCTGCCAGAGAGCTCTGCTGCAGTTGTGAAACTAACCTACTTTCATATCTGCGTTTTACTTTCCGGTTTTGAGATCCGTCAGAAAATCTCAAAAACGGAGGAAAACGCTTCAGGTTTGTCCCCATTCATTATCAATGGGGACAAAAACGGAACAAACCAGAACGGAGTGCACCAGAATGCATTCCGTTCCGGTTTGTTGCGTTCCCATGCTAGACAAAAAACTACTGCAGCGTTTTTTTGTGTAGCATGGGAAACTGAACATGTCGGCATCAAAAACCATGTAAGGGTGCTTTCATACTAGGGTTTTTGCTGGATCCGGCAGGATTCAGGAAAAACGCTTCCGTTACTGATAATACAACTATCTACATTGGAACAGGTGCTTCAAAGTGATGGTGCTCATTCTGAACAACATAAATCTGTTTCCCTTCTATTACAAGGCTGTCTGCAGCCACCACCAGGGGGAGCTCAGTGCATAGGAATGTATACAACTACCAGGAAAGCTGTAATAATCTCTTTGCATTGAGCTCCCCCTAGTGGCAGCTGCATGAAAATGCATTGTGTTCACACGGGAACGTGAAGAACAAGTTCTGTGTCGGCTCCCCCTGCCCCCGGGCTCCACAGCAGTCCCATGATCTGCCTCTATTGCATGTATGCCACTTCTTGTGGGGCAGATATTAAATCTGCAGCATGTCGATTTATGCTTCAGATTTCTGTCACGGATTTAACCCTTTGCAATGTGAAAGGTGGAATCTGAAGCAAATTGAAAGGATTTCTGTACTGAAATCTGTAACAAGTTTGACACAGTTTGTTGTGGATTTTGCTGCTACATATTTCGGCCAGATAAGCATTGGATTTTCAGCTACAGAAAATCCTCAGCAGAGGCACCACGCAGAGATAAGACATGGCCAAAAGAAGTCGCCATGGCTGTCTGGGCCGAAGGGAGAACATCAGGAAAGAGATCATGTATAATCAGAGGAAAGGTCACTGGAAGTAAAAGGTATATAATGCTATATGCTCCAGTATGTGATAGCGCTCCACTGGCAAAAGACATATCCATTGATTTTAACTGATTGACAGACATATTCACAGATGAGAGCTTCAGTGCCAGACAGTTGCGGACTGGCCATAGACCCGACAGGGAAATTTCCTTGTGGGCTGACGCCCCAGATAGCCACCTGAGCCCTTCTCACGGCCACCAGCTGATACATAATCTCATGCTCTCAGTATTAATTCATGGTAGGAGCATCAGGTACTTATGCCCTTGACCAGCAGCTGTAGGTGCGCTCCTGACAGGGCTGCACCGCGTGGTCAGGCGATCGCCTCAGGCGGCGCGGCCTTGGTGACAAGTTGGGGGTGGCAGCGGCAAGTCAGCAGGAGTGGATATGAGCACTTTCATTGTGGAAGCGCTCATCTCTATATTCATCTGTATCGCCGTCCTCAGGACAGCGATACAGATGGATGCTGCGGGGCAGGGGAGAGGCATCTCCCTTTTTTGTTTCTATCTGAGGCCGGTGCAGGCAGCGCGATTATGTCATCGCGCTGCCTGAGCCGTACATTGCGGGACACAAGCCGGAAGAGGCCTGAATCACATTGCTGCCAGCCTCATGGAGGTAAGAATGAGTGTTTATTTTTTTTTATGACACACAATGCAGAGAGGAGCGCTATGGGGGCATCTAGGGCACTCCTTTCTGGCACATTATTGGGGAAGCACTATGTGGGCACAAAAGTATTTTAATTGGGGCATCTAGGGGAATTTCTTACTGGCACATTTTTGGGTGGCACTTCTGGGGGCACAAAAGTGGTATTTTATATGGGGGCATCTAGGGACACTCTATAATGGCACATTATTGGTGGGCACTATTTGAGCACAAAAGTGGTATTTTATATGAAGGGGCACATTATTGGAGGGCACAAAAGTGGTATTTTATATGGTGGCCACTATGGGGAAGGGGGGAGAGGAACATTATGGGGGCATCTACTGAGGGAACAAAGAAGGGGTATTTTATATGGGGGCTCTGTATGGGGCATTTTATACTGGGACACATTATGGGGGGTACTATGGGGAAAGAGGAGCACTATGAGGGCATCTACAGGGGTATTATATAGGGGCATTTTATACTGGCACACATTATGGGGGAACTATGGGGACAGTAGCTCAACTAAAAGGGGGTATTTTTAGCGATGGCACACATGATAAGGGGCATTTTTTGTTCTGGTCCTCATTTTAAGGGGGCATTTTTCTACTGTCACATGATAAGGAGAATTATTACTACCATGGGGGCATTTTGGTGGGCTTTATTACTACTGGGAGACTGTTTCAAGGCTAGGTGCACCCCTGGCTCCTGAATTCAGTTGTATCGCTGTCCTCAGGACAATGATACAGTTAAGTACTCCAAGTGTATTTTGTGCTGCATTTGGAGTATTGCTGGTCCCATCTACTTGTGTTGTCCAACGGTCTGTCAATTTTGATCCACTTACAGCATGGGGCCTCTTTTAGGTTTTTTCCAGGGCTACTTTAAACTTCCAGTCTGCCCTTGGTGCCAGAAGAAGGCACTTCTGGAATTAAGTACATAGGTTATAGCGCCACCCATTGTGTAGTGGACGGAGCTGGTTACTGCAACACTGATCCCATTGAAGTGAATTAGAGCCCATCTAGTATACAATGAGTGGAGCTATGTATGTAGTTCTGGGGCCCACTTCTGATGGCCTATTCTGAGGATAGGCCATCAATATCAAAATACGGGACAACTATTTTTTTTTACTCACATTGCTGCAGCTTTTGGAGCCACAGTTTTTTTTTTTTAAATCTTTAGATCGGCACATGGCTATTTGTTGCAGTTTTGCTGCTATTTTTCCCTTTGTCTTTTCTATCTATGATTTTATATTGTTGATTAGGTTACGTTCACATCTGCAACAGAAGTTCCGATAAGTTGCAGATTTTGGCACTGAAAAAAGGACGAAACACCCCTGCATGTTGTCCAGAAGAATGTCGGTATTTATACTGGAAACCCGACAGACAGCATTATAGTCAAAGGGATCTATCGGCCGCCGGCGGTGTCCAGCATGTGCTGCATCAGGCGATCCAGTGGTCTATTGAAAAGAAGCAGTGTCCAGTAGTCTATGCCAGAACAGAATATCGGAACTGCTCCTCATGTGTGACTTCAGCAGCAGTATTAGTTGTAAAATGTTTCTCCTCAGGTTTATTACTGAGATACATCGCCACCTAGTGGAAATGTAGAAGTTTACGCGATATATTCTGTCTGTGATGTAGGAGTTAGTCTCTGTGCACATCACATACAGTGCACTCCCAAAGTCTTCAGACTCTTTCACTTTTTTTTTATATTTTGTTACTGTATGTTGCAGCCTTGTGCTAAAATATGAAAAAGTTTAAGTGTTTCCCCATCATTCTGCACTCAGTCCCCCATAATGACAAAATGAAAACAAAATGTTAGAAATCTTTGCTAATTTATCGAAAATATAATACTAAAATCTTGCATTGAAATAAGTATTCAGACCTTTTACTCAGGACTTAGTTGAAGCTCCTTTGGCAGCGATTACAGCCTCCGGTCTTCTTGGGTGTGATGACACAAGGTTTGCACACCTGGATTTGGGTATTTCCTGCCATTCTTCTCTGCAGATCCTCTCAAGCTCTGTCAGGTTGGATGGGGACTGTCGGTGGACAGACATTTTAGAAACATAGAATGTGTCGGCAGATAAGAACCATTTGGCCCATCTAGTCTGCCCAATATGCTGAATACTATGGATAGCCCCAGGCCCTATCTTATATGAAGGATAGCCTTATGCCTATCCCATGCATGCTTAAACTCCTTCACTGTATTTGCAGCTACCACTTCTGCAGGAAGGCTATTCCATGCGTCCACTACTCTCTCAGTAAAGTAATACTTCCTGATATTACTTTTAAACCTTTGCCCCTCTAATTTAAAACTATGTCCTCTTGTAGCAGTTTTTCTTCTTTTAAATATCCTCTCCTCTTTTACCGTGATGATTCCCTTTATGTATTTAAAAGTTTCTATCATATCCCCTCTGTCTCTTCTTACTTCCAAGCTATACATGTTAAGGTCCTTTAGGCCCCTTTCACACGGCCGTCATGTTTGACACCCGGATTGAATGCGGGTGCTTGGCGGAAAAATGCGCGATTTTTCCGCGTGTGCAAACTTTTGTAATGCGTTTTGCACGCGCGTTGGAAAAATCGCCATGTTTGGTACCCAGACCCGAAGCCGAACTTCATCACTGAAGTCCGGTTTTGGGTTGAGTATTCTGGAGATTTTATTATTTTCCCTTATAACATGGTTATAAGGGAAAATAATAGCTTTCTCAATACAGAATGCTTAGTAAAATGTTGATTAAGGGGTTAAAAATAAAAAAACTTAACTTACCTTAGCCCAAAGCTTCTCAATTATTTTCTGTCATGCCCCCCCTAGAAAGAAGAAAACATTTTGCGCCCCCCCCCCCCGCTGTGTCCCGCTCTACACTCTGCTCAGGCGGCGCGATGACGTCATCGCGCCGCCTGAACCGCTCTGATAGGCTGCTGGAAAGTATTGGGGAGCACAGTGGACACAGTATTGGGGGTGGCAGGATGGGGTGTTGAGAAGGTGGGAGGAGGATAGAAAAGTAGGAAAGTAAGTCTGTTTGTAGGGTTGAGCGGACCCGTGGATGTTCAGGTTCGCCGGGTTCGGCCGAACTTTGGGTCAAAGTTCGGGTTCGGGATCCGAACTTGACCTGGACTCGAACCCGAACCCCATTGAAGTGAATGGGGAGGCGAACTTTGATGCACTAAAATGGCTGTAAAATAGTCATAGTGAGGGCTAGAGTGCTTCAAAAGGAAGCAAAATGGGGGTAAGAGCAGGACAATTCCGCTGCAAACAAATGTGGATAGGAAAATTATGTAAAATAACATAGAATATAAAAATTAAAAAAAATAATCATCTTGAACTAGGAGGCGGAGGTCAAAGTGGAGTAGGAGGTTGAGGAGGCGGTGGACGTGGCGGCGTAGGTGGACGCGGCGGTGGAGGAGGAGGCGGTAGCAAACACTGTTTTAGTTTATTTATTTATTATAAATTTGGGAAGATCCCAGAACATTGGGAACTAGAAAAGAGAATGCAAAGAGAAAGTGCGCTGGAGTATATCAACGGCTGGTTAGTGCCGATATACTTGTCTACTCTGCACAAGGTACGGACAAGCCCTGTGGAATCCATGCCTAGTTCATTTTAATGAACGTGAGCTTGTCCACGTTAGCTGTGGACAGGCGGCTGTGCTTGTCTGTGATAACGCCCCCTGCCATGCTAAACACACGTTCAGACAATACACTGGCTGCAGGGCAGGCCAGCACCTCCAAGGCGTAAAGGGCAAGCCCAGGCCATGTGCCCAATTTGAAGACCCAGAAGTTGAATGGGGCAGACCCATCAGTCAGTACGTGGAGGCGTGTGCACATGTACTGTTCCACCATGTTGCTGAAATGCTGCCTACTGCTAAGACGTTCCATATCAGCTGGTGGTGCTGGTTGTTGTGGTGTGCTGACAAAGCTTTTCCACATTCAGCCATGCTAACCCTGCCTTCTGAGGTGCTGGCGGTGCCCCAGCTGCATTGGCGACTTCTTCCTCCACTGCTTTCGCCCTGTGCTTCCACTGAGCCCCCTCTGTCAGTTGGGAATGCCATCAGCAGCGCGTCTACCAGCGTGCGCTTGTACTCGCGCATCTTCCTATCACGCTCCAGTCACGGAATTAAGGACGGCACTTTGTCCTTGTGGCGGGGATCCAGCAGGGTGGCCACTCAATTATCAGCACTGGTTAATCTGTGGGAGGTGTATCGTCTGTGTCCTCTGTATTCCCATCAGCCACACTCAAGTGATGGCCATGAGCTGCTTTGGGTGCCACCCTGCTGTAAACACGGTTCCTCCTCATCCTCCTCCAGAACTGTGCCGTGCCTGGACAATTAAATATCTGGCTTCCGTTGGTGCAGGAACCCACCCTCCAAGCCACTTGTGAATGACTGGCCTGATAACGGTGGAAATAATCCCTCTTCCTCCTCCTCTTCCTCCTGTGCCACATTCTCTTCCATCATCGCCCAACCATTTTTTCAAGGAGACATAGAGGTGGTATTGTAAAACTGATAACGATGTCATCGGCACTGGCCATGTTGGTGAAGTACTCAAAACAGGGCACACAGGTCCCTCATGGAGGCCCACTAGTTGGTAGTGAAGTGGTGCAGAGTGACTCACATGTGTGTGCTACAGCTGAAACTCCACTATCGCCTGCTTCTGCTTTGCACAGTCTCTCTAGCATCTGCAAGGTGGAGTTCCACTTTGTGGGCATGTCGCATGTGAGACGGTGAGTGGGAAGGCCGAAGTTACGCTGCAGCGCAGACAGGCGAGCAGCAGCAAGGTGAGAACGCCGAAAGTGCCCAGAGACGGCCCACACTTTCTGCAGCAGCTCTGACATATCGGGGTAATTTTTCAGGAACCTCTGCACTACCAAATTCAGCACATGCACCAGGCAAGGGATGTGCGTCAAACGAGCTAGGCCCAGGGCTGAGATTTTGCCCGTTATCGCACACCACCAGGCCGGGCTTGAGGCTCAGTGGCACCAACCACTCATCGGTCTGTTGTTCCATGTCCGTCCACAGCTCCTGTGCGGTGTGGGGTTTTTCCCCCAAACAGATGAGTTTCAAAACAGCCTGCTATCGTTTCCCCCTGGCTGAGCTGAAGTTGGTGGTGCAGGTGTTACGCTGACCAGATGAGGAGGTGGTAGAGGAGGAAGCAGATTAGGAGGAGGAGGCAACAGGAGGCAAAGAGAAACATCCTGTAATCCTCGATGGCGGAAGGACATGCGCCAAACTGCTATCCGCCTCACACCCAGCCGCCACTGCATTTACCCAGTGTGCAGTTAGGGAGATATAACGTCCCTGCCCGTGCTTACTGGTCCACGTATCGGTGGTTATGTGGACTTTGCCAAAGATGGCGTTGCACAGTGCACACCTATTTTGTCCGCCACTTGGTTGTGGAGGGCAGGGATGGCTCACCTGGAAGTAGTGACGGCTAAGAACCACTGTACTGTGGGACAGCCACCGCCATAGGGTTTTTAAAAGTCTCCGTCTCCACCATACGGAATGACAGCATTTTAAAGGCCAGGAATTTTGAAATGCTGGCATTCAGGGCCGGGGATCGCGGGTGGGTAGAGTACTTCCTCTTCTCTCCAGTGTTTGGGGGATGGACAGCTGAATGCTTCAATGGGACAGTGTGGAGATGCTGGGTGACGGTGGTGGAAGTGGTGGCGTTGCTGCCACATCCTCTGTTTGCGGGGTGGCTGGTGCCACTGTCACTCCAGAGGGGGAGGAAGAGGCCGAGACTGCAGCAGAAGAGGGAGCAAGAGGAGTCTGAGACCTTTCGTGGTTTTTGAGGTGTCTACTCCACTGCAGCTTGTGCTTTGCATGTAGATGCCTGGTCATGCAGGTTGTGCTCAGGTTTAGAACGTTTATGCCTCGCTTCAGTCTCTGATTGCACAACTTCATCAGCACATTGTCTGAAGAACTGCCACGGCAGGGAACTCCTTGGAACTGGCTTTGTTGTGCTCAGTCCCTGGGTGCGGTGGGCAGTAGAAGGCGTACCGGCTAGGGGACAGCCACTCTGCTTTTGCACTCTGCTCAACTTTTGTTGTGCAGCTGGCGCTGTGTGACCAACGCCTCTTCCTTTGATTCTCACACGTCACTCGCATGACCTTGATTCCATGTGGGGTCTAGGACCTCATCATCCTCCACATCATCTTCCACCCAGTCTTCACCCTTGGCCTCCTTGTCGGTCTGCACACTGCAGAAAGCCGCAGCAGTTGGCACCTCTGTTTCTTCATCATCGGAGACGTGCTGTGGTGGTCTTCTCATGTCCACATCCAGAAAAATAAGTCGTTGGGCATCAGTACACTCAATCTCTTCCATTTCTGGGGCAGGGCTAGGTGGATAGCCGATAGAAACCCTGCCAGCAGAGTCATCAAAAAAGCATAAGAGACTGCTGCATAACTTGGGGCTCAGACTGCTTGCCTGATTTGAAAGGGGGTGAGGTGAAAGACAGATGCCCATGGGCTGCAGGTGCCAACTCTGTGCTTTCAGCAGGGGACCGGGTGGGAGACAATGTGAAGGAACTGGAGGCACTTTCAGCCACCCAATCTACTACCACCTCTACTTGTTCTGGCATCACCATTCGTACACCGGTATTCAGGCCTACAAAATAATGCTGACCGTTCTGTCGTCTACGTGCACCCGAGGAAGGTGTTTCATTTGGGATTGTAG
Organism: Bufotes viridis; assembly: GCA_033119425.1. Lineage (NCBI taxonomy): Eukaryota > Metazoa > Chordata > Amphibia > Anura > Bufonidae > Bufotes > Bufotes viridis. The sequence goes on along the minus strand of CM065594.1, from coordinate 29,317,904 downwards.
CTGGCACAGATCGACCACGTCAATGTCCTCTCCCTGCAACAAGAGCCCCACCAACACCAGCAGCACCACGACCAGGGCCACGCCCATTATTTGATGCTCTCCTCATTCTTTGAGGTCACCCACCGAACTAACAGATGGATTAACTAGATTTATTTCCATGTCACGTATGTGCAGCGTGCCAGACCGCAGGGGAAAACCTGTGAGGCTACGTTGGGCCGATGGAGATAATAGTTCATTTTGGTTACTCACGGTTAGCAGACGCCTCCCTGGGTCGGCAGTGAAGTGATGAGGAAGACAGAACAAAATCCTCCGGGGCACTCTCGGATGCAGGGAACACCAGCCAGATGTTGGTTGAGGTGTCTTTGATGATACTTGGTGTTTAGGGTTCTTTGGTGGCTGGGCCCCTGTGTTCGTGACAACAGCACCGTTAGGTGCAAATAATGAGTGTAGAAGTAGAAATGATGTGGAGTCAGTAGTTATCAAATAGTTGAACATTTACTAAATCACTTGTCTTCAGGCAGACAATACAAATACAGTTCATTAGTATGGCATAAGTAATGACTCAGAAGTAGGCTCAATTGTATTCATTTTATCAGATTTAGGCATATATCAGTTGAGGAGTTCTCTTTAAGGGTGACACTTTACAGGCAGGACTTGTATACTTATTCTAAGTCCAAACTATAGCACTTCGGTACTAAATATGCTGGTTTCTACTTATCTTGAGCTATCCAATAAGGGCAATCTCCCTCGTGGCAGGCATCAGTCATCTGCTTCATTATTTGCAGGATGCTCTCCTAAAAGGTTTAGGTTTTCCACTATGTCCTGGAAGGCTTGTGTAGTGGATAAAGGACAATTCTGCGCACTAATTATCCATACATGTCCCGGAACTTCTAGAGTTGCTCTCAGGCACTTGTGCTGATGAGGTCCATAGGCTGGGTTCAGCTCTAATCCTCACTAGGCTTACTCCACACATAGACTCACTGTCTGGTGCTAGGCTGCTACAAAAAATCTTAATTTGTCTTCTCCAGGGTTTAACAGGTCCTGGAGGAAAGGTTTTGCAGCTACATCCTAAAAAAGGCCTGTTCCTCTACTCCATGCACACTCCTCTCCTCTTCACTCTTCTCTGATACTGCAATGCCCTGAGCTAGACACACCCCAAGCTATATGAATGAGTGGCGCCAGCACCACCTAGGGGCGAATGGGTGAAAAGACATTGCCAGCCTGATAAATAGGAAATGTCATACATGCAGTACATTGGATGAATACAGATATGTAAAGTGTCCCTTTCACACAAATGTGGGACGCTGCATATGCAGTGCCGGTGCACCTCACACAAGCAATTGGTATATGTCACCCACAAAACTAACAGATGGATTAACTAGATTTATTTCCTTGTCATGTATGCAGTGCAGGTGTACCCCACACAAACAATTGGTATATGTCACCCACGATGTAAGAGAGGGATTAACTAGATTTATTTCCCAGTCATGTATGCAGTGCAGGTGTACCCCACACAAACAATTGGTATATGTCACCCACCGATGTAACAGATGGATTAACTAGATTTATTTCCCAGTCATGTATGCAGTGCAGGTGTACCCCACACAAACAATTGGTATATGTCACCCACGATGTAACAGAGGGATTAACTAGATTTATTTCCCAGTCATGTATGCAGTGCAGGTGTACCCCACACAAACAATTGGTATATGTCACCCACCGATGTAACAGATGGATTAACTAGATTTATTTCCCAGTCATGTATGCAGTGCAGGTGTACCCCACACAAACAATTGGTATATGTCACCCACGATGTAACAGAGGGATTAACTAGATTTATTTCCCAGTCATGTATGCAGTGCAGGTGTACCCCACACAAACAAATAGTATATGTCACCCACCGATGTAACAGATGGATTAACTAGATTTATTTACTCATCATGTATACAGTGCAGTTATACCTCACGCAAACTATTGGTATATGTCACCCACCGAACAGACAGATTAACTATTATATTTTTGTGTCAGGGGTACAAAGATGGTGCATTGCACCCACAAATAATTGCTATAGGTCACCCACAGAATTAACAGCCAGATTAACTACTACATTTCTGTGTCAGGGGTGCCAAGATGGTGTATTGCACTCACAAAAAAATCACTATAGGTCACCGCAGTATAAATAGCCAGATGAGATTCCTAACACTTTCCCTCACTTCAGTTGCCTGCTTCCTGTCCCTGCAATACTGAGAGCTGATGGGCAGTGTTACACGTGATCCAGCTTAGGCTGGGTCACATGATGCACAGGCCAATCACAGCCATGCCATTAGTAGGCATGGCTGTGATGGCTTCTAAGTGCCCACAGCTTAAAAGCTTATTGATTGGCTGCCCTGCAGCCTTTCAACAAGCTTTATTATATGCCTGAACACCGAACTTGAACCCAAACTTTTCCTGAAAAGTTCGAGTTCGGGTCCGCGTACCTGAACTCGCAAAGTTCGGTACAGACCCGAACTTTACAGTTCGGGTTCGCTCAACACTATCTGTTTGTTAAATTCTGCAGAGACGTAGCACGGCTGAAAAAAGTCACCTTGATGGTCTGGTCTAACAGGAGAAGAAGAGGAAAGAGAATATATACATCAGAGAAGAGAAGTCACTGGATGTAAGAGGTATGTCGCGCTCTATGACCCTGTATGTTCTGTGTAATGTTTTCCAAGTACTGTATGTCTTTAAAGGGGTTGTCCCCTTTTTTCTTTGTATGAGCGCTGCCTTCTCTGCTCTGTTTACCTGCTCATCACTGCAAATGCTACGGTGAGCAGGTGAACAGAACAGAGAAAGCAGCTCTCATATAAGCGCTGCCCTCCCTTCATTATTACTGTAAAGGGGGCACAATGGGGATTTCTACTATGGAGGGAGCACAGAGGGCATTAATAGCACAGTGGGCATTACTACTATTAAGGGGCACAGTGGGAATTATTATTGTGAAGGGGGCAAAATGGGCAATATTACTATGAAGGAGGCACAGTGGGCATTATTGCTATAAAGGGGGCACAACAGGGATTATTACTATGAAGGGGACACAATGGGGAATATTACTGTGATGGGGGCCCAATGGGGATTATTACTGTGAAGGGGGCACAAAGATGGCATTTCAAGGGGGGCACAGAGAGGGCATAACTACTGTGAGAGGGCACAATGTGGGTATAGCTACTGTGAGGGGGCACATCTGTGCAAAACTACTATGAAGGTTGTATTATGAGGGCAATACTAATGTGAGGGGGTACCATTTTTTAAAAGTATTGGAGGGGGGGGGCGCCAGAGAAAGAACCGGCCCTGGGTGCCAAACACGCTAGGCACGTCACTGGCTATCACCATGCTTCACCATAGGGATTGTATTAGGCAGTGATGAGCAGTGCTTGGTTTCTTCCAGACATAACACTTGAGGCCAAAAAGTTTAATCTTACTTTCATCAGACCAGAGAATCTTGTTTCTCACTGTCTTTTACTGAGGAGATGTATCTTTCTGGTCACTCTGCCATAAAGACCAGATTGGTGGAATGCTGCCATGATAGTTGACCTTCTGGAAGTTTCCCCCCTCTGCACACAAGGTCTCTCGAGTTAAGCCAGAGTAACCACTGGGTTTTGGGTCACCTCTCTTACCAAGACGCTTCACCCCTGATTACTTAATTTGGTGGGGTGACTAGTTCTAGGAAGATGAAATTAGAGAAAAAATACACACAGTGCCCCCATAGTGCATCAAACATGGCAACACATTGGGATAAAAGGAAAAAATGGTCACTACAGTCGGGCACAAAGTTGAATAGAGTTGTAGAAACAGTATAACAGTTGCAGCCAGATCCAAACTGGAGCATCAACGATGTAGAGCTCTATGTAGAGCCACATGGCCTGGTGAACATGTGATGCCCACAACAAAACATGTCGCCATTTTATTGTTTTTTTAATAAATCAAGATTCACCTCATCAGCAGCGCCGATCTCTCTTTTTTCTCCAGATCTAGGAAGATACATGGTTGTTCCAAAATTCTTCCATTTAAGAATTATGGAGACCACTGTGCTCTTGGGAACTTTCAGCGCTGACTTGTGCCTCTACACAATCCTGTCTCTGAGCTCTACAGGCAGTTCTTTTCCCCTCATCGCTTGGTCTTTGCTCTGATATGTATTGTCAGCTGTGAGAACTTATATAGACAGGGCTAATGTCATGCTCTAGTGTGGGAGTGAAACCCCACACTGAACATAGGAGGGAAAGGGAAAAGAAGATAAGGCCTGAAAACTTAGGGAAGGAAGATGGACACTTCCTAGTGAAAACCCTAATCAAAGCCCTGACTGACTACCAGTATGAACAGACCCCAGAAGTAGACGAGTTCATACACAGGAATACCTAAAGTCCTATCTAACCCTAAAGGACCCTGGTACTAGTAACAGGAATGAGACACCCTGTTCCTCCAAAAGGAAAGATGAACAGAAGTCTCCCTAAGGCCTAATACAAAACAACAAAGAAATGCAAAACAGAGAAAAGCCAAAATAGAAAAGGAAAGGTAACACTTAACTTCAAAGAAGCTATGGCAGCACCAGGAACTCAGCTGAGATCCAAACCCCAGCTATCCACAGGTCCAACTGAAGCTATAAACCGCACAACATTGTGGGAGAGACAACTGTAAATAGGGAAAGTTAAATGAACTGCCCAATGCTCATCTCCCCCGACATCTGCTGTCAAAGGTGCTCCCTCTGCAGAGGGGAGTACAGCACCATTTTTCATCAATCATGGATGGCCCTCTCTCTCCAAGGGCCACGTGGTCTGCCTCTTCGGTATGTCCACCACTATTATTGATGTGCCTGAGCACTGTGTGGAACTCCACAAGGTCATGGCGACCTTCATTTTGCTTCTTCTTTTGCTTCCCTTTCCTCTTCACATTTTTTTTACTATTATTTCTTCTTATGTTCTCAGAAAGTACACAGAACAACCTGACAATTCTTCAAAGGTTTTCCTAAATCCATCATAATAGTTCTGAATATTAAAGCATTTCTCCTCCTGGGATTAGACAGCTGAGTCCTTTCATTGTATGCTGGAGTTAATATTCACAATCAAATACACTTTCTTTTCTTCTTTCTCTGCATTTATACATCAGTCTCTTGATTACATGTGAATTGTCCTTCTGGTGACAAGTTCCAGTTGTGCCTTGACCAGGTACCTGACCTCTACTATCTCCAAACCCCCAAATATTCCCTACTGGCACCACTGTTTCCAAGATGAGACGCTCATTATTAAAGGGGAGTTTCAAAATAATTACATTTATTACTTATCTACTCAATGGAGAGGAGTTTGAATGGAGCGGCGATTGAGCATGCACATTACAGCTCCCTTCGAAGTCTACGGGGTTGATGGAAGCAGCTGAGTTTGTCTTCTTCCTCTCCTATTCTTTGCATACCAGAATATCTGAACCTTTTCATCAAACAATGAGGGACCCCTATAAGTTTTCATTTGGGGGATGAAGGATTTATGTGGAAATTGCTTTCTTTCAGGCTAGGTGGCTTCTGGTAGCACAACCACAGTGTTTTTCCTATGGGTGAGAATTTGTAAAACAATGGCAAAAAATTCCAACATGGCCAAAAACCTTGTGATTGTCTCACAACTCAAATCGGCCTTCCCCTACAATGGTCCTACTGGGCTGCATAATCCTGGCTCTGGTTTAAGTATTTTCCACAAAACTTGTCAATATATAATGTGTAATGATGGGGATCCAATGTTGTGCTGGAAAACTCTGGTTCCTTGCATTCATGTGCATTTGACACCTACCTAAACTCCATGGCAGCAGTATCCCTTAATGGCAGTGCCCTTTTTCACAAGGATAATGCCCCATCCCACTCCGCAGCCGACAAGGATTGAAAAAATGAAGGTAAAAATCAACTTCTGTGAACTGCAGGGGTGGTAGGGAAGGTGACTTTCTCCCTGCAGCTCATGCTCAGACAGCACAGGGCTACTGTCTGAGAGTGAGCTGTTCAAAAGAACATCCAGGCCCTGTGCCGGACGAAGGACAGGGAGTCTGAAAGCTGGACTGTCTGGCCTAAAATCGGACCTCTGACCTAGGGTCAGGCTACTGTGGAGGTCACAGGTAAGGGGATGATCCGCTATGGAGGGTAAGATTGCTGTAGAGGCCACTGTTAAGGGGGAGGGGTGTTGTGGAAGTCACATTTTAAGGGAACGGAGCTCTGTGGAGGTCACTGTTAAGGGGGCGGGTTATTGTGAAAATCAATGTTAACGAGATGGGGTAATGTAGAGGCAGGGCCAGCGCGTCCTATAGGCTGACTAGGCAGCCGTGTATAATGCCCCTTGGGAGGGGCACTACTAGGAGCGCCGGCCCCGCCTCATGCTGCAGCCGCCCGAGCGCTCTATATTGAGCCTCAAGCGGCTGCAGCACGGCCCGGGCTGGCGCGTCCATGATGGCGCATTGCCCAGGCGCAGCATGAAGAGAGGGACTGACAGGAGGGAAGCGCTCAGCGCTCCCTCCTGTCACACCCTCATTGTAGCGTGGCCAAGCCCTGTATGGTCCGCGGGTACAGGGAGCATCTGTCTCATGTACCCGGCTGGACTGACATGAAGTGCGCACACAGTGTGCACTTCCTGTCAGTCCGCTCGGGTACAGGAAACTAAAGCTCTTGTACCCGTGGACCATACAGAGCTTGGCCACGCTACACCAGAGGTGAGGGGGGATTGAGAAAGAGGATGACAAGGGGTGGGGAGAATGACAAGAGGGGAAGAGAATGACATGGGGGGGAGAGAATGACATGGGGGGAAGAGAATGACATGGAGGGGGAGAATGACAAGAGGGGGAAGAGAATGACATGGGGGAGAGAATGACATGGGGGGAAGAGAATGACATGGGGGGCAGAGAATGACATGGGGGAGAGATTGACATGGGGGTGGGAGAGAATGACATGGGGGGAGAATGACATGGGGGAAAGAGAATGACATGGGGGGGGAGAGAATGGCATGGGGAGGAGAGAATGACATGGGGGAAGAGAATGACGGGGGAAGAGAATGACATGGGGGGGGAAGAGAATGACATGATGGGGGAAGAGAATGACATGGGGAGGAAAAGAATGACATGGGGGGGGGGGAATGACATGGGGGGGGGAGAGAGAATGACATGGGGGGGGAGAGAGAACTGGCGTTAGTTAAAGGGGTTCTGCAGTTTATTTAAACTGATCGGCAGGGGTCTGACACCTGGGACCCTCGCCGATCAGCTGTTTGAGAAGGCAGTGGCGGTGGCAGTAGCGCCTCAGCCTTCTCGCTGTATACCGCAGGCGCAGTGACGTCACGACTAGTATCACTAGCCTGGGCGGGGTTAAGCTCTGTTCACTTGAATGAAGCTTAGCCCCGCCCAGGCCAATGATACTAATCGTGATGTCACTGCAATAAACTGCAATAAATTAAATAAACTGCAGAACCCCTTTAATATGGCAGATCATATGGGTGGGGCATTGTGATGTCACATGGGGGGGGGGGGGGGCGGCAAACTTTTCTTTTGCCTAGGGCGGCGAAAATCCTTGCACCGGCCCTGTGTAGAGGTCATTTATAAAGGGACGGCCACTGTGGAGGTCACTGTTAAAGGGGATGTTACTGCTGTTAAGGGGGCAGGCTGCTGTTGAGGTCACTGTTAAGTGAGGAGGGGACTGTGGAGGCCACTATTAAAGGGGCAGCGGGGACTGTGAGGTCACTGTTACGGGAGTGGGGTACAGTGGAGGTCCCTGTTAAGGGAGCGGGGACTGTGACAGTCACTGTTAAAGTGGCAATCGCTGTGGAGGTCTCTATTAAGGGGGCCGGGAATGGTGGAGGTCAGTTAAGGGGATTGTAACCTATGGTCAGTGTTAAGGGGCGGGTGCTGTAGAGGTCACTGTTAAGGGTGCAGGCCCCTGTGGAGGTCACTGTCAAGGGGGTGGGGTGCTGTGGAACTCACTGTTAAAGGGGCAGGCTGCCATGAAGGTCAAAGTTAAGGGGGTGGGGGGCTGTGGAGGTCACTGCTGAGGGGCCAGGGTGCTGTAGATGTTATTGTTATAGTGGATTTAACGACACACACAAACATTAAATGAAATAGATTAACGATACCCGTGCGAAGCCGGGTACTTCAGCTAGTATTATTCTATAGACCTCAGGTGACCCATCTGCAGTTGGTTTCGGAGTCAGAGCAGCATATGTAATGTACATTACTGGAAAGCTGCCATAACAGAGGGATCAGTCTCAGGTTGTTTGTACTGTTGCTTTTAACACGACCTCCCACGGTAGCATTCTCACTCAATGCTAAGAACAAGATCATTTGTGTGAGAGCTCGGTATCTGTGACAGTCAGTCAGAGGGGGTCACATGGATTTCCAGACCTTAAGTGTCTCCTGAAGAGGAAATAGTCAGGAAGCAGGTTCTTAAGAGCTGTTGGGAAAAGGCAGATCAGATAGTGTAGCCCTGGGGCACAACTAGAGAGTCGATGACTTGACACCTCGAAGCCTCCAGAGACCAGGTGAATCTTCTTAAACCAATTTGTGTCACACATGAAGACAGGGGGACATATTTCACCATGGGAAACGGGCAGACAAGTGAAGATGCCGTCTGCAGAAAAGAGTAACTCTATCTTTTCTGTGTCAGTCTAATTGATGAAATCCTGGCTCAGCAGAAATGTTTCATCGCATCGGATCCTTCCTCATCTATAGATTTAACCCCCGTACTGGCAGTATAGGTATTTCTATACATTGTTATGATAGTAAAGGTGAGGGTTGACCATCTGGGTATATATATTTAATTCCCATGTGAGCCTGTCGCTTTCAATCAAGTTTTCTAATATATAATGCAGCAGATAATGGAGGATGCAATTCTAGACACGGGGGGGAACTTATCTAGTGTCATTTAAAAGTACAGAACAGATGGACATTTGATATCGTGATGACACTCTGCACTAATAAGGGCTTTGTTGTCGGAAAAGGTATATGATAGAATACATGCGGAAAATATTTTTATAACCTTTTTTGCATTTTTTACTGATGTATTGCTATCTGGAAACCATCATCAAGCAGGCTCGTTGTTGATGGATCTTCTTATGCCCTATTTTTTTTACTTTGTGTACCTGAATATGACCTTTAGCTCATTAACACATAAACTTCAAAATCATCTAATACTTGTATGAACACCTAATACCTGACTTGGACGTTCATAAGTTAAAGGGGTTGTGTTGCAAAACATAATATACATTTTTCAAATCGGCGCCTGCATCTGAATACTTTTGCAATTGCATGTAATTAAACATTTTGTATAACCAGTGAGCTAATAAAATGTATCTGTGTAGTGCAACCTGCTGCTTGTTCTTTTCCTTTTTATTTTTTTGTCTGTCTCATAGAGCTGGTCAAACATGCTCAGTTTACATCTTCATCTGCCAACAGTCATATGTTCTGTTGCGACCTGTAGCACTTGTAGTGAGAGAGCTGCAGCAGAAAGGACACGTCCCCTGGGTTGTGACAGGGAAAAGAGCTGCAGCAGAAAGGACACTCCCCCACATAGGCTGGCAGGCTGAAGAGAATCTAGCAGAGCAATTGGATTAGTGAATGTGTAAATCACATTACGCATGTGCAGTACAGGGCTGGTTCTAGCTTTGTTAAACAGAGAATGCCATGTACTACATGCTGTCTGATTTTCATTTTTTACACAATCTTGGGATAACCCTTTTATAGAAGGGAAATGCAGGCGGTATTATCAGCTGTTAATAAGTCAATGACGCTATTGCACATTGACAGCACAGGGTCGATTATGGAAATGTAGGAAAGTAAGATGTCTTTGTCAAACTATGCAGAGACAAGAGATACATGGCTGAAAGAAATCGTCATGGGGGTCTGATCCGAATAGAGGAGATGAGGAAAGAGAATATCTGCATCAGAGGAGACGTTACTGGATGTAAGAGGTATGTATTACCCGGTATGTTTTGTAGTTCTGTATGTAATGTTAGGATGGAAGGGGTTAGGTTGAGAATATGGCATGGGGGGAGGGGGCACTGTTTCAATTTTCACCTAAGGCAGCAGAAAGGCTAGGTGCACCCCTGCAAGTGTGACAGCCACTGGTAGAGACAAGTGGTATAAGAGACCAACCCTATTCACCTATATTAAAGGGCATCTGACAGTAGCTTTGTACCTATGACACTGGCTGACCCATTACATGGGCACTTGGCAGCTGACAGCATCTGTGTTGGTCCCATGTTCATATGTGCCCGCATTGCTGAGAAATATTATGTTTTAGTGTATGCAAATGAGCGTCTAGGAGTGTAACGCCCCCGAGTGGCATTACCACTCCTACGCCCCGCTCCTTTCTGTGTGTGCTGGTGCGGTGTCATTCTGTGTATTTTGTCCATGTCCTCCACACTGTGTTTGAAATTGTTAATGTTCATGCAATTTACCTGGTTTACCAGCAGATGGCAGCAATCTTGGCAGAGCTAGTTTCCCTGGAGTGGAACCTTCTACCCATTCCAGCCCTCTCTAGAGAGGGAGGAGTTTTAGTTAGTGAAAGTCAGACTAGAGTACCGCCTGCAAGGGAAGGTCGTGTGCAAACTAGCAGGGCACATCTGCAGCTCTGTTGGGCATAGAGGCCCAAGCTGCAATCCTAACAAGCCAGGAGTAGAGTCCCCTGGATAAAGATAAAGACAGACCAGACTACAGAAAGCTGAGCACAACAGAAAGGAAAATTTTCCATTTAATCCTGATAGCACAGCAGAGCTAAAGAGAGGACAGATGTAGCACAGCTGAATGTGTTTGCCTGCCAGAACTTATGCCAAAACCTGCTGATAACCAGGATAAAGTTCGAAGATTGTTCCTTGATGAAAGTTTATGCAAGTAAAGCTGTTAACTACTTCAATACAAATCTGGACTCCATTTATTCTACAAATCCCTTAACTATTCACCCTATTTGCACTGCTTAGGACGACTACTCCTGGGGTTCCAGGATATCCAGGTAGGAGCACCATGACAAGTGCATAGCCCCACCTAAAGGGACATTTTAGGCAACCCCTACACCATTCTGACAATCGTACACCTGGGTACCACCATCACCATCTACTTAGGGGTACCCTGTCCCTAGGTGCTGAAATGCAACTGGCATCAAGACATAAAACTCTTTCACTTTAAGGGACCCCTGGTAGTACCCCATCCTTTGCAGGAACAATGGGGGCATTGCCATTACTCCTAGATTCTCAGCTCTCTCTGTAACTGCTACACGTTCTGCACATTGATTGACAGGTCCAGGCAGTGTAAACATCATTACAGATGGCATTGACTTCTCCTAAAGCCAATCAAATTGGAGAGGGTGCGACAGTTAAGAGAGAGCAGAGCCTGTAGGTGTAATGGTAACGCCCCCGTTGCACCTAGATGCTAATTTGCATGTATTAAAATTTCATATTTCTCGGCAAATGGGCACATATGAACATGGCACCAGCACAGATGCCTTCAGCTGCCGAGCGCACATGTAACAGGTCAGCCAGTGTCATAGGTACAAACCTGCTGACAGATGCCCTTTGAGACGCTGTGGATTTCGATTTTTCTGCCATTACAATTCACAAAGCTTCATAAAGGGCATAATGAGATTGTTTACTGACTACCATTAAAGAGTGATAATCAGGATGCCAGCGACAAGGATTTTAGCAGATTGAACAGTATATTAAAAAAATACATTTTATTATTAGGCAAATGGGAAGGAAATTGTTGCTGAGGCTGGATCATGAATCCTGAGCTCCGCTCCTCCGTCATTTTTGGTATATGAGCCACTGATTTAACGGCTGGCTTATTAGTCAGAACTGAGGTTGTGAACATGTCTTACTCTTTTTCATTAAAAAATCGGTGCAGTTTTTGCCACTTAGTCTTCATCTTCTCTCGTAATGGGTAATTAGATTTAGACGCTCATGTATCTTGTATATGATCACATCTATTGTAACCCATTGACGTGAGAACCTTTTATTACTGGGGAGATGTATGAAGATCACATTATGTTATACAGGGAAGGAGTTAAATCTTAAAGTGGTCTTCCGGGACTACTATGGTGTATAACAGATCTGCTCATGTAGTTGATTACCTCATGTACATCTTCTATATGCATTTTTTATTCTGGACTCTCCTGACCCGTTTTCACCATGTAAACCCAACCCTCTGGTTAGTTTCCATCCTGTATGTAGCACTTCTTGTTGCTGTCTCCAACCAAACCCATGATGCACTTCTCCTTCCTCTGCCACAGATCCAGCACCGCCTGTAACACCGCCAAGCTAGTTTATAGCGCCTCCCACCTAGCTAATTTAAGCACTCCCCTATCACTGCCCCTGTTGCTGCTATGACACGCCCATAGACATGACATCACTCGACATATGAAAGAGCTGCATGGACATGAGTTTTCAAATGTTTGTTTTCCCTACAGATTGCAAATAGGGTTAATAGGCCTTGGGAACCATTGCTAGGTGAGGCTGCTCCACCCTCCCCATAAGGAGTGGTTAAGACTTGGTGAGAGTAGAGTGAGTGTGTGACAGAAAAAGCAGCCTTGGGGAGAAGCCCGCTAGAATGTTTTTACTGGTCAGGTTTGGGGTGGTCCTAATGCTACACTAGGTCTCCCAGACACCATCGAGGTGTCACCACCATGAGGATTGAAAGGCATGGTGCACCTCAGTGGGAAATAAGTCTAGAGAGTCAGGGTTTGCAGTAAACCAGTGTGCTCCTCTACTGGAGGAACTCAAGTGCAAAACAATACAGGCGAGGCATAAGGTTGGCTTCTCCAGTCTCCTCCTGGGCAGAAGAAGGGTTTGATGCTGAGGAAAGGCATGAGCTAGCTGTCTCCTTCCCTCTCTCTTAGAAGGCTGGTACCCAGGCCAAAGGGGTGTTGGCTCAGAGTCTGTGGCAGAGTATCTCCATCTTCTTCTGGACGCTTGTGCACTCTGGCAGAGTCTCTTCTACTATATGTAGGTCCCTATATGCAAATAACTAGGGGCTTTGACTGCTCTCAGTATATACAGTTTCTAATCAAACTAAAACCTTCTGGGGGGGGGGGGAGTAAAGTGGAGGGTTGTGGCCTAAACAATAAACAATGTTGCAATTTCAGTAGGTCACAGACTTGTATAGAGTTTCAATACAAGTCTATGGGAATGACTAACCAGACATAAACAAGTCTAAGTAAAGTTTTAGAAGTAAACAGCAGAGCTAAACCAGACAGTGAAAAGATCAGTGTGTTTTCCTCCAAAAACTTTGCATAGTCCCTTACATTAACTGTAGACGAATTGAAAACTTCTCAATGTTTAGGTAGAAAGTCCCAAAGTCTCTTAGGATTAGCAGGATGTGCATAAACCCCTTTCACAGTGCAGTGCAAATACAGTGCAATAATCAAAAATGAGTAAATGAACATGATATATTATACTAAACATATAAAATGTAGTTGAACAATATAAAACAGCTAAGTGTGAGCCCATCATTGTGGACCGTTAAAGTTGAATGGTTCTCAGTTACCTGCCTTGCACCCACCTCACAATACCATCAACATCAAGGGCACCCACCTTGCATCATACAGGAGACTGTGAAAGGAGAGCTGGAGAGGGATCGCCACCGTGAGTACTACTACCGTCTTTGTGTAACATACAAGTTCACACCTGGAGCTTTGTGCAACATACAAGTCCACATTCATATTTAATATATCTAATATATAGTATTTTCCTAATATCAGGCTGGCATTGTCATTACCTCTATTCGCCCCTAGTTGGTGCTGGCGCCACATACTATATATAGCTGGGTTTGCTGATTGAGATTAGTGTGAGTAGACAGGAAGTGAAGGAAGTAGAAGGAAGTAGAAGTGTATGAGGAGCAAAGCAGGCATTCCATTATGTAACTCACCTTTGCAGTCTATAGAAAATGGGAATAATCCAAGGTAATTTTCATTTTACATTATGCTACTCTACCCAGGGAACACTTGCGGTAAAGGTTAATGTCCTACATAACACAGATTTACCTGCAAATGAGCTCATAGTTTACTTCCCATTCTAGTCTATGTCCATTCCATTGTGTCATTCCTCTTGGCATTTCATAGAAACCAGTGATAATCCCACTTAATCTCAATTTTAAATAATCCCACTGAATTTGAAGAGTAAACCTGCTACTGGTGTATTTGATATGTTGAATGGTTCAGGCACAAAGTTACGTTTTACTTCCCATTATAGTCTATGGGCATTCCTTTCTGTCATTCTGCAGAAAACAGTGATATTTCCACTTATTCTGAACATTAAATGATCCCAATGAATTTGGAGAGTAATCCTGCTAAATAATTATTACATATGTCAAATGGTTTTGTCTCTAATTCAAATATTACATTTCCATTATTCTCTATGGGCATTCCACTTTCCTGTTAAAGTCTGAGGGCATTCCATTCTGTCATTCCTTTTAGTAGGCCCCCAGAATTATCTCTTTCACTAAAAGCCTTTTGGGACATAGTGAACCTGAATACTTCAGGAGAGCATCCTGCATAAAATAATGTAGCAGAGAGTTTGCCTGCCACGAGGGAGAACGCCCTTATTGGATTGCTCAACATAATGTAAGGAAATCATTATATTCAGTACCTGAGTGCTAGAAAGTGGACTTAGTGCAAATTTACCAATTCTTTGCCTGTAAAGTAACAGTATTAAGAGAACTCCTCAACTGACAATTGCCAGACCTATTATAAGGAATTACGAGTAAACCAACATCTGGATTATTGCTTTTGATATACAAATGAACTGTAACCACTGTCCTGAGACTATTGATTCAGTAAAAGTTAAACTGTGTTTTACTACAACTGACTCCTCATCCTTTTTACTACTTTCATCATTTACACCTTACAGTGCTGGCATCACAAACACAGGGGCCCCGCCACCAAAGCACCTTAAACACTCATTACCATTAAGGGCACCTCAGTTTTCATCTGGCTGGTGTTCCCTGCAATAGAGAGTGCCCTGGAGGATTTAGTGCTGTATTCCCCATCACTGCACACCGGCCCAGAGAGGCTCTGCTAATCATGAGTAAATTAACTACTACCCCCATCGGCCCACCGTAGCCTCACGTGTTGCCCCTGTGGACCCAGAAAGCTGCAAACTCACACAAAAACATGCCCCTAAAGCTTGGTAGCTGTAACATCTTCTGCATTAGCTATAGTCGGTTATAAGCATGTTATGTGTGGTTTTACATAGGACTGCAGGTAACATCTACTACATTATATGTAATCAGAGAGTTATCACTGTTATATCTAGTTTTACATAGGCCTGCAGATGACATCTACTACATTATCTGTACTCAGACAGTTATCACTGTGTTATATATAGTTTTACATAGGACTGCAGGGGACATCTACTACATTATCTGTACTCAGAGAGTTATCACTGTGTTATATGTAGTTTTACATAGGACTGTAGGTGCCATATACTACATTATCTGTACTCAGACAGTTTTTACTGTGTTATCTGTGGTGTTACATAGGACTGCAGGTGATATCTACTACATTATCTGTACTCAGAGAGTTATCATTGTTATCTGTGGTGTTACACAGAACTGCAGGTAACAGCTACTACATTATCTGTACTCAGACAGTTATCACAGTGTTTTCTGTGGTGTTACATAGGACTGCCGATATCATCTACTACATTTTCTCTGAGCGACATGCAGATCCTGCTGCCATGTGGCATTGTGTACGGGCAGCCTTAGAGATGTAAGAAGCATTTCTAGCTGTCGGGAATGGACTCTTTATTTTCCTGTACAGGTGCGTTGTGTGTGCTCTCTACATGAGACATTTAATGGTGCGGAGGCAGAGGGCAGTCACCGCCACTGAATGCAGTTATAATAAAACTCTCTCTGCTTGGTCACGTTTACCAGATGTCCATCGGGCAGCTGCCACATTGCTTTGACGGAAAGAAATTAAGCACAATGCTGTCGGAGGCTCCATCATCTCTAAAGACAGGGCGCATTATACACTGCCACGTGAGGAGGCAACCCAAAGCTGTCATTGTGTCTAAGCTTGCAGACATCTGCGGTATTCAAAAATACAATATGTATTTTGCTGCTAAAATGATCCTGCTCTGTTGTCCTCATTTATTGCATTTTTCTCCGATTCCTGCCGCGTCTTACAATGACTGCAGAAACATGTCCTCGACTCGAATTAACCGCAGTCTGTCATCAGTAGGATCTTTGATTGTCCATTGTTGAGGAGCTTGAAATGTCCCTATTATGTTGATGCTTTATGTATATTTTGTTCTATAATGCAAAACGCCTGCACCCTGTGATGGCCAGTCAGCATCTGATCAGGCTAAAGTGACTCCTGGATTCTGTTTTACAGCCAAAGTGTTCTCCTGAAAAAGTACATGTTGACTTGACCTGGAGTCGCCAAACCGCCAGAGTGTGTATGTTGTAATGTTCCACTCTTCTGTTGATAATGAGGGGTCTGCTATTTTTGGTGTTGAGCTGTATGGTCGGTTATTGTTGGTGGCACTTTTTGACTGCTGTGTTAGAAAAGAGGCAGTGTAATATGTGGTTTGTGAAGTGTTTCCCTCTGGACACATTAAAGGCTATGAATGCGGTGCAGAGGGGAGGGAAGAGGAGTACCCTTCCACTAGGGAGAGGGATAACAGAAGAGGAACACTAGGCCAAGAGGGCCAAGCGTATGGATAACAAAGGGCGCACTTTCACAACCAGTTGAAGGACAATTTGCAGTTTATTGTATGACGACGCATTTCAGGGTACCACTGACCCCTTTATGAAGTCAGTTGAGGTGCTGACACGGCCGCTGTTCACACGGTATGTGGAGGACGCTGACTTTTGTAAAGTGCCGGGTGAACAGTGGCCGTGTCAGTGCCTCAACTGACTTCATTCAGACTTGATAAAGGGGACAGTGGTACCCCGAAACGCGTCATCGTGCAATAAACTGTAAATTGTCCTTCAACTGGTTGTGAAAGTGTTCCTCTTCTGTTATTGTCTACCCGACCGGCGGTGTGGCTCCCCGTCCAAGGCGTTTGGACAAGTCCTGGCTGCACCAACCATCAGTTACCACTCTTCTGCCTTCATTGTGATTATGCCCAATTTGGTACAACCTAAATAGGTGAGCAAGCCATTTTTGACTATCTGTGCAACTAATGTTGATTTGACGTACTCACCCTATGAGCGCCTTTCTTTCCTCACTGCCATTACTTACTAGGGAGAGGGAGGAGTGGTGACCCCTAGCTCACCTGGCACTGGCACCTGCCTGCCCTGACGTCCCTAGACTAGCTGCTAAATCGATCACGTGTCTTGTCTCTGGCTTACCCTGAAATAAGCCCTAGGCAGTGAGGAGGGCAGTGGGAGCACTAGTCCACACCACTGACACCTCGGGTAACAACAGGGAAAGGACAAACAAAACAAACAATCCCCAAATGGAGACAACAACAACAGGAGACAACAACAACAGGAGTGAATCGGAGATCCAACAGCTCCGGTTCTAACAGCTCCACAGCAACAGTTGTCCACCTGAGGTCAGAATAGAAGATCTAGAAGGAAGGTCTATATCTGGCAACAAGAGAAGTAGAGAGGGAGACTATATAGTAGCAGGGAGTGGCTGACCGATACCTAAATGGGACAAAAAGGATCGCAAAAACTAAACAGGTAAACCTGGACCGGAATTTATTCTCCTCATTAGGAGCGATCTCTTGAGAAACCGAGTGTGTAGCCACTCGCTACGACCTTTTGACTCCAGGCACAACAAGGTCAACGATAGGTCGTCACAATCTCGTGACCGCAAATCTGCTGACAGATGCCCTTTAAAGAGACATCTTGGCCTGTTTATTGTTACTGCAGCTGTAAAACCTGTGACTCACTGCATATTGCTCACCTGGACGCAAAGAAGCATTTGTTTGAAATATTATTTCTTATTTTTGCAGATTTTTGAGTTTTTGCTGCCCTTGGTAAGATGCTCTCCTTTGCCTCCCAGCCACTCTCTTTGCAGTTTGATGGATGCTCAAGTGAGCACCATGCTATGACACACTGGGACATGAGCAGTAGAGCCTAGAGTCTCGGTCGGGTTGAGAACCAATCTATTGCGCATGCGCAGGCGACTGTGCCTTGCCCTGTCCATCAGAATTAAAAGGGAGCGGCTGGGAGGGCACTGAGAGCATTTCATAATGAAGATTCACCTCTTGGTCGCTTGAGAAAGCAGAATCTAGCGGAATAAAACTTAATATTCTCTCTACTCTTGATGATAAAATCTTAAGGTATGTTTGTACTGCCTTCCCAGCTCCTACTGAAAACTGGTAACAGACACATTTAAATAAGTACTCTACGTAGTTGCTTCATGTCCTCCAAACTAGGAGCCAGGTTTTCTGGCTGCTTCCTCATTGGAGCATAGAGGACAGTTCCGAGTGGGTCTCCCTTGTAATGTCTATACGCCCTTACGCGGAATATGGGCAAGGGGTTGTCCTTATCACATTACGGAGAGTATGATGGAGAACCCAGTTTTTTAAATTTACTTCTAAAAGGCAGTTCCCCACAAGGCCAATGACGATTGTAATAATTAGACTAAATGTTGTTGACCAAACTTCTTAGATGCAAAAACTTAGCGCAATTATGAAAATGCAGAAATGCTAAGGAAATATCAGTATGGGCCTGACCTTTCGGTCCATTTCTTGGGACTCTCTAGTTATATTTTTATATTTAGGATGAAAAAAATCTAGATTTCTTGGAAGCCATGAATATGATTAATTTTTGTGTACAATGGTGTGCCACAGAAGGTCACAGTGCATGCCTGGAAGTGAGGTATAATAAGCCTGAAAATGCCCATAGGGGCCCCTGCTCCGCTGCATGGATACCAGACTGCCTGCAGAGTGCTTGAAGTTATTTAATAATTCATCGCTATCTTTTGCTAAAACCAATAGGATGAATTATTTAAGGACTTCATATTATTAAAGTGTCAGACTGATTTGGTGCCGAGAGACTAAAGTTGGCAGTTTACAAGTAGGCAGATGTTTGCGGTGCCAGGGCGTCCTCTGTCTCCTCATGGGCACACACCTTGTAGCACTTCTATTACCCGATGACACTTCATTCCTCGAGAGAAGAGGCTTTGGATAAAATCTTGTTGTCAAGGAAAAAAAATAAAAAATAAGAAAACAAGAATTGTCTGTTTCCTCCGAGCTGATAGCGCTGTAATTTATTTCATGTTTATAGCTACAAGCCTGCAGAACAATTCAGATTTCATCTTCCCACAAAAATGCTACTGAGGATCATAAAACATGTCACAACAAGTGTGCGCTGGTGCCAAAACATCCCCGCCACGAAGACTAAATTACAAATGTACATAGTACATAGTACAAATAATCCAAGTCTTAAAGGGGTTGTCCCATCTGGGTATGTATGGCATATAGCTAGGATATCACATAAATGTCCATCAGATACGAATCCTACCTCTGGGACCTGCTCCTATCTCAAGAATGGGGCCCCAAAGTGAATGAAGAGCAGGCCATAAGGGGTGCACCACCAATGAGGCCAGGAGAGGCGATCTCCTCAGGCAGCACCAGGTAGGGGCAAGAGGGGGGGCAACCGAAGGGCCATGAGTTGAAGGGTAGGGGGATGGGGAGGGGGCGCTGTGTCAGTTTCGCCTCAGGCAGCCCAGATCTTGTATATAGTTTAACAGCAGCTTTACTTGAGTAAACGTTTATTCAAAACAATCTTCAAGCTTTATCTTGGTCCGAGCAGGCGTTAGCACATACTGGCAGGCTTCTTCAATAACTCTGCTTGCTCCCTTTCTCTGCTGTACTGACAGGCTTGACCAAATACTTAGCTTTCATTCTCTAAGCTGCACTAAATTCTGCTTTAGTCTGGTTTCTGTACTTTAGGACTGTCCTGGTATCTTTGGATTGGGTGCCGTCAACTGTTATTCCCCTCCTGACACTCAGTAAAACTTATATTTAGCCAAAGAACTCTTCCTCTTGCTGATTTCTCTTATGGTGGCCGAAGATTCCTCTGGCCCCTATGGCTTCCAGACATCTTTCTCCATAGCCAGCAGAGCTT
Source organism: Bufotes viridis (assembly GCA_033119425.1). NCBI lineage: Eukaryota > Metazoa > Chordata > Amphibia > Anura > Bufonidae > Bufotes > Bufotes viridis. The sequence goes on along the minus strand of CM065594.1, from coordinate 29,297,849 downwards.
AGGGTGCATGAGCGTGCCCCTGCTCACACTCCTCTCATGTCTAGCTTAGAACTAGACTAACTCTAACTGGACTGGAAATTTCTGCCCCACCCTTCCGGCAGGTACTAGGACTCATCGGAATGGTAAGTTCCATTCTCTGTAACTATAGCTCTGCCATTTGCACTGCCACCTTCTGGTGAACCAGGCACATAACAAGTAATAAAACAATTGCATGAAGTTGTGTTAGTATGTTGGGTGCGTTGGATGTGATGGCAAAGCGAGAAACTAAAGACATCTGGGCGGCAAACTGCAGAGACAAGCCGTGGCCTGAAGAAATCATCATGGTGGTCAGAACCGGATGGAAAGAAAAGAGGAAGCGTCACCTGTAAGTCACTAAATGTAAAAGTTTATTCTGCCACTAACTGTCTGATTGACGCTTCTCCTGCCCTTTGATTGACAGGGTCGGGCAATGAAAATGGGATCACACTTGGTCCTGTCAATTAAAGTGCAGGGGGCGCAGCAGTTGTAGAGAGACAGCCTCTAAGTGTAACGGCAACGCCCCAGTTGCTTCTAGAGGCTCATTTGCATATATTAAAACATAATTTTTTTTAGCAATGCAGGCACATATGAACATGGGACCAACACAGATGCCTTCAGCTGCCAAGCGCACATGTAACAGGTCAGCCAGTGTCATAGGGACAAATCTGCTGACAGATGCCCTTTAACAGAAAATCACTGTTGCGGGTAATTACCTTACTTTTTTTGGGGGTGTGAAGTTTGATAGAAGCAGATGCTGTGCTTAAACCCCTCCATCCCCGGTCAGCGCAGCTCTGCGGTCTACTACGTAAAGCAACGGGGAGCCGAGACGCCGGCGGGTCGTTAGCATTATAAAGTAACAGTCCCAAACCGCCTTCAAAATGGCACTTCAGGAGGAAACGTGCTGCAGGAGCCGGAGAAGTCCGTCTGTGTGTTCTACCTCCTTTGGGGAAAATTATAATGGAGAGGAGAATTTTTCTTTCCCTCCATGGAGATATGTTAACTGGAATCTACACAGCTTCGTGTGAGCGCTCAGCGGCGGAAGGGTGTTTTATTTTCTATTTTTTTTTCGTGTTTTTGGATGACAGAAATACTCAGAGGAGAGATGGAGAAAGGGAACGGCCAGTGGTCTTTGTCAGTCACATCTAGCAGAAACAAGTCCAGTCCATTTGATGCGTTTTGAATATGAAAACCCACATCAAGGCTTTTATCCATATATTGAAATTCCGTGTGATGAGCACCGTGGAGAGGAACAAAGGACGGGAGCGCTCTGTTGTATTTCCATTAGACTCCATGGCAACAAAGTCCCTTTAATGGCGTTTAAAGGGCCTGGCCATCAGATGCTTTAAACCAGAGATGAACGGCCTTTTCTTGTCTGAGGACCGCAATGCCACAATAAAACGTAAAGGGGAACTCTGCGCAGGGCTGTCCCACCAGAAATATTCTACATTTTTCAAACCGGCACCTGGATCTGAATACTTTTATAATTGCATGTAATTAAACATTTTGAATAGCCACTGAGTTGTTAAATACAATCTATCTGTGTAGCGCCACCTGCTGTCTGTTCTTTTCCTCATTTCTCTGTCCATCTTGCTGAGGTAGTTGCACATGCCCAGTTTCATGCTTCAGCTGCCACTAGCCATATCCATACTTCAAGACCACCCTGAAACCGGTGAGACTGCCACAGATTTTGGCATCTGTGCCACGGTCACAGGATGGCTGTTGCAACTTCTAATTTCAACTGTATCTGTGACCTGTGCTCTTTTTCTTCCTGCCGCGTGCTGTTACCCGACGCAGTCACAGCACAGCGAGCAGCCGTGGACCAGGAAGCGGTTAGTACAGAGCCCAGGGAGCACAGCATTCACCGCTTCCAGGTCTTCCTGTACTAATAAACGCTTCCATAATGTATTTGCCCAGTAATTAGTATTCGCCCCAAAAAACGCACTGACAATTTTCCTCCACTTTGGGGGGAAAAAAGGGTGTCTTATAGGGTGACAAATACGGCATATATGTGTGTAAAAGAGTACCAGAGATATGGTTCATGTGTTTATATGTAATGTATGTATATATATATATATATATATATATGATTTATGACTATGTAGGCTCTTTAATTTCCTGTATTGCACCGTGTGCATTACATTCTAGTGAACCCACATTCATAGTTAATCCCTTCTGTAGGTACTGTACCATCAGTATTACAGGTGTAGGGCACCAAGATTTAAAGCTAATCCCTTCTTTATCCTATATATTTGACCGCCTGTTGACACTGTCTGATGATAGTAAGTCTAAGTATAATAGTACAGATTAAGAATGAATGGCGCAGCAGTTTAACAAGATGCACAGGGCAATTACATTGAGCCTGCACTGTCACTGCAGCCTCCCTATGCTCTCCCTATACTCTCCCTACAGTGTCTAAATACTCTCCCTACAATCTCCTTGCACTGTCCCTATCCAATATTCTACAATTAACAGCTTTGTGAAACACTGTCCCTAGCGCTCGCCACGTCTGTCCCTATGCTAAGCCCAGTGAAATGGCGGAGACCAGGCGGGATGAGGGTTTTATAGGGCTTTGACATCACAGGGGCTGGCTAACTGCTGATTGGCTGGCTTTACGGCATTATGGGTTATATTCCATTCCCGGGCTTCTTCCTTTCACTTTGTAACACGTGTAGCCACTATTTTAGGAAAAATCAGATTTGTTACCACAAAGCGTGAGAAAATTCAGATGAAATTCCACTTTGTTAACTTTGATTCGCTCAACACTACCCGGCACCCTCAGCGATCAGCTGTTCACGGCAGTCGTTAGAACTGTCACTAAGAATGTAGCCAGTAGTACACAGCGCCATTCCTTGTGTAGTGGTCATGCTGGGTTAATACAGCTGAGTTCCATTCAAGTGAATCCTTAACCCGGAAAAACCTCTTTAAACTGACTTGCAAAACCTCTCAAAACCTCTCCAGCTAATCAGTTCTTAAATAAAATGGATCCAGCTGAGGAAAATGAAACACAAGCTAGAAAAAAAAAAAAACTAAAACCCTTCACAATAAAGAGAAACAAAGTGGCCATAATGCAGATCTATAAAAGCCCAAAGGGACTTTTTTTCTCTTTGTCCCTAAAAGCTCTTCTACGTTCGGCTTCCGCAATGGTGATTCATTCACGTGTCACGGCTGCCAGATCATTACTGAGAAAAATGCCCGCTGCGTTTTCTATATATTCACCTTAGTATTACAGCCGAACATGTATCAAGAGCTACGTGACAACTTCCCTTTTTTACACCTGCCATTTACAAACCTTACAATGAAATATTAAACAGTTTGTGATTTTATATTTATTTGTCATAATAAATCCTTTCACTGCTTTTCAGGATTTTTTTTTTTATTTTAGCTTTTTTTGATTTGGAGAACTATTATCCACTCGGCCATTTATAGTAATAGACCCACAAGAACCATTTTCCACCTATTTTAGACAAGTGTAAAGACATGGATATTGAAAGATTTAGGTCTATATTTCAGCTTCAAATGGGTGATTTCTTTAAAGTGGTTGTCCCGGATTTTAGTATTGGTGGCTTATCCTTCAGATAGACCATCAGTATCAGATTGCTGTGGGTCCGACACACGTTCTGTGTAGTTCTAGCACCGGAGGTATGAAGAGGCAGCGTGTCGGACTCCCAACAAACTGATATCTTGTGGCTAGGCCAGTAATATAAATCATCAATATAAATTCTTTACAGAATTATGCACTTTCGGTAATCCATTTTTGCCCCTGGTTAGTTGGTAGAGAGTCTGTTACTGAACAGGTAAGACACAAGACCTGTTTTTGTATGCTGCTGATAAGTAGGCCAAGATATAATTTATCCAGGAAGACAAAAGTGGGAAACTTCCAAAAAAGCAACTTTGCTAATGATTATCTCCTGAGAGGAGGAAGCTCTGAATATTTACAAAAGGTTGAGGACCAATAAAAGATGTCTGTGCTGGACTGAGATGGTAAGGTAAACACAAGTTTATATGTTTATGGCAATAGACTTTACTGCATGTGGAAAGGGCTATTTACTTCTGGCGCCTGCCATCCAATCTACCGTAGGACTGCAGCCTGCAACTGGGCACTGCAGAAAGTTAACAGCGAATAATTACATGACTGATCAATTTAGGAAGATTGCTAGAACCTATAGAAAGAGACTCAGGGAGGACCATTATTACAGCCACCTCCTATATGCAGCATACTTTGTCCAATTTCTGGGAACTGTGCTTACCGCTTTCATTTATATTAAATACAGGGTGTGCCCCGAGGAGAAGGGTTGCTCCCCTCCATTAACTGCCTATGCAAACCGGGAGAGCACTGGAGCGAGAATTCGCCACCATCAGGCCTACAACCACCCTCATTGCCTCAGCCACCCTTCTCATCCAGCTCAACTTCTTGCACTGCCTGCAACTCTGCCTCTACCCTCCCCCTGGGATGTCTTGCAGTATTTTTTATTTTTCTAATTTCTCTGTCCACCTCATTGAGGTGGACGCACATTCTCCGTTCCATCCTTTAACTGCTACTAGCTGCAGCAGACTGGACAAGTCATCTGAGCTGCCAGCTCAAAATAAATCTAACAGGAGTGGCTTTTTTGATTACTTGGAGGCTTCCCTTTGGCATCTCCATACCCCCCAACTTTTTGGATGGTCAAAGAGGGACACTTATGGTGCATTGTGTGAAAGATCCATTTTTCCTACATGTTTATACACCAGTGCACAATAGCACAAAAATGATCTGAATATAGAAAATTCTAGACTCTAAATTGCGTTAAATAATAAAATAATATACAAGCTGCACTCTTATGTACAGAGTGGAACCAGATAAACACTTTCTGGATCAATATTGTAAATGGAGATGAGCAAGTCGAAGATGACGAAGTGGAATTCGATTTGAATTTCAGGAAAAATTCAATTAGCAACGTATGCGAATTTCCTCGCGCTTCGTAGTAACGAATCGCAATTTTTCCTAGAATGGCATCTACAATGGCAGCTACACGTGTGAGGAGATGGGGCAAGGAACTCTGGGAAGGTGGGCTGACCCATAATGCCATGCATGCATCCAATCAGCAGCCAACCAGCCCTGTGATGTCACAGCCCTATAAATACCCACAGCCATCTTGGATTCAGACATTTTTCAGCGTTCTGAGTGCAGGGACAGACGTTGCAGGTGCTAGGGAGAGGTATACTGAAAACCTCATATACTGAAAAAAAACAATTTATAAGTGCAGGGAAACATTATTCAAATTGCAGGGAAACAATAGGGAGGAATCATTTCACAGTATCTTAGTGCAGGGATAAACGTCTGAAGTCGCTAGGGACAGTGCTAGAAAAACCTCATTGTGAAAAAAAAAGCGATTTACAAGTGCAGGGCAAGATTATTTGGGGATCCAAATACCCATTATACAGCTCTGTCATTCCAGCAATTTTTTCTTGTTATTGGGATGCAAGTGCTACAGTATGTTGAAAAGCCTTTAGTGGCTTATATCTGTGGAAAAAGAAAAATATGTACAAATTTCACTTCTGCAGTTATTTGTGTTGAAAAAGTTTAGTGGCATATTTCAGTATAAAAAAGAAAAATATATACGCATTTCACTTCTGCAGTTGTATGTGGTGAAAGCGTTCAGTGTCCTATTTCAGTACAAAAAGGAAAAAAATATACACACTTCACTGTTGCATATTTATTTCTGGTAAAAGAGTTTAGTGGCCTATTTTAGTACAAAAGGAAAAATAAATACGCCTTTTACTTCTGCAGTTATATGTGGTGAAAGAGTTTAGTGTCCTATTTCAGTACAAAACGAAAAATGTATGCGCATTTAACTTTTGCAGTTATATGTGGTAAAACCTTTAGTAATGTATTTTGGTCGAAAAACTGAATATATTCAGTGTTCAGCGCTGCAGTAATATTTGTGGTAAAACCTTTAGTGACGTATTTCGGTAGAAAACTATACATTTATTCTGAGTTCAGCGCCGCAGTTATACGTGGTTAAAGCCTTTAGTTGCGTATTTCAGTAGAAAACGAAAAATGTATTCTTATAAAAATGTATCCTTATTAAAGGGATTCTGTCACCTGGATTTTAGCTACCGAGATTTTCACATCACTACATCAGTCTCCACGATTTATTGTAAAATATAAAATATACTATTCATCCATCTTGTCATTTAATGTAAAAATCGCTTTTATTTATATGGAAATTGCCTCTATAAGGTGCCCAAGGGGATGTTCCTCTGTCCGTTGGAGCCCAGCCGCGTCCATTATTTCGGAGCCCAGCACTGCCCCTTTTTTAATTATTCACTCCTCTCCTAGCTTATTATTTTTTTTTCCAGTGCGCTGTAATCTCACCCATATTGGCACGCCGCACCCGGTTTCAGGCAGTCAAGGCTCCACCACCTCAGGCGAAGGGAGCTGTCTTTCGTTCCCATCGTCTGCTGTCCTGATGCTCCTCCTACTCCTCGTCAGTCATTCCGTCAGCAATCGATCACCGAAGTGATTGCCAAGAGACAACAGTATGCAACGGCATATTCAGCCTTCACTGTTGCATTATATGTGATAAAATCTTTAGTGACATATTTTGGTCGAAAAACAAAATGTATTCAGCGTTCAGCGCTGTCATTATATGCAGTAAAATCTTAATTGACGTATTTTGGTCAAAAAACAAAAAAGTTATTCAGCGTTGAGCGCTGCAGTTATATGTGGTAAAATCTTTATTGACGTATTTCGGTCGAAAAACGAAATTTATTCAGCGTTCAGCGCTGCGGTTATATGTGGTAAAGTCTCCATGATGTCTCCATGATAAATCTGCAGCATGGGGGCCCCATGTGGCTTCTACACACTTTCAAAATAATCCTTCAGCGGGGCGAATAGATGCCGGATGACCGGGACGCTCCATGACCTTCCCAGGAGCTGCTGTCGGGAGCAGCGGTTCATTTCTGAGACGTCTGCTTAGTGCGGGGGGGAATCTGAAGACCTTTTCCACCACAGGTTGTCCTCTTTCCCATCCATGATGACTGGAAACTCGTGAGGTTTTCCCTGACAAAGAGACCAGGGGCTGGTAGCTATGGTTTTAATCTTGATGAACTTTGCAACTCTTCCAGGCTCCAAGCTATCTTTAAGCTTTGTCTTCTCATTGTCTATAGGCACTAGAGGCCTGTTAATGCCAGGCAGGTTCGCCCAGAAGTATCTGGCTTGAAAAGCAGCCGATACCGCACTTGCATCAATCTTGACAGGATTCTTCTCCAGGTGGAGAAATTTGTTTTTTGGAATGCTTTCTTCATCGCAACCAGGTCCTCAAACAAACAGAAGACTGGCGGATTCTCTCCTGTCTTAGGCAACACTTAATTTTTATTATTAAATGTATTAAATATTTATTATTAAATTGAACCAAAACTTGATTAAAATTATAAGAAAGTAAACTTAAATTCGCCAATATATTATCCAAATCTTCGATGGGAAATTCACGGACAATCAATTTGCCAAGCCTTTTGTGCCGGAGAACGTGCATTATTAAATCGTCTTTTAAGCAACACTTTATAAAGTTGAGAAATTTTAACCTTCTGTTCTGTCCCATATTCACTATAAATGAATAGACGAAGCTGCCACTCTGTGGCCTCCTTATGCTGCTGCCACCTCTGCAATCTCTCGTCGTCGTGCCACTCTGTGGTCTCCTCATGCTATGGCCTCCTCATCCTGCTGCCACCTCCACACTATGTCACCTTGCCACTCTGTGGCCTCCTGATGCTGCACCCACCTCCACACTATGTCACCTTGCCACTCTGTGGCCTCCTGATGCTGCACCCACCTCCACACTATGTCACCTTGCCACTCTGTGGCCTCCTGATGCTCCTGCCACCTCAACACTATGTCACCTTGCCACTCTCTGGTCTCTTGATGCTGCCGCCACCTCCACACTTGGTCATTGTGCCACTCTGTTGCCTCCTACTGATGCTGATGCTGCCGCCACCTCCACCCTCAGTCATTGTGACTCTCGGTGGCCTTCTTCTTATGCTAAAACATACAATGCAACAGCACCCTGAAAACCAAATAAAGTACAAGAAATTATTCTAATGCTAATGCTATGCTTATTTTGTAAATGAGATGCTTGTACATTTTGTACAAAATTATTTGGGCCTGTCTGCCACACGCCAAGGCTATCTCTGTAAGACGGGAACCTAACACTAAATTCTACCTGTTATGTGCCATGACAGCTACAATAAAATTCAGGGAGTGTAGGTTCCACATGCATGCTGGGCCCACCTTAATATTTGTCATTTCTGGTGCCAAAATGGCCTCCATTAAATCCAGGGAATGCAGGTACCAACCATGGGCGTCCGCAGAAATTTTTCCGGTGGGGTTTTTTTTTTTGTGCATAATTTTATTGACATCCATGCTCTGCTTGTTTCTGAGAATGTAATGAAGGGGAGGGGAATATTCATTATCACAAAGTATAATAACGCATGAGCTGTGCAACATGATAGAAAAGCTTAAAGGGAACCTGTCACCAGGAAATTCACTGATAAACCAGGCATGCTGCCTTGTAGGGCTCACTCTGCTGAATATGATACCTTTCACTTGGTGATCTGTTGCTTTATTGAGTATGCAAATGAGCTGATTTGAGTCCAGAAGTTGATATGAGTCCAGAATTTTTTCTATTCAGAGCTTTAGCCCCTCCCCTTTTCACTTCTTCAGTTGTAAAAGGGGCGTGGTGTATTTATTTATTGATCTATAGAAGTGAATGCCTCCATTGAATCCAGTCAGTGTTCAGTGATGATCATTCCAATGTTGCCACCTCCAGACTCTGTCATTGTGCCACTCGGTGGCTTTCTCATACTGCTGCCACCTCCACACTCTGTAATTCTGCCACTCTGTGGCCTCCTCCTGATACTGCTGCTGCCGCCACCTCCAGACTCTGTCATTGTGCCACTCGGTGGCTTCCTCATACTGCTGCCACCTCCACACTCGGTTATTGTGCCACTCGGTGGCCTTCTCATACTGCCGCAACCTCCAGACTCTGTCTTGTGCCACTGGGTGGCTTTCTCATACTGCTGCCACCTCCACACTCTGTCATTCTGCCACTCTGTGGCCTCCTCCTGATGCTGCTGCCGCCACCTCCAGACTCTGTCATTGTGCCACTCGGTGGCTTCCTTATACTGCTGCCACCTCCACACTCGGTCATTGTGCCACTGGGTGGCTTTCTCATACTGCTGCCACCTCCACACTCTGTCATTGTGCCACTCTGTGACTTTCTCATGCTGCTGCCACCTCCACACTCGGTCATTGTGCCACTTGGTGGCCTCCTCATACTGCTGCCAACTCCAGACTCTGTCATTGTGCCACTCAGTGGCCTCCTCATGCTGCTGCCGCCTCCACAGTCTGTCATTGTTCCACTTGGTAGCCTTCTTCTGATGCTGCTACTGCTGCTGCCGCCACCTCCAGACTGTCATTGTGCCACTCGGTGGCTTCCTCATACTGCTGCCACCTCCACACTCTGTCATTGTGCCACTCGGTGGCCTCCTCATACTGCTGCAAACTCCAGACTCTGTCATTGTGCCACTCGGTGGCCTTCTCCTGATGCTGCTACTGATGCTGCGGCCACCTCCGGACTCTGTCATTGTGTCACTCTATGGCCCCCTGATGTTGCCGCCACCTTTACACTGTCATTGTACCAATCTGTGGTCTTCTTATGCTGCTCCCACTGTCCCCACTTCATGACTGGGCCACTTTTTTTTTCTGTTCGGCCTGGCTGACATCACCATTTGTTTGACCCTTCTTCTGATCTGTCAGAAGGATGGAAAAATGAGATGCACAACGGATCCAGTCTGTGTAGCAGCTGTAATGCCTGTATGGTCCAATCAGAATTGGCTTATGATTTGGTAGCCAAAAGCGGGAGTGGGTACAAAACACAGAAGACATACAAATATTCCATTCACGTGTCATCTCTGTTTTGAATCCACTCCAGTTTTTTTAGCAATACTGATGGATTACTGAGCAAATGCTGACCGAGTGAAAGCGTATGCTCTACAGACAGGATCCGTTTTTTGTGGGTTATTGTTCTGACGGATCAGAGGAAGAGCAAATTAATCAGTGTTGTCAACACAAACTTACTGCTGACACCCTCTCCACTCAGGGGGGCTCTACTTGTCTAAGCGTATAATAGAACTGGTTCTGTAGACATGGAATCAGCTGACGAGGGTGTAAAAGGAGTGCTCATATTCTTGATGCTAACATTACCTGTAAGGCTGAGTTCATACTTGAGTTATTTTGTCAGTTTTGGCCCCGTGACTGCTCAAATAAGTGAAGTGTGCAATGATTCTAAGAGTGACGCCTGTCAACTGCATGTCATACTGACTCACAGTATTATTTCACTACCACAGCAGACTCCTTATGTGTGTAACTGCAAGGCACAGTGTTCTACACCACTATAAAGGCTCTCTGCAGCCCGGAAATAGCCGGCCGAGAAAATCGCTCATCTCTAGTAATAATGCAAAATTGCAGATCTGTATCTCCGATAATGAAGAGGGACATTTAGGGAGCAAAGAGTGACAGAGAGACTTGGGTCAAAAGTATGGACTGTTCCTCCAAAATAGGCAGGTCTGGGCATCTCCCCTCCAGGGTACGCTTGATTGACAGGTTTTGATGTGCTCAAAGTTTCAGTCAATATAGGGGAAAGATCAGAAGATTACAACATTTGTTGTTTTACAATATATTTTCAGGAATGGAGGGCGACCTTATGAAATTTGGACCAAAATACTCCTGTCTGCCAGTAGGTGGCAGTAGTTTCATTCTCATATTTTTTAAACGGTAATCCATGAAAGTGGAGGGAAATGAGATGCATAGTTTAGTCTACTTAGAAATCGGAGAAAGTAATATAATTTCTTCATTAGTGCTGAAGACTTCCTTTATCAACAAGTTCTGTAATTCCAGAAACATTTTCACTTTCGCTGGAGCTTTTATGCCGCATATTGCCAGCGACATTGTCTTCCGCCCTGAGCCAATTACCATATGGTAAGTATAATGCTGACTGTGTGTTTTTACCACAATTTACAAGGCTGTCATTTACTTGCCTTATCTTTGTATTTGATGACACCTGCACAGCTCGGGTACAACCAGATAGTGTTTGATTTATATCAATGTTTGGCAGCAAAGCTTACAGTCTAATTGCAACACCCGCGCCCTAGGGGTGTAATGTGTGTGAGCGTGCTAGTGAGGATGTGCCAAGTGGGGGTAGTAGTACTCGCAGTTAAGTTGTACCCCGGGCCAGTGTGCCGTGGATGGGAAGACAGCACTGAATCCTCCGGGGCACTCTCTATTGCAGGGAACAGCAGCCACATGTAAGTTGAGATGCCCTTGATGGTAATAGATATGCTTAGGGTGCTTTGGCAGCTGGGCCCCTGTGTTCGTAACGCCAGCACCATGAGGTAAAATCAGGAGATAGAGTAGAATGATGAGAGAGGCAGTAGTTGAAACAAACAGGAACTTTACTTGTCAGTTGTAGTCTTGCAATAAATAGCATTTGAGAGCAGCACTTTGTATTACATGAAGTTGGCAAAGATGATAAAGCTGCAAATCCCCAATTAGCAGGCCCTGTGAGATTTTGTATGTAGGTTTCCAGCTCAACTTATGCAGGAGTGGTGAAGATACTCTACTCTACTCTAGCCTGATCTTGCTCAGGCTTTTTAGTCTTGCAATAATATGAATTCTCTGGTACTACACAAGGGCGGTCTCCTTCATGGCAGGTAAAGTCTCTGCTCCATTCTTTGAAAAGGTTGTCTGAACTATAGTCTATAAAGGTATAGTAACACCCAACTTTATACTTAGTTGTCAGGCTGTATCCAGATGCTGGAAAATTCTTCCGGTCACCTGGTGCTGTGGAGTCCATAAGTTGGGACTGCTCTAATCTCTACAAGTTCAAGGCCCAGTAAACAGAGACAAGTCTGTCTCCTAGACTCCTCACTCCTCTCCTCCCTCAACTTCCTGTGGCTGACCTATATAAATGATGTTATAGTGACCTCTAGTGTTGGTAGTGTGTAATGCATTCGAACAGCCTGTAGTAGGAATTTAGCAGCATTAACCAAAGAAAGTACAGTAATTAGTGCAAAATGACATGCAAGGGCATATAGCAATTTCGAGTGGCCCATACACACATAAGTGGGACACTACATATTTTTCCTCTCATAAGGGCAAAGCACAGACCAGACAAATACCATTTAATACAGCTAATTTCCAGCATGGCACTGTGCCAAAGGAGAAAACTGTTGGAATAGGGGATCAGACATTTTAGGAGCACCCCATAAACACTGGACACACAGTTCTCAGGTACCCACTATACTAGAGACGTAAGCTGAAGCTCCCATGCAATATTTGTTACCTTGCCTTCCTAGTGTCCCATTTATGTTGCTATATTAAGGCAAATATGTCTTTATTTGTGGCAGAGGGGCGCTCTAATTCACCCAGGTTGAGTGTGGCTACACATTCCATCCGGCTAATGGTTGGGAATCCGGAGTGGAGAACCCCTCTCTATAATGTCTGTGTATAAAAAGATAATTAATGAATAATCAAAGCAGCTAAAGGGGTTGTCTGATCCACAGGATATGCCATAAATGTCCAATAGGGCAGGTCCACATTCCTAACTGAAAAACCAGGTCCCGTTGCACGCTACCGGGAAATGGAGAGATGGCCAAGCATGCGCGACTCTCTCCATTCACTGCTATGAGACTTATATCACCCGTGATGCTACTGAGGCTCGTCCCCATCCCTGACTGCCATTGGTTGCCCCTCTTTCCCCCGACACCAGATGTTTTAATCCTTGCACGGGGAGAAGCAGCGGCGGCGGTGGTGCAGGGAGCCAGGTAAGTATATTCAGCGTGGGGGGGGGGGGGTGGGGGGGCGGCATGTCAGCCACGTATCAGTGCCCAGACAACAGTGACACTTTTATCAGTGCCCATAATGTCATCCCAACCAATCCCTAACAGTGCTAGCATTACCACCCTATTACTTGGAGAGAGTAATGCACCCTGTGCATCCATACAAGTCATATACAGTATACCTATGGTGAGCTCACCTCTGCATAGAGAGATTTCAGATATTTTTTGTTGAATCCACTGAACAGAACTCTGGTCGGTGGTCTGGCATGAGAACTATGACATAGTAAAATAGAAGCATTCTGTCCCATTCTTGGTCTGCCTACATTCCAAACCATGGACAACATTTCAGACCAGGAAAGGGGGATTAGGACTGATTCTTATGCTGCATTATTTGGACATCTAATTTTTTTCAAACATGGATGAACACACTCCTCTCTCTTCAGGGTAAGCTAGGGTTGCGTTTGGCATCTGCTGCAAAGTCTGTTGGTCCTATATTTCAGGACCATGAAAAGACCCCATAGCGGTCCCTTCTTTTAGCATTCATATATGTACATGTAAAGGGTAAGTGTCGAACTAAGGTTTCTTATGCCTGCCAGTGGGAATGATTCCCTATCACATCATAAAGGAGGGTCCCTTGTTCAAGACCTTCTCTATGACCCAGAGTGGACATCCACTCATTAGAATCTCCACCATGAGTACTCTAACTGTTCTTGCCATGGTAAGCTGTACGTGCGTCATCATATTGAACCACTCCCAAGGGAGTTGATGCATGTATAGCTTCTGCTGTCAAGAACAATTGGAGTACTTATGGTGGACATTCAAATGATGTGCCTCAGACCCATGATCTATATAGAACGTGTGCATGGGACAAATAAATCAGGTCGATGAAGATATTAGAGAAACAACTTACATTAAACAGACCCAAGTGGCAAGTGATTGCCTCCCTTTGTCTTTTGGGGCCCATCAGGGAACGCCAATCTGAGCCCACTGGAGGATCTAGCTTAGGGGCATAGCTATAGGGGTTGCAGCTGTCACAATTGCGATCGGGCCCCTAAGCCAGTGGCACACCGCCAATTACGTTAGGTCCATAGAGAAGAGACACATTATAAGTTGAGCCCTAAGGACAATCACCACCAGTCACTCTTCCTTGAAGACACCATCAACAAAATTCACGGACTCTCTTAGCATAATCCAGCAAAGAAGATCCCAGCAGACATACTTGTTTCCAATCAGTTATATTCTTTTATTGTAACTATAGGATAATAACAGGTCGCGTTTCGGCCCGTCCAGCCTTTCTCAACTGCAGTTGAGAAAGGCTGGACGGGATGAAACGCATCCTGTTATTATTCTATAGTTACAATAAAAGAATATAACTGATTGGAAACAAGTACGTCTGCTGGGATCTTCTGTGCTGGATTTGACTTGGGGATCGCCCCTCCCGTGCAGCGTGAGAAAGGATCGTGAGCTGTTACTTTTGCTTCTCTTAGCATAATATAGACCCTTTAATACACATTTCCAAAATTTCCCTGACCCCTTAGGTATTATTTGTTCCACAGCTATCGTCTGGTGAAGAAAAAAAGACTGTCCTGACATTTTTCATAGTAATTCGCCCACTAAGTGGCGCCGCCCTGCTGGACTCAATGGTTAATATTTAATTTTCCTTTTCTTCCTACAGCCCCAGCTTTTTATTAATAGTGACGGATAGCAGAGACGAGAGGTCCTGTGTGCAAATTAACTTATGTTGATGAGTTTGGCTGAAGACAAGAGAAGAACATTGCGTGAATCGGGTTCTGGATTTGTTACTTGCAGTATCGGGTGCGCGGTTATCCCCTCTTTTCATACCACGTTTGATAGACAAGTGCTATTAATCTGCACAGGGCTGCAGAATATCACTTGCCAACCAATTACTCTCCTCAAAGGAGTTATTTCCACTTTGAATCATGTATCTTGTGATTAGGGCTGGAAGCGCAGAGAGCGGCAATGTGCTGGAGGAAAAGCAATGAATGAATTCAGGACAATGGAGAGCGCGGGCTGTTCTGCATGCATGCTGCAGCGCCTCATGTGAACGCCTGATATTACTCCTTCCCCGGCTGGCCTGCTGCTCAGAAGGTCACAGGCACATAAAGTTTAAGCGTGTGTTTATTAGTGCCAGGGAATTGATTATTGACTTAAGCTGTCACAGTCGGAGCACAAAAAGCCTTTGTAATTCCCCTTTTTTTCCTGTAATTTTGATTTTAATCAATGAAGGCAATTTGTAAGCAAAAGTCACTTATAATTAATGAGGAATTTTGTGGTGATATAATAACTTGTAGAATATTTTTTTCTTCTAAAGGGCTGATGGTTATTTTAATTAAAGGGAGTCTGTCAAAAGTTTTGATCATGCAAAACTGCTGACAGCTCCAAGTAGGGGGTGAGGAGAGCAGGACAAATGTACCAATTTCGAACCTTTTTTTATTTTTTATCAGGGGTAGTGTCAATATGAAGTTTTATTCCACCAGGCAAGTTTCTACACAGATTTATCTATTTTGTCTTTTAAAAAAAGGCACTAATAAAAATAAAAAAAGGCGCAAGGGTAAGTGGGACAGCATTTCTACACAGTTTAAAGGTAACCAAAATGTATCAAACATCACACTCCTGATAAATTTGGTGCACCTTCCAAAGTCACAT
Organism: Bufotes viridis; assembly: GCA_033119425.1. Lineage (NCBI taxonomy): Eukaryota > Metazoa > Chordata > Amphibia > Anura > Bufonidae > Bufotes > Bufotes viridis. Next base: position 29,282,291 of record CM065594.1, on the reverse strand, counting down.
CTTGTTACGTTCCTCCATAGTCCCGTTCTGGCCTAGATCACCAAAAGATCATTAGCTAACAGAAAGAGTGGCACTGTTGTGCATAGGCCATGTATGGTATTGCAGCTAAATCCCTTTGATGTGAATGGGGCAAAACTGCAATACTAGAAATAGTCTATGGACTTGAGAGGCGCTGTTTCTGGAAGACAGTGGCAATGCCTTTAAAGGGGTTTTCTGAGACTTTTGGATAGGTCATCAGTATCTGATTGTTGGGGTTCTGACACCCGGGATCCCCGACGATCAGCTGTTTGAGAAGGCACCGGCGCTCGCAGCTTACCCTAGGACAATGATATCAAGTTCATCGGTCACGTGGCGTAGGAGCAGCTCAGTCCCATTGAAGTGAATGGGGCCAAGCTGCGGTACCAACCAATGCCGCTATACAATGCACAGCACTGCGCTTGGTGAGCTGAGAGAAGGCCGCGGCGCTACTGCAAATGCCGATGCCTTCTAAAAAAGCTGATCGGCGGGGTCCCAGAAGTTGAAGCCCACCAAGCAGAGATTTTAAGAAATGTCATATACTCGCTGCAGAAAAAAATCCACGGCGGATTTTCTTCCTTTACAATGCACCGGATGAAATCTGCAGCAAATCTGTCTCACGCGGACGTATCCTTAAGGTGGAAGCTGAAAATAACACATATGCCAAGGGGTTAATAGTTCACTTGTCACCCGCTGCACATAATGAGCAATGTCACTGCGAAGCCTCCGCCGCCGTATATCATCTTATGAGATTCTCATGTCACTGAATAAATCATTGTACTGTATTTCACTTGAAATTGTGCTTTTGGGAAAATCAATAGTAACCAAATTAACGGCAGCCATTATATCACTGGGTATTTATTACAGCTGCTCGCTTATTTCGCTTTCTTTATTTGTTCTCTCCCCATTTTCAGGCATTACTACACATTTTATTGAGACGTAATAAATGCTCCACTACCCTGGCTTCCCTCCAGGATCTTATAAAGAGCTAAGAAAGCTGCTTCTCTATTATTTATAAAGTTACCAGTTCGGCTCAGTTCACACTTTACTGTACGTATAAATGGGAGGAACTGGCAGGACTGATGCACTTTGTGCCAGAACTGATGATCACTGCTATATCCTGGGATTAACAGCAGAGGAAAAATAATGTATCATGAAGGTTATCTTCCTATTCTATTCTATCTATCTCTTATTTATCTATATATCTGTTTGCAGTGACCCAGAAGAGGAGATGAGGATGGAAGAAGTGGTAGTGACTATAATGGTGGTAATAGTACTCTCTAAGGCTGTGCAGTCATAGGAGGACACACCCTTTGCTCCCTCTGGTTAGGGGTGGACTGGCCATAGACCTTACAGGAAAATTTCCCTGTAGGCCAATGTCCAGGGGGCTACCTGGGCCCTCCTCACGGCCATCCAGTGGAAGTTTTTGGGGATGTATTTTGTGCTGCTAGGGACAGTATTTTGTGAAGGATTGTGGTATTTGGTACTTTTAGGGTGGAGTAGTGTGGTACAATATGGTATTGCTGGCCCCGACTACTTGTGTTGGCCCTGCCTTCCACTAATTTGGACCCAACTACAAAAGGAGGCCACTTTTAGTTTTTTCATTCCAGGGCCACTTTAAGTTCCCAATCTGCCCCAGCCTCTGGGCACACCCTGGTTTTGCGGCTCCAGCCTGGTGGTGATTGGGGTGCCCTTGATGGTGAATGGTTGGCAGGGTGCCAGTGGATGGTGGAGACAATTGCAGTACTCCAGGTAAGGATAGCTGCAAACTATCCTTGCAATTTAATGCTATAACATGTTAATACATTGTATAGCTTTTGTATGGATCGGTCAGGGTTAACAATCCTGACTCCAAGCTGTGACTTAGATCCGCCCTTAGCTCCTTCTAGAGTAAGCAGAGGAAGTGAGAGATGGGACATTTGCTCCACTCCTGACAGTGCTAGGCCAAAGTTCCAGAGAATCATTGTCTCTGAGGATTATCTACTCATATGAAAGACCTCATTATTTTCACAGTACTTCAGAAAGAGAGAGAGGAAGAGAGAACCCAGAAGATCCAGGATCTGCATGGCTGAGCATTGGAGTCAGACAGTAAGGTATTTGCTAATCAAGGCTGATAGAAAACTGCAGTGAGAGGGACGTTGCTGAGACACCCTTCACACTTGGACATGGTCTGGCCCACTGTATCTTAATCCATAACCCTTCAGCTGGGACTTACAGCCAACATTGGAAGAGCAATAATGCCAGCTATAGATTCTGCAGAGAGAGACCTTAGGAAGATAGAGAGGAAGGAGTACTACAACCATACCTTACTATCTGGGGAGATTTGTACTGTGAATTATTTGGAACTGTGTTTTGATACCGTTGGATGTACTACAACTCCAATTCTGCAATTTAGAGAAGTTTATTTTCCTACAACTGGCCTGGTTACTGACTAGTGCACCATACGCAACCACAGTACCTACATCTCCTGCCTGGCACCCGCACCAAACTCACAAAACCAAATACCATCAAACAGGAGCCCCAACATCTGTGCCCCGAGGGAAGAAAGGGTGCTGTCACATTTGGGTGTGGGAGAAAAACACCACACCGAACATAGGAGGGAAAGGGGTGAGGGAATAAGGCCTGGAAACTATAGAAAGGAGATGGACACCTCCTAGTAAAACCCTAATCAAAGACCTAACTAACTACCAGTATGAACATACCCCAGAGGTAGGTGAGTTCATACACAGGAATACCCAGTGTCCTAACTCACCCTATAGGACCCTGGTACTAATGTCAGGCCTGAGACAATCTGTTCCTCCAAAAGGAAGGACGAACAGGCCTAAATACAAATGACAGGGAAATACAACACACAAAATAACCCAACCGAAATACAAAAGGCAAAGGAAATACTTAACTTCAAGTGGCTATGGCAGCACCAGAAACTCAGCCGAGATCCACACACCAGCTATCCACAACTGAAACAGAAGCTATAAACCGCACAGCATTGTGGGAGAAGCAACAATAAATAGAGAAGGTTAAATGACCCTAATAGCCACACCTGGGGAAAGAAGATGTGGCAAGCACTAGAAACAACACAGACGTCATTTGACCCAAACAGAAAACATGTCAGATCAAACCACGTGTTGCGGACTTCCGGTTCCGGCGCCCGCATGTGAGGCAGCAAGTTAGAACGGCTCCCGCAACCCCCGACTATTTGTAAGCCACACAGCCACATTTTCATACTTGTGTGCCGAGAAAGTGCAGACACCAACTTCAGGAGAGCTCACTGATATTGTATGGACCGGTTTGTGCGCAGTATGCGGAAGAAACATTGAGGCAAAGGAACATCTGAAATGCAAGAGGAGGAGCCGGACGCAGCAGACATGGCGCCGACTATACTGCTAACTGGTACCGAGGTCAGTAATGACTCAGACAACTCTCAATCGTCTACGGTACATACCTCTAGGAACATTGACTACAAGGCATTAGCGGTGGAAGTTGCGGCTCGCCTGGCTGATGACCTTCAAACCACGCTGACGGAGGCCATTAAAACCTCCATGCAGCAAATACAGGAGGACTTACAACAACAAAATGTGCGCATCGCAGAGGCTAAATCGCGGGTCCACGCATTAGAAATAAATACCAAAGCAAATATTGCGCAGACTAGACGATTGAAAACAAGAAGTTGTGGGAGCGCATTGAGGACCTTGAAAATAGGTCCCGCCGTAGTAATTTACGGATAGTAGGTATTTCTGAGGAGATACCGACGAGAGGCCTGATTCATTTCTGTGAAACAGTGCTCCCCGATTTGCTGGGTATGCCTGACAGATGTATTGTGGAGAGAGCACACAGAGTAGGCCCGGACACCAGAGTGGCAGTGAAAGAGGACGAGCAGAGCAAACGTCTGGCCACCAGGCCTAGACAGGTCATTGTTAAATATTTGAACTATCAAGATAAAGCCAACATTTTGAGGCTCTCTAAAAGGAAATCAGGAGGTCTGGAATGGAAAGGTTCAAGACTACTTATATTCGGAGATTACTCTGCAGAAGTGGCTAGACGAAGGAGGTCATTTTCTAAAATATGTGCGGAGCTCTACAACCGTAGCGTTAGATTCGCACTACTGTACCCAGCAACCCTGAGGCTGTATCATGCAAACGGCAGTACAGAAACTTTTGAAACACCGGAGGAGGCGGTGACAAAGCTTCAACTGCAGGCTGATCTCTTGGAGACATTTTGGAACAAAGCGGCGGGAAAGAAGAAAGAGACACAAGGCCGTCCGAATATGGCCCAGCAGACTAAACGAAGCAGGGACAGAATGGAGATACCTACCTCGCCCAGGGCTATGCGATCCCGGGACTGGGGAAATGATTGAGAGGACTCTTCGGTGTTCGGGATGTGTAAGAGACTCTAAGTTTAATAAGGTTGTGTGGCTTAACGTGTAGATGTCAGTACCGGGAGGGGCACCCATGTGACGTAGGTTTGGCAAGTACTTGGAACACCTTTAACGTCTTATGGGGTTCTCTGGGTCGACATTGAATTTATCCATTCATATTAGTAGGGGGGAGGGAGAGAGGGTAGTTAGGAATATGAGCAATATGGTTTGTTATGTTGCCAAAAGGCGGGAAAAAAGTGAAGTCCTGATGGAACAGGAAACAGAAATGGCGGTTGCTCCAATTCTGTTTTTTCCAATACTGCTGTTGTTAGAATTTCACTATTTAAACTGTTTTATTTGTTGGGGGTTGGGGACGGTTACTCTCTGGATGTGTGCTCAGGATGCATATGAACGTCTTTTCCATGTGCCTGTCACCTAATGCGGGTGGTCTCGTGGAATGTAAAGGGGCTGAGGTCCCCCTCAAAACGTAATATGATACTTCAACACCTAAAACGCATTAAATCAGATATCGCTCTCTTACAAGAGACGCACCTAACAGAAGATGATTACAAACGCATGGAAAAGATGTGGGTTGGGCTTGCAATTGGTTCACCCGCACAGGGACATAAAGCTGGTACCATGATATTGTTTCATAGAAACCTTAATTACAAGGTAAAAGACCACATAGCGGACAAAGAGGGAAGATGGCAAAAGGTAGTGATTACTTATGAAGGTGGAGAGCTAAGTATTGTTAATGTATACGGACCGAATGGAGAAAATAAGTCATTTTACAATGCCCTTCAACAGGTGGTAGGTGGAGCCAACAGGGGACGCCTGATAGTGGGGGGCGACATGAACACAATTGTGGATCACAGGGAAGACAAAAAATCCCATCGCAATAGACAGCAAATTCAAAGAGCATGTGGTAGCGTGTTGCACAGTTTTATGAAAGATATTGGGCTGATAGATCCCTGGAGGAGATACAATCCGGAAGGTAGGGAATATACATTTTACTCTGCCCCACATGACTCCTGGTCTAGAATAGACTATTTACTAACGTCATCAGATCTGATCTATCAGATAAAAGCTACAGCCATTCTGGACATGGTCCTATCTGATCATTGTCCGGTCCAGCTAGACCTATATGACACGATTCAGAAAGGCACTGATTATATTTGGCGCTTCCCCTCCTACCTAGCGCACAATGAGAACTTCCAGGAATTACTGAAAGCCTGGTATCTAGAATTCCTGTCTGATAATGAGGGACATGTAGGAGACCCGTATCTACTCTGGGCAACGGCAAAGGTGGTATTGAGGGGAAGGATAATATCTTATATTCATTCCTTGAAAAAACAGACAAAAAAGAAAATAGATGACGTTACGGAGACTCTACGTAACACCTATACCACCTTTCTATCTAGCGGCACACCTGATACAAAACAATCTTGGTTATTGGCCAAAAAAGATTATGAATTATGGTATCATAGGTGGGAAGAAATGAATAGATCAAAAAAGGAGTCAACATTCTTTAAATATGGAAATAAAGCGGGGAGGATTTTGGCAAGGCTTTCTAGGGGAAGTAGGGAACAGATAGGTTTCCCATCCTTGAAAGATTCGGGAGGACAACTACAGACTTCTCCTCAGTCAGTATTAGAAATATTTAGGACTTATTACCAAACACTATATTCTAGGGACTCTTCTATACCTACTTTAACGAATACCCTTTTAGATAAAGTAAAATTACCTCGAGTGACAGAGGAACAACTAGCCGATTTAAATAAATCAATAACCAGGAAGAGGTATCCTCGACGATAAAAACTCTAAAAGCAGGGAAGGCCCCAGGACCTGATGGTTACACCGGGGAATTTTATAAAATAATGGGGAGTGACATCTCTCAATTATTGATGTCACAGTATAACGGCATATTGAAAGGGGAACAGGATCATCTAACTGATAACACAGCCTATATTCGATTACTCCCAAAGCCCGGAAAAGATCCAACTCACTCGACTTCTTACTGCCCCATCTCTCTTATTAATGTTGACCAAAAAATATTCTCAAAAATAATGGCTGAGAGAATGGCTATTATTTTACCACACCTTATAGGACCATCACAAGTGGGATTTGTCAAAGGCAGGTCGGCAGTATTTAACTTGAGAAAAGTGCTAACCGTTCTAGACCATTCTTATCGTGCCAATCCAAACAAAAATAGGCCGGCGCTACTAACTATAGACGCCGAAAAGGCCTTTGACAATGTAAGTTGGGTGTGGCTAGCGAAGGTGTTGGATGAAAAGGGGGTGAAAGGGAATTTCCGAAATTTTATGGCTGCACTTTATGCGGAACCAAAGGCACGAATAGCGCTACCGGGATTCTTGTCTAGCCCCTTTCATTTGCTAAAAGGCACTCGACAGGGATGCCCTATGTCGCCAATAGAACCTCTGGCCCGCTACTTAGAGTCTGCAGAGGTATTTGAAGGGATCAAAATTGGGAATCAAACAGTTTATACTTCATTATTTGCAGACGATATTATCATGTATCTGGCCAATCCCTTGAGAGATATTCCTAAAATCTTTTCTATATTACAGGAGTTTGGCCAATATGCAGGGTTCAAAGTAAACGTTACTAAATGTGAGTTGTTACCCTTAGGGAACCATAGTCTAAACACGTTACGTACCCTGAATAATTGTCCAATCAAAGTAGCTGGGGACTACATCACGTATTTGGGCGTTAAAATAGGGAAATCTCCCCATTCCATTTACTCACTCAACTATACCCCGTTAATTCATAAAATTCAACAAGAATTAAGTAGATGGAGAACATTGCCATTGTCTTTTCTGGGGAAATGTCACTTAATAAAAATGGTTAGTTTCCCTAAACTACTCTATCCACTACAAACAATCCCAATCCTCTTACGTCATAAGGATATAATGAGAATAAATAAGATGTTCACTGACTTTATCTGGTCCGGTAAGAGGGCTCGCATAGGGTTGAAAAAACTTTGGCAGACTCTACATATGGGTGGAATAAAATTCCCAGATATACGTAGGTACAATCTGGCGGGGATTTTTCGTCACTGTAGGGACTGGCTAAATCAATTAACACACATAGACAGAACCGAATAGACCATTTATTGAAAAACAGAGATCAGAGAGTATCCCTGTCCGAGATCTATCAGGAATTTAGGGAATATGAAGATAAGAAGGGAGAATCTAGATTATTTGGACAATGGAAAAAGCTTCTAGGTGAATCATGGGAGAAAGATAGAATGATAGATGGCTGGTTGTGGGTGAGGAAGGCTGTAACATGTGAAAAATGGAGGGAGACACACTTTAAATTATTGCATAGGGCCATTTATGCCTTTAACCTACCTAGAACATCTACCTACCCTGACAGGAAAATAACATGCCCAAAATGTGGGGAACCGAGAGCAAACATTGATCACTGCATATGGGAATGTGCCAAGACACAAACATATTGGAGAGAAATACTTACCTGGATAAAACAAACCTGGAATATTGAGTTGGGAGATGACCCCCAGGTGGTACTCTTTCATATATATGGTAACACGAGGAGTATACCACGTTTGATAGATGGAGCGCTATTGGTGGCGCTGAGATGCTTACTCACTAAATGGTTGGAACCACAGACTCCAACGTTGATGGAATTTATAGGCCAGATGAAACACTACTTATTAATGGACCAATTAGAAGCGGAACCTCACAAAAACTCTCTATCAACACATTTCTTGAATAAGTGGAAAACATTTATTAGCAAACACTTATCTGACGTAGAAATCCAGAAGATTATGAATAACTTCAGACATACTAAATGGTACCTTACAGCGGAATTGAAGGGCACACTGGGAAATCTGACAGTATGTTGAATGAGCAGGAGATACGTTATAAAGAACAGACCTGAGTATAGGTCTAAGGAAATGCATCCAGGGGAGTTGGGGGGGGGGGGGAGAAAATATAAAATGGAGGTTCATATTATTGTATGCAAGAGGTGTCCATGTGCTTGGATTGTATTTACATGCAATATCACTGTATAATGTTTACTCATGTACAAATGTGACACTTTTGTGATGAAAACTCCAATAAAATGTTATAATAAAAAAAAAAAAAAAAAAAACACGTGTTGCCAGTCTCACCGATTTCCTGCCACCTGTCGCGGGAACGTCCGTGACAGGTGCACTGGCCCTATGGAGCACTGGTGTGAGGATTGTGACTACTGCGCCACTACCACTTCCATCCTCCGCTGGCCTGGAGCTTGCGACACAATTACCTGGCCCATTGATTGCAATAAATAAAGTCTATTTTCTAAGTCAATGATGGGAATAGTAGTATAGGTAGCAGTAAAGGCACAGTTCCAAGACATACAGTGTGATCCTCTCCCAATAGCAGCATATAGACAACATCAATGATGGTGGTTGTAGTACTAGCTCTTCCTCTTTCTAAAGAACTCTTAACAGTCTGTCAGCAGAACCAACCACAGGCATGAAATTAGGTTCTTTTAAACTCCTTCTGCAGTTCATGGACTGAGGGGTGCAGAATGTGGATACGGGTGGCCAAGCTGGAGACAGAAAGGCTCATTGCCAAAGAGAACAAAACTCACTATAACATTATAAAAATTATAAAATTATAAAATAAACCTGAGTGTTGGCCCTTTAACCGTCTGCCGAACACCTAACGCAGGGCTGCGTCCAGGCGGCGGCAGGTTTGTTCCTCCTTGACGCAGCGGCGCATCATCTCGCGAGAGGCGAGATTTGCGTTCACAACTGCTCGCGGCTCGGCAGTTATACTGCAGCCTGCCAGCGATGATCAATCGCTGGCAGGCTGTAGATGTAAAATAAAAAGCATCAAAGAGGTATATCAGACGCTGTTTTGTTAACAGCGCCTGATATACCTGCTACCTGGTCCTCTGGTGGTCCCATTTGCTGGGATCGACTACCAGAGGACCAGGTAGCTATGTAAAGTAGCACCAAGCACCCCCCCCCTCCCTGTCACTTATTAACCCCTTGTTAACCCCTGATCACCCCATATAGACTCCCTGATCACCCCCCTGTCACTTATCACCCCCCTGTAAGGCTCCATTCACATGTCCATATATGTTTTGTGGATCCACGGATCCGCAAAACACGGACACCGGCAATGTGCTTTCCGCATTTTGCAGATCCGCACATTGCCAGAACTATATAGAAAATGCCTTTTATTGTCTGCAATTGCGGACAAGAATAGGACATGTTCTATATTTTTGCTGAACGGAAGTGCAGACCTAGGAGTGCGGATCCGCAATTCCGGATCCAAGCGGTACAAAGTCTGTCCCCATAGAAATGAATGGGTCCGCATTTCCGTTCCGCAAACAGAATTGCGGACGTGTGAATGGGGCATAAGGGTCCCTTATCACCGACAGTTAGTTAGCTACTTGTTAGGTAGTTAGCGCCCAGCCCACCGCACCGCAGTCACTGATTTTATTTTCCGTGAGGGGTATGGTGAGCTCATGTAAAATTTTATTTTTTGTCACAAGTTAGTGGCATATGAGACTTTGTAAAAAAAATATATATATATCAATTTCCGCTAACTTGTGCCAAAAAATTTTTTTCTCTGTGAACTCGCCATGCCCCTCACGGAATACCTTGGGGTGTCTTCTTTCCAAAATGGGGTCACTTGTGGGGTATTTATACTGCCCTGACATTTTAGGGGTACTAAAGCGTGAGAATCCAAATGCGTAAAAATGCCCTGTGAAATCCTAAAGGTACTCATTGGAATTTGGGCCCCTTTGTGCACCCAGGCTGCAAAAAAGTGTCACACATGTGGTATCGCCGTACTCAGGAGAAGTAGGGCAATGTGTTTTGGGGTGTATTTACATATACCCATGCTGGGTGTGAGAAATATCTCTGTAAATGACAACTTTCTAATTTTTTTATACAAAGTTGTCAGTTTACAGAGATATTTCTCTCACCCAGCATGGGTATATGTAAAAATACACCCCAAAACACATTGCCCTACTTCTCCTGAGTACGGCAATACCACATGAGTGACACTTTTTTGCAGCCTAGGTGCGTAAAGGGGTGTAAGGTCCAACGAGTACCTTTAGGCTTTACAGGGCTCCTCACAATTTAGCCCTGCCCAAAATGCCAGAACAGTAAACACACCCCACAAATGACCCCATTTCGGAAAGTAGACACCCCAAGGTATTCACTGAGGGGCATAGTGAGTCCGTGGGAGATTTTTTATTTTTTTGCCAGAAGTTAGCAGAAATGGAAACTTTATTAGTTTTTTTTTCCTCAGAAAGTGTCATTTTCTGCTAACTTGTGAAAAAAAATAAATCATCCATGATTGGGTGTCTTCTTTCTAAAATGGTGTCATTTGGGGGGTATTTATACTTTCCAGGCATTCTAGCACCTGAAGAAACATGACAGGTGCTCAGAAAGTCAGAGCTCCAATTCATTTCTATGGAGAGGCGGCTTGGTGGTGGCCGGACCTGAGTCCTCCAGCCACCACCTTGCGGGCTTCGTTCTTGATATAGGTGCGGGTCCCAGTGGTGGGACCCGCACCTATAAGACAATGGGGGCATATCCTAGTGATATGCCCCCATTGTTCATGATCAGACAACCCCTTTAATACAAAGTATCTCTGGTGAACTAAGGTGATGAAAGGTTTAATATTGATAACCATTATCCATGGGCAAGTTGGGTTAATATCTAATATCTCTGGAGGTCTAGGGTTAGTTGTTGACATCTCATGTGAAAGAATGTTGAGCTGTAGAGTTGCATGCAGTTCACAAATTTCCAACAGTTCCTGACACAATGTGTAATGGTTACTCCAGGGATGAGCAACATTCAGCACTCCAGCTGATGTGAAACTACAATTCCCAGCATGCACACTCACTCAGCTGTTCTTATAACTCCCATTGAGGTGAAAGGAGCATTTTGGTCATCGTAGTTTTATAACAGCTGGAGCTCCAGAGGTTGTTGATCCCGGAGTTAATCTTATGGGGAGACTCTAAGTAAAGCGTCTCTTCTCTGTGAAGCACAGACTACAAGAGCCAAAAAGTTGTGACTGGGTATATGCAGTAGTTTTTGGTTGTTTTTTGGGGGATGGGTTGTCAACCCGCAGTGGATCAGTCTCTCATTGGGGTAGCGACTCACCACAGTTTTGTAAGTCATTTTTGGTGCTCATTCTTCTGCATTCTTCTGCAGGTAGTAGGTGGGTAGAGATGTCCCGAACTATTCGTCGGCGAACATAGCTTGTTTGCGTTCGCCGCGGCAGGCAAACATATGCGATGTTCAGTCCGCCCCCTGTTGTCATCATTGAGTAAACTTTGACCCTGTACCTCACAGTCAGCAGACACATTCCAGCCAATCAGCAGCATACCCTCCCTCCCAGACCCTCCCATCTCCTGGACAGCATCCATTTTAGATTCATTCGGAAGCTGCAGTCTTAGTGAGAGGAGGGAGAGTGTAGCTGCTGCTGATTTAATAGGGAAATCGATAGCTAGGCTAGTGTATTCAGTGTCCACTCCAGTCCTGAAAGACTCATTTGATAGGACAGCGTCCTGACAGCACCCTAAAAAGCCCTTATTAGGGCTGCAACATTAGTCTGCTTTTTATTTTTTTTCCTGTGTAATCTAATTGCAGTTGCCTGCCAGCGTGTGTGTCAGGCTCACAGCGTATACTGTGCCCACTTGCCCAGTGCCACCACTCATATCTGGTGTCACAGTAGAATACATTTAAAAACAAACTATTTTGTCTGTAAAATAATAGCAGTCAGTTGCCCACACGCGTGTGTGTTTCAGGCCCTGCAAGTGTACAGTGTCACCAGCGCAACTCATATCTGGTGTCACAGTAGCTTGCATTTAAAAAAAACAAAAACTTTTTTGACTGTAATATAATAGCAGTCAGTTGCCTGCACGCGAGTGTGTTTCAGGCCCTGCAAGTGCACAGTGTCACCAGCGCAACTCATATCTGGTGTCACAGTAGATTACATTTTAAAAAAAACAACATTTTTGATTGTAATATAATAGCAGTCAGTTGCCTGCACGCGTGTGTGTTTCAGGCCCTGCAAGTGCACAGTGTCACCAGTGCAACTCATATCTGGTGTCACAGTAGATTACATTTAACAAAATATATATAATTTTTGACTGTAATATAATAGCAGTCAGTTGCCTGCACACGTGTGTGTTTCAGGCCCTTCAAGTGCACAGTGTCACCAGCGCAACTCATATCTGGTGTCACAGTAGATTCAATTTTAAAAAATAATAAAATTTTGACTGTAAAATAATAGCAGTCAGTTGCCTGCACACGTGTGTGTTTCAGGCCCTGCAAGTGCACAGTGTCACCAGTGCAACTCATATCTGGTGTCACAGTAGATTACATAAAAAAAAAATTTTTTGGACTGTAATAGATTGAATAGCAGTTAATTGTCTGCAAGCGTGTGTGTCAGGCCTACAGCGTCTACTCTGCCAACTTCTGCCAGTGCACAGTGCCACTCATATCTGGTGTCACAGTAGCTTGCACGCATAGTACAACTAAACTAATTTAAAAAAAATGACAGACAGAGGCAGGCCACCCCACAGGGGCCGTCATGGTCGTGGTGCTGTAATTCCCTTTGGCCCTAGAATAATGCCCAGTGTTCAGAGGCCACGTACCCTGAACTCAAAAAGTTCTGAGGACATAGTTGACTGGCTAATACAGGACTCCCAATCTTCTACAGCTTCTGCTCGGAACCTTGACGCACCATCCTCCTCCAGCTTAGCTTCGGGCACCTCTCAAGTTACCACTCGCCCGCCTGATGCCACCACCAACACTAGCACCACAGCCGCTTCACTTGATCTGTCAGAGGAGTGATGCGCAACTATTATTGCCAGAGGATGTAGATTACAGGGATATGTCTCAGTCAGGCAGGATTACACACATGGACGTACAGTGTGATGATGTTGTACCCACTGCTGCTTCCTTTGCTGAGTTGTCAGATACAAGTGAAGCGGTTGATGATGACGATGTGTCCGTGGATGTCACGTGGGTGCCCGCTCAAAGAGAAGAAGAACAGGAGGAAAGTTCAGATGGGGAGACAGAGAGGAGGAGAAGACGAGTTGGAAGCAGGGGGAGGTCGTCGCAAGGAGCTAGTGGCACAGTCAGACAGCATGTATCGGCACCCGGGGTCAGCCAGACAGCACGCCAGTCAACGCATGCTGTTGCCACCACCAGAATGCTGTCATTGCAAAGCTCAGCAGTGTGGCTTTTTTTTTGTGTGTCTGCCTCTGATAACAGCGATGCCATTTGCAACCTGTGCCAAAAGAAACTGAGTCATGGGAAGTCCAACACCCACCTCGGTACAACTGCTTTGCGAAGGCACATGATCTCACATCACAAACAGCTATGGGATCAACACATGAGTACAAGCAGCACACAAACTCAAAGCCACCATGCTCCTCCTGGTCCAGCATCTTCAGCCACGTCAACCACTGATGTCCTCCTTGCCCCTCTCAACCACCCGCCACTCCGTCTCTCACCTTCAGCAGTTCCTGCTCGTCTGCCCACAGTCAGGTGTCTGTCAAGGAAATGTTTGAGCGTAAGAAGCCAATGTCACAGAGTCACCCCCTTGCCCGGTGTCTGTAAGCTGGCTTGTCAGAACTCTTAGCCCACCAGCTTTTACCATACAAGCTGGTGGAGTCTGAGGCCTTCAAAAAATTTGTAGCTATTGGGACACCGCAGTGGAAGGTACCCGGCCGAAATATTATTTCACAAAAGGCAATCCCCAACCTCTACTATGTTATTGAAAAGGAAGTCATGGCATCTCTGGCATACAGTGTTGGGGCAAGGGTCCATCTGACCACTGTTACCTGGTCTGCAAAGCACGGTCAAGGCTGGTATATCATGTACACTGCACATTGAGTAAACCTGCTGACGGCTGACAAGCATGGAATGCATGGCTCTGCAGCGGAGTTGGTGAGACCGCCACGACTTGCAGGCAGGCCTGCTACAACCTCCTCTACTCCTTTTACTCCATCCTCTTCGCTAACCTCCTCAGCTGAGTCCTCTTCTGCTGCTATGACTTGCTGTACATCATCAACTACACCCCCTCCAGCTCCCCAGGGGCTATTCCACATCCCGGATATGACAGTGTCACGCTGTCTTGGGGTTGACTTGCCTGAAAGCAGAGAGTCACACCGGACCAGCACTTCTATCCGCCCTGAACGCACAGGTGGATCAGTGGCTGACCCTGCACCAACTGGAGATCGGCAAAGTGGTGTGTGACAACGGAAGCAATCTGTTGGCGGCATTGAATTTGGGCAAGTTGACACATGTGCCGTGCATGGCACATGTGTTGAATCTGATTGTACAACGCTTTGTGTGTAAGTACCCAGGCTTACAGGACGTCCTCAAGCAGGCCAAGAAGGTGTGTGGCCATTTTTAGGCGTTCCTACACGGCCATGGCGGAAAAACATGCCATTGAGGCGCTTGATTTGCGACAGCCCGACACGTTGGAATTCAACACTCCTAATGTTCGACCGCCTGCTCCAACAAGAAAAAGCCGTCAATGAGTATTTGTATGACCGGGGTGCTAGGACAGCCTCTGCGGAACTGGGTATTTTTTTGCCACGTTACTGGATGCTCATGCGCAATGCCTGTAGGCTCATGCGTCCTTTTGAGGAGGTGACAAACCTAGTCAGTCGCACCGAAGGCACCATCAGCGACCTCATCCCATTTGTTTTCTTCCTGGAGCGTGCCCTGCAAAGAGTTCTGGATCAGGCTGTAGATGAGCGTGAAGAGGAAGAGTTGTGGTCACCATCACCACCAGAAACAGCCTTGTCATCATTGCTTGCCGGACCTGCAGCAACGCTGGAAGAGGAGTCTGAGCAGAAAGCAGTATAAGCAGAAAGTGGTTGAAATATTACCGAATTACCGGAAGTCTAAAAGGATGCAGCAGTTCCAAAACAAGTTAAAAAGTATGCTTTACACAGTGTATAAGGCTGATGTCAGAGCACAATAGGAATCTAACAGGGGAAGAGGTGAATGTAATCCTCCTCCTACTACGACCACGCCGGCAAGGACTGGACGATTTACAGATGTGTTGTTGATGGAGGACATGCGGAGCTTTTTGAGTCCTACGCATCGCCACAGCCCTTCGGCTTCCACCCTCAGAGAACGACTCGACCAACAGGTAGCAGACTAACTCGCCTTAACTGCAGATATCGACACTCTCAGGAGCGATGAACCCCTTGACTACTGGGTGTGCAGGCTTGACCTGTGGCCTGAGTTATCCCAATTTGCGATAGAACTTCTGGCCTGCCCCACTTCAAGTGTCCTGTCAGAAAGGACCTTCAGCGCAGCAGGAGGTATTGTCACTGACAAGAAGTCGCCAAAGGTCAAAAAGTCTAGATTAACTTTGCGATTAGGGGACATAACAGGGATTAAACTGATAAGAATAGTACTAGTTAACACACCACTCATATAGGGTTGCATAGTACACTGCACGGCGCACGCGCAGTGCCCCAAATTGGGAGCTTCTTTTTCCATCTCCCGGTTCCTAACATCTATTTGATACACGGCCCCTGATAGGGGACGTAACAGGGATTAAACATTTGCGGAAGTTCGCGTTCGCCATTCGCGAACGGAAAATTTTATGTTCGCCACATCTCTATAGGTGGACACCTCCTGCGTTTCCCTGTACAACACTGCTGTCCATATTCAACCTCTTTGCACCCTGCTCGGCTCACCGCTGCCGCTCTCTTCTTCTAACCAGACCCCTTCCTCAAGCAACTCAATTTCTCTCAAGTAGGCTTTACACTGACAGCACTCTGAAATGCGCCAGCTAACTCCCAATACTGCTAGTCAGACCCTTTTATATCCTCTTCTGCAGTTTCCCACTACGTGTGAAAAGAGGACACTTTTGTGTATGTCATCTTATGCCAGTGTATATTTTCTAATAATAGCTGCAAACTCCTCACAACAGGCTGGTAACTGCATTTACACACTTTCACCACTAGGTGTAGCTGTCTCATCATTTATATAGTGTAGGCCAAGCACAGGAAGTTAATTGAGAGTTGAGTTGGGAGTAGGAGTAGGTTTCCTGCCTCTCTCCTTATTCCATACCATTTTTCAACGCACCTTACAGTACTGACGTCACTGCAGGGACCCTGCCACCAAGGCACCCAAAGCACCTACACCACCAAGAGCACCTCAACAACCATCTGGCTGTGAATCCCTGGACAAACAGAGAGTAGCCCGATGGATTTCGTGCTGTTCTTCCCTTCACTGCACGCCGGGCCAGGGAGCTACAGAACAGTGAGTAATACTACTACCCCCATCGGTCCACCAAAACGCTCATACACATTGCCCCTGCAGTCCGGTCGCCGCACTTCCAGAAATGGTGCAGCGCAATTCTCGAGCATCTGCACCTTCAAATAGTGACCCCGATCCTCCACAGCCACCATCACAGTGCCACACACAGTAATAAAACGTTCTAACATCTAATGCATATAACGAAAGGTGCAATACGTACAGAAATAACATTATAATGAATGGCCGACAACCTCAACATGCTGCTAGTACTGTTTACCTACATCCGGTTTTGCATAAACTGGGAAGGCAAACGCAAAGATGTGGAGCAGTCTCAGTTTAGATTAATAATGTCCATCTGTGTGGCATAAAACCAGGCAGTTTGTGTCTAGGTGCACTGGCATTTTAGATGACAAATTCAGCACTGCTATATCTGTAATTAGATTGTAAGCTCTGTCAAGCAGGGCTTTGTTACCTTCTGTTTTATTGAAACACTTAGTGCTACAAGAATGTGTTTCACAATCCAGTATGCAGTATGGAGACTGGCATTTATTCTCCGTCACATGCTCGTAGCTCATCAGTATTTTCTGCTTATGTGATCGGCAAAAATGCACACATTTTAAAGAAAATTTATTTAAAGTGTCTGGATAATAAAATGATAAAGGGATATGAATTTTGACCCTGTGTTAACCCATATTTGTTTTTTCTCCATCCTGATACTGTATGTATCTCGCTCCCTTCTGCCTCTCACTAATGACATTTACAGCTCAGCCATTTGGAGGGTTTTCTCGGAATTATGTACACCTTATGCTCCTGCATCATTCATCTATATGCAAATAAAGCAAATTAGAATATTTAAACAGACAAAAATGTAATCAGCCGGGAAACGGTTTATGGTGTTCGGTGAAAGGAGCGTCATTCCAAAGTGACATGAAGCCTCCATAGTCAAAAGCCTAATTTATCAACACTGCCTTTGTCACCTTACATAGGGCTGCCATCCAGCTGACCCGCCCGCCCAGTAATTGATATCAGGAGGCTGGCTAGTATTAAAATGTATGTCCCTGATCTCTCTGATCTGTGCAGAGGAGGTTGTATACCATAAACAAATTCTGTTTAGATTTTAAGGCTCTGTTCACATGACATTTGTTCAAAAGGGTTTTCCCAGGAGTTAAATATTGATGGGCTATTTTCAAGATAGGACAGTAATTTCAGATCCGACACCTGGCACAGTGTGCTTGGTATCACAGCTCAGGCCCATTCACTTTAAAGGAACTGAGCTGCAAACTGGCCACATGACTAATGAACGTTCCATCACTGGCCTAGGAAGAGGATGTGGCACTCATAAGAACGTCACAGCCTCTTCAAACAGCTGATCGCAAGTGGTATCAGTAGATGGACCCCCACCAATCACATATTGATAACCTATCCTGAAGATAGACCATCAATATTGTAGTCCTGGAAACCCCTTTAATGCCTTATTCACACATCAGTGTTCGGTCAGTGATTTCCATCAGTCATTGTGAGCCAAAACCAGTTGCGGCTTTAAACACAGAACAGGAGCAGATCTTTCCCTTAAACCTTATGTCTGTGGAGGCTCCACTCCTGGTTTTGGCTCAAAATCACTGATGGAAATCACTGACCAAAACACTGACATGTGAATGAGGCATAAGTGTTTTCACCAGGAAAGGTTCTGGAGTGTATGTCAAACATATACATAGGAACCCATTCATCTGATATATAATCCAAAAGGGAGTTCTTTTGGCATACTCTATTTTTTAAAGAAGGATACCGTAACAAATAAGTATACAGCTTGGTATACGTTTTTTTTTTAGAATAGGAGCCCACCTATACAGTGACATAAGTTGAAGCCTTCTGTCATGAGATATATATTGGGAAGTGCTCCTGATGTATGGCTCCGATGTAAAAAGGAGATAAAATTTGCAAAAATACAAACCGAATAGCAGGTGGCAAAAAAACGAATCCCCCAAAAATCTTTAAATATATAAATGCTAAAAAACCAAGGTTGGAGCAGGTAGGTTCCCTAAATAGTGGTAAAGGGGGGTTAGTCACTGAAGATAAGGAAAAGGCAGAGTTACTAAATGGGTTTTTTAGCTCTGTATATACAAAAGAAGAGAAAGGAGCTGATATCTGTGGTGCTGAGGCTGTTAATACATCCAGTAATATACTCAATTGGCAAACTGTAGATATGGTCCAAGAGAAGTTAAATAAGGTAAATGTGAACAAGGCTCTGGGTCCAGATGGTTACACCCAAGAATTCTTAAAGAGCTTGGTTCAGTCATTGCTGTGCCCCTGTTTATAATTTTTAAAGATTCTCTAGGTACTGGTACAGTGCCAGGTGATTGGCACAAGGCAAATGTGGTGCCCATATTCAAAGAAGGATCTAGGTCCTTCACAGGTAATTATAGACCAGTTAGTTTAACTTCTGTCCGGGGAAAAATATTTGAAGGACACTTAAGGGACTAAATACAGGAGTATGTGACTGTAAATAATATTATAAGTGATAACTAACATGTGTTTACCAAGGACAGAAGTTGTCAGACTAACCTGATTTGTTTTTATGAGGTGGTGAGTAGAAGCCTGGACAAAGGGGCGGCTGTGGATGTAGTGAGGTGAGTAGAAGCCTGGACAGAGGGGCGGCTGTGGATGTAGTGATGTGAGTAGAAGCCTGGACAGAGGGGCGGCTGTGGATGTACTGTTTCTGTATTTTGCAAAGGCTTTTGATACTGTCTCTCATAGACGTTTCATAGGTAAAGTAAGGTCTATAGGCTTGGAAAGTATAGTTTGTAATTGGATTGAAATGGCTGAAGGACCGTGTCCAGAGAGTTGTGGTCAATGATTTCTATTCAGAATGGTCAGGGGTTATACGTGGTGTATCCCAAGGTTCAGTGCTGGGTCCTTTTATTATTTATTAATGATATCAAGGACGGGATTAATAGCATCATTTCTGGCAGATGACACTAAGCTGTGTAGTACTGTACAGTCTATGGAAGATGTCCATAAAATACAAGCTGACTTGAACACTCTGAGTGATTGGGCATCAACTTGACAAATGAGGTTCAATGTGGATAAACGTAAAGTTATGTATCTTGATAGTAATAATCTTCAGGCATCATATGTCCTAGGTGATGTAACACTGGGAGTCACTTATAGAGAAGGATTTGGGTGTCCTTGTAGATTGTAGCTGAAGGATGCTCTGCAGCTGGAAAAAGTACAGAGGAGAGCGACTAAACTGATAAGGGGCATGGAGGGTCTTAGTTATGAGGAAAGATTAAAATAATTGAATTTATTTAGTCTTGAGAAGAGACGTCTAAGGGGGGGACAGGATTAATCTATACAAATATATAAATGGGCCATACAAAAATTATGGTGAAAAACTGTTCCATTTAAAATGCCCTCAAAAGACAAAGTCTCCAGAAGCGTCAAAGCTTCTTTACTGTAAGAACTGTGAATCTGTGGAATAGACTTCCTCAGGATGTGGTCACAGCAGGAACAGTGGACGGGTTTAAAAAGGGTTTACATGAATTCTTAAAAGTAAATTACATTAATGCTTATGAAAACGTGCAGAGTCTCTCTTCCTTCTGAGATTCTCGTCCCCCCAACCCTTGGTTGAACTTTATGGCCTTGTGTCTATTTTCACAGCAAGGAACGTAAAATGTCTCTCACCTGCTCTTCATCTGCTTTGGGCACAGAACAGCCGCACTTGGATGCGGGTAAGTTAGGATCCAATAGAAAAACAAAACCCAGCTTAATTCGTAAGAGCTGACATCACAATAGCCTGAAACCGGTAGACGAGGATATGTCAAACTGGATGTTTAACTTTTAATCGCTGAAATAAAGTACCACTGCACCGTCTGTGAATTGAGCTGGATTTTGTTTTTCTATGTCTTTATTCAACCGTATGAACTATGTAACTATGTAATGAAAGTCTCAATCAGTGTGGGGTGGTGGTCAGTCAGACACAAAGTACGATTAATCCCTTCACCACACTAGACCCTTAAGGATGCCAATAATAACCTCATCACAGCTCTAGACCCCCAGGGGTCCAAGTGCGGCTGTTCTGTGCCCAAAGCAGATGAAGAGCAGGTGAGAGACATTTTGCGTTCCTTGCTGTGAAAATAGACATAAGGCCATAAAGTTTAACCAAGGGTTGGGGGGACGCGAATCTCAGAAGGAAGAGAGACTCTGCACGTTTTCATAAGCATTAATGTAATTTACTTTTAAGAATTCATGTAAACCCTTTTTAAACCCGTCCACTGTTCCTGCTGTGACCACATCCTGAGGAGTCTATCCCACAGATTCACAATTCTTACAGTAAAGAAGCTTTGACGCTTCTGGAGACTTTGTCTTTTGAGGGCATATTAGCCCCTTTAACACCTGGGATGCTTACCTCATCTCCTTCCCTTATACCACAAGTGATGCTGACATTAACCCCTTTCATAGTTGACAACAATCCTGGGATGGTCCTTAATTTTAAGAGGTAATCCCATGATGAAATTAGGCAGGAGTTATATAAGCCCTGCTCAAAAGTGGACATTCCCATTGGGTTTCCCTGGAACAGGGCTTAAATCTCTCAACTTTATCAACAAAAATGTTGTTAGGTATGTCCTTCCCTGCCCCACAATATCAAGAATACATATATTTATGCATTCACTCCCTAAACCAACTAGGGATTTTGACACTGACCTCTTAAATACACTAGACTACCAAGCAGGTTAGCATTCAGGACAACAAAAGGGGAAATTAACTGCCCCAAATTACTTGGGAGGTAGGTATTAACCTTTTTACTACCCCAGACCCCAGGATATTAGATAAGAAAGGGTCCCAAAATCCCACCCCCTTTTTACCCAACCTGTATTTTTTTGGGTGGTAAAGGTACATATAGCAACCAATCACAGTGTAATTTTTCTAAAGCAAGCTAAGGAATAAAGAAATGTACTACAGCTTTGATAAATGGGCCCTTAAATCCTTAAATCTACTACAGCATAAATCAGCAATGTTAATGCTTCAAGTTCAATTACAGTCAACTCTGTGATACCCTTACCACTAAAGGAGACACAGTGACCTTAAAGCCAATGTCTCATCTCCTTCTTCTTACCTTGAGGCACTCACTCCCTGTAGTTAGGGCTTCTGTCTGATGGTAACTTAGGGGGCCCTTGATGTTGGTGGTTCTATGGGTGCATGGCAAGAGGTGTAGTAGTGCAGTGTGGTGAAGTAGAAGTCAGTAACCAGGCCAGGGTTAACAAAGCAAATGTTCTTCCTTACTTGAATGCAAAATAGGAGTTGTAGTACATCCAACAACAGTCTGTACACTGTGCAAATTCTCCCTGATGTCTGTGCATGAGTTGGAAGCAGTGGTCCTCTGGGTACCCTCTCTTGCTCATGTCTCTCTTAATATAATATCCGTCTGGCAACTGTATTATATCAATAACACCTGCAATTCGTACGGTGGCATGCAGGTTCAATGATACCACTGGCCAAGTCATTCCTGAGGATGTTTAGAGTGTCTTAACCTGTTATCTCTCCACAGTGACAGGTCTGGGAAACTTTATGCAGGTTACCTCGCTGATTAACTCCTCGCCTGGCCATGCAGATTCTCAATCTTGTCTTTCTTCCTTGCTTGCTGTAGCAGAAGCAGAAGATACCACAGAGATCTGTTAGTTTTTGGATCCTTATGGCTGGAGGCCTTGAGGAGACGAGCAGGTAGTGTTGACTTCTTTCCCCCTTTATGCTCTCCCTCAGACTCCCTAGAATATAGAGCTGTGGGTCAATCCAGCTACCCCTTAGCTACTGCCTAAGAGTGCAGAGCCAGCATAGTTAACCCTGTCTGTGCCTACCCCATGGATAGAAATACTGAGTATGCACTACATTGCATAGAATAGCACTACCTTACATTACAATATTACAACATTATATAACATTTGCAGATACTCTTTGTACTGGGGTACTGCATAAGCACCATCCTATGTTCCTTCATTTTAAGTGCCAAATGTATCTGTTACATAGTATATCCCTGCAATGTCATGAGAAGATCTACTGGTGTATCTCAATAAATTAGATTATCATTGACAAGTTAACAACTTTTTTCAGTAATTCAAAAAGTGAAATTCATATATTCTACAGGTTCATTACATCGAGAGTGATCTATTTCAAGTGTTTATTTCTTTTAATGTCCATGATAATGGCTTACAGATAATGACAACCCAAAAGTTAGCATCTTAAAAAATTAGAATATTATATAATACCAAATAAAAAATTATTTTTAATACAGAATTGTTGGCCTACTGAAAGGTGTGTACAGTGTATGCACTCCATACTTGTTCGGGGTACTTTTTGCATGATTTACTACATCAATGCGATGGTGTGGTGGTGATCAGCCTGAGGCACTGTTGAGTTGTTATGGAAGCCCAAGATGCTTGGATAGCGGCCTTCAGCGCATCTGCATTATTGGGCCTGGTGTCTCTCATCTTCCTCTTGACAATGCCCCATAAATTCTCTATGGGTTTTAGGTAAGGGAAGTTTGCTGGCAAATCAAGCACAGTAATACTATGGTTAATAAACCAGGTATTGGTGCTTTTGGCATTGTGGGCAGGTGCCAAGTCCTGCTGGAAAATTGTATCAGTATTTCCATAAAGTTTGTCAGCAAAGGAAAGCATGATGTGCTCTACAATTTCCTGGTAGACGAATGCACTGACTTTGCACTTGATATAACATAGTGGACCAACACCAGAAGAGGACATGGCTCCCCAAACCATCACTGACTGTAGAAACTTCACACCGGACCTCAAGCACCTTGGATTGTCTGCCTCTCCACTCTTTCTCCAGACTCAAAATGAAATGCTAAATTTACTTTCATCTGAAAACAGGATTTTGGCAACAGTCCAGTCCTTTTTCTCCTTTGTCCAGATATGACGCTTCTGACATTGTCTCTGCGTCATGCCATGGGTGGCTTGACACAAGGAATGAGACAGTTGTAGCCCATGTCCTGGATACGTCTGTGCCATCCACACCTTGTGAATCTCCCCCAAATTTCTGAATGGTTGCGGTTATCCCTGTTGCTTGTGCAATGTTTTTTTTTTACCACACTTTTTCCTTCCATTCAACATTCTATTAATATTCTCAGATTCAACACTCTGTGAACAGCTAGCCTACTCAGCAATGACCTTTTGCGGCTTACCCTTCTTGTAGATAAAGTCAATGACTGTCTTCTGGACAACTATCAAATCAGCAGTTTTCCCCATGATTGTGTAGCCTACTGAACCAGACTGAGGGACCATATAAAGGCTTAGAAAACCTTTGCAGGTGTTTTGTGTTGATTAGCTGATTAGAGTGTGACATCATGAGTCTACAATATGGAACTTTTCACAATATTCTAATTTTCTGAGATGCTAACCTTTGGGTTTTCATTATCTGTATGCCATAATCACCAACATTAAAGGAATTAAAAATGTATGAGTTTCACTTTTTTAATTAAATTAGTGAAATAAATTAACTTTTTGATGATATTCTAATTTATCGAGATGCACCTGTATATGGTTTGTTCACACCACTTTATTGTAGCTAATCCACCCATAATGTACATTTTAAAGTATATATATATATAACACGTTTTGAGACAAATTTCTATGGCAGAAAGTATTAATTTCTGGGAGTATTGCTGTATACTACACGGTACCAGTAATTCCTAAATGCTTTATAACTTCAGATGTTCTTGAGCACGATCAGGTGAACACAGATTCTGATTAAGTGCATCATTACTTCACTGATTAAAATGCCAATATAACTATATTATAATCCTCTAAAACGTTCTTTTCTTGACTTATTTCCCGAATGTTATCCTGAACAATTTGATCTCAAGTGATACAGTATTCATGATGTCGCGTCTCCCCTGAAGTATACCGCTTCTCGCTTGCCAGGATAATGCAGAAACTTTGACTTTAATACCCATTAATAGAGAAAAAAGGAAATGATTATAGATTAAATCTCCCCAAAAATGAACCAATTTTTTTCTATCAAGCTGTATATTAAGTTGCACTTCAACAAATCTAACTTGTTACTCCCTAAGCAAGTAACGAAGAATAATAGACTTAAGGGGCGCTGGCAAATCGACTTATCCCATGAAGATTATGATTAAAACCATATTATGACACTCATCTCGTCAGATGAATAGGTAATTCTAGGAAGACTCTGCTAATTACTGCAGTATGACTGGATTCATCTTCATAATATGTGTGCATAAAAGTCACATAAAACTTAAGAAAGCTTCATGTTTGAGGATTGGTTTATTTCATTTGTTTGGAGAAATTACGCCTTAAAGGGTTTTTTCCTGTTTACTTCAACATCCTTTAAAATAATTTATAAAGGTCACTGTAATTGTAATGTATTTCTTCTCTTTATTGCTTCTATCTCCGTTCTAGGCGGTGGTCACATGACCATGTCCATGCCGCTCTTCATTACTTCCTATGATGTCGTGTCCATGGGCGGAGCGGTGTTAGAAGAGTGCCTATGTAAAGAGCTGGGAGGGAGGAGCTATAAGCTAGATGATCTTTGTTAGGGGCAGTGCTGGAGGTGTGGCAGAGGAAGGAGAAGTGCATCATGGGTTTGGTTGGATGCAGCAACAGGAAGGGCTACATACAGGATGTAAACAAACCAGAGGGGTGAGTTTACATGGTGAAAACGGGTCAGTAGAGTCCAAACTGGAAAACGAAAAAGCATGAAGGAGGATGTACAAATGGTAAGCAACTACATGAGTGTATCTGTTAAACACTGTAGTAATCCCGGAAAATGTCATTAATTTTTTTTGCTGTAATTTTGATGGTCTATCCATTTTTTAGACAGTTATGTGGCCTAACAGCTGAGCTCCCACAATGCACTGTTCTCTGGTAACAGAAAAACTCAGAAGTGCAAACATAGTTTAAACTAATATATTCTATAATTAACCCCTAATAGTATGTAAAGGTCCTCAGATAGTTGAGACACCTCGGCCTTCTACAGTCAAGGTGACTACTATGTGCATGTGACTATTGGCAGAAAAACGTTCTAGTATATCGCCTCTCTCCTGTCTGATCGATAAAGATGACAATCCTGGAAGGAGAAGAGGTCTGTGTATAAGGACTAACTGGAGTGGCCATTTTAGGACAGTTGTGCAAGTAAGAAGGCGCATCAACTTTCTGGGGATGTGCACCAAGGGGGCCCTGCTGCAGTGTCTGTGCAGCACTGAGATGACACAAAACCTACACCAGATACATGGAGCTGATAGAGGAGATGTCACTGGCTGGGGTTGGCAAGATGATCACCAAGCAGTGACTGTGAAGTATTGCCACAGATGGGATGTGGACACAATGCAGATGGCACCAATGTTGACGGCCCTGATGTTTGAGCCCTGATGCAGACCAGAGGAGCAAACCTAGGCCTAATGCAAACCAGTGGGGCAGATCAGCCACAGCAGATGACTAGGTACATACCCAGGCCTAATGACCAGAGATGACCAAGAGCTAAGTGAGGTGCTCAGGTCTAGTGATGGGGAAGCAGTTGACATTGGGCTAGTGCCCCTGATCATACGGGGGCGTACGCTCCAGGTCTGTATGTCAGCTCCGATGGGTTTAGCTTGAAGATGTGGTAGAGAAAATGCCAAAGTTTAGGCACGAGAGGATGGGAATGACCTTACTTATTGCTGTGCATGGTTATGAGGGACGCCATATTGTAAGCGAGGCCTGTTAGACTATGAAACTGAGGCAACCTTTAAGTATTTGTGCAACAGTGTAGCACAGCCTCTTGGGCTGTTTCCATAACTCAGTCCATAGAGTTGGGCTTTATGGCAGAGTGGCCAGAAGAAAGCCATTACTTTTAGCTAAAAACAAAAAGGCACATTGTGAGTCTGCGAAAAGGCCTGTGGGAGACTCCCAAAATGTATGAAGGAAGGCGCTCCAATTGAACTTTTCGGCCATCAAAGAAAACTCTATGTCTGGCGCAAACCCAACACATCACATCACCCAAAGAACACCATCCCCACAGTTAAGCATAGCTGTGGGGATGTTTTTCAGCAGCCAGGACTGGGAAACTGGTTTGAGTACAGGGAAAGATGGATGGTGCTAAATACAGGGATATTCTTGAGCAAAACCTATACCACTCTGTGCGTGATTTAAGGCTAGGACGGAGGTTCACCTTCCAGCAGGACAATGACCCCAAACACACGGCTAAAGCAACACTTGAGTGGTTTAAGGGTGTGACGTACTGAACTGTCACTGGGGCTGCTGGAGAAGCCTGAGGGCTAGCCTCCTTTCTACGGACTATGGACCCAGAACTATGGAGACCCCCTCAGACCTCTTGGGGTTGCAAGGAACTATGAACCATGATTAATGTGTGGAGTTTATTTGCCACATCTTTCCTTTTGCCCATTAAAAGTGCAGGGGGTGAATCCAGCAACACAAAAAAGGGTTAACTCTACACTGAGACTCCCAATGAATGTGTTACAGTTTATTTGTCCCTTTGTGCTATTGTATTTGTGAAGGGTTTAAGAAAGCTGACTCTAGGAGTAGCCGACTCTGGGATAGATGAGTAGATCACCCTATGATACACTCAGGAGATAATCCCATCACATTTGTCTCCTCTCTCCCTATTCATTCATTAAGATACTGGGGGGGATGTCTGTTTGCATGCTGTTCATGTTTGATTAAGTTATGATGTTAGACCTCTTGAACTGTATATGTATACTGAGTTAGTCCATTGTCTTAGTTAACTGTATCATGGGCAGAGGGGTGTGCCTCTGGCCTGTGGAATTGTATAAATTGTGAGCACTCAGCGCTCAGCGCTCCCTCCTGTCACTCCATTGTAGCGCGGCTGAGCTCTTTATGGCCGCGGGTACAGGAGCATGTGTCTCCTGTACCCGGCCCAACTGACATGAAGTGCGCACACAGTGTGCACTTCCTGTCAGTCCGTCAGGGTACAGGAAACTAAAGCTCCTGTACCCCTGGACCATAAAGAGCTCGGCCGCGCTACACCAGAGGTAGGGGAGGAAGAATGACAAGAGTGGGGGAAGAAGAATGACAAAGGGGGAATGACAAGAGGGGGAAGTAAGAATGACAAGAGGGGGAGAATGACAAGGGGGAGAAGAATGACAAAGGGGGGATAGAATGACAAGGGGGGAGAGAATGACAAGGGGGGAGAATGACAAGGGGGAGGAAGAATGACAAGGGGGAGGAGGAAGAATGACAAGGGGGGGGAGGAAGAATGACAAAGGAGGGGGGGTGAAGAATGACAAGGGGGGGGAGAGAATGACAAGAGGGGGAGAGAATGACAAGGGGGAGAGAATGACAAGGGGGAGAGAACTGGAATTAGTTAAAGGGGTTCTGCAGTTTATTTAAACTGATGATTTATCCTATGTATGCAGTAGCGCCTCGGCCTTCTCGCTGTTTAACGCAGGCGCAGTGACGTCACGACTAGTATCACTGGCCTTGGCGGAGTTAAGCTCTGTTCACTTGAATGAAGCTTAGCCCCGCCCAGGCCAATGAAACAAGTCGTGACGTCACTGCGAGAAGGCTGAGGCGCTAC
The DNA here is from genome assembly GCA_033119425.1 of Bufotes viridis. Classification (NCBI taxonomy): domain Eukaryota; kingdom Metazoa; phylum Chordata; class Amphibia; order Anura; family Bufonidae; genus Bufotes; species Bufotes viridis. The sequence continues at coordinate 29,254,071 of CM065594.1, read as the reverse complement.
TGCCAGCGCCGCTGCCTTCTGAAACAGCTGATTGGCGGGGGACCCCTGCCGATCAGTTTAAATAAACTGCAGAACCCCTTTAATATGGCAGATCATATGGGTGGGGCATTGTGATGTCACATGGGGGGGGGGGGCGGCAAACTTTTCTTTTGCCTAGGGCGGCAAAAATCCTTGCACCGGCCCTGATTGTGAGTGCTGGCTGGCATTAAGGTGTCCTGTTCTACCCTTCATGAAGTCTAGGCTCATGTTTGGAGATTGGAGAACTACACTCTGGGGATTGCTATAATCATTATACTCTCCAGAGTATAATCCCTAGCTCTTGTAAGAGCTGTTCCTGTTTCACTCTCTGGACTAAGCAGAGGTTCACCCACTGGAAGCTGGAGCCCGGCGAAACCCCAAACCAAGCTGCGTCGGTTTGTGGGGTTTGCGGTGGTTATGGTATCGAGTGCAGTGCTGATGGTCCTTGGCGAGTACTAGGAGCATCGGTCGACGGAGGCACCCAGTCGGGGTTGCAGGCGGTCCCTTACAAATGGGAAACATGTAAATGTGTTGGAATGGCCTAGTCAAAGCCCAGATCTCAATCCAATAGAAAATCTGTGGTCAGACTTAAAGATCGCTGTTCACAAGCGTAAACCATCCAACTTGAATTTCAGGAGCTGGAGCAGTTTTGCAAGGAGGAGCGGGCAAAAATCCCAGTGGTAAAATGTGGTTAGCTCATAGAGACTTATCCAAAGCGATTTGGAGCTGTGATTGCCGCAAAAGGTGGCTCTACAAAGTATTGACTTTAGGGGGGTGATTAGTTATGCACATTGACTTTTTCTGTTGATTTGTCCTATTTGTTGTTTGATTAAAAAAAAAAAAAAAAAAACATTTTCTAAGTTGTGGGCATGTTCTGTAAATTAAATGATGCAAATCCTCAAACAATCCATGTTAATTCCAGGTTGTGAGGCACCAAAACACAAAAAAAGTCAAGGGGCGTGAATACTTTTGCAAGACACTGTATTTAGGTCACTGGGGCCTTTCAACACCTCTCTGTATAGCGAGTGGCTGAAAGCCCTGATGGGCAGGAAAAACTTAGATGGGGACGCAGGGATAAACCAGCCCATTCATTTGCATGATCGGTGAAGGGTCTCAGAGGTTTGATCCATGAAAATCAGAAAAGTGATTGCATATCCCAGCAACATTGTAAGATGGGATTAACCCATTAGGAAAGCTTGGCGGCAATGTCTAATGCTCTGGAGCAAGGGTACTTTGGAGTACGGATGTTTGTGGACATTTTCCCCTATTGCTACTATACAACACCTTCAACTCCCTACTTTATTGCTGTTTTAAAGGTTAACTTGCACTTTGATTTATGCCGTTGTTTTCACTTATGCTGTTTTTTAATTGTTTAAAGAGGATCTTTCACCACTCCTGACATGCCCTTTTTAATAGCTACATGCATTCCCCATGTAATAACAATTCTGAACCATCTATTCTTATGGCTCTGTGTTGTATCATTCCTTTATTATTTTTACTAGAAGTTATGAATGAATTGCTAGCAGTCTGCAGTAAGGGTACAGAGGGGTGGTAACCAGTTAGTGGTGTGTACCTGCACCGACTCACTCTATCCAATCAGTGCTGTCCTTTTCAGACTGTGCAGGTAAATCCCCCCACTGGTCACCACCCCTCTGTACCCTTACTGCAGACTGCTAGCAGTTCATACATAACTTCTAGAAGGAATAATAAAGAAATGACAGAACACAGAGCCATAAGAATAGATGCTCCAGAATTGTTATTACATGGGGAATACATGAAGCTATTAAAGCAGGCATGTCAGGAGTGGGGGCAGGTCCTCTTTAACTGCGTGTTATGTTTATTATAATATATCCTGTTCATTTGCACTGTTATTACTCTATAGCTGCACTGTGATAAGGGTTAATACACAGCCAGCTAATACTTAGGTCTGAGAGACTTTGGGACTTTCTACTTATACACTGAGAAGCTAGTAATTTTCCAGAGGTAGGACAGGAGAATATGCAGAGCAAAATTTTGAAAGGAACAGACACAGTAACCCTTGACTCTCTGGTTAAACTCTAGTAAAGTGATGGGTAATGCTATCAGGAATATTTCATAGTAGATTTTTATGTCCAGGACTAACAGAACGATAATCTCCTTCACTGCATTTACAATATGTTCAATCTCCTCAGTGTAAGGAGGGGGAAGTGGAGAGGAGGCAAATATTTGCGTGTCTAACGACTGTGTACGTTAAGTAGGAACCAGGACCCGTCTGAGTTAATTGATTGTAGCTACATGACCAGCTTCTCTAAAATGAATATAATTTCCCCAGATGCCTGTAAAAATTAATCAATATATCCCAAGCGATTTGTTCCTGGTTAAATTGCTTCCAGGAAATTAGATCAAACGCTGTATAGAAATGGAGCTCGTTTCAACCTCCGTAAATATTTTTATCCTGTTTTTATTTCCCTATATTTTTTAAATCAATGTTTCATTACATTTGAAGCATTTATAATGGTTACATGTTTGACAAAGCTGGTTTTGTCTAAGTGCCAATTTAATCAGGGCTATGTGAAAATGTAGCAGAGCAGAGTTTGTCAATGGCACAGGGCTGAGTTTTGGTCTATTGACTTCTGGATCATAGAGGGAAGGTACACAGTCGAGTCTTAGGACCTCCAGCTTATATTCAGAGTAACCACCGTGTGCAGCATGGACAGCAGCTAGATGGGCTAAGAAGGACTCAATAAGGTCCTGGTAGGTTGTCACAGTACCTGGAGCCATGCTGACTGCAGTGCATCCCACAGCTGCTGGAGGGGGCAAGGAGGAGAATCCACAGAGTGAACACAACGGGCAAGATGGACCAGCAGATGCTCAATTGGGGTTAAATCTAGGGAATTGGGGGGCTAGGGTAGTACTTGGAAGTCCTGGTCATGCTCTTCAACCAATGTTGGACATTTTTTAGACGTGTAACATGTTGCATTGAAATGCTAGAAGATCCCATCCACCCCACGGAGGACAATCAGCATGTATGGGTGTATGTGATCTGCAAAGATGGATTCCTAACTAATCCGTTGAGAGTGCCTTCCATGTGGATGAGTGGCCCAGTGAATGCTACGAAAACATTCTCCAGATCATAACGCTGCCACCACCAGCTTGTGTTCATCCAGCAATTTATTTCGCCTAATATGCCAACGTCCATTGAGTAGACAACCCTTTGCCAGAGTATTTCTGCGCAGTTTCAGAAAAACTGCCACTCTCGTCCCGAAAGCCAATAACCATCCCTTCCTGCAAATCTGATAAATCGCCTTTTTTACCCATGCTAACAAGGAGGGATATGTGTGCAGACAGCCTATCACACACCTTATATACCCCCTGAGCCACCTCAGCACATGTGACTTCCTTCATGAGCTACACACTGCCGATGTCGAAAGTAGGAAGTAGTGAAAATAATGGGACTCGACTGTGTATAAAGACAAATGTGTCATTGGTTTGGATTCATATGCCAAGTGATTTTTTATTTTATAAAAATTATTGTAGAGTGTATGTTTTTGTTTTGTGATGCTTACGATGCTTTGTGTCATACAATGACCCTCTATAAACACATGTTAACACCGTGAATCTTCTGCTTTGAATATAGGCTATAGACATAATAAAACATGACCAGAACCTTTGTGGTTTGGCAGACTCGTGTCCATGTAATAATCTGTTCGCAGCTGATTTTTCCACTGGACTTTGAGTTATCTTTGAGAGGTTCTCCAGGACTTTCACATAAATGGCCTGTCCTGTGTACCCAGGTCATCATTGTGTAGTTGCTGTAGTTGTGTATGGGTCCACAACTGATCAGTCCAATGAAGAAGCCGTGGCCCTCTTGGTAGTGCAGCCGTTGTGCCCGAATCCCTGCAATACGGCGGTTTGTTTGAGACCATATTTGAGCTTCCAGATCACGGTCATTTTTTAATATTGGTGGACTGGTTAGACTTTTGCCATGGCACAAGCAAAAATAGCTCATTTTGAAGCTCATGTTTGAGGTCACCCTAGAGAGAAAATCAGAAGAGCTCTTCCCTAGAAAAATGAATTACTCCCAAAAAAGGTTCCACCGTTTACTTTCTTGGCAGTCTGCATTCTGCTGTCAGGACTTATAGATCTCTCACTCACCAGAAGAGAAACTCCAGGAATAACATGTATGCAGTTTCCTGATATTATAGTCCAGGTGCCTCCAGACTAAGTCACCTTAACTCATCGTTATCTCACCAAAAAAGATACAAGTTTATTTTTTATTTTTTATACTTTTTGTATTCATAGAAAAAAAATCATGCGTCCCAGCGCCCGTTATGTGTACATTTGGTTAGGATTTTGCCCTTCTGAAGAAGTTTTTTTTAATTCCTAACCCTGATCCAACGCCGTTCCGAAAGGACCTCTTCATGAAAGACTTCTCTAGAAAAGGCTTGAGGAACGCCAGCTCTTCGCTGCGATCGGCTTCTATCAGGCAGCTGTTCAACATGATGAGGCAGTAGTCTGACTTTCCAGATGACTGTAGGGTGAGATAAGCAGTCACTCAATGAATGGGTACAACCAGTGGCAGAGTAACACTTTCATCACCTCCAGCTCTGACTGAACCTCACCAACCACCCGTTTTATTCACTATAGAGTAGATCATTCCTCCACTAGAAGACCCCACAAAAATGCTGGACCATTGGCCAAATTGCTGATGTCAGGTTAGGTTAGCAAATATAGTCAACACCAAGAGTGAAAGCATATAATGAAATATATGGCTGTCTGAGTCAAAAAGGTAATTGTCCCCCCTATTCAAAATGGGGGGGTACTCCACATCTGCCAAAATGCACTCCCTACTCCATTCAAGGAGTGGTGCCATCTGAGTCAAAGTAGTACCTTGCTTAATGCATGATGCACCCCTTAAAGCAATTGACATAAGTCCTTTGTCTTCAGCAGATAGGGGTGGTGGTGGTAGGGTGGAGGAGGGGGGTGGTCCTCTTGGAGAAAATATTTCTCCCTTCTGGGATGCTCCTTTACATTTGTTCTCCACTTTGGAAAATCCCTGTTTCTCTAATAATAAGCTGATCACAATTGTCTGCCAGTGATCAATGGGGTCCTGCACAAAGTTTAGTTTAATTCTCTGCAGCAGCACCCCCAAAGGTGATATTAGGTATTACACAATGTCCATTCAAATCAAAATGGGTTCCCTGTGTTTTGCGGGACAGGACTGGCCCTCTGAAGCTGGGGTGAACTGTCTATTAACTCAGAATTCCCTAACATGTATATATTCTGTAACTCCTTTAAAGGAGTTTGCCACCAGAGACATACGTGGTATGTTAAAAAGATTTGATGTACCGTACACGTGTGATAGGTGGAAGTCCCAGTCTATATCAGCCAGGGCGGGTCTACATAACCCCACACACACAGTCTCAGGAGTTTACAGGTCACTTCCTCCTACAACATCAGCACACTCCTCTCCCGCTGCTGTGTGACTACAGAAATGTGCCCAGGTGGAACGATACATAATGAGGAGAAGGGTTGTCAGATCAAAACAGGTCTAAAAAAATGGTTAAATTGGAAACTGCTATTATGGATAAACCTGATGGACTTTTTTAATGCTAATTATGCTATCTGGTTTTTACTTTGATTTCATCTTACTGCCCCATAATAAGTTTAAGACTGCATGCACACAACAGTAAAAAACGGACTCATAATGGAGGTTTTTTTAACGGCCATCACACGTATGTATTAAGAACAATGGTAGTCTATGGAGTTATTCACACATAATTATTTTTTTACATCCAGTGAATAACGGACATCAAAAAATTTAATATGTACGTTTTCATTGACTGACAGCCCCAATACAATGGAAATGGACCGTTTTTAGCGTCTGTTTCTAAGAAAGGCATCAGTAAAAAAAAATGTCCATTAAAAACTGACAGTTTATCCATTTTTAACGGATGTTTTTTTACTATCGTGTGCAAGTAGCCTTACTATGCAGCTCCATGGTTATCACTGCTTTGTGCATTTTCCCTCCTCTGCAATATTACTTCTAGCACTATCACTGTGTTCTATCATGTTTTTATTATTCTTGCATGTGGCATCATATGTTTTTTTTTTTTTGTCACACTGTACATGTGCATTATTTCTTTGTTTGGAAATGAAGGTGTGTAGCTCTGTACTGTGACATTACTGTAATTATTATCTCTGTAGTGTGACATCACTGTGTTTATTATCCCTGTACTGTGACATCACTGTGTTTATTACTCCTGTACTATGACATCACTGTGTTTATTATCCCTGTACTGTGACATAACTGTGTTTATTATCCCTGTACTATGACATCACTGTGTTTATTACTCCTGTACTGTGACATCACTGTGTTTATTATCCATGTACTGTAACATCACCGTGTTTATTATCTCTGTACTGTGACATCACTGTGTTTATTATCCCTGCACTGTGACATCACTGTGTTTATTATCCCTGTACTGTGACATCACTGTGATTATTATCCCTGTACTGTGACATCACTGTGTTTATTATCCCTGTACTGTGACATCACTGTGTTTATTATCTCTGTACTGTGACATCACTGTGTTTATTATCTATGTACTGTGACATCACTGTGTTTATTATCACTATACTGTGACATCACTGTGTTTATTATCCCTGTACTGTGACATCACTGTGTTTATTATCCCTGTACTGTGACATCACTGTGTTTATTATCCCTGTACTGTGACATCACTGTGTTTATTATCCCTGTACTGTGACATCACTGTGTTTATTATCCCTGTACTGTGACATCACTGTGTTTATTATCTCTGTACTGTGACATCACTGTGTTTATTATCCCTGCACTGTGACATCACTGTGTTTATTATCCCTGTACTGTGACATCACTGTGATTATTATCCCTGTACTGTGACATCACTGTGTTTATTATCCCTGTACTGTGACATCACTGTGTTTATTATCCCTGTACTGTGACATCACTGTGTTTATTATCCCTGTACTGTGACATCACTGTGTTTATTATCTCTGTACTGTGACATCACTGTGTTTATTATCCCTGTACTGTGACATCACTGTGTTTATTATCTCTGTACTGTGACATCACTGTGTTTATTATCCCTGTACTGTAACATCATTGTATTTATTATATCTGTACTGTGAAATTGCTGTGTTTATTATCCCTGTACTGTGACATCACTGTGTTTATTATCCCTGTACTGTGACATCACTGTGTTTATTATCTCTGTACTGTGACATCACTGTGTTTATTGTCTCTGTCCTGTGACATCACTGTGTTTATTATCTCTGTACTGTGACATCACTCTGTATTTTATCCCTGTACTTTGACATCACTGTGTTTATTATCTCTGTACTGTGACATCACTGTGTATATTGTCCCTGTACTGTGACATCACTGTGCTTATTATCCCTGTACTGTGACATCACTGTGTTTATTATCTCTGTACTGTGACATCACTGTGTTTATTGTCTCTGTCCTGTGACATCACTGTGTTTATTATCTCTGTACTGTGACATCACTGTGTTTATTATCCCTGTACTGTGACATCACTGTGTTTATTATCCTTGAACTCGGGCTTGGACTGGCCCACAGGGGAACAGGGGAAGCCCCCGATGGGCCCCTGAGAAAGGTGGGCGCCCAGTCCACCAGCACAGAATCTCAAATATCATATATCAATAAAAACAAACTGGGTAGACTATCCAGTTCATTATTATCGACGCATCCGAAGGTTAAGATGGCCTCTAAGAATAGGGCAGGCCAGCCAGTATCCTCTCTTCCTTGGGGCCCATCTTTTGAAGTTGTTGCAGAAACCCCCATAATCAATTATCATAATCATCTCATAGCATCTTGTTGCTGTCTGCCTCTGTGTGGGCAGGTAATATTTTCATGTCGCTATACAGTGGGCCCCAGAATGAATATTACTGGTAGGCACTAATGTCACGGCTGTTGCACAGTCTTCTTGTTGTGCGCCATGACACGCTAGCCTTGCATGCTGATTGGCAGTGGCAACGCGTTGTGGTGCATCATGTTTGTGCTTTCCTCCTTCTTCTGGTTCTTTCCCTGTCTAGTGCTGGAGGGGTTAACTTCCTGGCTAGGTGTGATCTGGGGCTGGCCTCATGGCTCATCTTAATCTTGTGTTGTAAGCCTGAGGTCAGTAGTACTCCAGCCTTGGTGTGTTCTGGAGTTATGCTTTTGCCATGGATATTCCATCCGTCCAGTGTGAGGGCCATCAAGGTCATCCGATGTTATCCTGATGTATTTTCCCATGTATTTTCCCCTTCCTTCCCTTGTTTATGTGTGGTAAAGGGTTTATGTACAGGGTGTGTTGTTATGTCTAGTGTTGTGTTCCATGTCTGGTCTGTTTTGTGTTTTGTCCAGCATGGTTTCTAGACATTCCCTGTCTGTCTGCGCCTCTGGAAGGGGGTGTCTGGGTTCCCCGGAGGTGGAACCACAAATCAGTGTGCAGCTCTGCCGGGGGCCACCATGCATCCTCTCCACATGGGGTCCGGTCGTCGGTGTTGCTGCGGCAGGTAAGTGCTTGTTGTTCCGATATGTCATCTGTTTTTCTGCAGGTCCATGTTTTGCGGACCGCAAAATACATACGGTCATGCGCATGAGCCCTTAGTTATGGCTACAATGGTAGATACATATCAGGGCTCTGCTGAAGGGAGGGGATCTACTTAAGGGAAGGTTATAAATGCCACCGTCGGCCTCATTACTCCTGATACAATTAATTACAACCACTTTGGTAAGATTAGTGTTTGCACATAATTTTCTGCAGTGCATTGTAGAACACAGCAGACACGCGGCGGTCACACAGCTGTATCCAGCTACTCTCTTCTATCTGTTATCTATTATCTCATCTATAATGTTATATATACGCCAGGGATGTCAGGTATCTATGCGGATACACATTTAGGGCTGATGCACACAACTGTATGTATTTTGCAGTCCGCAAAACACAAATTTGCAAAGAATACGGATGACATCCGGGTGCATTCTGTATTTTTTGGAAAGGAACAGCTTTCCCCTAATTGAACAGTCCTATCCATGACCATAATGCAGACAATAATAGGACATGTTCTATTGTTTTGCAGAACGGACATACGGAAACGGAATGTACACAGAGTAAATTCAGTTTTTTGTTTTGCGGACCCATTAAAATGAATGGTTCCGCATACGGTCCGCAAAAAAACAGAACGGACACTGAAAAAAAATACGTTCATGTGCATGAGTATTATACTTTTGCTAGGGTTTTTCATTAATTTGATGCAATGCTTTTTAGTCAGCCATTTCCTCTTGTAGAAGGTCCAGTCCACATACAGCCCCTGCTGACCTGAATAGTGGCCGTAAACAAGTTGGTATAGATCAGGAGACTTATGGGAACATGAGAAGCTGAATCATGCTGATAACTGCTCAATGCATGTGTATTTCCAGTTCTTGATGATTAAGTAGGTGGTCATTGTGATCATGTCAATGGAAAGTGGATGCAGGATACATACATCTCACAGCCCACGGGCATAAAAAGTAACCTTGTTTACAAAACTTGGATTGAGAGCCCTTTACACCATGACCATATTTAGCAGGTAGTTCAGAACATGAAAACATTATGATTATTTTGGTACACAGTGATGTCACAGTACATAGATAATAAACATTGATGTCACAGTACAGGGATAATAAACAGTGATGTCACACTACAGGGATAATATACACAGTGATGTCACAGTTCAGGGATAATAAACACAGTCATGTCACACTACAGGGATAATATACACAGTGATGACACAGTACAGGGGTAATAAACACAGTGATGTCACAGTACAGGGATAATAAACACAGTGATGTCACAGTACAGGGATAATAAACACAGTGATGTCACAGTACAGGGATAATAAACACAGTGATGTCACAGTACAGGAGTAATAAACACAGTGATGTCACAGTACAGGGATAATAGACACAGTGATGTCACAGTACAGGAGTAATAAACACAGTGATGTCACAGTACAGGGATAATAAACACAGTGATGTCACAGTACAGACATAATAAACACAGTGATGTCACAGTACAGGGATAATAAACACAGTGATGTCACAGTACAGACATAATAAACACAGTGATGTCACAGTACAGGGATAATAAACACAGTGATGTCACAGTACAGGGATAATAAACACAGTGATGTCACAGTACAGGGATAATAAACACAGTGATGTCACAGTGCAGGGATAATAAACACAGTGATGTCACAGTACAGGGATACTAAACACAGTGATGTCACAGTACAGAGATAATAAACAGTGATGTCACAGTACAACGATAAAAACACAGTGATGTCACAGTACAAGGATAATAATCACAGTGATGTCACAGTACAGGGATAATAAACACAGTGATGTCACAGTACAAGGATAATAAACACAGAGATGTCACAGTACAAGGATAATAAACACAGTGATGTCATAGGACAGGGATAATAAACACAGTGATGTCACAGTACAGAGACAATAAACACAGTGATGTCTCAGTAAAGGGATAATAAACACAGTGATGTCACAGTACAGGGATAATAAACACAGTGATGTCATAGGACAGGGATAATAAACACAGTGATGTCACAGTACAGAGACAATAAACACAGTAATGTCACAGTACAGGGATAATACACACAGTGATGTCACAGTACAGGGATAATAAACACAGTGATGTCACAGTACAGGGATAATAACCACAGTGATGTCACAGTACAGGGATAATAAACACAGTGATGTCACAGTACAGAGACAATAAACACAGTGATGTCTCAGTACAGGGATAATAAACACAGTGATGTCACAGTACAGGGATAATAAACACAGTGATGTCATAGTACAGGGATAATAAACACAGTGATGTCACAGTACAGGGATAATAAACACAGTGATGTCACAGTACCGAGATAATAACCACAGTGATGTCACAGTACAGAGATAATAAACACAGTGATGTCACAGTACAGGGAAAATAAAGACAGTGATGTCACAGTACCGAGATAATAACCACAGTGATGTCACAGTACAGAGATAATAAACACTGTCATGCCACAGTACAAAGATAATACCCACAGTGATGTCACAGTTAGTGTTGGGCGCGAATATTCAAATCGCGAATATCGCAACTTTAAGAATTCACGAATATTTAGAATATAGTGATATATGTTCGTATTTTCGAATATTCTACTTTTTTTTCATCAGTAACCTTCCTTTTTGCTTGTGGGCCAATGAGAAGGCTGCAATGTCTTTTTCTGAGCTTAGCAACATCGCTAGCAACCAATAGGAAAGTTGCCTACCCCTTACTATATAAGAACCTCCCCAGCAGCCATTTTCTGCAGTTTATTACAGTTCTGAGAGAGACAGCAGTGTCATTGCTGTGCTCTGTGCTTTACTGTGTCACATTACATTAGATAGTTAGTTATTTAGTTAGTTAGCTTATATATATATATTTACCAAAGACGAGGCAGCACTCCAAGTGGCGGTGAATAGTGAACCCTCTTTATTAACCCACAAAGCGACGTTTCAACTGCTCATTGCAGTCTTTTTCAAGCTACAAACATTGTGTCAGCAAGGGGGTATATATACCCAAAATGCAATGTGCCATACTCAAATATCAATTAATCAATAATGTGTAACAAATCGTAGGAAAAATTTTCATATCACAAATTTACAAACATCATGTGCTGAGATATAAAAAAATCAATGTATATGTGGAAAGTGACAATAAAATATATCGTATAATCATATAAAACACATGATTACCCTGATAAAGTGCACCTGTGCATATAGTGGTTTAAAAACAAGAGACCAATCCGCTTGAAATATTAATCATAACATCGTAAGATACATAAGAGCTTACTTCACATTGGTGGTTCAATGGCGCACGGCCCGGCGTTCCCTGGTCTCTCCTGCGCATGCCCCGTTGCCGCGCAACGAGACAACGCTATCCACATGTCCGGAACCCGCCGCAGACACGTCTGGGTCAGCTGACCCTATCACATGATCGGCAACGGCCCCCGCGTCATGCGGAAGGAGAGTCCCAGAGTGACGTAGCCAGGATTATCAGGAAACATTGGGGTATATTATCGAGCAATTTCCCCCAAATACCAGCTTTGAAAATACCACTGTTATTTTCATACAAGCGACCTAACAATCTCAGAGATAAATTGGTGAGGGCTGATTTACCACCAAGAAAGAAGGTTCAGACTTATATAGGTACCCGTAGAACAGGCAGTTTCCCATGTCTGGGATGTGTGAATTGCCCCCTGATGATGAAAGGGGAGAGGTTCACACACCCCAGAACTGGTGAACAATACCGTATTCAACAATACTTGACGTGTGACAGTTCATTTGTCATTTATGTTTTACAGTGTCCATGTGGTCTCCTTTATGTTGGGGAGACCACCTGTGACATTAAAACTAGAATGAACAACCATCGTTTCTCAATAAGACAGAAAAGGAAAGATCTCCCGGTCCCGAAACATTTTATTGAAATGGGTCATTCTGAGAGGGATCTTAGATTTATGGTTCTTGACCAGGTGGTTAATTCGAGGCGTGGGGTAATCGCACATTAATGTTGAAACGGAGAGAGCTGCACTGGATACATCGTCTTCAGACACTTAGACCTGCCGGTCTCAATGTGGAGTTTAGATGGCAACTTATGAGATAAGTCCTTGATATTATTCCTTTTCCCACCTTTGGTGTTGTGGATTTAACATTTTGTCAGCTTTTGTAATTTTGATACTATATTTATTTTCTTTTAGACTGATGCATCTTTTGTAACACGTTTGGAGGTTTCTCTGGTGGCCCCTTGGAACATTCTGCAAGCCGGGAAACTACACAATTAAGAAATATATAGATGTACTTTTATATTTATTATAATATCTATCATAATTGTGGAGTAATCAGCTTTTTCTCCCCTTTTTTTCCCTTGGTGTTGATTGTACTCTCATGCCGGTGCTACGAGTGTGCGCACGTTTTGTCGCGTGTGGTCTGTGTTGCACCGTCGTGGGAGGTCCACACTGGGATAGGTTTTTAATTTATTAGGTTCACATTGATTTAATAGATGATATACAACGTATGTAGCCGTGATTGTGCTCCCTGGCTTGCGAACATTATGGCGTCCCTTGATGCGGCTGGATTGGCGGTGGGATTTACAGCGTCTGGTGTTTGGGATTAGTACCATGGTGATGGGTCACCTGATCCTTTTAGGTACCCTTGCCCTGGTGGCATCCCGCCCCCTTACGCTGTCCTGTTGCTATCCAGTCTGATCTCTGGGACTCTCCTTCCGCATGACGCGGGGGCCGTTGCCGATCATGTGATAGGGTCAGCTGACCCGGACGTGTCTGCGGCGGGTTCCGGACATGTGGATAGCGTTGTCTCGTTGCGCGGCAACGGGGCATGCGCAGGAGAGACCAGGGAACGCCGGGCCGTGCGCCATTGAACCACCAATGTGAAGTAAGCTCTTATGTATCTTACGATGTTATAATTACTATTTCAAGCGGATTGGTCTCTTGTTTTTAAACCACTATATGCACAGGTGCACTTTATCAGGGTAATCATGTGTTTTATATGATTATACGATATATTTTATTGTCACTTTCCACATATACATTGATTTTTTTATATCTCAGCACATGATGTTTGTAAATTTGTGATATGAAAATTTTTCCTACGATTTGTTACACATTATTGATTAATTGATATTTGAGTATGGCACATTGCATTTTGGGTATATATACCCCCTTGCTGACACAATGTTTGTAGCTTGAAAAAGACTGCAATGAGCAGTTGAAACGTCGCTTTGTGGGTTAATAAAGAGGGTTCACTATTCACCGCCACTTGGAGTGCTGCCTCGTCTTTGGTAAATATACTACTGGGATCGCCTTGCCAGCGATTTTGTGGATTTGCACCCGACTGCTTTGTTTGCTGTGCTGCTGTTCCTCTCTGGATAGCTATATATATATATATATATATATATATATATATTACAGATAGTTAGTGGGAGATAGTCCGTGTAGGTTAGATAGTGATATAGTGTAGCTGCTGTCCATATATACAGACTTAGTGCTGTGATGTCACATGTTCACAACAATACTTAGTGCACAATCACTAATATGTAGTCAGACCTGCTAAAATGTGAAGTTGCACGTATTGCGCAAAAATATGTGCATTATTAGTGCCGATTTGCACAATCGCGAATATAGCACTCTATCTGCATATAAAACTATTGTAATGTTCTGCCGTGCCAACCATTTTCTCCAGTCTCAGGAAACTTCTAGTAGCTTGAAAAATGTAGCAATAGTGACCCACGCCTGTATTGCGTTCGCATTATGTGCATATTACATTGCCGATTTTTGCAATCAAGAAAATAACTGCTAATTTGCGAATATATGACGAATATTCTACCAAATATTCAGAAAATATCCTGAATTCGAATGTTGCCCCTGCAGCTCATCAGTAGCCACAGTACAGGGGAAATAAACACAGTGATGTCACAGTACAGAGATAATAAACACAGTGATGTCACAGTACAGAGATAATAAACATAATGATGTCACAGTACAGAGATAATAAACACAGTGATGTCACAGTACAGGGATAATAAACACAGTGATGTCACAGTACAGGGATAATAAACACAGTGATGTCACAGTACAGGGATAATAAACACAGTGATGTCACAGTACAGGGATAATAAACACAGTGATGTCACAGTACAGGGATAATAAACACAGTGATGTCACAGTACAGGGATAATAAACACAGTGATGTCACAGTACAGGGATAATAAACACAGTGATGTCACAGTACAGGGATAATAAACACAGTGATGTCACAGTACAGGGATAATAAACACAGTGATGTCACAGTACAGGGATAATAAACACAGTGATGTCACAGTACAGGGATAATAAACACAGTGATGTCACAGTACAGAGATAATACACACAGTGATGTCACAGCACAGAGATAATAAACATAATGATGTCACAGTACAGGGATAATACACACAGCGATGTCACAGTACAGAGATAATAAACACAGTGATGTCACAGTACAGAGACAATAAACACAGTGATGCTACAGCACAGAGATAATAAACACAGTGATGTCACAGTATAGGGAAAATAAACACGTCAATATCACAGTACAGGGATAATAAATACAGTGATGCTACTGTACAGAGATAATAAACACAGTGATGTCACAGTACAGGCAGTGTCGGACTGGGATGCTTAGGTGACACATTGTGGAGTGGAGGGAAACAACACACTGTAAAACGTGAGTAAACAGAGAAGCAGCAAGACCTGAACACCAGGAACAGGGAGCAGGACACCTCCTAAAGCCACCCTAATCCTGGCCCTGACTCCTAATCGTATGAGCAGACCCAGATGGTAGGTGGGCTCTTACACAGGAACCTCGGACCCTAAGTCGCCCTCATGATCCCTGAATAAAGGTTAGGAGCTAGAGACTACATGTTTCTCCAGAACGCGGACGAACACCAGTCTCACAGGCCAAGCAGCAAGGGTAAGGGAAGACAGTGAGCAACAACTAGGTCAGCAGGTAAAAAAACAGATGACATCTTTGTGATGTCAGTGTTGCATCCGTTTACAGCCTCCCTGTCAGCAGACACTTGCTGTTTTATGTCAGCCTGCTCCACCCTTGCAAAGAGTTAAATAGGCAAATTCAGGTCTGCTATACCTCTAATAGAGGTAAAGCGGAGCAGAATTTGCCCTCAAACACTCCAGTTAGGATACTGTGGTGTAGTAGGTGTGTTTTCCCCCTTATAGGACTACAGCTTTATCTTAGTGCAACCATTTCAGCTCTGCTGCATCTGTAAGTGAAGATTTTCTAAAGAGTCACCATAAAATTTCTAGAGCTAAAAATGCAGAGAATAATTCATGTTTTTTCCCTATTTAAATCATAGAACACTAACCCTGCAAGTATATGGCTAATATCACTCACATATATGGATGGGAATGTCTTTGGAGGGTCTCAGCAGCGGAGATATGGTGAGATAATAATCATGGACGGTGGGGATGTTTCTGTCGGTCATACATTGAAGGACCTTACTGTCCTGCTGTGCCTAGGCTGACCTGGCTGATAACAATAGACTGAATTCCACTGGACAGCACAATGGAGGTAGATGCAGTAAGACGCTGGTCACACATTTTAGATAGTTGTCAGCTAAACAGTCGTTGAACAGACAGCAATCTCACAACCCTGTACACGTGCACACTTAGCTCGGCCAAGTGTGCATGTGTTTTCCATGGTAAAACAGGAGAAATTTGGCGCCGGTCAATTGCAGATTATATTCCTGAGAATAAACAGATTGGGAGGTGCCCATACATGTTAGGGTCACTTTTCTATGGGAGCGCTTTTCTATAGTCTCTCTGTACTGCCGCTAAACCTCATTCACTTAAAGGGGTTTTCCACATTTCTTTTATGGTCCTCCCCCTTTATGTGATTAAGCACATTAACATTGATTGGGTTTAAAATATTCTACCGGGAACATGATCCTAACCTGGTTACAACCCAGGATGTACACGGGTTGTGCCTGCGCAGTCAGGCTGCCTCGGGCACTGGCTGCTCATAACGTCTGAGGCAGCCTGACTGCACAGACGCAACCGGTGTACATCCTGGGATGTAACCGGGTTAGGATGACGTGCCAACTGTACAGCGCGTGATCCAGGAAGTGCCCTCAATGTATTTACTTAGCGGAGTGCAGGCAGCGCAGTGCTGGCCCGCTAGAATATTTTCAACATTCCCCCTCATGCATAATCACATGACCATTAAAAATTACGGATAACCCCTTTAATGAGCTCGAGCTGCAGTACCACCCACAGACAATATTGCACTGTCTCTGAAAATTTAAATGAATAGTCAATAATATCAAATAGGAAGAGATCTGTAACTCACAGTCAGGGACAATCCGGGCTGATACCAGAGGTGCATGGTGGAAATCCAGAAGATGAATACAACGTGACGTTTGGAAACGCTGCTGCAAAATAGAGAGAAATAGTGAATACCTGGGAGCTCCCATAGAGCTGTGTGGGTGTACGCTCCACGGACCGAGCTTACCTGTTAGGCTGCAGTCCTTCCATTGTGGCAACGTACCTTGGAGTCTCCTGAGTCTCCCTCACATCTGGAGGTCGTTTTATACTCTGTTCCTGAGTCGTGGAGACGCCTGCCATCATGTCTAATTGATGTGGGGTGGCCTTTAATGAATGTTAAAAGGGGGGAATGGAAGATAGCAGATGACTTTTCTCTTCTTGACGTGTGTAAACTTGTGGCCTTTTGGAAAAAAGCTTCCGACGGATCTCCTTCAAACCATCAAGACCTTGAGAAACGAGAAATTTTCTCCAAAAGTTTTGAACAATTCCAAGACATGACAGCGCTGACCACATTAACCATTGGAAATGTTAATGAGTTTTACCGCCGTGTTCCTTGTATCTTTGATGTCAGAGGCATAACTTGGAGCTCTTACGCCCCAGTGCAAAATCAATTCCAGGCCCCCACCTCCAATGTGCCATTTATACTGGTATCATCTACTGCGACAGAGGAACCTTTCATCCACCTCCAGGACTTGGGCACCTTCTTCAGCTACATCTCAGTGGTGCATTGCAACCAACCAGTTTCCAGCTCTCATTTTCCAAGAGCCCCCTTTTAATTGAAAGATGGAACCTGATTGGCATGCAACTTTTTTTGTCCGCCAACAGCCGGCGTTTGCGCGGGATCAGGCAGCTGGATCTGCCAAGCGGAGATGTGAACGCAGCCTTATGAGAATATCTACTAATTTGCATTGCTGTGGCTGCCCTGACAACACTATAGCATTTTTAGAGACTGCTCACCCGTCAGAAGTTTAGAAGACATTTAAGTTGCATGCTGGATGCATCTGTCACATTATGTGCTGAATTATACCGTCATCTCATCTCACCGTTATCTTATTATACCGTTATCTTTAGTAAAGAACTGTTAAATTGCACCACCTGCCTCAGCGTTATGGTTGCATGTTACCACATGCGTTGCTTTACAATGTGCACGCAATTATATACTCCACCGGTTTCCTGCAAGTGAGTGCACTCTACGGGGTCATTAAACCGCGCAATACAGATACGTGATAATGGTCAACTACGTACAGGTCAAAGACACCTTGTTGGGCAGTCGACGGGCAGGTTATACTGATAGTCCACACCAGTTTTCAATCTTTTTACATGCGGAGAGGGACTGCTGGAAGATGCCGCTTTCTCCCAATCCGATATATTACCTAGTCTCTATACTCCTGATAAATGGAAATAAGTTATAGCGAAGGGTGCTGTTTTAGCAAGTCTGTCATGTTGAGCGTGTGACAACAGGACTGGCACCCCCTGGGTTATAACATATCTTGTGTAAATTATCGCATTTCAGTTCATATTCATATACTTTTTTCTTCCATGCAGGATTTCGACAAGTGTCATCTCCCAGGCTGAATACCTCTGTGGGTGGATAATGAGGATCCCGGAGATGGCGGATACCTCCCACAAAGTGTTTAAGGCTGTCATGTCTGGTGGTGCAGTCCCTGCACGTATAGACCGGGCTAAGCAGCTGCCTGTAAAGATCCTATGGGGAATCTGTGATAATACCAAATTGCTTGTCGTTTCTCAGATACGGTACCATCTCAGGAGATGTCTCAGGATATCTCTATCTGTACATTTCCCTTTACGTAATTTGCCAGAATACAATTTGCATTCATTCGCTTATTTTGCATATAGGTTGAATGAAGATTGTGATTGTATTAAAGGGATTAAACCAGGAGCAGTGTCTTGTAGGGCTAGCTCAGCTGAATGTAATGATACTTTTAACTTAGCAATATGTAAAAGTGTGCTTAATCCATATGCAAATGAGCTTCTTAGTGCACAGAGGCCGGGCCCAAAGCCCTCTGTGCACTTGTTCTCTTGTAGTGACCATCGTGCAGCCATGTGGCCAAAAGCTGCACTGACGTGAGGCCGTGGCTTTTCAAACTGATTATTAATAGCTACACAGAAACTGGATGCCTCTTCAGGACCCAGCCTAATAATTGTGCAAGTAGGAAGAGTGCACTTATTTTTTTCTCACCTGACGTCTCAAGTTTCTTACGTTCTCCTATGTGCAGTTTTGTGTAAGGCGCACCTTTCTGCCCTTTGGGGAACACTCCAGTTCTGGGATTCTCGTGCCTGAGGACGGTTGAGGTGCCCTTAGCGTTGCAGTTGCCAGTTTGTAACCCCAACTCTTTGCAGTGTAGTAGTACGGCACGAAGCGATGATGAGGCAGTAGTGCAGCCGAACAGTTCTTTACTGAAGAATGCAGATGCAAAAAGATCAGGACAGTTCTTAGGATGCAATGGACTGGCAGATGGTACGTAAAATGCACTTTCCATAGATATTACAGGTTACGGGGTGAAAAGTGTTTCCTTAAGGTACCGTAGTCTTCTGTACTCTGCACTTTACTAGCTGACTCTGACATAAGCATTCAGGCATGCAGTGTGCACTTTAGGAAATGCAATCCAACAAGCATGGCGTTCTCCCTAACAGCAGGCAAAAATTCAGCTCTTTTTTTGAACAGGTAGCAGTACTTATAGTACATGTCCACAATGTCCACCCAGGGATATGGATATTTCTTTCACAGGTGAGCAATCTGATTAACTATATATTCAGGCACCAGAGACAATTCCTGAAAACATGAGCCGTAAAGTCAAAAACTCCTTTTCGGACAAGTTATCTCTACTGAGTTTTCAAGACGCCTCCTTCTAACATGTGGCCTACTCTTGCAGTTGCTCTCTCTGGCCCAGCCCTGGATTGATCCAGATGGATTTTATTATGTTAACCTCTTCCTGCCCATAACAGCACATAAAGACATCCTGTCAGATTTACTATGTGATAGATTGCAATACAGAAGTATTGCAGTGTATTGGATGAGTGATCAGAGGATTATACGTTTAAGTGGTTTGAAAAATGAAATAAAAAATTAAAGGAAAAATAAAAACTGCCGTTTGTTCCCTCACAAAGGCCTTTCCCTCTACATAATTGGTATTACCACAATCATAGTGACTCATTCAATAAAATTGAGAAATAATTTATCCCATAAGGTGAACATAATAAAATAAAGTAATTAAAAAAATTTATGCTTTTTGTTCATTTGTAACATAGTAACATAGTTTATAAGGCTGAAAAAAGACATTTGTCCACCCAGTTCGGCCTGTTATCCTGCAAGTTGATGCAGAGGAAGGCAAAAAAAACCTCAGTGAGGTAGAAGCCAATTTTCCTCAATTTAAGGCCCCTTTCACACGAATGTATGTATTTTGCGGTCTGTTTTTCACGGATCCGTTGGTCGTTTTTTGTTTCCGTCTATGTTCCATTTCCGTTCCGTATTTCTGCAAAAAATCTCCGTATGCGATCCGTTTTTTGCAGAGCGCAAATGGAAACATAAAATTTGTAATCATTACTGCAATGTACAGTAATGTTTGTAAACAGTAAACACATGGTCAAAGTGGGCATGGATCCGCAAAAAATGGATGACATACGGATGTGTTCCATATGCATTCCGTATTTTTTGGGGACCTAATGACTTTTGCGGACAATAAGGCCTCTTACACATGGCCGTTGTCCCGAATACGGTGGGTCCACAATACATGGGGCACTGGCCATGTGCCTTCTGCATCATGGATGCGGACCCATTCACTTAAATGGGTCCGCAAATCCAAAGATGCGGTGCGGAACGGAAGCACGGAACGGAACCCCACGGAAGCACTACGAGTGCTACCATGGGGTTCCATTCCATGCTTCCGTTCTGCAAAAAAATAGAACTTGCTCTATCTCTTTTCAGAACGGACGGATCTCGGACCCCATTTAAGTGAATGGGTCCGTGATCCGCATGCGGCTGCCCCATGGTTGGTGACCGTGCATTGTGGGCCGCAATTTGCGGTCCGCAGCACAGGCACGGCCAGCACACAGTCGTGTGCAAGAGGCCTAATAGGACAAGTTCTATCTTTTAGAGGAACGGATATATGGAAATACGGAAACGGAATGCATACAGAGTACATTGCGTTTTCTTTGCGAAACCATTGAAATCAATTGTTCCGCAAACGGAAACAGAAAAAAAATATGTTCGTGTGGAAGAGGCCTAAGGGGAAAAAATTCCTTCCCAACACCAATCAGGTAATCCGAATAACTCTCTGGATCAACAACCCATCTCTAGTAGCTATAGCCTGTAATATTATTACACTCCAGAAATACATCCAGGCCCTTCTTGAACTCTTTTAGTGAACTCATCATCACCACCTCCTTAGGCAGAGAGTTCCATAGTCTCACTGCTCTTGTAATGACCCCGAGTGCTATTACCACCTCCTTTTGTACCCCCACTATCTTTAATGTGTGATCCTGTGTCATCTCTCATATTTAATGTCATTTCCTGTAATGTGTATATGCATTTCCTTGCAAATGTAATGTTTTATATGTAATGTGCCTGGTTACCAGCAGGTGGCAGCAAATCTGAACAGAGCTAGTTACTCTGGAAAGGAACCTTCTAGTTCCTTCCCAGCCCTCTTTAGAGAAGGAGGAGTTTAGTCAGTGAGTCAGTGTCCCTACCCTCCTTAGGGAGAGGTTGTGTGTCTGCTAGCAGAGCACTGCCTGCTCTGCTAGGCCCCAGAGGCCCTGCCTCTGAAATCCTTTATGGTTGCTTGTCCCCTCCTGGGCTTGCATTGCCTCCCAAGCTAACAGAGCTTGATGCCAGGACAAGAAGTTCCTAGGATTAAGGACTAAAGTAAGAGACAGACTACAGACAGCTAACCTAGGTTCCAGCAGAAGAGGAAGAGTTTCCTATTTACCCAACCAAGCATAGCTGAGAGAGAGCTACCGCATAGCAGAGCTGAGAGTGTTGCAGAGAAGTGTTTACCTGCACAGATTATGCAAATACCTACTGATGACCAAGATAACATTTGGAAACAGTTTGGATTGCTGTTTATGCCAAGTAAAGCTTTGTTCAAGGTTACTACAGAGTCTGGACTCCATTTACGGTATTCTACCTATCCATCATCCAAGTTCAACTACCCTTTTTGCACTGCTTCGGATCAGATCATGTCTAGGATCCAACCGTATCCAGGTAGGAACACTGTGTATATAACATCTATGGAAACTGTAGGCCTCCCTGCACCACTCTGGCAGTCCTACCCCTGGGTACCAAAATTACCATCTACAAAGGGGACTCCAAGTCCTCGGTGCTTAACCGCAGCTGGCGTCACGATGCTCTATAAGAGGGACATATTTTGTAGATGCCTCCTAAGGGGCAATGGATACCCCAGGCGCGGCCTAGTGGGACATTGCACTCTTACTGTAAAGAATCCTCTTCTATGTTTGTGTACAAACCTTCTTTCCTCCAGACGCAGAGGATGTCCCCTCGTCACATTAACAGTCCTGGGGATAAATAGATGATGGGAGAGATCTCTGTACTGACCCCTGATATATTTATACATAGTTATTAGATCTCCCCTCAGTCGTTTTTTTTATAAAGTGAATAACCCTAATTTTGATAATCCTTCAGGGTACTGTAGTCCACCAATTCCAGTTATTACTTTAGTTGCCCTCCTCTGAACCCTCTCCAGCTCTGCTATGTCTGCCTTGTTCAAAGGAGCCCAGAACTGTACACAGTACTCCATGTGTGGTCTGACTAGTGATTTGTAAAGTGGTAGGACCCTGGTAGGTCTATGTTCTCATCACCGGCATCCATATCCCTTTTGATGCAACCCATTATCTTATTGGCCTTGGCAGGAGCTGCCTGACACTGGTTTCTACAGCTTAGTTTGCTGTCCACAAAAATTCCTAGATCCTTTTCCATGGCGGTGTTACCCAGTGTTTTACCATTTAGTATGTACGGGTGACTTGCATTATTCCTTCCCATGTGCATAACCTTACTCACTATTTGTGAGTGTTAAACCTTATCTACCACTTCTCTGCCCAAGCCTCCAATCTATCCAGATCCATCTGTAGCAGTATACTGTCCTCTGTAATATATATATGTATAGTGGCAATGTGAATAGTGTTATGGGCAGTTAAGTCCGAAGGAAGCATTTAAAAGCGGGGTTTTGTCACCAAGCAACGTGTCACCAAGGTTCCTGGCCTTGGTGGAGTAAAGGCCCTAGTTTGGGTGTCCACTAAAGTAGTTAGCGGACACCATAATACATAGCATAGCTGGTTCCAGCTAGTTCAGGGTGGGCTTTTACTGGGAACAGGCAATGTGCTGGGTGGGTAAAACCTACAAAATACCTCAAGGTAAACCACCAAACATCTTATGCAACTGGTATAATAATATTGACGCCAAAACTGAAACTCGACCAGTGCCAATCAAAAAAAGATACTGCAATAGTATGCAAAATACCACTATAAATTTTATTAAATATACACAATAAATACAAATGAACCGGAGACAAAGTAACCACTGAGCAGCCTAATAAATATCAGGCTAGCACCCAGAGATTGATATCGGGTGAATACAGCAAGTCAGCAAAAATCTTATATATATAGAGTTTTATAAGAAAGGAGCAACCTGACTCAGAGTGGTGAAAATAAAGCATGTAAGACGAATCATCAACACAACCTGAATAAGGTACATGTGGGATATAGTATCAGAAAAAAGGGCACAAATGACCTGTTAGACAATAGACCTATGATCCGAAAGTAACAAGCACCACTGAGAGTACAGGTTAAAAACAGATAGAAGAGGTAACAACTTTACCCATTTTGTGGCTAGTGTAACACCCGATAACGCGACACCTCGACGCGCGTTTCACCGTTTAGGCTTCGTGAGGAGGCTAACTACTATGGTCTGAAGCATGACTTAAATAGTCAGAGACTCACCTGTGGCTAATAATTGAACGCATCAGCGCCATGATGTAGGAAGAGCATCACAACATCGCGCCACCCGTCATCACATGTCGGACGCCAGACACGGCCGCGCACCCAGTGACGTGGCCAGCGCATGTGTTGCGTATAACTGGCCGCGCCAGTGTCCGGCACCATGGCGACAGGAAACAGGAGCGTGTCATGATACTTGCAAACAGCGCATGCGCGCGATGCGTGTCTCATAACAGATGTGCCAGAGTGCATATCAAAAACTAAAACTAAATGATAAAATTATGAATAAATTGCTAACAGTTTGTAATGAAGGTCCAGATGGGTGTTACTAGTTAAGTGTGTATCCCTGCACAGTCTGACAATGTCCAATCAGTGCTGCCAGTATGAGACTGTGCAGGGACACACCCCCGACCGGTAACACCGATTAAGACCTTCATTGCAGACTGCTAGCAATTCATTCAGAACTTCTATAAGCCTACATGCACACGGCAGTGTTTTTTTGCGGCCTCCGTTCCGTTTTATTTTTGCGGATCCGATGGTTTCCCATTCATTTCTATGGATCTATTAAAAATGCGGATGCCTCTTCCGTTGCCTGTCCGCATTTCATGTCCGCCAAAAAAATATGGCATGTCCTATTCTTGTCTGCAAAAAACGGTTTGCGGACCCTTAGAAGTCAATGGGTCCGCAAAAATGCGGATGACCAACGGAAGCCTTCCGTTTGTCATCCGCATCCATTTTTTTTTGCGGATGGTTGCTTGGAAACCAGGGCACTTGTACAGGTACTTTAAGAAACTGGTTCAAGCCTTCCGCTTTTTTTTGCTCAAAAAAAAACAGAAGACACACGGAAACACAACCTACAAAATTTGCGGACACACGGAAAGGATGTGGATGTGAAAAAAAAAGGAAGACGGATCCGCGATTTGCGGACAGCAAAAAACAACTGTCGTGTGCATGTAGCCTTAGGACTAATAAAGGGATGGCACATCATGGAGTCATAGGAAGAGATGCTTCAGAATTGTTATTACATGGGGGATGCAAGTAGTTACTAAGACAGACATGTCAGGAGAGACAGGTGCTCTCTACGGGGTTAATGGACAGTAATCCATATTGTTTACATTGCAGGAGGCGACTTAAAATTTTTGGGAAAACAATCATATAAGCTTTCTGGATTAATCTTCTTTCTACTTTATGTAACATTTCCTCATTTGTCATTTTTTTCTTTATTTTCCTGTTCTTCAGGCCGCCATCCCCTCCCCCGTTCTCCTGCTATCACTATGTGCCATTGCTCAGTACTTTCTGCAGTACAATTAGATTTGAAATGGCAGTCCTTACACGCCTAGAGCATCTTTGCCGACTCTGTCAGAACTTGTTGGGTTGGCAAGAATATGCCAAGTCCTTTGGGTAGCAAAAGACAGAAGAATGACCCAAAAAACTGAGGGATCTCCTGCCAAAAAAAAAGGAGAAAATGAACTTGCATATTTATAAAGCAGAATGTATTGAAGCCATTAATCACTAAGTGGTGACAAAGTAGATCTGTGCCTGAGATCCTCTCCAGAGATAGACGGGAGGGAGCCTTCACTCTCTAGAAGACAGGGGAGGCCACAGATGAAGACATCTACAGGCGATTCTACTTGCCGTAAATGCTAGCGACAGACCACCGGTGACACAGGACCTCCCTGATCTATCATGTGTGACGTACTGGATGCTTTCAAACTCTGCATTTACACCATAAAATGACTGTTTAAACATTGCACATGGTTTTTACTTCTGCTGTCAGGTCAGAAATACGATGAAGATGATCACGCACCGACGATGACCAGCGATAACTGGAGATGGGGGACATGCAACAGCTGAACACAATGTCACATTCAGAAGACGCGTGATCGTCATGATTGATCAGATAAAGGAGAATTCACGTCACAATGCAAAGATAAATGATATCTCAAGGCAAAAGTATGACCCTTAGGCCCCTTTCACACGGGCGAGTTTTCCGCGCGGGTGCAATGCGTGATGTGAACGCATTGCACCCGCACTGAATCCGGACCCATTCATTTCTATGGGGCTGTGCACATGAGCGGTGATTTTCACGCATCACTTCTGCGTTGCGTGAAAATCGCAGCATGCTCTATATTCTGCGTTTTTCACGAAACGCAGGCCCCATAGAAGTGAATGGGGCTGCGGGAAAATCGCAAGCATCCGCAACCAAGTGCGGATGCGTTGCTATTTTCCCGCATTGTTGCTTAGCAACGGGACTCAATCTCTATTATTTCCCCTTATAACATGGTTATAAGGGGAAATAATAGCATTCTTAATAAAGAATGCTCAGTAAAATGAAGAGGAAGGGGTTAAAAATAATAAAAGTTAACTTACCTTAGCCACTTGATCGTGTAGTCGCGATCTGTCCTCTCTTTCCCTGCAGCATCTATGATCTAAAGGACCTGTGATGACGTCACATCACATGGTCCAATCACATGGTCCATCACCATGGTAAGATGGACCATGTGATTGGACCATGTGATGTGACGTCATCACAGGTCCTGTAGCTCATAGATGCTGCAGGGAAAGAGAGGACAGATCGCGACTACGCGATCAAGTGGCTAAGGTAAGTTAACTTTTATTATTTTTAACCCCTTGCTCTTCATTTTACTGAGCATTCTTTATTAAGAATGCTATTATTTCCCCTTATAACCATGTTATAAGGGGAAATAATCAATTCTCCAGTAGACCCGAATCCGGACTTCAGTGATGAAGTCCGGCTTCGGGTTGGGTACCAAACATGGCGTTTTTTCTCACGCGCGTGCAAAACGTGTTGCAAACGTTTGCACCCACGCAGGAAAAACGCACATATTCCCGCAACACACCCGCCTCTTATCCGGGCGTCAAACATGACGCCCGTGTGCAAGAGGCCTTAGAGTTTTTTTTTTTTTAGACTAACATATTATTGACCTATCCATAGGTTACCAATATGAGATTGTTGGGGGTGCGACTCCCCTATCGATTAGCTATTCCAGAAGCAAGCGGTCTACAGAGCCAGAAATGTGTAGTGACCACTTTCGGCTATTCACTTGAATAGTAGCACCAGTTGCAGGACCCAAGAATGGCCACTAGACACTTCCAGCTCTGTACACTGTTTGCTTCCAGAACAGTTTGTCATGGGGGCCAGGACCACCACCGATCTAAAATTGACCACTTATCCTATGGATAGGTCGTCAGTATGTTTGTTCAGGAGAAGCTCTGTCAAAAAGAGTCAGCACATGTCCTATAAGGATCCCATGACGGGAGGGGGATAGCACTGAATTGCTTCCACTGCTTGTTATAATATTCTCAAACCAACTACCTTTAGTTACAGTACCACTAGAGGAGGCCCTCATTCAGTCATAGGATTCAGCCCATTCCCTCCAGTTCTCCAGACCTGGTTTTTAAAATTACAGCTGGATCGGGGAACCGTGTTACCGGCTGAGTCCCGATCCACTGCTCTGGCGGCTGCAGCTGGAGAAGTTCACTTCCATTGTTTCCTGCGTAGCTGATAGTTTAGCTCCTTAGTTGGGTGGTATGTGTGTGTAGTGTATATACAGTATGGTGTATTTATGTATGTGTTCCATGTATATGGTGTATTTATGTGTATGTGTGTTGAATATATATGGTGTATGTATAAGTAAACATGTGTCGTTACGCCGCATGTGCGCCACTGAGTAGGGAACCTGTTGGTAAACATTTGAATCCCACCCCTGCCCTCATTGCATCCAGGGTCATACAGCTCCCACTGGGTTCAATAAAAGCTAAATTAATCCAGTTAGCTCCCTCTAGTGGTGGCTGTATTCAGACAGAATTGGTTTATTTATCAGTATACAGGTATAAGCAGGGGCAAATTTTGTACTTCTGGGGCTCCCTCCCAGCAAAGTTATGTCTTGGAGCCCCCATGACACTTTGAAGCTCCACTTTCTCCCGTCACTCAGCTCCTCCCCTGGTAGCCCGCCAAGCCTCACTGTCAGCATAGCACAGTTACTGCTCTCCCCCACTCCCACCGGGCCGATGTGTTGCTAAGCGGGCTGCACAAGCTTTAGTCATTTTTGTCAACCTCTTATGGCCAGCAGGAGAGCCCCTGATCTCAGTGGTCACAAGCAGTTGTTTGGTTTGTGGGGTTTTAAAGTAGTATAGTATGGTAGTGCGCTTGGCCTACAAAATGAAGCATTTTCTGATCTCAGTCCAAAGCCCAGAGACCCTGCAGAGAGTTTGGGAAACACTGCTTCAACCTCTATATCTCAGAGCAGGTCACAAAATAAAAGTGTTGACTGGTCTGGTTTCTATGGATGACACCTTTATATCTGGATTCATGAGCTCAATGACATGAAAGTTCCCGATTTACCAATTATTGCCGCACTTTTCACTGCAAAATAATATAATATGGATTTTTGTGCTTGAAATATTTGCTGGTGTAATTTTCCAGAACAGAGGCCAATGAGTAGGAAAATGTAATTATCACACCCAGATAGCTTTGAGTCGTGCAGCCAAAAGCGTTTTTCGTAAGGAAAACATCTGACTTGTAGATGTTTGGCCTCAAAATACCTGAAAAATCTACTTTTCAGAGTGTTTCTTTATTGAGGGCTTATTATATATTGTCAGTAAGGACGTGATGAATAGGAAATGGTAGCTTTTTTTTTTTATAAATCGCAATCCTGGGATAATTTCTTTTAAAATTCTATATTTTCCTAAGAAAAAAATATAAAGTAACATGTGAAAGCATCCTGTGTGTGCCTGACAGAGAAACTAAAGGACATCATGTATAATGGAGGAAAGAGCGAGAAGTACAAGGTGATATATACCCTAGACGCAGCCCCTATGGGGCAATTGGAGAGAGGGGGCTGGGTCACGATTAGCCCGATCACAGGGTGCCTTAACATGTGGATTATGTTGCAGAAATTTCTGCAACTGAAAATCAGCTCAATTAATTTGAATGGGGGGTCGGAAGCAGATGGATTTCTGCAAGTCCCGTTTAGGTAAATGTAACTTTTTTCAGAATAGATACTTGCAAACTGTTCTTGTTATGTAATTTCATTTAATTTAATATGCTAATGCATTGTAATACTCAGTATGGTTTAGTATGGGTCAGTCAGGGTTAACATTCCTGTCTCTGCCCCTGTAGATCCCCTGGCTCAGTTTGCAGTGTTAGCAGAGGAAGTAAGAGGGAGCTACCTGTGCTCACTCCTCAGAGGACTAGGCCTGAACTCCAGAGAGTCACTATCTCTGAGAGATCCACGGAGAGAAAGACATCTCTACTTCACGGTACTCCACAGAGAGAAATAAAGAACTAGACGGTCCAGAATCTGCATGGCCAAGCAGTGGAGTCAGTCAGTAAGGTATTTACTGTTTAATGCTGATCAACTTTACTGCAGTGAGAGGGACGCTGTTAAAACACCCTTCCCACCCAGACACAGTCTGGCCCGCCGTATCGTAATCCTGTATCCCTCAGCTGCGAATTACAGCCAACATTGCAAGAATAATATTGCCAACCTTAGATTCTGCAGAGAGAGAGGATTTGGAGAGATAGCGAGAAGGAGTACTACAATCCCCATCCTGGCCTGTATCCATACTTTGCTATTTGGGAAAATTTGCATTGAGAATTGTTTGGAACTACAGTATGCCTTGATATTGTTGGATGTACTACAACTCCCATTCTGCACTTTAGTAAAGAGAGACATTTTTCTTCTACAGCCGGCCTGGTTACTGACTCCAGCACCATACTCTGCCCATAGCACCTACATCTCCTGCCTTGCACCCAGGGCTGTGGAGTCGGAGTCGGAGGCAATTTTGGGTACCTGGAGTCGGAGTCGGCAAAAAATGGACCGACTCCGACTCCGACTCCTACTAGATTTAAATTAGAATAAAAAAAAATTGGAATAAACAAAAAGCAAGTTTAAATGTCCCAATTCAGATAAAGTTATAATTAATTACTTCTCTACTGTAAGAATAAAGGCCAATGCATGCAGTGCGTCACGTTACCGCTAAACAAAGACATTAAGTGACCGTGAAGAAGCATGCTTTTCATATGCTTTACTATGCAGTTAAAGGGACACTGACAGGCTGATATATCTGCTGGTATTCATCAGAGGATTAGGAATACAACTAGACGACTGTTACCCCCAGTTGAGGTTTACTTGTGTTTAAAAAAGTTTTAATCAATATGCAAATTCTCTACCTTTGTGCCCAAGGGGCAGGCGCACATGTAGAGTACTGGCAGCACTAGACAGGACTTGGTAGCGAGGAGGAAGAGAGAAAGCTGGCACAGCCTCAGCATAGCCAGACGAGGCTGCTGCCAGCACTCTACACGTGCGCCTGCGCAGGAATTCAGCGCTCGGCTAGCCTGAAAAAAAGGCCAGTGCAGTGAATAATAACGAGGGAACAGCGCTGGGAAGCTGTACTCGGGCGCGGCTGGACACAAAGCCGCAGGAGACGCTGCCCCATTGGGCACAAAGATAGTGAATTTGCATACAGATTAAAAATGTTTTTAAACACAAGTACAGCTTAACTGGGGGTAACATTAGTATAGTTTTATTCCTAATTCTCTGATGAATACCAGTATATATATATATCTTTAGCTGGAAAATCAGCCTGTCAGTGTCCCTTTAAGGAGCGGCAATACTTACACTTTCCATTGTCTTGTGGTCTGCTGTTACAGGGAACCCATGGTTATCCTAGCCTCTCACTGATAACTGATTAAGGACTGGAGACACTTTTATAAGTGAAGGGAATGGATAGTCAATAGTTCAAGACTGAAGCTGTAAACCATTTGAAAAACTGCTATCATTCAGCTAAGGCTATAAAACATGTAAACTCAGATTGTTAGCTTAAATTTTAAACATGAGAATGGGATTCTACTAGGAAAATCATGTTTTAAAATAAATGCCCCTTCCCTGCCCCCTTCCTGGATCCTCCCACTGCTCTATCTTCAGCAGAAGATCAGCACACAAAGGAGAAGGCAGCAGCTCATGCTCAACTACCTCTCTGTGCTAGAGGAGATTAGAAGAACTTGGTGGAACAGCTTCGTATTTGCATATTAAATACAGAGGAGACGGAGTCGGAGTCGGAAGTTTCAAAATCTGAGGAGTCGGAGTCGGAAAATTTATCTACCGACTCCACAGCCCTGCTTGCACCCACACCAAGGGCATCCCAATTGCCAGGCAGGAGCTCCAACATTAGGGTGTGCCCCGCTGAAGAAAAGTTGCACCCTCCTCTTACCACTCCCATCCTCCACTCCGCTTCTCCGGGGCATGCTTGCAACAGAATCTGCAGCATTAGAAGGCACTTTGCTGGACAAAAAGAACTTGAGCGGAGAATGGGACACTATTAGTCCCAGTGTCATGGTGGGGAAGCAAAGTGCCGGTCTGTCATGGGTGGGAAAACCTGGTTCCATAATGATAGGGTCCACTTTGATCTTTGCTGTGGGTTACTCTCTTCAGAGGCAGGGCCGGGCTGTATTTACAAGGCACAAGGGAGCACGTGCCTAGGGCGTCAGGAAGGATGGGGCAGCACTTCACAGAGAAAACGAATGATTTATGTTGATTCTTTCATCTTAGTGCTGCTTCTCAGGATTCCTTATTACTAGTTTTTGTTTATTCTAGCTACAAATCTGAAGAGTTAACCCTCACACTGCTTACCTATAACTAATGTACTATCTTCAGCAAGGCAGTAAAGGGTTAAATCCCCTGATTTGTTGCTGCTGTTAACAAAAAGTAACTGATAAGGAGACATCAGAGCAGTCAGATCAGGAGAAAGACGAAGCTAGTATTTGGCTCATATGTACATTGCGGAGTGGATTTCTCTGCCTGTCACACAACAGACCATTCCATAATCCACACACTGACACCAAAGTAGTAAAGCTTCACAGTGTAACTAAGGGCCCTTTCACACTAGTGTTTTTGTTTTCCGGCATAGAGTTCCGCCGGAAAACTACTGATCAGGATTATCCTAATGCATTCTGAATGGAGAGAAATCCGTTCAGGATGTCATCCGTTCAGTACCCAAACGTTTTTTGGCTGGAGAAAAATCCGCAGAATGCTGCGGATTTTCCTCCGTCTGAACGCAAGTCGCCTGAAGCATTAGAAGACTGATCAGGATCCTGATCAGTCTTCGAAATGCTTTCAGGTTACTATGGCAGCCAGGACGCTATTAAAGTCCTGGTTGCCATAGTAGTAGTGGGGTGCGGGGGAGCGGTATACTTACAGTCCGTGCGGCTCCCGGGGCGCTCCAGAATGACGTCAGAGCGCCCCATGCCCATGGATCACGTGAACCATGCGATCACGTGATCCATGCGTGTAGGGCGCCCTGACGTCACTCTGGAGCGCCCCGGAAGCCGCATGGATGGTAAGTATACTGCTCCCCCGCTCCCCACTACATTTTACCATGGCAACCAGGACTTTAGCGTCCTGGCTGCCATGGTAACCATTGATAAAAAGCTAAACGTCGGATCCCGCAATGCGCCGAAACGACGTTTAGCTTATGGCCGGATCCGGATTAATGCCTTTCAATGGGCATTAATTCCGGATCCGGCCTTGCGGCAAGTGTTCCGGATTTTTAGACGGAACAAAAAGCGCAGCATGCTGCGATATTTGCTGCGTCCAAAAAACGTTCCGGTCCTGAACTGAAGACATCCTGATGCATCCTGAACGGATTTCTCTCCATTCAGAATGCATGGGTATGATCCTGATCAGGATTTTTGCGGCATAGAGACCCGACGATGGATCTCTATGCCGGAAAACAAAAACGCCAGTGTGAAAGGACCCTAAAAGCATTTCGAAGACTGATCAGGATCCTGATCAGTCTTCAAATGCTTTCAGGCGACTTGCGTACTGACGGATCCGGCAGGCCTGAAGTGCCTGCCAGATCCTCAGAACGCAAGTGTGAAAGCACCCTAAAAAACAAGCAAAGCAGCAGCCACAGAGTAAAGGTAGCCATAGACCCTGCAAGAGTTAGGGCTCGTGCCCTGAGAACATAAATGCGTTTTTATACAGACCATTCACAGATGACATCCCCCGCCCGCCTCTTGTCTTTCTTGAAGACCCTCTCACTTGAGTGAATAAATCTTGAAGGCAAATCAGAGCTGGATGATACGTGCTATGATTTTTCCTATCATAGTGTGCACCATCCATTGATGGAGATGCATTTGGACTTGGTTTATATTTTACCATCAGCTGTGTAAGGGCATACTGTATTCAGATGAGATATTTTTAATCACACAGTCAAAATGAAAAAATAAATAAGACATTTAAAACCGCACTCGGTTTTACCAGATTTTCAGCGGTTTTGTGATGTGGTTATTTGTCATGCATTTATCAGGTTAAAAATGTAACATTAATGTATTTCATTTGTATAAATTGCATGGCTAATAACCACATCACAAAGCCATAGCAATAGCCGTAAAACCAAGTGCGTTTTCAAAAACCGTTTTTTACCGCATGGTCAAAATCATTTTACGGTTTGTAAATCCTGTGTACCCTTAAAGTGTAACTGTCATATTTTTTTTTATTTGCTAGTTTATTAGAGCTCGGCATGTATACCTGAGTTAGTCTGTCAATGATTGTCCAAAGATCTGTAATTACCTTATAACAACAGCTTTCAATAATGTCCTCTGTCCCTTTACACTGCTCCCTTTAAACACAGTTGCTATGGCTTGTCTGTCTCTTGCTAAGAAGACAGGAAGACAGTGGGGCGGTCCATCACACAGCATGGCTGCATTAGGCTTCAGAGTGAGGAGGCGTGTCTCTCAGTAATCCAATGTGATTGGCTGGCATGGAGCTGCTGGCTACAGCAAGTGTGTATGAGAAGTGAGGGAAAGCAGTTTTGGCCTCAGAGAACTGGCAGAGGAGCTATCTTGAGAAGGTCCTCATATTGTAAATGTTTAACCCCTTAAGGACTTATGACGTACCGGTACAGCATGATTCCCGAGTCCTTAAGGACCCATGACGTACCGGTACGTCATGAGTATTTCCGATCACTGCTGCTCAGCCGGCAGGGATCGGAACAAAGTACCTGCTGAAATCATTCAGCAGGTACCTTGTTACAATGCCCAGGGGGGTCCTGTATCGGCGATCAATTCAGACCTGCGGTTTGCAGCGCTTTCTGCGATCTCTGAGATCAGAGACTAAATGTTCCCAAAGTGTTAGATTTTATATCATATTGTGGCTGCGGGGGTGCAGGGGGGTGGTTGCGGGCGGCACGGGCCTCCTCTGTAATGTTTTCCTGGTGGCTAGTGGTTTTAGCAGAGAGTCAGCACATTGTGCTGCAGATGTCATCAGTTTTAACCCCTGTCATGCCGCGGTCCATACTATATACAGTAAAAAAAAATACAGTTTTAGGGTCCATTCACACATCCGCAATTCTGTTCCGTATTTTGCGGAACAGAATTGCGGACCCATTAATTTCATTGGGGACAGACAATGTCCCGGCCGGGTCCGCAATTGCGGATCCGCACTTCCGGATCCGCAATCGCGTTCCCGAAAAAAATAGAACATGTCCTATTCTTGTCCGCAATTGCGGACAAGAAAAGGCATTTTCTATGTAGTGCCGGCGATGTGCGGTCCGCAAATTGCGGAACGCACATCACCGATGTTCGTGTTTTGCAGTTCCGCAAAACACACACGGACATGTGAATGGACCCTTATATAGACACCAGATCTACTGGATCTACAAGAACCAAGTGGGTCTGGGTCCAAAAAAAAGTAAAATAAAAAAAACACATATCACTGAATAAAAATGTAAAGAATAAAATACACTACACATATTAGGTATCGCCGCTTCCGTAAAAAAAATAGCAAGCGATCAAAAAGTTATATGCACCCAAAAATCGAACCGTCATCTCATCCCGCAAAAAATGATACCCTACATAGGATAATCACCGAAAAAAAATTAAAAATTGTTTCAAAAATAATATTATTGTGTAAAACTTAAATAAATAATAAAAAGTATACATATTATGTATCCCTGTGTCCGTAATAACCTGCTTTATAAAAATAACACATGACCTAACCCCTCAGGTGAACACAGAAAATATAATAATATAAATACTGTGTCAAAAGTCATTTTTGTCACCTTACATCACAAAAAGTGTAATAGCTAGCGACCAAAATGTCATATGCACCCCAAGATAGTGCCAATCAAACCGTCATCTCATCCTGCAAAAAATGAGCCCCTACATAAAAATATGGCTTTCAGAATGTGGAGACACTAAAAATTTTTTTTTAAATGCTTTGTTATGAAAAACTGAAACAAAAAAACCCAAAAAGTAGTCATAGTTGGTATTGTTACGTCCATAACAACCTGCTATATAGAAATTGCACACAATCTAACCTGTCAGATCAAGAATGTAAATAACAAAAAATAAAAACGATCCCAAACAGCTATTTTTTTTGCAAATTTTCCATTTTAGTCAATTTTTCCAGTAACAAAGCAAGGGTTAACAGCCAAACAAAACTCAATATTTATTGCCCCGATTCTGTAGTTTGCAGAAACACCCCATATGTGGTCATAAACTGCTGTATGGCCAAATGGCAGGGCACAGAAGGAAGGGAACACCATATGGTTTTTGGAAGGCAGATTTTCCTGGACTGGTTTTTAGACACCATGTCCCATTTGAAGCCCCCTGGTGCGCCCCTAGAGTAGAAACTCCAAAAAAGTGACTCCATTTTGTAAACTACGGGATAAGGTGGCAGTTTTGTTTGTACTATTTTAGGGTAACTATGATATATTGTTGCTCTATATTACACTTTTTTTGAGGCAAGGTAACAAAAAATAGAAATTCTGAAATTTCATCTCCATTTGCCAATAACTCTTGTGGAACACCTAAAGGGTTAACAAAGTTTGTAAAATCGGTTTTGAATACCTTGAGGGGTGTAGTTTCTTAGATGGAGTCACTTTTATGAAGCTTCTACTCTAGGGTTACATCAGGGGGGCTTCAAATAGGACATGGTGTGAAAAAAACAGTTCAGCAAAATCCGCCTTCCAAAAACCATATGGCATTCCCTTCCTTCTGTGCCCTGCCGTTTGGCCATACAGCAGTTTACGACCACATATGGGGTGTTTCTGACAAAATACAAAATCGGGGCAATAAATATTGGGTTTTGTTTGGCTGTTAACCCTTGTAGCATGTAGCCAAAATCTGATGTAGTTTTAGGTCAAATTCATGCAGAAATATAGACAATTCTGAAGGGCTTACAAACTTTCAAACACCACTGTATATTCTGTTATGTGTGTACAGGAGTATATGAGCATGCGCACCCAGCAGGACGGACAACCTTCATTTTTTTTATTTTTCTGGACAATTATAAAAATGAAGTTTGAACGTCGATTGTATTAAAAAAACATCAACGTCAATTGATATCCAAATAATACCGGCATACAATGCCTCAAATGTGCTGAACACCTTCTGATTTATCAACCCTATTGTCAGACCTAAGGCTTCCTATAGATGAAGTGCTTGGTTACACTGCACATTGCACTATGAAGATTCCATTTAATTCTTAGAGGGTTTTATGCATAATGGCTTAAAAAAAAAATTAAAACCCGACCCCATCTGGGACCTGAATACAGTTTTCTCGTAATGAATTCACCTGCACAATAAGCTCGGAATCAATTGTGCTGAATATTTATAGAGCTTCCTTGAGTGGTAGCATTAAGTCTGTTATTAGCATGCAGGATGAGGCCGAAGCCGGCTCACATTAGACAGAATACATTCATACTGAATTTGGGTTATCCAGAAGCTGGAGCGGCTTCCCCCCAGACTGGAGCCACCGCCATGTCGACAGACAGCTAATGACATCCTCTTCACAGCAGAGAACGCCATTGACAAGACGCCACTGAACATCAATAGAAATTGTCGCATTCATCCCTCCGGCATCATTAGAATTGAATTACTGATCGCAGTGCTTTTGTTTGTTTTTTTGTTTTTGTTTGTTTGTTTTTTGCAAACATTGCTAAAATCAGAGTGAATTTGACTAAATCGGTCAGAAGAGTCACACAACTGACGGAGAGTGAACGTATGTGAACATATGTGATTAGTGGAGCCAAAGGAGGTAGTCTGGAGATGTCAAAGATGAACTGGGGTTGTCACAACTAAAGGGAACTATAGGGAGCAGGGTTGTCAGAACGAGAACTTATAGGGAATTTGGTGTCAGAACTAGAAACTATAGGGATTGAAGATGTCAGAACGAGTTTATAGGGAATAAGCCTGTCAGTACTACAACTTTTGGGAACCAGAGTTGTCAGAACAATATCTTATAGAAAACTAGAACTGATAAGGAAAAGTGCCTCCAGGGCAGCCCTAATTCTGACAAGCTCGTTCCCTATAGAAAAAAATATAGAAGGTTGTCAGAGCTGGAATTATATGTAACAGGGCAGTCAGAATTACAATAGGGTTGTCAGACGTCAGCCTTACCAGACCCATTAGAACAGGGTTGTCAGACCTCAGCCCTGCTGGTGGCCAATAAAGTCTGCCATCTGTACCGTTCTGGAGGGTCCTGGAGATTAATGACTGGACTTTGTAGAGCTTGTCATTTTTTTTAATACCCAGTATAGATGACATCAGATATCAGTGCCTACCTGCAAATGTTTTTCTCCAGTCTTGCTCTATTCATAGTCTGAAGTATTGTATCCTCACAATGGTACATGATGTAAACTGCAGTGAAGGTAATCTTTTTACCAGTGACTATTTGTGAGTTATAACCTCCCTTCTCATCCTCAGCTGTGTCATGTAACCAGCACTCTGATCTCCAAATGACACAGGACAGGAAGTCAGTTACTTTCCTACTCAGGGGCATAGCTATAGAGGGAGCAGAGGTAGTAGTCACTACCAGGTCCAGGAGCCTGAGGGGGTCCAAAGACCCTTGTGCCTCATAAGATAACACCAGTATTATAGAAAGTGCATGCTGGGAGGGCTCTGTTATAAATTTTGAATTGGGGCCCAGAATTGTCAAGTTACACCTCCAGCTGGAGAGAAGGGGTTAGGTCAAGAATTTGGCATGGGGGGGGAAGGACAAGCTAAACTCTTGCACCAGGATCCACGAGCCTTTATCTACGCCCCTGTCTCATTCCTATGAAACTGATCTTGAGGCTCCCATAGGAATACATAGAGGAACTGGCTTCCTTCCAGTCCACACATAAGATGCTGTGTTATTTGGAGAGTCACAGTGTTGGTGACATGAAACAGCTAAGGATCAGAAGGGAGGTTATAACTCACAAATACAGTCGCTGGTAAGAAGATTGCCTTCACTACAGTTTACATCATGTATGTGAGGGGAAGAGACTACATTTTTACATTTTTTGTTAAATTTTGTATTTTTTATATAAATAAAAAATAAAAATTTCGACTCCATTTTACCACTGTTATGAAGTACAATATGTGACGAAAAAGCAAACTCAGAATGGCCTGCATAAGAAAAAGAGTTTTACCCTAGGTACACACCTAAGCGTTTTACAGCGCGTTCAAACGCGCTGTAAAACGCACAACATGTGAAAAGCCATGCTTCCCTATGGGCATGGTTCACATTTGGGCGTTTTACAGCGCGTTTGAACGCGCTGTAAAACGCCCCACGCCCAAACAAGTACATGAGCTTCTTTGGGGCGTTTTAACGCGCCTATGGACAATGATGCCATAGGGGAGAATCACTGAATCTCGCGTATGACGCGCGTTTCTTAGTTTCAAAAACGCGCATCCAAAAACGCGCGTAAAACGCGCGTCATACGCGCGATTCAGAAACGCCTAGGTGTGTTCCCAGCCTTAAAGTTATCACCACATAAAGTGACACTGGTCAGATTTGCAAAAAATGGCCTGGTCCTTAGGGTGAAATAAGGCTTTAAGGGGTTAAACAGCCGTAACTAAGTGAAAAACTCAAGGAAAACAGTGGTATGTGAAGAAACTAAAGATTGCTTTATGCATAATGCTGCAGCAGCAGTAACATGTTCCAAAATTGATTTTTTTTGATGAAAACATGACGGTTACACTTCAAGTCAGTAGGCAGTTATAGCCAAACTAATAGGGGGCGTGAGCACTAAACGTGACTAGGGCAGCATAAACCCTACTTACAGCACTGAAGAGCAGAGGTGCACTGGTGTCTAGGCCCTGCCCCTTGGTGCACTGAACCCCTAATTTGCCTTTTATTTTTTCTCAGGAACAGCACAATAGATTTCCACAAGACAGGTATCATTTTATTCATCAGAATGAACCCTTTCACACAGTATCCCTGATCTTGATCTTGCCAGCAGGTGCTCTTTAAGGGGTTTTTCCCATTTTCTCAAGACTAGCAATACTACTAGGGCCCTCCCATCCCATCATGGCTGGTATACATGTCTGATGTAGATTCTTTATGGATGGGTCCACCGTATTCTGGCTTCACATTGTTTAACTATATCAACAGCTGCGTACCCGGAGGTACTGCCTATCCCTGCCACCTGTCCGTCCTCTGAGCGGCTGTGAGCAGAAAAGAAGCTGATTTCTGCTAATGCCAGTTTATGAGTTCATATGTTCATGAACGATCAGGTGCTCTTACCCATTGAGCCGGCACATAATGAAACACTCCCCCTGCCTCGTCTTTTACTTAGAATAATAATCAATTTCTCATATAAAAATTACTATGGCTGCACTTCATTTTTTTCCTTTCTCTAAATCTTTAGTAAAAGGTCACCCCGGTGATGATTTATCTCATTCTCATCCGTTCGTGTTACTGGAATCTTATGAATTTCCACTTGGCGTTTATATTTCAGTCCGCCGCACTCCAGCGCAGCGCAAATCTGAATCAATTTATTATATTGACTCTTATTATTTGTTGACTGCACAATCCACTGCCGTGGTCAGTGTGAGTGGAGCGGCAGATATCCGCAAGGGCAGACCGTATTGGACGTTATTTGGGGGATTGATCACAAATTGCCCTAACTCCAGTATACGGTCGGGCTTGAAAGTTTGTGAACCCTTCAGAATTCTCTATATTTGACCTTAACTTAAATCAGATTTTCACACAAGTCCTAAAAGTAGATAAGGAGAACCAAATTAAACAAATGAGTCGAAAATATTAAATGGGCATTTATTGAGGAAACTGGTTCAATATCACCTGTCTATGAGTGGAAAAAGTATGTGAGCCTGAAAGGCTACATGGACACGACCGTACTGATCAACACCGCGTGCTGTCCGCATTTTTTGCGGACCCATTGAAATGAATGGGTCCGCATCCTATCCGCAAATAAACGGAACGGACATGGAAACAAACAACGTTCGTGTGCATGTAGCCAAAATCTGATGTCGTTTTAGGTCAAATTCATGCAGAAATATAGACAATTCTGAAGGGAACTACAGTTTACATCATGCATGTTAAGGGGAAGAGACTACATTTTTACATTTTACATTTTTTTTTATGGAAGTGCTTTCTTAAGGCGGAAGCTTCTGTATTCAAGGCAGCAACTTTACAGAATGTGACATGACATGAAGGGAACGATCTTAGAAAAAAAGAGTTCATCCCAGAAATTGGGCCCCTCCTGTTCATGGGGTGTTTCTGGTTTTGCAGCATTTAAATAAATTATTATTATTATTATTATTTATTTTTAGAGCTCCATTCATTCCATAGCGCTGTACATAAGATAATCGGTGCACATACATAATACAGACAATTGCATTAAGCATGAACGAGACAAGTTACAGACTGGTACAGAAGGACAGAGGGCCCTGCCCGTGAGGGCTTACAATCTACATGGTATGGGGGAAGGGGACAGTAGGTTAAGGTGAAGCTGGTCATGGCGGTATAGAGGCAGCAGTGTCACTGGTCGTAGGCTTGTCTGAAGTGGTGGGTTTTCAGGTTTCTTTTAAAGGATTCCACTGTAGGTGAGAGTCTGATATGTTGGGGTAGCGAGTTCCAGAGTATAGGGGATGCACGGGAGAAATCCTGGAGGGGAGTGAGGGAAGAGGAGATAAGAGGAGAGAAGGAGGTCCTGTAAGGATCGGAGATTGCGTGTGGGGATGTATCGGGAAAGTAGCTCAGGGATGTAGGGAGGGGACAGGTTGTGAATGGCCTTGTATGCGTTGGTTAGTATTTTAAACTGAATTTGCTGGGCAATGGGGAGCCAGTGCAGGGACCGGCAGAGGGGAGAGGCAGAGGAGTAACGGGGGGAGAGGTGGATTAGTCGGGCAGCAGAGTTGAGGATAGATTGTAGGGGTGCGAGATGGAAGGCCACAGAGGAGAATGTTGCCGTAGTCTAGGCGGGAGATGATGAGGGAATGTACAAGCATTTTTGCCGATTCAAAGTTGAGGAAAGGGCGGATGCGGGAGATGTTTTTGAGTTAGAAGCGGCAGGTGGTGGAAAAGGCTTGGATGTGTGGTCGGAAGGAGAGGACAGAATCAAAGGTCACTCCAAGGCAGCGGACTTGGTTGACCGGGGAGAGTAAATGAGACTAAGTTGCGATACCAGACACAGCCTATGGTCGAGAGTGGCGCTGTAGTCTCAAACTATGACTGAAGACTTTCTTTCTAAGCAGCTCTGGGCAGCAGCGGAGCTGAATGCATAATACATTCTTTTTGTTGCCAATCCCTGAAGATAAGATCTGTGAATGCGAGAGATGTAATACACTGCTTAATAATCCTGTCATCTTCTACAATGCATTGTGTAAAGGATATATTATTTCTATTACAGGAGCTCAGCCCTGGTGTCACTTGCTACCTCACTGGAGGTCAGCACATTCCTAATACAATAGGCCACAATTTCTTATCCTTGATTGTCCTACTTAGATTAAAAAAAAAAAAGTGTTTATCGTTGGGTTCAGTCTGTCTGGCGAGGAGGGGGCAGAGCGCACTTGGCAATGCATTAGGTACCATTCAGCTCGGGAGCAGCTAATACTCTATTACCTCTGCTGCGCGCCTCTGGAGAGAACACTTCTTAACCCTTCAACACAGAGGACTGGAAGGCGAGAGAATACAAATCATGTCATTAAGGCCGACACGTCCCACCATGCAAAAGAAGCTGACCTGACTTCTGAGGACATAGTAAGGGGGGATGGGGTATGGCAGGGTTGAGCATGGGAGCCATATCAGCGCCTTAAAAACAAAATGAAATCAACGGGAAAGTTTACATTGCTAGTCTGGAGTAAGTACACGCACAGAAGCCAGGCACTGTCAACTATGGGGTTGGAATCCAGGTGTGGCCTTTAAATGGGTTTTCCAAGACTTTACTACCGAGGTGGGGGTCTGACACCCGCATCCCCCGCCGATTAGATGTTTGAGAAAGCACCAGCGCTTGTAGTAGCACCACGGCCTTCTCTCTGCTCATCAAGCACAGCACCATACATTGTACAGCGGTTGTGTTTGGTATCACAGCTCAACTTCTATGGGGTTGAGCTGCTCCAAGGCCACGTGACAGATGAAGGTGACATCACATGGCCTAGGCAAAGTTGTGACAAGACCGCTCTGCTACTGTGAGCGCTGGTGCCTTCTCAGATAGCTGATTGTCCGGGGTCCTGGTATTGTGCTCTTTAGGGTCTCCTGCAGCTCTCCTGGCCAGCTCCATCACCAGATCTCTCCAGGAGAGGACTCCAGCATAACGGAAACTGGACGGATCCGTTATGCAGCCCATAGACTTCTATTATGACAGAATGAATAACGGAACGCCCCTAAAGGTATTCCATTATGCATTCCGTCATGGAATTGCGTTATGGTCCGTGGTAACAGAATCCATAACGCAATCCAGTAAATACTACAGCACAAACCGAAAACGAATTTCAAAATATAAAATTTGCTCATCCCTAGCTGTTACCTTTTAGAATTTTGCTTGAGATTTGCTGGTGACATTTTTTCCTGATCACTGCAATTAGTGACATTTATGATTTATGTACTTATACTAAGACTGCCAACATTTTTTCTTTAAAGTAGCCAGCACGGTGAAAAAAAATTGGCACTTACACAAAAAAATGTAAGACTTTTAAATACGTTTCTCCCATTGCTCTCCCATTGCTGATGAATTTATCACGTCTTTAGATAGGACTAGAGGTATTTCTTCAATTTTTACCTCACCTATTGGAGTGCGTGAAAACCTTGCAACAATTTAAAACGTAGCAGATGTGTTGAAACGTAGTAAAGGTGTTGAAATCCTGGCAAGCAGCAAGCCGCATCCACTTTTCGCTCCACCTTTACAAATCGGTATTCATGGCGTAAGTGGTTAGTTTGTCCAACAGACACAACTTTGCAGTAAAATGTATTGAAAATCTAAAGTATATTCCGCCACCACTAGGGGGAGCTCATTGATTATTAATTAATTATATGTTTTCAATGATTGCTGTATAACGTCTGCATATCTATATGTTATACATTGATCTGTTGTTTCTAAGCAAAATTTAAAAACATAAGCAAGAGGCAGAATGCAAAAATGGGCATGCTGCAGATATGAAACCTATGGAGCTACGTGATAAAATTATGCCTGAAAGAAGTCGCCACTAGATGGAGCTCACTCTCTTAGGTCTTGCTGGGACTAACCTGTGATCTTAGCCGCAACACCAGTTAAGCATAGCAGTGCAGCCACTGAACTGAATGGGTTTGCAGCGCAGGTTTCCATGTCCGTGAACTGCAGTGTGTCACTGCAAGTGGGTTTTCTGCACATTTGTGTTGCAAAAGGGTTAAAAATGTGCTTTGTCATGTACTTATGCATTTTAGCAGTGAATGGTTTACAGGCCTTTGCAACTGGTTGCTAGGTGGGGCTGTGTGTTTCTCCCCATAGAGAAGAGAAGTTAAGTCAGATCAGAAGCATTCAGTGTAGAGACAGTGGATGTCTATTGAGAGTAGTGTACTAAGACAGCAGAAAACAGCCAGCAAAAGTGGTGAAGGAAAACATTGAAAAGCATTCCTGTGTTGAGAGGAGGTGTGTGTAGAATACCTGTGGAGGTAAACTGCTCAAAATAAATGCTTATAGACTATATAGGAGACATTGTCCGGAAAGTAAGGCCCTTTTCACACGAGCGAGTTTTTCACATGGGTACAATGCGTGAAGTGAACGTATAGCACCCGCACTGAATCCTAACCCATTCATTTCAATGGGTCTGTGTACATGAGCGTTTTTTTTACAATATCAGTTCTG
Organism: Bufotes viridis; assembly: GCA_033119425.1. NCBI lineage: Eukaryota > Metazoa > Chordata > Amphibia > Anura > Bufonidae > Bufotes > Bufotes viridis. The sequence continues at coordinate 29,210,046 of CM065594.1, read as the reverse complement.
TGTTGCGTGAAAAACGCAGCATGTTCTATATTCTGCATTTTTCATGCAGCCCTGGCCCCAAAGAAGTGAATGGGGCTTCAGTGAAAAACTCATTGCATCTGGAAGCAAGTGGGGATGCAATGCGTTTTTCACTGAAGCTGAGATGTTGTTTGTAAACCTTCAGTTTTTTATCACGTGCATGAAAAACATCAAAACGCATTGCACCCACGCGGAAAAAGCTGAACAACTGAACGCAATTGCATGCAAAACTGACTGAACTTACTTGCAAAATATTGCAAGTTTCACTGAACGCACCCTGAACGCATCCGGACCTAATCTGTCACGCTCGTGTGAAAGAGGCATAAAGGGCTTCCGTCCCTGGACAAGCTTAAAAAAAAGCAGAATCCGGATATACCCACCATATTACATCCTGTAATCGAAACCCATAGTAACATTGAGGACTCATTCAGATGGCCGTATGTACGGGTGCGGACCCAGCTATACCTGCGTCTAATACCCCTGCGCTGGAGCTTGATGCGCCTAAGTTATGCAGAGGCGCCGACTTCTACATAACTTAGGCACATCCACCACCGGCTATGCCAGATGCCTTGCTGGCATAGATTTTGATAATTTTCCATGACAAAAACTGGTGTAGAAAATGATAAATGAGATGGGCCTGCCGGACTGCCCCCTTCCCCGCCTGATTTTTTTTATACCGGTGTACGTGGCGCGGAAGGGGAAGAAGTCGCAGATTTGGCTTCGAATCCAACTTTGTGACCGAATCTGTGACAGATATACGCCAATATCTAATCATAAATGACCCCCTTAGTCTGTCATTTGGGTCCTCCCCATGATTGTATAGAGACTAGTACTAGTACGGTGCTGGCCAGATCTTTAAAGATGGCGCCTGCTTCTGAGCAAAGCATACGTTATAGCCGCAGGGTGTATGCTGTTTCATACAGCAGACACAGGTGGATCATGTCCGCAATCGGCGATAATGTCGGTCGCGGACATTTAGCGCTTCAGAAGTGGTCAATCCTGACTATGGCTTCTGAGCACTAAATGTCCGCGACTGGCATTATCGTCGATTGCGAACATGACCCACAGGTGTCTGCTGTATAAAACAGCAAGTACCCCGCGGCTATGCATCGGAATCTATGGGAACTATGAGAAAGTGTAAAAAAACAAAAAAAGAAAGTTACAAAAAAAATAAAATAAACAAATATAAAAATTCAAATCACCCCTCTTTCCCTAAAATAAAATCTAAAAAATACACATCACGGGCATTGCCACGTGCGATAACGACTATACTATAAAAATATTTTCCACATACAGCAAACTGCAAAACACAAAAAAAGTAAAAATGGCCGATTTTGGTGGCTTTATTTCCCACAAAAAAAACTAAATAAAAAGTAATCAAAAAGTCGTACACAGCCCAGTATGGTATCAATGAAAAGTACAGATCGGCTTTAAAAAATAATCACTCACACAGCTCTGCACACATACAGTAACTACAAAAAAGTTATAGCGGTCAGAATTAGGCTACATGCACAAGAATGTATGTGTTTTGCAGTCCGCAAAAAAAAAAACGGATGATGTCCGTATGGCATCCATTTTTTCACAAATCCGTTTTTTTTGTGGATCCATTGTAATAATGCCTATCCTTGTTTGCAAAACGGACAAGAATAGGACATGCTTTAATTTTTTTTGCGGGGCTACGGAACGGACATATGGATGCGGATAGTACACGGTGTGCTGTCAACATATTTTGCGGACCCATTGAAATGAATGGGTCCTCATCCTATCCGCAAAAAAATGGAACAGACACGGAAACAAAATACGTTTGTGTGCATGTAGCCTAAGTGATGAAAAAATTAAACCGATTTTTTTTCCAAGGTTTTTATTATTTTACCAGTATCAAGAAAAACTATACATATTAGGTATTGCTGGATTGATACTGACCTGTAGCATGAAGGTAAATGGTCAGTTTTATCGCACATCAATTGTTGAAAATACAAAAAAACCTGTAAGGCTGGATTAACACGTCTGTTTAACACGGACGTGAACTGTCCGTGGTAACCTGGGCTGGATTCCTGCTTAGAGCAGGAGCGCACGGTGTCATTGGTTGCTTTGACGCCGTGCGCTTCCTGCCGCACAGTAATACGGCATCATTGGTTGCTATGACGCCGTGCGCTTCCTGCCGCCCCTGCAGGACTGTACTGCAGGGTTGGCAGGAAGCGCATGGTGTCATAGCAACCAATTACGTCGTGCGCTCCTGCTCTAAGCAGGAATCCAGCCCAGGTTACCACGGACAGTTCACGTCCATGTTAAACGGACGTGTGAATCCAGCCTAAAACTGTGGCGGAATAGTTTTTTTCAAATTCTACCACATTTGGATTTTTTTATCTGCTTCCCACTACATCATATGCAATATTAAATGGTAGCACTGGAAATTACAACTTGTCCAGCAAAAAAACAAGCTCTCATACGGCTATGTGAACGAAAAATGTGAAAAATAAAAAAGTTATGGGTCTGGGAAGGCAGGGAGTGCAAAACAAAAACAAAAAAAACTCTGGGTTAGAAGAGTCAGAAGAAGGCTTAAAGAGACATCTTGGCCTGTTAACTGTATTGCAGCTGTCACAGGGTGCCGGCTACGCGCTTCTTCCCTCCTGCGCCGCCAGCGCCCTGCTATGTCTCGGCAGCACGGACGCACGCCGCGTCCTGCTGCGAGCGCTGAGTGGAGGCCGCTCGGCGTCCTGGGGGGCGGGGGGTGGTGAGCGCTCGGCCGCACGCTTCTCTCTGTGCGGCCGGTGTTCCCCACTCCCTGTGAAACACTCTAGGGGCTGAGCGCCGAGCTAGGCACTCGGCGCTCGGCTGCAGAGGTCTGGGCAGGTCATGTGACACTGCTGTCTAGGGCTCTCTGATACTGCTACTTCTGTGCTATTCAGATTTGGACCTGTGCTAGTTTTTGACCCGCTACTTCTTGCTCCCTTGAACCTGACGCGACCTCTTGGATTGACCTTCGGCTTGTTACCTAACCTGACTTCATATTTCCCCTGTGTACTGACGTGACCTCCTGGTTTGACCCTTTGGCTCATTTACGGACTTGTCTTGTCTCGCTTCTCTGTATTGACACGACCTCAGTGTTTGTATCCCACTAGTGAGTCGCCATATAGCCTTGCTCGGCCTGCTACTATTACCACTACGCTGCCCGCCTATCTGTCTCTGTCCTCCTTCTCTCCTCCGCACTTACTGAGGTTAGGGACCGCCGCCCAGTTGCGCTCCGTTATCTAGGACGGGCAAGTGCAAGTAGGTAGGGACAGAAGCTTGGGTGGCAGACAGGGGTGCACGAACTCTCTTCCCCTTGGGCGGCATGACAGCAGCCATATTACCGGGGAGATCTGTATAAATTGCATTTGTATAAATACTGCCAGCTGATGCATGCTGAGAACTGTGCCTAATGTATCTGAACATGATTCCTCAGTAAAGTAGCATTCTGCAGTTAACTTGGTCTCTTTATTTCCTGCACCGACATCATCCGCTGCCAAGAGACCCTGTCTTGCACCTCAAATCAACCCTCCACACCAAAAGCACCCCAACCAACATCAGGCAGAAGAACCCTTGAACCAGGGTGTGCCCTGAAAGGAAGAATAATGCATCATTGCACGGCACAGGGAGCTTCCTTTTCCCATCCTCCCTACTGCCCCTGTGTCTCGCTGCAGAACTGTCTATCGTCTCTCCAAAAAGAGCTTTATTGATGGGACCACATAACCATTAACATGACCGAAGGATTGAGGGGTACTGACAAATCAAGGGTATAGCCTATAGAAGTCAATAGTTTATCACACTCCTCTTAGTCTGGCAAGCACTTGTGCTTGTGTTTTATTTTGCACCCATCAGTAGTTTGGATAGTGATCAGAGAGTATTCTGATGTAACTGGCCCTCACTGCTGAGTATTTGGAGCATTGTAGCAGGAAGTACGATCCTCCGCCAAGACCTCCTGGTGGCAGTACCTAAAAAAAAAAAGCTAAGTTAGAGCATCCAAACAAAATGAAATAATCAAGCTTGTGCACATCTGCTGTGATTAGAATGCCAAGCAAACAAAAACAAAACATGCAGCAGCCTCTGATATATGCTCACGTTGAATGTATATTATATTTACAATATCATCCAGAACTGTAAATATTTATACAATAAATCTAATTACTGATACATTTACTGTAATAATAAAGGCCTCTCTCTATGTTGCCGCTCACAGCCGGTCATTAGTATATACGACACACTAATTGCAGACTTTGCGGCTTCGCAGCTCAGCTCAGACTTCAGGTCACATCACGTAGATTGGAATCGTTATAAGATGCAGCAGATTTCATTCTGACAGAGTGAACAAGCTGACAAACAAATGCGTTTGCGTTCCACAGCGAACCCTTGAGAAGCTTAGGCCGGGGCTGGAACATTGCAATCTCTTTGTTTAATGCAGTTCATCTCTCAGGAGTTTTCTACACATCAAAAACGTAACACAAAAATATACAGATGAAATTCAGCTGAAAGTGAATAATCTAAATACGTGTTTTCTCCAGGTTCTGGGGTGGTTAATTCTGACCAAACTTTCTATTTCCCAGTGCTGACCAGATCAGCGTAATTGATATTTCTTCCTCTGTTGAGAACCATTCACTGTCACATATAGACAGATATTTATTTTCACTCCTATGTACAGGGTTTTATCTATTTTTTATCTTTTATTCTTCGGCAGTTACAGGGATGGTTTTCAGGCGGCTGCCCACTGAGGATGGACCTCAAAAGGGGCATATGCAAATATGCATTAATGGGATGTTTCTATGATTTTTTGGGGGGCTCTTACTGGTGGGGCAGGATGGTGTTTAAAGTGGTTAGATTAGATTAGCAGAATTTGTGTTAAATAAACAGTACAATATTGATCACCCATCCTTAAGATTGGATATCAATATCTGATTAGTGTGGCTATGAGGTTTTGTGTTTGTTTCTGATTAGTGTGGGTCCGACTCCGAGCAGCCCTGCTGATCACATGTTTGAAGAGGGCATGGTGCTCCGGTGAGCGCTACAGCCTCAGCGACATCACCTATATTGGTCAAATAGCCAATTTTCAGTTTAGTCCCATTCAAATGAATAGGCCTGGGCTGCAAAACCAAGAACCACCACTATACGATGTATGGCGCTAGGCTCGGTATGCTGTAAGGAGACTGGAGCGCCGAGGCCTCTTCAGTCAGGAGTCATAGCCTCACCGATCAGATATTGAACTCATGGAAAACCCCTTCAATTGTTGAATCACCCACTGCTCCAGCGCTGCTGTTCCAGTCCTCCTGGGCGTCAGCACTGACATCACAGCCACAACACATGACATGACTGCTGAAGCCAACCATTGGCTTGAATAGCGTACCGTTGATGTCAGTGACTGCATGCAGCAATCACATGCTGTCAATGGGACGTCAGCAGTGCTTCCCTATAAAGAAAGACAGTCGGGGAGGACCAGAGCAGCAGTGCTGGAGCCCTGGGGCGATTGAACAGCTAATTTATTTTTCTTATTTTATACCATTCACACCTTATGCTGCAATTTTCCTTTTTGTTAATTTTAGACATCCCTTTTAAATGTCCCAATTTTGGACTGAAATATTGAGGAACATCCAGTACATTAGCATAGAGAGTGATGCACAGTGGTGCAAAATAGAAAACTAGGGCAAGGCTGCAGGGTAGCATCCCCAGTAGGCTACTGTTGGTTTTCTGTCCGTGCCTCAGCACCACAAAAAGTAGTGCATGCCCGTCAGATGCAGATCGCGGACCCCATTCAAGTGAATGGGTCGGTGCCCGTGCATTGCGGACCACAATTTGCAGTTCAAGGCAGGGACCCAACCGGCACACGTTCGTGTGCATGAGCCCTTAACATCAGTGTGGCCGGTTTTGGGTGGTCACAAGCTTAGCCGATCATTATTCTTCTATCATCATTTTCAGAGTGGAACATTGACTGCCCTAGAAGACCAGGGAATTTACCACTATGGCACTGACTGAGGCAATGTACGGCAGTGTTAGTTGAGCACTATATGTTAGTATTATTTAGCACTGTATGGAAGTATTCTAGCATTAGCTCAATATTCTACAACTTCTCACTGCAGTCGGGATACTGAGCCCCCACATTCACTTGCAGAAGTCCAGGAAGCAGAGATACAGTACCAGTAGCTGTTTGGGGCGTCCTCATATTATAGAGCTCTTGCGGTTTGCAGAATTGATAAATGTGCCGGCGATATTCTATTATCTTGTAGTCATTTATTCAGTCATGTTTTGCGCTGACCATCTCACCGGCAGGCTATAATGAATTTCCAGACACTTTTGCACCTGAATTCACATCTAATATTGTATGGGCTCCAGAGATAGATGTGGTAATTTATTATTGCATGTTATCTTTTTCTAATCTTATGAACTTGCTGGAGGGAAGCCTCTGGCTGTTCTCGTCCACTGGGGTGGTTTTCTTTTTCCCTCCTCAGCTGTTACTTTTTGGTTTTTTGTTCATGTGTATACAGAAGAAAGGGTAGTGATAGGGCACTCTGTCCCATCAGATGCGGCAAAGCTTTGGCTGATAATTGGGTTGATTGCAGTTGACCACGGTCTTTGAGTTATTGTGCAGCAAGATTTAAAGCAAATGTTCAACCTCCAAAACATTGTACCAATTCAGTTCTTAATATATCTTTATGGCGGTTGCAGCTCCTTTTTCATGGCTCAGAGCTCCAGATCCTATAAATCAGGCATGCTCAACCTGAGGCCCTCCAGCTGTTATAGAACTACAACTCCCACCATGCCTTGCTGTAGGCTGATAGCTGTCCAGACATGCTGGGAACTGTAGTTTTGCAACAGCTGGAGGGACGCAGGTTGAGCACCCCTGCTATAAATAGACCTAGAATTAAGTGCAATAATACTGGCTACCGTCAGTCTCCACTAGAGGGAGCTATACGGTTAACTCAATGATAAAACAGTATACAGGAAGCTCCCTCAAGTGGTTGTTGTAGGTGGCTTTCCTAGCAATGTATATGCAAGGGATTCAAAGCTGTTCATTTTTAACAACAGGGTCAGGTCTCCCTAATACAGTTCAGGAATTTGCTTTATAGCAGCCATATGGACATAAAAAAGGTCAGTCAGAAAAATGCTCATTAACCTTAAGGCACGGAGGGCCATGTCCGGTCTGTGAAACATGGCTCCTGGGTCAGTCATATCTCCTGGACCCAAACTCCCAGCAGCACAGTGATTTATGGTGTTGTCAGCTCGTCGGACTCTGGGTCTGCTGCGCTGTACTCACAGCATCATGCGAGTACCATACAATAGACCAGCTGTCAGGCAGGAACTGACATCATCATTGATAACTTTGACGATGGGAGTATGGGTCAGATGAGACACGGTCGGTTCAGGAGATGCAACCGACATACAGACCGTTTTTTATTGACCACGCACAGAAGTTTCACACCAGTCTAAGGAAAGGATGTTGTGGTCATACTCTATGACGTGCAACTGTCATTGTGTAGGGAGGGGGAGTAGGTGAGATGTTCCATTACCTGTTGTCAGTGGTAAATCCTATATCAGGGGTCAGCAACCTCCGGCACTCTAGCTGTTGTGAAACTACAACCCCCAGCATGCTCCATTCAGTTCTATGGGAGTTCTGAGATCCAAGTAAGTGTGCATGCTGGGAGTCGTAGTTTTACCACATCTGGAGTGCCAAAGGTTGCTGATCCCTGTCCTATATTATCTGCCTCCAGCTTTATAACAGATGCTAAATGTCATTGTAACCCTGCCTGATGTGAAATGATTCCTAAAAAGAGATCTCGCCGCACCGCCTAGGCTACATCCTTCCCTGTGTTCCACAGCTAGGATGGTGTATACCTGCCATCAGCTGTGACAACTGTGATCGTGCTGCTAGCTGGAGACAGATAAGATGGCCGCGTGTCAATTTGCTCTCCTGATTTGACTAGTATTATTCATATACTTCTCACACATCAGGGACATGCAAGGCAAGATCGCTATCTGTCACTGTCTGATGAGAGAGCTCCAGGAGTGTAATCAATAATGTAAGTATGTAAATGGAATAATATAGGTGGCAACAAAGGAAATGTGATAATCAGAAAACAACCTACTGTTTACATCACATTTCATGTTCAACATATTTTTTTTTTGAAATTTTTGTTTTAATTTTCTACGTCACTATATAAAAAAAAAAAAAGTGTTCAGTTTTCTCATTGACCACCAGACCTAATAATATGCTGAGACTTACTGTTCTGAATAGGTAACTTTTCAGTAGTCATCTTATTATCATCACCACAGACAGAATTACAATGACAGAAATCACCTCAGTATAAATAACACAGAATCCACTATTCACAACAGGTGATGTCACAGCTTATCTACTCCCTCTTGACCTCTGCACAGGTCAGAGCATGCCTAGGAAATTATCTCATAGGAGTCCAGGAGGTCCCCTCTTGTCTACTATGTCTTAACATATTTTAGGCTTAGTGGCCAGCACGAAAACCACAGGATTTTTTAAATATAGTGACATGGAAAACAAAAAAATATTACCCAAAAATGTAAATGTAACATAAAAATGTGCTTTATGGTGGATTAGTTGTTAGCAGGAGTCCTAGGTTCAAATCTGACCAAGGACAACATCTGCATGGAGTTTGTATGTTTTCCCCTTGTTTTGTGGGTTTCCTCTGGTTTCCTCCCACACCCCAAATACATTCTGGTAGTGAACTTACAATGCGAGCTCTATTTGGGACAGCAAGTGATGATGTCAGTAAAGCACCACGGAATATGTCAGCACTATATAAGTGCACAAAATAAATAAAACCCCTCAATAGTCTTATTACAATTGGAAAAAACCCTCTTGAAAATGTCATTTTTTAATTGTACATTTGGAATTTATTTTTGAAGTTATATACCTGGCACACAACTCAGGGGACACAAGTGTATCTTTAACCTTACATGCACCACAATGTACAGTGAGGTCATGATGCGCTGTAAGGAGTCAAGCGCCAGCTCATGTGCGAAGTCTGCTCCATACTCAGCAGAGGCTGGCCTCAATGACTAGGATCGGTGATGATGCCAATCCTGGTCATGGCATCTGAGACCGCTATCTCTGGGAGTGCTGTGCTGAACGGCTCTCCCTTGCCGAGATCGGGGAAGCTGTTAGTTCTTTGTGGTAGTCTCGAGCATTACGAAGGCTCAATGAGGCCCGACAAAATTAATACTACAAAAAATTTATGCCAGCTCCTTGCTAGCAGACATTTCCATTTCTGGCTCTCAGATCTCCCAAGATACACCAAAACGATTACCGATTACATTTGATGCATCTTATACCAGTGTATTTTTAAAATCAGAGGCAAGTACGAAACGTCCCCCAGCTGCTGACCCTGTCCTATCCTATCCTTCGTACCACTACGAATGGGCCTGAGGTAAGAGACTCTTATATAAAGAGGCGAACACAATATTTTACATTTCCGTTTATTTTCAAAACACTGCTTTTATTTTATTTTTTTAGTCAATTATATATATAAGAAAATCTACAGGGCGATTATAAAATGGAATGGCAGAATAATACATATACAGAAAGGAGCATCGTCATGGTTAGGTGACAGATCTACACATGATTATAGGTATCCATTGGCACGGGTCAGCGGAGCTGAGCTATCTCTGGGTGCTCAGCAGTAGTCAGTGATAGGAAATGCATAGGTGTGAGTAGGTAATGGAAACAATCTACTACAATAAAAACGAGTATGATAAAAATTAAAACAACCTAAAAATTAAAAAAGAAAAGAAAAAATAACTGTCATATATACAAACTTCTGTACAAGATGATGAAACAGGAGCCAGCAGACATCATTAGCAATGCCTCAGACAACTACAATACTTTTTATTTGCTTTTTTTCCTTTATTGTATGTATATTGCTTGCTTAGTATTTTACTACATAAATTAGTATCCACAGCTCAGTAGCTCAATGGTTTGTTTTTTTTGTATTTTTTTTTTTATATCTTTTTGCCTAATCTAAATAACTTTCATCTACGGTGATTGCACAAAAAAGGAAAAATGTAAAAACACTGTGGCCCAAATGAGGTAAATCCTGCATCAATAACTGCCGTGAGCCTTATGTTGTGAAGGTGGCACGTCTTCTACTGCATGATCCCGGAGTCCACAGATGTCTGCTTCCTCGTGGTCTTTGGAGGGGGTGGAGGTGGCGTCTTGCTGGGTAGTGGAGGTGGCAGGTGCTGAAAACAAAAATGTAAAAATTGATCAACACATAATGGAAAATATAAAGATTTAGAGAATATAGCTGGCCACACACATGGGGTAAATGCTGTCCGGATGCTCGATCAGGTGACTGCTGTTTTTGCTGTGTTTTTCCCCCCAATGGGTAGAATGGAATATGGCAGCAGCAGCTTATTGTGCATGGGGTTAAAAGGAATGTGTAATTAGAAACTTTTCTATTGTTTAAATCATGTTTTTATGTCAATTGTTTTTATTTTATTTTTTTTGCATTTTTGGTGATTTTCCATGCCATATCTATATTTAAAAAAAAAAATACCTAAAATCGTGCAGTGTTTACACTGGCCTAATAAAATGTCAAGACTTCCTATTCTGTACAGATTACTTTTTAGCAGTCATCTCATTATCCTCACGGACAGGATTATGATGGATATCACCTCTGTATAGATAACACAGGATCCACCAATCACAACAGGTGATATTACAGCTTATCTACTCCCTCCTGACCTTTGCACAAGTCACAGAGCATGCCTAGAAAACTACCATAAATGTCTATAAGGTCCGCTCTTGCCCATTGCATCTATGGCCCATGTTGCTTCTCTTAAAGAGCAGAAAGTCTTGACGTATTTTAGGTCTAGTGGCCCAGTGTGAAAACTGCTCGCTTTGAAGTATTTTCTAAAATATAAACATGACATGGAAAATCAAAATTAAAATCACCAAAAATTCTAAAATATATATATATATATATATATATATATATATATAAAAAAAATATTTAACATATAGACCAGGCATCCTCAAACTGCGGCCCTCCAGCTGTTGCAAAACTACGACTCCCAGCATGCCCGAACAGCCTACAGGTATCAGCCTAAAGTGGGGAATTGTGGGAGATGTAGTTTGACAACAGCTGGAGGGCCGCAGTTTGAGGGTGCCTGGTATAGAAAGAAGCATGTCAAAAATTCTAAATACTTGATTTAAAACAGGTCATTTTCTGAGGACACATTCACTTTAAAGGGTCAGGAGCAGGCATGAAGTCAGGAGACCTACATGCAGTCGCAAAGAAATCGGCAAGTTGAGCCAACCTTCATCTTATGTGGATCTTATGAGCGTACAAGGTTACGGTGTCACTTGATTTGGCACAAATTACCCATTATCCACAAAGAAGTGGTGGTGGTTTGGAGCATAAAATGTTTCTGAGGGGTTCTCTTTAACTGTGTCCATGCGGTGGATTTGGGGCTCGGTACCAGAGTCAGCTAAGCTTCTACAGCTAAAGGCATGCACAGTATGTATGTGTATATACATGGGTGTAGCTATAGGGGGTGCAGAGGTAGCAGTCGCTACCGGGCCCAGGAGCCTGAGGGGGCCCAAAGACCCTTGTGCCGCATAAGAAGACACACAAAGAACTGAGGGAAGGGGGGCCCAAGCTGAACTCTTGCACCAGGGCCCATGAGCCGTTAGCTACACTCCTGTGTATATATAGCATTACAGCATTTACTAGAATCGGAACGTGCTGCAATAACACCCATAGAGGGTTTCTGGAGAAAAGCAGGCCCTTTCTTTAACCCTACACAAACCTGTTACAGCAGATCTAATAATAAGCTACAGAACAGGGACGTTTCAGGGCCGACAAGGGTTTGGGTCCCAATAGAGACTGTCCCTTTAAAAGAGAAGCAGTATATCTGTGTATGATGAAGACAAGACACAGATGTGTAAAAGCCATAATCATCCTGATTTAGTTACTCGGGGATCTGCTCTGTGCATCATAGATGTGGTCTCCACTGCGACTGTGACTTTCTGTACATCCATCCTCGGTGTCTTATGTGCGGGGATGCTTCACCTTCATGTAGAAGCGCTCTGCCAGTTCACATTAGACCCTATTCTAAGCAAACTCACTGACTCGCACACACCTCAGGGGAGACGAGAACCTTCTGTAAAAGGCGCTTGCATCACAGCAGCAATCTGTCCTTCCACTATCCTCTAGTTTGGCTTTGTATCCAAGAATATGGAGGGGACAATCTCTGTGAATCCGGAGTAATCACTGTATGGACGTGTCTACAAGACCGCCACTTACGTCAGAGCCAAACACAAAATCCACCACCTAATTGGTAATTTGTATGTATCTGATAATGGCTAGATATTAATTACATAGAGATACAGAGGAGAGGAGATACATAGATATGAGCTATATGGCCACAAGTATGTGGACACCTGACCACATCACCGGAGATTGTGGACATCCCGTTCCAGCTGCTGGACCATGGAAAACCATTTCGCATGGCTCCTGACACACTTTTCTTGGCGTTCTGTAGTAAGTGATGCTCTGATGCTCCACAGCCCTCAGCAGCCTCGCTTTGTGATCTTGTGTAGTGTTGCGCGATCTTGTGGTTTCAAGTTCAGGTCATCTAGGAATTCCATTTTGGATTCTGCTACCGCGGACCATAATTTATAGTCCGTGGTAGCAGAATCCATAACGGAATTCTGAGATAACCTGAACCTTGTACGCCGAACTTGAAACCAGTTCGCTCAACACTAATCTTGTGTAGTCTACAGCTGTGGTTACCCCAATAGCAGCACACAGCAGCCCAGGGCACCTCTAGCAGATATTTCAGGAACTGACTTGTGGCAATGGTGGCATCCTACAACAGTACCATGTTTAGTCAGGGAGCTCTTTAGTGCAACCCATAGTAGTACCAATGTATGTCGTTGGAAACTGCATGGCTGTGTGCCACAGTGTTTGCAAAAGTTTGTAATGGTTGTGGCCGAAACACCGGAACTTGATGATTAGGAGGAGGAACTCATACTAATGCAGACAGTAAAGTGAACTAGATAAATCAAATAGCTAGGAAGTGGGTAGATATTGGGCAGTGTAGTAAACAGATTCCACCATAAGTGACTACAGCTTCTGTATGCCAGAAATGTGCTCAGACAATGTATAACACAAGGGGGCGCTAATGAGGGCAGGAGAATGCTCCCCCTGAAGAATATGACCGGTCAGACAGTATAACACAAGGGGGCGCTAATGAGGGCAGGAGAATGCTCCCCCTGCAGAATATGACCGGTCTGACAATGTATAACACAAGGGGGCGCTAATGAGAGCAGGAGAATGCTCCCCCTGAAGAATATGACCGGTCAGACAGTATAACACAAGGGGGCGCTAATGAGGGCAGGAGAATGCTCCCCCTGCAGAATATGACCGGTCAGACAGTATAACACAAGGGGGCGCTAATGAGGGCAGGAGAATGCTCCCCTGCAGAATGACCGGTCTGACAATGTATAACACAAGAGGGCGCTAATGAGAGCAGGAGAATGCTCCCCCTGCAGAATATGACCGGTCAGACAGTATAACACAAGGGGGCGCTAATGAGGGCAGGAGAATGCTCCCCCTGCAGAATATGACCGGTCAGACAATGTATAACACAAGGGGGCGCTAATGAGGGCAGGAGAATGCTCCCCCTGCAGAATATGACCGGTCAGACAATGTATAACACAAGGGGGCGCTAATGAGGGCAGGAGAATGCTCACCCTGCAGAATATAAAATCTATGCACACTTCTGATGAGAGCTTTTTTCAAACTTCTCCTTTCTATTGTCCCTATAATACCATTCATGAATGTTTCTTGCACCACCTAATGTATGTTCAGAGTAGATGGACGAGCGCTTTAAAAATCGACCACATTTATGGAAGAAGCATTTGTAAAACCAGTCAAGTTCTTCCGGCATTTAACTCTTTTAAGGCAGCAATTTGCTTACCCTTTGGGGTGGAGGAGGAGGAGTAGCAGGCGGGATAAAGTCCTGGTAATCCATGACATTGCCATAGTCTCCCGTGCTACTTTTGAGTGGTAGTGGTGGGGGGATATCCATTGGTTCAGCAGCATTGACGCCATTTTGTTCCATGCCTGGAGATACAAGGAATACACACGTAAATCAATCTTTTAAATAAAAAGAGTTATCAACAGCCCAGTAATATCACTGGTTCACTGACTGGGAATTCAGTGGCTGCAGTTTCTGTAAGGATTACGCACTGGTAATACTCGCCGCAGCTTTAAAGGCCTATTACATACATTGTAGGCATATCAGTAGGATATGCGCCCAGTGCCTGATCGGTGCGGGTCCCACCTCTGTAACCTGCACCTATATCTAGAAAGAAGCCCACAAAGTGAAGGAGAGTATTCACAGCCGCCCTCCATTCATTTGTATGGGACTGCTGAAAATTTTCGTCAGTCCCATAGAAAAAAATGGAGGGCGGATGCGTAGTCCACTCTCCTTCACTTTGTGGGCCCTAGAGATAGGCGCAGAGACCCGCACCTATCAGACACGGGAGGCATATTATGTATAAAATGGGCCGAGTGGTACAATTATACGTGTCATACTCCAGGAGCTGCATTCTTAGTTCTGCAAGTTGTTATCGGAAATGGGCAACAACTTTAGAAGAGCGACCCTCGGGCTCATAGAAAAAAATTCAGATGAACTAGGGAAAAAACAGAACACATTTTGTTGCAGATCTGCTAATTTCCGGGCTCTTCTTCTGCCATCCAAGATGGCCGCACTGCTTCTCAGACTGATGCACACTGAGTATTGGTAGCCCAAGACACTTCCTACTTGCTCTTGGATTGGCCAGCGCTGTTCATGTGAGCAGGGTTGGCGAATCCAAGAGCAGCAGGAAGTGCCTTGGAATACCAAATGCACTGTATGCATCAAGAAGTTAATGGATTGTGATTTGTGGCTGAGCCTCATATACTGGTTACAAATCTGGGAAGGGAAGATCTATAATGAATCCTGATGACGACTGCCAGGACCTCGCCCAAGACTCCGGTAAAAGGTGCTGGCCCATTAAAACCACCCAGAAATCTGGTGCATGGCGTGCATCTGGAACAGCAGCTTATTCCCATTCAGTTTACCATAATTAAGCTGCAGTACCATAGACCGCCTAAAAAGCAAGAGTGGTGCTGTTTTGGGGGAAACAAAACCAGACCCTTATTTGAATCTTAAAAGGCAACCCCTTCTGAGGCAAGAATCCTAACCAGGTGTCTGCAGACAGACCACTTTTCCTTTTGGAGGGTTCTCTGATCTATAGCCAGTTCTTATACTAGTAGGGGACTATTCAGCAGAAAATCCCTTCCGTTAATCGGGGACTGTTTCTGCAGCACGTGTAGAGATTTCTGTAAATCCTATTCAGATGAATGGGAGAGGTGCAGAAACTTCCGCAACAAATCTTCCCTTTGTGAACAAACCCAAATTCAGCGATATTAACAGGAAACACTGAGCGACCTGGGCGGCCCTGGGCAATCTCACCACATAGACATTGAAGGGAATTTGGTTCTGCAAAGTATCTTACCTATTGGGGGGCTGAAGGTCAGCTTACTTCTAGGGGTGACCGGTGGAGGCTGCTGGGCAGACGTTTGACTTGGGGAAACGGAGAATCTTCTGTCGCCAACAGTATTGAGAACTTGACTCTTCGGTCTCTGGGGTCTTAAGGGGCTTATCTAAAAGAGAAATGGGGCATGGATGATGGAGCTAAGGAAACACGGAAGCCAGAAAAGTGCTACAATTCCATTACAATCCGCCTGCTTTGCTTTTCCTTCACCTCTCCTTCATCTGTGCCCAATAATTTCCCCAAAACAGGATCCAAATATATATATTTTTAAATCCAGTGCAGAACATCCTATACCATAACCTCCAGGATGTGGTCTACCCCTGTTACATCAATACGGGAAGACATGCATTGGGTTACAGCAGGGATGGCCAACCTGCGGCCCTCCAGCTGTTGCAAAACTACAATTCCCAGCATGCCCAGACTGCCTACAGCTATCAGCCTACAGCAGGGCATGGTGGGAGTTGTAGTTTTACAACAGCTGGAGAGCCGCAGGTTGGCCATCTCTTGGTTACAGAGACCTGATACTAAACTGAAGTGTTTTACAGCTGGACAACATCTGAGCTGCCCCGGTGACACCCATGTATTACACCGACAGGAGATGCTGTCTGCAGCAGCCCTCGGCTCCGGCTATTACAGTATACACCCCCTGCATGTTGTCATTTTTGTCTTATATGGCACATGGATTGAGGTTGTACAACTGAGGCAACTCTTTAGTTCTTATTGGTTCTCTATGACATAAGTTAAATGAAAAAATGCTGTGTCCCTGCGGCCACCACTAGAGGGAGCTCAGGAGCTTACTGCATAATTTTTTAATGTATATAATGTATAAAGTAAAATACGCAGCAGGCTCCCTCTAGTGGAGACAGAAATGTATCTTGTAACATTGGGAGATATTTATTGGTGGTGTTTTACCATCTCAGCCTTTCATGGCCGACATGGGAATAACCACAGTAGGCACCAACCAGGGCAGGCGGAGATACGGAAACGGCCAGGGGGGTACCGTTCCGCCGTTATTGTAACACACGAGTTATGGAGACAGCCTAGCTTGCTGTGCTACTCTGTTTGCAGAGCTCCAATTCACCGCTATCAGAGTTAAAGGGGTTGTCCCACGAAAATTATTCTAAAGTTTTCAAACCAGCCCCTGGATCTGAATACTTTTGTAATTGCTTGTAATTTTGTATAACCACTGAGAAATTCAATAAAATGTATCTGTATAGCGCCACTTAATTTCTTTTTTCTTTGATCGACTCATTAAGATGGCCGCACATGCTCGGTTTCATCCTTCAACTGTCTCCTGAGCTGTGATAGGGAGAGCTGAGACACGCCTCCTGAGCTGTGATAGGGAGAGCTGAGATACGCCCCCTGAGCTGTGATAGGGAGAGCTGAGACACGCCTCCTGAGCTGTGATAGGGAGAGCTGAGATACGCCCCCTGAGCTGTGATAGGGAGAGCTGAGACACGCCTCCTGAGCTGTGATAGGGAGAGCTGAGATACGCCTCCTGAGCTGTGATAGGGGGAGCTGAGACACGCCTCCTGAGCTGTGATAGGGAGAGCTGAGACACGCCTCCTGAGCTGTGATAGGGAGAGCTGAGACACGCCTCCTGAGCTGTGATAGGGGGAGCTGAGACACGCCTCCTGAGCTGTGATAGGGGGAGCTGAGACACGCCTCCTGAGCTGTGATAGGGAGAGCTGAGACAGGCCCCCTGAGCTGTGATAGGGAGAGCTGAGACAGGCCCCCTGAGCTGTGATAGGGAGAGCTGAGACAGGCCCCCTGAGCTGTGATAGGGAGAGCTGAGACACCCCCCCTTAGCTGCAGCAGAAAGGACACTCCTCTTGAGCTGACAGCTTGATATAAATCTAACAGAGCAACGAATGTGGAGATCTCGGGATCCATGTGAGGTACAGGGCTGGTTCTAGCTTTGTTAGAAAGAGACTGTCATGTACTATATGATGTCTGATTTTCATTTTTTACATTAGTCATGGGACAACCCCTTTAAGGAAACAGTGGAACACTGGCAGCTTGGATGTTTCTTTAAGTCTGTCCACCCCTGGCCGGCTGTACCTCCTACTTTTTTAAAATGTGGCAAGCGGGGATGCAAGAACTGTGTCAAAATTTGCAGCCTTTTGACGCATAAAACTAGACGAGAGGGCTTTATGAATGTGAGCCTGTGTGCTTATACAGGGAATTTGGAACCCCGCATCAGATAAAATGGAGTTCTGATCGACAGGTTTCTATATGTGACATCTCCTACTGCTTCCACGCTGGGACACAACTTACTGTTTCCGACAGGATAACAGCTTCGGACTGCTGTGCTGCAATGTCAGTCGTTTTAAATTCCTTATCAAATATCTCCTGGTGCTTGCTATTCCTCTTCTCCTTCTTTTTCTCTTTTCTGTCCTTATCGAGATCATCTCTGTCCAATTTATCTTGAGAACGATAATGCATCTTCTTTGGCAAAAGTGGTTCAAGAACAAAGCTAGAAGAGAGGAATGCTTCAATTAATCCTTGAGGACCCGACGCATTTCATGTGGTCAACCAACTCTTAAGTGCAACGCAGTTAACCCCAGCCTTTAGGGGTGGTGAGGCATGCTATAGTGTTGTATAGGTTTATACCGGTGATTATAGGAGAGGAAGGTGCTATTAAAGAGGCCTATGACCTCTCCAGGCACGGTTTAGTAAATACTTGCATCCCAAATAAAATTACAATTCTGAAGCAAGCTTTCTTAGAACTCATTACTGTGCCATTCCTCTGTTATTACTCCAGCAAATGACCCCTTGCCAAGAGGGTGTGTCTCTACACATTCAGAAAGTGTTCAGCTTCGCTATGTAAGGACAAACCCTATTGACAATGGGAATGGTGACACAAAGTCGTCAATTTATCCATTCGTTTGCAGGAGGAATAAGAGAGGAACAGTGCAATGCACAGTAGGAAGAAAAGATGCTCAAGCTGTATAATTTTATGAGGAATTCAAGCATTTAGTCAAAGAGGGGATCCGACTGCTCCTCTAAGTATTCAGAGGATTGTAGGAAGGGTTTGGCTGTAGTTACAGCTCACCCCAATGTCAGCCCTACATGTAGCCGACGGGTTTCTATCTTCATCCTGTTGCTGGTTATTTTCAGGCCTGCGGGGTGCATTCACAGATATGACAGAAACAAAAACATTCATGACAATTTTTAGACAACGTGAAAATCTGATGACATTTCCCTGCTGAATCTGTCAATTGGATGAAAATGGTCTTTACAAACAATAAGGAGGCACACGGGTCCAAATCAATATTCATTCCTAGTAGAGATGTCTACCCTACATAACTGCAGCGCGAACAAAGTGCAGATATTGTATTGCTTACCGTCACCTACAGACATTAAGGGGGTTATCCCATGAATCATTCTGTATATCCAGAAAGTCTGTGAATAGCTGTTCTAATGTCATTTACAATGTTTCTAGAATGAGAAAATACCGTTATCATCTATTTTCTTCTTCCTGGTCTCCTCCCAGACCTGGGGAGTGGCTCTAAACAGAATCAGTCTCCTTCCCCCTCTGGCAGCTGAAAATCTAGTTGATTCTTACATGCTCTGCCGAAGAATTCTTCTCAGCTAAACGGTCATGCTGCTGCAGAGGATCTGGGCAGATAGCTATTTCTATGGGCTGCTCTGCATTGTACACAACCCCTAGGGGTGGTTTTCAGGCACCATGCTGGGTCTGAATTACTTGTGTGCGCAGTTTTGTATATCAATTTGGATGTATGTCCTGTTTTACTTGATTATATCTTGCTGCTATTATTGTGTCATTTATGACCACGTATTTGGTGCTATATCTGTGGTTTATAATATTTTATTGGCATAATAAAGTATCTTATTTTTTACAATTATGTATGTAGACTGCGTTCTTTATCAGTGTCGCTTATCCCAAATTACTTGAATAGAGTTGAGCTGCAATACCAGACACAGCCTATGGACGAGAGTGGTGCCATTTCTGGATACAAAAGATGAGACCCTTTTAAAGGGCATCTGTCAGCAGATCTGTCCCTATGACACCGGCTGACCTGTTACATGTGCACTTGGCAGCTGAAGGCATCTGTGTTGGTTCCATGGTCATATGTGCCCGCATTGCTGAGAAAAGTGATGTTTTAATATATGCAAATGAGCCTCTAGGAGCAACGGGGGCGTTACCATTACACCTAGAGGCTCTGCTCTCTCTGCAACTGCTGAGCCGTCTTCACTTTCATTGACGGGGCCAGGCAGTGTAAAAGTCATCACACCTGGCCCTGTCAATCAAAGTGCAGAGGTTGCTGCAGTTGCAGAGAGAGCAGAGCCTCTAGGTGCAATGGTAACGCCCCCGTTGCTCCCAGCGGTCATTTGCATATATTAAAACATAATTTTTCTCAGTTACGCGGGCACATATGAACATGGGACCAACACAGATGCCTTCAGCAGCCAAGTGCACATTTAACAGGCCAGCCAGTGTCATAGGTACAAAACTGCTGACAGATGCCCTATAATGATCTTGCATAATCCCTTTTATAAATCTACAATATGTGAACGAGCTTTGCTGGAAGCTTGTATGGTGTCGAGTATATAAAGCAGAGGCACTGATGCCCTTTAAGACCAATGGGCTGGGATAACCCGGTGTTTGTGGACAGAGCCTTAGTGATGCTTGATCACCAGTGACTCTGAAGCTACACTATGAGCCCATCACTAGTTTTTAGGATTTGCAGATATCATTTCTGCTCTTTGATGTGACCCATCAGAGCACAGCGCCGCTTTAGCATACACACGCTCTCGTATTCTCAAGCCATTTGGTAATACGCCACTGTCAATTTCTTAAACCCTGTCTGCTGAGTTCACTGAAACTGGCGAGCGCTGGGAGAGGTGCCAAGCAGACAGAGTCCAATATTAGGAATGCCGGGAGAGAATCTTAACACTGCAAATATGCAACAACAAAAAACCCTTGCGCTTACTAATCTAAGCCGACTGTATCATGCCTCGGCCACACCGAGGAGTGTATATTTGCCTGCAGAACTGTGACAAACAGCTGGGGCAAATATTTTGACCTGCAGAAATGTCAGTAGCCATCTGTATGACTGGAACCAGCACTAAGCTCCCAATCCTAGGGTCTTACTGACATGTGTTATCTGCGACCATGGAACATAAAGATGTCGGATTTGCATATTGCAAGCAGATGACTCAAATACATAAGCAAATACAGAGGATTTGGCATGTGAAAATACATATGGTCAGCAATTATGTCAGCTGTAGATTAGCCAACCCTCAGAGCACTGTGCAGGCTGTAGAAGCAATTAAAGGAACACTAAACATATCCTCCTTTTATTTTATTTTTTTGTTTTTATTACAGTTAAAACTGAGAAATGTATAAAGAAGTCGCCCTGTGTCCCAGGAGCTTAGCCATATCCTCCTCCTCATTGGCTGTGTGTGGATATAAGACTATGTGTGGCTGTTGATAAAGGCATGTACGCTGAAACGCGTCTTGAATTAAATAAAATCCATTTGCAAAGACACAGCTGCTGGGATTTGTTATTCTACTAATGGTTGGAGGCTGCTCCTTTCCCGTGCAGCATACTACCTGAAGCGAGTGCTGGCCGGCTCTTCTTCGTGGCTATAAGACAACTGGCTTCAGCAGAAGCCTCCCCTCTGCTATGTCTGCAGTAGAACAAAAAGACTGCCTAAGCCTCATCACTCAGCTTCTTAAGAGACAACAATGGAACAGACCAGCAGGAGATTTACCACTGTTCTCTGCAGGGGAAGATGTACTGACTGTATTCATAAATTTACGCCAATGCAATAATGTCATTCTTTAAAGCGTACCTGAGTTTTCAAGGAAAAAAAAAAGTTTGCATAATGGCTGTGCCTTTTTGTACAATCATAACTGTGAAAAAAAATCGTCTTTTTTGGCTTCTCTAATGTCTTTTTCAGCCTAATTATGCCCCTTAAACAGCACAACTAGATGCATTTCTCTCAGCAGCAGGGGACGTTTCAATTCAGTGGTATCTGCCAGCACTGAACTGCTGTGACGTCCTTTCCCTTACTTCCCACTATGTTTGTTTTTTAGCTCTGGAGCTTACAGAGCAGATTAGGTGGTGGAAAATCAGACTAACAGACACACAGGACCCTCCTGTGATCTTCAGAAGCAGTGTAGAAGCAGTTCTTTTATCAGGCTCAGGATCTCATCTAGCTCTAACACCTCCCCACCTCCTCTCTGCCATCTTCTGTGTCTCTGTTACAGGGACAGATCTGGCCTGACAACGGGCAGCGGATTGTAAATTAGGAAGAAGGGAGACCCCTAGTGGCCATGACTTTGCAGCTTTTTTTCGGGTGGATGCAGGCATATTTTTTAAATGAAGTGATTTAGAAATTTGCTATTTACCCCATTCTCTATTAAATGAACATATGTGAAAGTACAGTGACTCTTTAAATACCTATATACATACAACTGGGCTGTTTATGTCACATAATACGGCAGTGGCTTCCTGAAGCAAAATCAGTTAGGAGAAGCTCAAAAAACACATCATAAATAAATGTAAAATATAACATACCCATCAGAGCCAGGTCTTGAAGGTGTGCTGTCTGACGAGATGGAGGACACAGAAACAACTGATAAAGGCCTGGATTGTGAAGGCATGGTAAATGATCTAACCATGGATCTGGGCCGATTCCCCCGTCTATCATCAATGCTGGAAGACTAAAGGAAAGAAAACATTTCCGTAATTCTCTGTATGTAGATATGCAGCAGATATTACTGTAAACATGGAACGGTCTTCATGGCACAGATGTAGCAGAGCTGAAATTGTATTTTAGTCATCTTCGGTACATTGTGGGGAACTGGAAAAAATACTATGAAATCCTGGAACTGGGTTTTCCCTACCAACTTCATAGAAGCACAGCATCCTCTGAAGTGGAAGAGAGAAAGTGGCTCTGGCAGGTCTATCTGAAGAAGGTATGAGACAGAGCAGGAGAAACTGAGGTGGGGATATATGGCTTATATTTTAATGCTTTCTTGTTTAAGGCTGCTGAAATGCTACCGGGACTCAATCAGATTGCAGATTGACTGACAGCTCACTGTGTGTGGGCAGAGGAAGCAGGACTCACAGGCGCTCTCTATGAGTAGGTGGGGAAGAAGGACTCACAGGCTTTCTCTATGAGTATCTAGGGGGAAGCAGGACTCACAGGCGCTCTCTATGAGTAGGTGGGGGAAGCAGGACTCACAGGCTCTCTCTATGAGTATCTAGGGGGAAGCAGGACACACAGACTTTCTCTATGAGTAGGTGGGGAAGAAGGACTCACAGGCTTTCTCTATGAGTATCTAGGGGGAAGCAGGACTCACAGGCGCTCTCTATGAGTATCTAGGGGGAAGCAGGACTCACAGGCTCTCTCTATGAGTATCTAGGGGGAAGCAGGACTCACAGGCTCTCTCTATGAGTATCTAGGGGGAAGCAGGACTCACAGGCTTTCTCTATGAGTATCTAGGGGGAAGCAGGACTCACAGGCTTTCTCTATGAGTAGGTGGGGGAATCAGGACTCACAGGCTTTCTCTATGAGTATCTGGGGGGAAGGAGGACTCACAGGCTTTCTCTATGAGTATGTGGGGGAAGGAGGACTCACGCTTTCTGTATGAGTATTGGGGGGGGGAGCAGGATTTGCAGGCTCTCTCTATGAGTGGGCAGAGGAAGCAGGACTCAGAAGCTTTCTCTATGAGGGAGTGGGGAAAGCAGGACACACAGGCTTTATCTGTTAGCAAAGAAAGCCCCCACCCTATAAAGAATTCTAGACTTGAAGTTAAATTATAGGCACACAGTCCTGCCCTATCACCACTCTAAACAATAGAATAGTCTGCAGACTGCAATAACATTATTAATTAATATTAAGTGTTATCCACAGATCCATTCAGGCATATTGGATATTAATTGATAACCATCCAAGTCTACCGTGTATAATGGTATTAATCCCTTCATCAACACTGACCACCAATGATACCAGCAGGAATACTGGCACTAACTGTTAAACCCTTTGTGCAAAAAAAGAAAAAAAAAAAAGGTGTCATTTAATTTATGTAGAATGTTATCAAAGTCTGTATAATGGAGAGATTTTTGTTGCATCTGTAACCTCTTTCTGACATCAGCCATACATGCACTGTGGATATGAGCAGAGAAAGTAGAGATCGGACTCAGGAGCTCTGATCCTGGCTGTATAACCTCTCGGTTCCCACAATCAATAACAGCCGCAGCATCTCAATAGCAGTAAAAGAGGAAGGGGTCTCCCTTCGTCACCTCCGCAACGCAATTACAAAATGATAGTGAGGGTCCCCGACATACTTAATACTCCTATTAGGCAGGGCGTAACATGATAACGGAAACAGCAATAAAATCTGTAAGGTTTTTTGTTATTTAAAAGTGGTAAAAACAGCTTAAAAATAAAACGCAAAAACAATTTAGCAAATTGCGTTTTTTCTCCATCCCCTCCTAAACCAGTTATTTTAATATATTATATGATACATATAGCCATTAAGCCTATGACTATGTCGATGGAAAAACTAAAAAAGTCTCTCGGAGTGGCAGTGAGAAAAAAAACAAACACCAGCTGTGTCATGAAGGGGTTAAAACTGGATAAGTACCGTACATTCCAGCAACCAATCACTGTGTTGCGGTATATTCATTTGAATAAGACCTAACGGTATAGAACTACTGCTGAGACTCAATATTCTAATTTTTCTAACCAGCCCTTGGATCTGAATACTTTGGTAATTGCATGTAATTAAAAATTTTGTATAGCCACTGAGTTATTCAATAAAATCTATCTTTATAGCGCCAACTTGCCAAGATGGACGCACATGCTCAGTTCCATGTGAGAGATTGCAGCAGAAAAGGATATGCCCCCTGAGCTCCCAGCCTGAAGAGAATCTAGCAGAGCAATGAACGGGGAGATCTCTGGCTCCATGTGAGGCACAGGGCTGATTCTGGCTTTGTTAGTGCTGGCCGGCCCGTTCTGCGAACCGCAATTTGACCGTGGGGCAGCCGCATGCAGATCGCTGCAGGTTAGGAATGCCTGTACTAGATGATATCACATGTTTTTACAATAATCATGGGATAACCCCCCAGTTAAGTCCAAAAAACTTTAATTATTGCAAAATGATAAATAAATAAATGTATCATATGTACAAATTTTGGTAAATAAGTAAAATAAAGCAAAGTTGCAAGTTTCTGTCCGATCTGATGGAGTCTAATGTTTGGATGAAGCCTCGTCGGCTGTGGAGCTTTGCATGGTTTTGCACGCTGTCACGTGCTGACTAATTAATACGCTGTAAGCAGACAGTGGTAGGGGCACTCCATCATCGCTGGCAGGTCCTTCGCCAAGCAGGGATTAGGAAAACATTATGAAGATAACATCGGACATGTGTAGCTAGAATGCCGCTCCTTTGTCAATGCTTAAAAATGGAGACCGAGACGTTCACCGGTGACACGACTAATCCTAATTGAGACTTGTGAGATATTCCTCTGTTATATTAGTATTTAATGGACCTGCATGGGAGTGGAGGATCTGCTGCTGGACTCCATTGTTTACCGTTACGAAAGGGAAAAAAAAAGCGCTGCTCATTAAAATACCCATCTGTGTGTGCAGACACCAACCCAAATATTGGAATGTGCTGCCTGGCAAAGCTTCCTTCATATTTAGCAACAGATGCTCGCCATATACGGCGCCTTTTATGTCAAATACAAATAAAATAACACCTTCGGAAAATACAGTCGGGCTGGAGGAAGACAGATTAGCAGAGCGCGGTGTTAATATGCCATTACTGGACATTACGCTGCATTATAAATGCACCCGGCGAGACCCTAGGTCGGCCTATAACGCTCTGTCATGTTCAGCCAGCTAATGATACGGACAAGTTGGTGAGATTAATAGTGAATAATATAAACCTGTAATTAGGCACAATATCTCAGAATTATCAGGGAAATTGTGCCAAAAAAGTGGACTACATTGAACGCATCAAATTTATCATGTCTTTTGGATACTTTTCACACTTTCCTCAACCATGAAGAGTGTCTGAAAACACCAAATTTATTACCAGTTTCCTGCAGTTTTTTGCACAAAATATTAGTGTGAATTACATCAACCATAAGGTATTGTTATCGCAATAATAAATGTGGCATCACATTTATTATTCTGTGCGCGCCATTCTGACAACTTGCACCATCGGTAGTGTCCACAGACATCCTCTTCTGTGCATGCGCTGATCGGTGCATGCACAGAAGAGGATCCATCCATGGACGGTGCAGAAAGCGGTATGTCACATCAGAAACCACTTATGGCTAGTCCTAAACATTCTAACAAATTGTGTGCACGAGGGGCTTCGTTAATAAACCGGCAGTGAGACCAGGAGGATTGAGGGGTGGTGATTCCATTACAGCAAATCATCTCCCCAGAATGTGCCCAAATTTAGGACTTCTCACATTAATCTACTGCCCACCTCCTGATACTGGTTACCTGGATCCACCATGCTTGCAGAACGTTTGGATGCCCACACCACACTACTGAGATGTACACCAGCTTTCCTACTGCTGGGGTCAGTGCAGTCAGTTATGAGACTGCTGCTGATACTGGGAAAGCTTGGTTACAGATCACTGGCGATAGTTAAAACTACAGTTAGAACTGGGAAAGCTGGGTTACAGCTCAGTGATGACACGTTTGGAGATTGCTACTTAGACTGGGAAAGTTGGGTTATAGATTACGGTGGTAATTTTTGAGACTGCAGTTGGGAAAGCTGAGATACAGCATACTGATGACAAGTTTTGAGACCGCTCCTCAACTGGTTTTCCCACAGTTAAGTATACAGGACCTGGCAGCTCCTTACAGACACCCCTAGACTGCCCCCGTGTTTCATCACTGACAAGCTGGCTAATGTTAATATACAGCACTTGGATTCTCTGCACTGTGTGCACATATGGTACCATGACACTGATGTAGATGACATGCATTTTTCTACTTGCGTGGATTGGGGAAGGCAGAATATGTCAGTGTAAGGGTACGTTCACATGATGGATTTTGATGCTGTCAAAATCTGTTGCATATTCCACAGCAGAAACCCCTGTAGTCTCTGCCGCGGTTGTGCACTCTGAAGGCTGCTCACGGCGGACATACACCGTGGCTTCTAGTGACGTTCATCCAAACACCGCACCAAGAAGGGACATGTCTATTCTTGGTGCAGTTGTAGCTCTAAACTGCTGGCGGTGCGAAATGCAGTGCTGCCACTCATTGACAGGCTCACTCCACTTACTGTATGAAGTATAAATTAGGGGCATTTCCGGCCCTCTGTGCTCCAGAAACTCAAATCTGTGGCAGCTAGGGGCTATAATTTCTGGCGTAAATTACAATAAATTCAGTGGGCCCCCTCCCTTGAGACTTTAGAAAAGCGACGAGAAGGACATAATTTGCGACTTTTCAACAACATAAAAGTGCTGTTAATGCGTCGATAACTCTTCCCAAATATCCATTACTGACGGAAGTGCCATCTTTCCCTCGTCTAGATGCTCATCACTGGGGCCGGGGAGTGGCCCTGGAAGATGTACCTATGTGTTTTACATGGGTACCCAATAAAATGAGTTACGGTAAATAGTGTCCCCGCCAGCAGCTTTCACACAGTAGAGGCTGATCAGACGAGTTCCGGTAGTCAGACACCCAGTGAACCCCTTTCAATGAGACAGCTCTGCTACATCCATCTTGACATAGGGGCCACTTAATATGGTGGATTTGGTGATCTCTGTAATGGAGACACTCCTTTGCTCGGTTTATTTTCCTTCCTTTGAGGGATATCTGGCTTTCATTGTGTTGTAGACCCATAACTGGGGCTCCACATTTATTTTACATCCATCATTCAGATTAAAGCAGAAAATATCTCTTAGGCTAGTTTCACGCCTGCGGTAAAAGTATGCAGCCTGCCGGAGTTCGCCATATACGGCCGAGGTGGTTACTGCCATGCACCTCCAGACCCCATTGACTATATTGGGATCCGGCAGCTTTCCGGTAGGAGAAAAGCTGGTGGGTGCACCAGTTTGTTTCTGGCCAAAACCTGGCGCCCATACCGGAAACTAGCCGGATCCCATTATAGTCAAACGGGTCTGGTGGTGCACAGAAGTATCCGGCTAGGCGGTATTTCTCTGCAGGATGCCTTTACCGCAGGTGTGAAACTAGCCTTACAAAGCTGGGTAAAAAATAATAGCAATCCAGGCCACAAAGCCGTATACCCACCAGGGTCCTGACGCCATACTGTTTCTCAATTTTCTCTTTCAACTGCTTGAAACAAGCCTCCATTCTCTCGTGGAAAGGCCTCAATGCTTCGGTGACTTTTTCACCATGAATGCGTATTCCCTCCGCTAAAAACGGAACCTAAAACGGAAAGACAGAAAAATATATTAACGACCGATGCAGAAACTGAGTACACACAGACAACCCACTAAACAATAGAGGTCACCATAGATCTTTCTTGGATATTTTAGGTTTATTGGACCTGGCAGGGTGGAGGGCTGCCTCCCAATAGGATGGCTTTAGTTTCTGTACGATCCTATTGTTTCTTTGGAGATCAGCGGCGCCTGAAAGTATAATAGCTGCTTCTCATCACTGCCTGTCTGAGCATACATATTAATGGCAGATCTGGACTGCCGACTGTGGGCCATCAGGTACTCTATGTCTAAGGAACAGGGGCGGGAAGTCTGTACCATGATATTTAATAAGTAATAATCAGACTTTTTTTCCCCCCAGTCTCCATGGATACATATTATTTACGGATTCCAAGAGAAAAACGCACTAAAATCTCAGTAACTTCTTAAAAGGATTACAGGCTTTTAGAAACAGGAAAGTACAATCTGAAAATTGCACATTAATTCCATGGTAAATAATTGCAGTCTTGATTGGTCGCTCCCTCGTTACCGCTCTGTATAATGCATTGAGTATTACATGGAGATCAGACAAGCACGTTGTCATCTCCGGAAGATACATTTGGTTTTGCACTGTGTTTTGCAGTCTCTGCCAGGAAAGCTACCAGGGCTTACACCAAACATATCTATAGGCCGCCCATTTACCTCAAGGAGGCCAAAAGAGTGTCCCCCTTTGGCCTCTGTCTGGCTATTATATGACGGTTGCTAAATGGAATATGTAGTCTGCGGTGCAATTGCTTACTCTACCAGAATGTATACTGCTATGTTTTGGGAGCTTGTGTGATGGATGCTATTCTATGCCTATACCAGGGATGGCCAACCTGCAGTACTCCAGCTGTTGTAAAACTACAACTCCCACAATGC
The DNA here is from genome assembly GCA_033119425.1 of Bufotes viridis. NCBI lineage: Eukaryota > Metazoa > Chordata > Amphibia > Anura > Bufonidae > Bufotes > Bufotes viridis. The sequence continues at coordinate 29,181,114 of CM065594.1, read as the reverse complement.
CCTGCTGTAGGCTTATAGCTGTAGGCAGTCTGGGAGATGTAGTTCTACAACAGCTAGTGAGCCGCAGGTTGGCCATCCCTGGCCTATACTGTGGCATCTGACGGGGGTATACGTTGGGAAATGCTTCTAATGTATACCTCCAACAGATGCTGCAAAACGCAGCATGAAAGCGCCTCTAGTCGCCTCCCTCGAATGATTTCCAGACACTTGCAGGGCATTGGGTTTGGAACTCCTTTCCCCTTGTGCATGTCTCACTCCTAAATCCAGCTTCTATATTCATGCCCCCCCTCTAAATCTGCCAGAATGTGGATCAACCCTTTCTATCCATGGTCTGGTTGTCCATAGCACGCATGAGAGTCTGTTTTGCATAATGGACTAGTGACCGCATTAATATGCAAGATGTCAGTATATATATTTCACTTGCCGCGATGAACGGCTTCTATTCAAATGACACCCAAACTTGAAACGGACTGTGCGAGACATTGTGGCTCCTTTTCCCTTTGGGGACGAAGAGCCTAAGGGTTAACGATTCACATCGCATATGAAATTACCAAATGACAATGTCAGATTTGCTACTGTACAGTTGATAAATGCCACAGAAAGGTCTATGCCATGCTGATCATGAGGCTACGCACGTGCTGTCAGTACAGAGGGCGAGCTGTCTCTTGGGTGCCTGCCGCTGCACCGGGTAATTACGGGGAGCTTTACCTGCCATGCAATCAGGTCCTTGAGTTTTTCAATGTTATCCAGGTCCTCTTGGTGTTCCTGCATGTATTTCTCTGTGAAAAACGCCTAGGGAGGATAAACACAATCATTAATGTGATTCGCTATATCCACCTTCATGGCCAATTCTTTTTAAATTGTTCCAATAAACGAATCGATCCCCGGAAGAAGCCAGGTAACTGGCAAACGGTGTCGGGAAGGAGGCGGCTGAGAGATCGACACGCCATTCAGGGTATGATTATTTTCCAACCACCAATTCTTTGCCTTTGTATTTGTCTCTGTTGCAGTATCTGCCCGGGGTTAACTGTTTATGGGCGTTTTGGTGGTTCTTACTATTATTTTTGTACTTTTCCCTGTTTTTGGCCTGCTGACCTCTCAGCCCCCTCTTGGGTCTTTCTCCTTATCCTTGTGTTCCACCTTTGTGCTGCCTCCTTTTATCATGTATGTAGCCATTATGTGTTGTCAATAAAGCTTTTTCGTTTTTAATTCCGTGAGAATTGTGGTCCAATTTTTTGGGTGTTAATAAACGAAGCAATGTTACAATAGAAATTTCCTGTCGTCTTTGGGTCTCCATCACTGTGCAGACCTATGCATCTCCATGTTATCAGACCACAAACCAACCCTGTATAGTCTATTCCTGCAGTCCTACTTCCTTCCATCTGTTCCCAAACCTATGCTGACATGCCTTCAGCAGGTTACCAAGAAGTAGGGGACTAATGGAGGAGAGTGACTGCAGGATCGGGCTACACAGGGCGCGATTCTTTTCCATAGAAAAGCATACGGCTGCACAGGAACTGTATACATAAGATCTGTCTAGAGCAATGACTGAGGGCAAGCCCTGATATTACAGAGAATACACTTCATTATGGTCCACTGGTCAGAGGGCAGCTAAGTGAAGGCTTCTAGCTTAAAGGGGCATTCTACTTTCATTACGTTATCACTGGATAGTGGAATAACTATTAGATTGGTGGGGGTCATAGCGATCCCGAGAATGGGGGGCCCTCGTACCCCCTACACAGCCCCCTTTCCAATGAACAGAGCAGCCGGTCGGACATGTGTGTGGGTGCTCCATTAATTATATGGGAGTCCCGGAGATAGCAGAGTACAGGCTATCTGCTGAAGTCCCATAGAAATGAGTGGAGCAGCCGAACGCACGCCTAACCGGTCATTCCTTTCATTGAAGCGGGGCTGCAGAGGGTACAGGGCCCCTGTTCTCGTGATTGGTGGGGGTCCCAGCGATCTAACAGTTATCCACTATCCACAATCTAAATGGAATACCCCTTTAATGTTATGTTAGCTAACGGAAAACTTCCTAAAAAAAAAAAAAAAAAAAAGGTTACCCTGCCATTGCAATTTCCTTCTAAAAACCAATAAGCATATATGATTTTTAAGGCCAGAGTGCTGGTTTTCGGACTCAAAATCTCATATGCCTGCCATCACCACCATAGGAGTGATCTGTATACAGCTGTACTTTATGTGGCTTATTGATCTTAAAGGGGTTTGCTGGTCCTTTAATGTTGATATAGGCTATCCACAGGAATGGCCATCAATATGTGATCAGAAACCAGAAATTGGCTATTCTGCAGCAGCTCTAGTGCTGGAAATTTTATGTAGTGGAATTGAAGTGAACGGGAGGAGAGCTGCAGTAAGCAACTCCCATCCACTACACACAATGGACGGAGGTGTAGTTCCGGCACTAATACCCAGTGCTGGAGCCATTGCAGAACAGCTGCTTGGCGTGGGTGTGGGGTGTTGGATCCCGCTAATCAGATACTGATGGCCTATTCTGAACATAGGATATCAATAAAAAAAGGTCAAAAACATCCTTTTAGAGGTGCTAAATGCAGACCCCTAGTGGTGGGAAAATGAAGCCAAGATTACATCATCACAATAAAGGTGTTGTCCTACCATGAGAAGTTATCACCTCCTAGATACAGGACAGGGGATGAGTATCTGACCAGTAGGGGTCTGACCTCTGCAATGCACACAATCTTACAAATAATTTCCCGGAGCGAATGAAGAGATGTTCATGCATGTCTATCAATCCACTACTGGAGAGAGCAGACTGTTTGATGTGACTTGTCATCTTACCTTTTCATAATTTGCAAATCCTCCCATTACTGCAGGGTCCACAATACCATTGAGTAGTAAGGACAGAGGATTTATGGGCAGATTGGGATCGTTCATGTGCTGCTGCACCATGTTATTGATTTTTTCATTGGTTAACTGCATGGTCTCAATGGCATTCTCCAATGGGCTTATTTCCACCTGTGTACAGTACAGAAGACGCATATAGGACATGAGAGAGACAATCTACAATATAATGAGTATCATTTCCATATCTCATATGAGAACACCTCAATGACAGAGCAGTAAAAAGCCTGATGCGCAGTATTGCTATTTTTGACCCAGAAACGGAGATTTTTTTTTTTGTTACTACATAGGTAGCAGAGCTATAAACTGCCATGTGGCACAATGTCTTACCGTATTCACAGATTTCACTTCAAACCATCTCAGGATCCCAGGAAGCTTGTAGGCTATTGCAAAGGTGGTTCTCTCAATCCACATATTCTAGAACAAGAGACAATACAGACAATAGATCAGCACACACAATACGGGGAGGTCGTCATTCTGATGCAAGAATTAGCAGGACTGGAATTCCCTGTAATACCCTGAGCATCTAGCGGGAAATTGTTATACAGTGGAGCTGCAGCCTGGTCACGGTCTCCACCAGCCTGCAGAGGAGGAAGGCCGAAACACGCAGGAGTAGATACAGTATTATCTTTTTATTGCCACATAGAGGAAAATAAGTGACGCGTTTCGACTCGACAATCGAGTCTTTGACAAAGAATCGATTGTCGAGTCGAAACGCGTCACTTATTTTCCTCTATGTGGCAATAAAAAGATAATACTGTATCTACTCCTGCGAGTGCCGGTCTTCCTCATCTGACCCTGGACATGTGCACCGCGCATCAGCAGAACGGATCCCAGCCGCTATATTTATGCAAATGGATTTTTTTCATTCCTCTACATTCCTATACTTGCCTCTTCCTTTAACCACAAGCAGCTGACATCGGCAGGGAAGAAGTAAAGTGCAGCAATAATTCAAGCCTCCTACTCTGCCACACGTACCGGACTGAAGTCTCTTGGCCCCACCAGAGGAAATGATTCTGTGTGTTTTACTAAGGGTCCATTATTGTCAGGGCTTGGGCCAACAGTTGGATCCTCTGGTACTCTGGTGGGCCATCCCGACCCACTGCCACATTCTAAAAAGGCGTGTGCCAGATGGGACATAGGCAGAATATAGGCTGCCATGACATCACTTTATGACAAGGATTTTTTTCGAAAAGCAAAATTCACAGAACTCGTTGCGACCGCCTGCACATCCAGCAGCCCTAAAATAACAGTAAGCTCCCTATCTGTAAAGCAGCAATGGAAATGACAGTGTATACGGCACACAAGCTGCTCTCACTACGATTACGATCTATTGATCCCCGGCAGCTGCCTTCTTTTCACACCAAGCAGAGTGTAGAATAATTACATTTCTTGATCACAAATGTCTTTGGAGAATTTGTAGTAGCAAAATCCTCATGTACTTACAGCAAATTCATTTTCAGGATCTTTTTCCCCCTTTCTGATTGGCCGCGAGTACTGGAACCGAACGACCTCATTAATTCTGTAGAAACTGCAGAAGAACATATTTGCACATCTCAAAGAATACAAAATCACACAGTATAAGGTCAAGTACAGTAAATCTATTATGAATAAAGTCATCCATACCGGTGAGGATTAGATTATGTATCTATTTTTGACACCCTATTACAGGTGAATACGGAAATGATAGGGCGTCATATAGCAAGCTTCTGAATAGGCCTTGCGATCACCTGCTTACACCTGGGTTCAGCCTTCCCTATAAGTATAATGTCTTATTCTGTAAGTTTGGAGGCTGAGCCCTGATTTTGCTCCCGATTCAGATCATGTGACGGTTGTTCTTCTGTTTCCCCGTACATCTAATGACCCTCCACTCAGCTCAATCCTCTACATCCTCTAATCATCAGTCCTGATTTATAGATTCGTCATAAATTAAACTTTTTGTCCGCCACATATTTCAAAAGCTGCTTAGAATGCTAGAAAAAAAAATACAAGAGTAGCACCTTATCGATTCTCTGCTGCTTCCCGATCCTTTCGCTCTCCGAAACCCTGATATGAACATGTGATCGCTGCAGCAGTAACCTATCTACACCACTGCGGCCATTCATTTGTTGCAGCAGTCACATGTCCGTGAGGGGACTAGAAGCTGGAAATTAGTATTACTATTTTATTTTCGAGTGTTTCATGCGGGGATTTTTTCTATGACACATCATTTTATTCTGGATGATTGGAATTTATAATTTTTTTTTTTTTAAATCAGAGTAATTTTTTCTTTAGATGCAGCAAAATGTTAGCGTCTGAATTGTGATGGATTGCACTGCAGTGGGAGAAATGCACGGTGATAATCTGCAATATTTCTGCATCATAATCTGCACAGATCCTTCCCGCTATGTATGGATGGGGTTCAGAAAACCCCATCCACAGATAATGGGGCAGATTTACTACTTAAAATGCACCATTTTTGCACCAAAAAATTGCACGCATGCTTTGCATCACATTTACTTTTGTACAATCTTTTCTAAGCATTTTACGCCTCATGTGACAAGGGGAGTGGTTTTATGGGGAAGGGGAGTGGCCCGATATTGAAAGGGGTGGGGCCTAAATGCAGCACCATGCACCAAAAAGTTAAACTAATCCAATTTATAAGTGGCTTAAATTTAGAGTTTTTATGGCGTGTGTAATCTGGCTTTCCATATCATAAGATGCCGGATTAAAGGAATGCTTTGCATATATAAACATACATACACCACCTGGCTACAGAACGCTTCTATCACTCTCATTAAGCCATTCTTCTACAATACATTAGAATATTGAATTTCTGTGCTTTTGTGAATTTGACAATTTGAAATGTGTCATAACATACTGTACCTTTCTCCGCAAACACGGTGGAACTTGCAGGATGTGCAAAATTAATCATTTGGTAGAGTTTTAATTCTGTCTTTACGCTCAGCACTTCCTAATGATTGGTGAAGAAAACATGGCTTTATGTGGATTCCCGGCGGACACACATCTAAGGGGCTATTACTTAGCCTCGGGCAGCCACGTGCATCGTGAGGCTGCTGCAGAAACCTTCCTTATCTTTAGATAATTCAACAACCTCTGAGCGCTCGGAGAAGAAAACCCAGCGTGGGGCCTCCAGTCGGGGTCTCCCGGTGACTTTTAAGCAGGTAGGATTATTGATTGAAGTTTATATTCTGCATGAAGCATTTGTGGGTTTACCGCTGTCTTATTGAATAATACCGCATGACAGTAGTAATGGGATAGGCTAAACCATAACTGTCTGATAGATGTGGTCCTGTCTCTGGGACACCCGCACTGTGAAGGTGCTGCCACATCCAGGCAGGCAATGCATGGCGAGGTAGTTGCGCATATCTCCGGCTCTCATCATTGTCTTGTATTGGATTCAAATAAACAGCTAAGCATGAGGGATAGGGGTGGGGTTGGGAATGTGGGGTCCCCCCTGTTGAGATGGGTGCGGGTCTCACAATCCCGTGACTATGCCATAAATGTTTAAGGTGGGAATTCCCCTTCAAAGAGGACCTGACTGTTCTCCTGACGTGTCTGTTTTAGCAGTACTTGGTGTTGCCCTGGTACTCTGTTAATCCTAACGGAAACCTCATTAAAAAAAATTGAAAACTGGGCATTTCCAGTTGACTGGAAATATCCAATCCGCGCTGACAGTATCATACAGTGTAGGGACACAACCAATTGACGACGGGAATGGTCAAACTCAATTATCAATTCATTTAATAAATTTCTCAGAGGAAAAACAGAGCAACGGAATCCTAAACAAAACCAGATGCAGATATTGGTATTTCAAGGGAAATACAGACACCTACTAAAACAGACACGTCAGGAATGGGAACAGGTTCTCTTTAAAAAGGAACACTCCAGGAAATAATTGATACGTTAAGTTATTGGACATTGATTTTAGTGCATTTAAAGGCATAACACGGTTTTTCCTGGCATGTTCCTTTAGTTTCTCTTTGATAGACACAGATCAATCTTTCCATATAATCCAGTAGGCATAATAAAATAACACCAGTTTTAGGAGAGGAGAATATACAGAGAATATACAGTGATACTGACAGGAACGTCGTGTAACTTCTGCTCGTTTCTCCTCTTTATTAACTGATCTGAGTTTCCAGCCCGCCGTTAACACTTTGCTTTCCCTTCCTTTCTCTGTGAGAAGAATAGGAACAGTATGTGACAGCGCGGCCCTCAGCCCTGCAGGATTACAGAGCTACACAGATTTCATCCACCTACGTGTGTGCGCGAGCTTCGTATACAGGGCAGCACGGGGGAGCCAGGGCTGCCGCGCTCTTACGTAATTCTCCTGCATCTGCTCCACTATTTCTAACCCTATGGGGGATTACTGTATGATCACAAAAATAAGTAATTCTAGATTACTAGATGAGCAAAAGACGAGCTTAACCCAGAGAGACACCTCACTGAAAGCAGGACGGGCAGGTCTGTATCGTCATTTATCAGAAATTCCTTTATAATCACTCTCATATCTACAGTATCTAATATCTGTCTCGCATCTCTCTATCTTAATATATTTCAAACCACATTTGAGCTTTTCTTCATTTCGTGTATTAATCATTTAAAGGGGTTGACCAGTTTCCTCAGGATAGGTCATCAACATCAGATCTGCTTGAAGAGAACGCAGAGTTCTCGTCAGTGTTTACCTGCTTACGTTGACATCGTAGCTTTACATGAGCTCTGTGTTCTCTTCAAACAGCTGATCGGCGGGGGTGTCGGGAGCTGGACCCCTGAAGATCCAATATTGATAACCTATCCTGATGATAGACCATCAATATAGGAAACTGGACAACCCCTTTTATGTAACTTTTTTTTACTAGTTCCACTTGGACTTGATCATGTGATCCATTGATTGCTGGTGTAAAAGACTGCAATACTTGTATTGCAGTGTATTATATCCGTCTGCCACGAAAACTCAGTATTACCCTCCTTCCTCTTTCTAACCACTAGGATGCTGCATTCCATATTAATCATGGTATCACAGGGGCTAAACTGCTGAGAAAGCTTCCCCTCCGATCCTGGCCGGATATAAAGCCTTGGTTTGCGAGATTTTCTACTGTCTGACCTCAATAATCAACAGAAAGAAAAGGTGGTGGTGCTCACTTTTACGGCAGCATAACCCATTTGAGTAAATAAGGCTGAGCTGCAGTACCAGGCATTGCCCCACACTAGGGATGTCACTGTGCCTGGATAAACGATGGCGAGGCAATTGAGATCCAGCAAGCACTATGGCCTTTCCATTCTGCTGATCAATGGGGGTTCCACTACTCATACCTCCACCAATCAGACCTACACCTGTGATGGCTAACCTCTGGCACCCCAGCTGTGGTAAAACTACAACTCCCAAGAACTCCAGTTCTCAGAACTCCATAGAAATGAATGGAGCATGCTGGGAGTCGTAGTTTCACCACAGCAGGAGTGCCGGAGGTTAATCATCACTGGCCTATAACCAACGAAAGCCCCTAAAGCAGTAGCAGAAAACTTGTGGTCTGTACCTACCTTAAAATCTGCTCCGACACAGGTTTATTCTTGAACTTTGGTGGCAGCTCAAGCAATGGTTTTACCGTGAAACACTGAATGTCTGATTGTAAAAATTAAAGGATAAAAACCAATTCAATTCCATAAGAGAAAACAGAACTAAACACAGTAAAAATGTAATAAAAGTCTGATTAAAATGGCAATTTTTTAGAAGCCGAGTCTCCGCACCATCCTCATGACTGTTCATTATATATTCCCCTCTATGGTCTGGGGTATGAGCAGAGCTCTGGTCTCCGGGAAAAACTCTGCCTTATTTATTTCTATTTTTCTTTCTTCCACCTGACAAATGTCCGTAGTGAGACTCCTGAGCGCAGGACGTACATACTGTAACCAAAAACGCTTGTTGAGGTATTTCTATAGCTAAAAGCTCGTTATTCTGTGATCCTGCCGGGTGACCGGGACCTTATTATTGTCTCTACAAATCTTATCTGAAACGATGCAATATTTCTTTTAGGATTATTATCATATTTTATCCTCCTGTATATTATATCAAGTGGAAGGGGTGATTTTCTGCTTGTTACCATTAGTAAAGGAATAATAAACCTAGAAATGAGCGATTCAAGAATGCAGGCGATAAGCTCGCCCCCCGCTGTCTGCCAGTTTATGGGATTCTCTGCTTGTCCCTGAATCAAGCAATCTTGTAGAAATCCTGAAGAGGACACAAGGGTTAATATATTCTGCTGAACTGTTACAATATTGCCTGCAGAAGGGCCAAGGAGATGGTGGCTTAGTCAAGGGTTGTCATAACCTATTGCTCTACTGCAGACAGGACAGAGGGGCAGGCTCCTGCTACAGACAGCTGTCTTACAGACAGACACAAACAGTTTTTAAAAGGAGGGGGGGGGGGTGCTCCTGAGACACGCAGAGATTTTTAAAATACTGCATATTTCTCAGTTATATCGTAATATAAAGACAAAATAGGGAGAGTATCAGAAAGAGCGTTTTTTTTCTTTTGTGTGTGCGCATTTTCTACGTATAGCTTTCCTTTAAATATTACAGTACATAACGCATTGGACCTTTCCAAGACATCAAATTGATGAAGCAGGAGCCCAGTCTGGTCACTACCTTACCAGAGGAGGAACATCATGTTATGATTTCCCAATGATGGAAGGAAGATGCTATGTACGACTCCCCTCGTCATGGGGAGGACAATCACTCTGTCTACTCCACTTTATGGGAACAATGCAGTTGGGAGGAGACGGTCCCTGTCCCCTCTCCATCATGGGAGATACACCTCAATCTATTCAACATTATATGAGGAACAAATTGTAATTGTCTCAGTATCCTAGACTGAACAGTTCTCTTCATATCTTAAGAGGAATGAACCATGGCCTGCTTCACATCTTAGGAGAAATGAACACTTGCCGTCGCCACGTCTTACGAGGAATGAACCCAGGTCGTCTCCAATCATTAAGGGCTCTTTCACACTTGCGTATTTGTTTTCCGGCATAGAGTTCCGTCGTCGGAAAAATTAATTGCTGATCAGTATTATCCCAATGCATTCTGAATGGAGAGAAATCCGTTCAGGATGCATCAGGATGTCTTCAGTTCAGGACCGGAATGTTGTTTGGCTGGACAAAATACCGCAGCATGCTGCGCTTTTTGCTCCAGCCAAAAATCCTGAACACTTCTGCAAGGCCGGATCCGGAATTAATGCCCATTGAAAGGCATTATTCCGGATCCGGCCTTAAGCTAAACGTCGTTTCGGCGCATCGCCGGATCCGGCATTTAGCTTTTTCTGAATGGTTACCATGGCAGCCAGGACGCTAAAGTCCTGGTTGCCATGGTAAAGTGTAGTGGGGAGGAGAGGAGCAGTATACTTACCGCCTGTGCGGCTCCCGGGGCGCTCCAGAGTGACGTCAGGGTGCCCCACGCACATGGATCACGTGATTCATGCGCATGGGGCGCTCTAACGTCATTCTGGAGCACCCCGGGAGACCCCGCTCCCCACTACTACTATGGCAACCAAGACTTTAATAGCGTCCTGCTGCCATAGTAACCTCAAAGCATTTCAAAGACTGATCAGGATCCTCATCAGTCTTCTAATACTTTCAGGCGACTTGCGTTCTGACGGATCCCGCCAAATCCTCAGAACGCATGTGTGAAAGAGGCTTAAGTGGAATGAACCAAGGTATTTTCCACATCCTAGGAGAAATGAAACTTGTCCTTGCCAGGTCTTAGGAGGAATGAACCCAGGTCATCTCTACATATTGAGAGGGATGAACCCTGGTCTGCTTCATATCATAAGAGTACTGAATCCTGGTCTTCTCCCGACTATGAGAAAATCTGTCTTTGAAATTTCCACCTCATTTAAAGAGCAGGTCTTGGTAATCTTATTATGGGAAAACATATCTGGATTATCTCCTCAGCACGGAAGAAACATGCCCTGGTCTTGTCCTCATCATAAGAGGGATATGAATCCATATACTGTATACAGACCACACACTAATCCTGTCCTGTCTGAACCTTTAAGGATACACTGTCCAGAAGAATTCTTGATGTCATCGCCAGGTGGTGATGTGGTCTTCATCTTTTCTGCATTTGTAAACTGAGTTAAAAGTCGAGCCTCAAAGTCTTCACGCCTTTCATATTCCTTACCCCGGTAAATGAAGACTTTATTCTGGAAAACAAAGAAGAAACATATTTAAAATGGTGCAAAATAACACAAAAAAAAACCCAAACTGTTCTGCAGACCCAAATACAGGCTTTCTGTTTAAGGACCTACAGGTAAGAAACCCAGACTTTGATAGCCACAGCCCTCTGCAAGATCCCTTCTGTTCCATAAGAGCCAATATTATAAGTCTGGGGGTCCTGTTACAGATTGACGCCGAGGAGCTTTGTGAACCTGTCACTGCCCTATCTGAGAGCAGGATCTGATCAAGGAAGATCAGCAGAGCTGTGCGATATATAGGTTTAAAGGATCTTGAGCAGGACTTTTGAGTAAGAAGAAAAGTAAATCCAGACAGGACTCCTAGAGAGACAGAGAGTCCTGATCATCTTGCCCACACAGGATGACCGACAGCCTGCTCTGTATACACACTGGTACAGGGGCAGCTGTCAATCATCCTCTGTGTGGGCAGTCACCAGGACTCCCACTGTCTTTACTAGGAGTCCTGTCAGGACTTTACTCAGTTTTTTACTTCGTCTCTGTATCATATAAACCTACAGTATATATGGACAAAAGGAAGAAAGCATGAGACTCCACAGAAATTGTTTGCTGCCTGAAATTATGAAATAAGACTTATTGCAAAGTGATTTCATTTCACTTTAGATGTGTTGTGAAGGTGTACGTGGCCCTCAGAGACACATTTCTGGTGGCCAGTAAGAAAAAAAAAAAAGGGTGGAGGGGCGTAAATTCTGAACGGAGTTGAGAAACTATAAGATAGACTGATTTATTGACTTACATCTCTTCTCTCTCCCTTAGGTTGCTAAATGTTTCCTCCGGCTACTTGGAACATTATTTCCACATTAAGCACCAGCATAAATTCTCCGGTGTCACAGATATTGGCAGCATATGGCCAGGTACCCCTAGCACTGCTGGACGCCCACCGCACACCGCAGGACGCCTCTTTCCCACAGGAGTGGGAAAAGCCCTCTCGGTAATGAATAGATCGCTGGCTGTTAATTGCAATGGCCGGTCTTTGTGTGTAGAAAGCAGGAAGGAATCAAAGTGCGCTAATACGAGCAGCCAGCCGACATTACCGCGCCTGCCCATGTGACCTTTATTTAATGTCTGCAGCTCAATATTAGCGGCAAGGCTAGCAGAAACAAAACAGGGTATTATAGTTTTAATAAGATTGCCAGCAGGCAATGGATTCCTACTTTTGCTGACCTATTTCTGTGCAACTTGCAGCTTCTGTACACAAAACCAAAGAACATTAGGCCCTGACGTGGAGCAAGTTCATCAAACATAAAAGCACGAAAAAGTAAATTATTGACAAGGGCGGCAAAGACAAATTGAAATGAAAGGGGCGAGGAAATCGGTTTTAAAACCAAATTCTTTGTCAGCAATGCATTAAACAGGCAATGAAACATAACTGTTCCCCGGCTAATGTACAGGAGTGCCAAAATGACCCCCCTGCCCAGCGAGTGTAAAACTCAATAAATGCATTTCCGCACAAACGCAGACCCATTGGCCCGTGAAGAGAAACCAGCCCTGGATTAGTAAAGATGCTTAAAACGCAGTTCACAGTTTGCATTATTCACTCTTTTACTACAGACATAATGTGTCTAAGCTGGAAAATTGCTTGTTGGACTGAACCAGCTATGAATTTCAATGCTCTGCAAATCTCGGCTCACCAGTGACAGCCGCTGTGCTGGAAGCTGCCGCCACACCTGGATAGTCCGTGCAGGTGGATTAATGACCTATGGCCATACAGCTCAGGGTCTATGCCAAGTCCATAGGCGCCACAGCAATTAAAGGGTGAAGGTACCTGCCCGTGGTTTTTATCACCCAGAATTATAAAACGGACACCTGGACTGGGGGGTGGGGTTGGTGATTTTTGCCTGGGGTCCTTTTTCCTTAACAGGGTTGCCCAGGTATAGTCACCCACCTGAGCGGAGATACAACTGCCTGTGATGTTGCGTGTGGGTCCCACTTAGTACAGCAGGATCCATGCACCATACTTACTGCTGCCTCGACGGCACCAGCCAGTGTGCAGTTGTGTCGCTCCACAACGGCATAGATAGCCCTTTTAAGTGCACCCCAATCTGGTTGTTAACGAATGCCCCCATTACTTACAAGACTGACCCACCTGGTTGTCCTCAAACATAAACTGAGGAAAAAGCAAGTTAATTGGTAGCTGGAGCTGATGGTTACCAGTTAGGATGATAACTATTACATGTGCATAGTGGGTGCAAATGATAATAATGTCTAAAATGGGAATACATAGGTCATTAACCTTTTAAGGACGAGCGCTGTACATGTATGGCGGAAGTCTGGGTGGGCGCCATCGGGTACCTGCTGTTTTACATAGCAGACACCTGGAAGCATTGCCTGGGATCAGCGATAAAGCCAATCCTGGACTTTTATCCCCTTAAATGCAGGTCATGCGCGACCATAGTATCTGAGAGATGAAACCTGGGGAGCGATGAGCTCATAAAAGTAAATAAAAAAAAATAAAAATCTGGAAAAAAAATTCAAAAAGATATATACATTTTAATCACTCGCTTTCTCCATATCAAAAATAAACAAAGTATCGCTGTGTCCCAAAACAACCCATTTTTAAAATATAAACTTATTGATCCTGAATGGTGAGCACGGCAACAAAAAAAAACAAAAAACAAAAAAAAAAGCTGATTTGCCATTTTTTCTTTGCTTCACCTCCCCCAAACACTCAAAGACAATATCATTAAAAACTGCATATTGCTACACAAAAAATAGTCCCCCCACACACAGCTCTATAGACGTAAATATATAAGTTATGGGGATCAGAATATAGTGAAGAAAAAAAAATTATTTAAAGTTTAAGTGTTAAACCATAAGAAAAAATATATAAATGTGGTATTTTTGTAATTGTACTGGTCCGGAGAATGATGCTATAAAAATGAAATACATAAAACTATGGCAGAATTTACTTTTTCTCCCAATTTCACCCCCTTTGGAATTTGTTTTCCAGCTTCCCACTACATTGCATAGAATATAAAATTGTGTCATTAGAAAGTACTACTTTTCCTGCAAAAAAATCCCTTTCGAAAGCTATGTGAATGGAAAAATAAAATAGTTATGGCTGTAGGAAGGCTGAGAGTAAAAAATGAAAATGAAAAAATGAAAATTGGCCCGGTCCTTGAGGGGTATGAATATACCTCAGGACAACCTATATATGCCCCATTAGATGCAGAATGCCCCTCTGATAAGTAGTGGACTGAACTCAGGAAACAATGTACTGCATGGTAACCATTCATTGGAATGACTGGGTGTAACACTACATGTTCCCTGGCAAAGTCAGGTGTTTGCTGGGGTTTTCATTACCTGGGTTGTCCATTAAGAGAGTATACGGGGACAGGTTCTCCTACTATACTTCTATTGTTAACTTAAAGGAACACTAAACGCAGACACTAAAAAAAAATAATAATAATAATAAATCCCAGCCCTTTCGCGCTTCATCTCCTCTTTCTTCTCTATGTTTCTCAGAAGCTTAGCCATGTCCCCCCTCCTCCTCCTCACTGTCCTGTGTCTGGCTGTACGACAATGGCTGCAGCAGGTGCCTCCCCTTCAGCTGAATACGAAGCAGGAAATTAATCCTCGAAGTTCTTTGCAGGATTTCTACAAGACTGTTTGTTTTAGGGTCATGCAGCAGACTGACAAAGCTGAACAGTAGGGATGAGCGAATCGACTTCGGATGAAACATCCGAAGTCGAGTCGCATAAAATTTGTTCCAATACTGCACGGAGCAGGAGCTCCGTACAGTATTAGAATGTATTGGCTCCGATGAGCCGAAGTTATTGCTTTGTGAAGTCTCACGAGACTTCGGGTAATAACTTCATAAATTAATTTGTACTGTAAAAAAACATTTCCTAAATTCAGGTTCGGTTCCAAGGTACCACTTGGAACTGAACCAGAGTTCAGGAAATGGTTTTTACAGTACAAATTAATTTATGAAGTTATTACCTGAAGTCTCGCGAGACTTTGCGAAGCAACAACTTTGGCTCATCGGAGCCAATACATTCTAATACTGTACGGAGCTCCTGCTCCGTGCAGTATTGGAACTAATTTTATTCGACTCGACTTCGGATGTTTCATTCAAAGTAGATTTGCTCATCCCTATGGACTAGTAAAGCCTCATTCACACGTCAGTGTTCTACGCATGTGTGCTGTACGTGTTCTCCACGGACAGTACATGTCCCAGTTATTTTTAAGTGTGTATTCACACATCAATGTTTTACCACGGACCATGGGTCATTGTTTTTAGCACGGATGCATGCTCTATTTTGTCCGTGTTCATGGATCCATCACAGTCTATGGGTCTGTAAAAACCACGGATACAACATGGATGCCATCATTAGGAAGAGATGCTTTGAAAAAAAAAATTCAGCTGTGCAGGGTCAGTGAAACACGGATGGCACATGGACAGCAAAAAAAGGGCACACGGACCCAACACGGATCCTTCACGGATGCATCACTGACCACCTTCTCACGGATTTCAGCATGGACATGTGAATGAGGCTTTATACAGATGCAGCCAAGCTAAATTTGATGGTTAAAGTGTTAAGTTAAAAAATGGTAAGAAAATGTTGACTGACTTCAATGGATTTTGTCACGAGATATCAGAGATAACACTGTGATGTGTCTCATCAGAGTCAATTTTAGCTCGACTACATCTGTACTTAGGTTTAATGTTCCTTTAAGATATGACACACTTTCACAGCACACAAGTAGAATGTACTTACGTGTTCTGCAGTCACGTACAGCACACGCAGAGCATAAAATAAGTAACAAACTTAGATTAATACAGTAACGGAATGCACCGCCAGTCAGATTGCAGTATTAATGCCATATTCATTTTAAGCATACCCTAATGAACGTGGGGAATCCTTGTCCAAAATACCCAACCGCAAAGTAGTCAGGCTTTGGCCGGATAACTTTCACGATGCTTTCAAAAAACTGTGCTTGTTTTTTCTGCAATGAAAAGAAACGTATGACAGAAAAGAAGTTGGAGATGAGCAAGTACACAGTGTGCGAGCAGTACCCAGAGTAACCCTCTCTTATCAGGCAAACCGCCTGGATTATTAGCTCGTTCTGGTGCCAGCAATATTCAGTAAGTTGGAATGAAAAGCGGCCGTCAAACATCAAAATCCCATTTCACTCCAGTATCACGTTTGCTTCTGTCCAGACTAGCAGGTCAGAAATGGCTTTATTTATTTGTCATCTCTTAAAGGGGATGTGTCACTTCAGCAAATGTCATTTATCATGTAGAGAAAGTTAATACAAAGCCCTTACTACTGTATTGTGATTGTCCATATTGCTTCCTTTCCATGGTTACGACCACCCTGCAATCCAGCAGCGGTGGCTGTGCTTGCACACTATAGGAAAAGGCGCTGGTCTCACAGCATGCATAGCAGCTCCTGTCCCGGCCACTTCGTATCTGCGCTGCAGTGGTGGTCGTAATCCCTGGAGATGATCAGCATATAATGTGATGGAAAAATGAATATAGCCAGCAAAAGAGACAAGATGGAGAATCACATTACATAAGTAAGTGCCTTGTATTAAGGGTGTAGTGAGAGACAACCCCTTTAACACTCAGCTGTAAAAGGGTTTTCCGATATTTTAACACTCATGACCTATACTCAGACTAGGTCATCGGTATCTGATCAGACGCCTGGAACCCCCAATGATCAGCTGTTTGAGAAGGCTCCGGAACTCCTGGGAGCGCCACAGCTTTTCAAGCACAGCACCGTACATTGTATAGCGGCTATGTTTGGTATCGCGCTCAGCCCCATTTACTTCTATGGGACTGAGCTGCTCCTAGGCCACGTGCCAGATCAACGTGTCGTCACTGGCCTACGAAAAAGCAGACAGAAGGCCGCAGTGCTCACAGGAGAGCTGGTGTCTTCTCAAACAGCTGATTGGAGGGGGTCCCAGGTCCACCGATCAGATACTGATGACCTATCCAGAGGATAGGTCATCAGTATTAAAGTCTTTGAAAACCCCTTTAAAGTGATCAGTGTCAGACTGGGGTACCTAGGGCCCACCAGTAAAATTTATTTTGGGGGCCCACTGTACGGATAGATCCAAATATAATAAATAATCTAACACGTTTTTTATATGAACATGGGCTGCTTGAGGTTCTGTACATTGAATAGATGTATGTGGGGGAGTAAATCTAATGTGTTATGTGCCACTTGTGCAGGGGGTGGGAGACTAGGGGCCCACCTTGCTCAGGGCCCACCGGGGGATTCCCCTGTACCCTTGTGGGCCAGTCCGAGCCTGAAAGTGATTCTTCACCTGTTATCATTATTTCAACTATATACATAATTCTGTGCCGATTAATTTCTATATATTCTTACCTTTTTTTGTGGTCAGAGATTTGTTTTTTCCGATACAGAGCTCCAAATCCACTGAACAGACGTAGATTAACGAAGACTCGTCACCATCCCCTGACATGTCTGTTTTAGTAAATAATTATATTCACCATAATATATAAATTCTGGAGAACCTTTTCTTAGAACACTGTGCTGTTCCATTCCTCAGTTATTCCTACTACAAGTTCATAAATAAATTGCCAACTGGGTGTCAGTAGTTGGGGGGCAGTCGTCGGATCAGTGCTGCCAGTGTCAGGGACACATCTCTTCAGAAAGGGAAATGGTAACATCCAGCTGGCAATTTTCTGATAAGTGTCTAGGTGGAATAACAGAACAGCACTAAGCAGTTACAAGATAAGGTGCCTTAGAACTGTTATTTTATGGAGAATACGAGGATTTACTTAATCATAAAGGTCAGGAGTTGTGACAGTTCCTCTTTAAAGGACCATTCCGGTAACTTCACGCTATTCTGTAGCCACAGCATAGGGGACAACTCTTACAACATGAGAACGGGGGTCCCCTATCCCGAAGGACCCCCTGAGATGAGTGGCAGGTTGAGTAGGTCACATTAATAAAAAATGAATGGAAAAAAGTAACTTACCAGTAATTCACTCAGCTGTTCATAGTCGAACATTTCATTTTCGTATTGCTCTGCCAGTTCTTTGCCCAGGGTGATGGCTTCCTCCCACATCTGAGCAGAGATGAGACACACAGAAAGTCACTCATCATTTCTGCACTATTGTACTATAAAGACGCACTGGGCGTTACACATTGGTCCGCCATTGATATACAAAGACCAATTCTTAAAGAGGTGACCCATCTGGCATATTGCTAGGATATAGCATTAATGTCAGATAGGCGCGGGTCCCACCTCTAGGACTCTTGGCACCAATCTAGAGAACGAGGCCTCCAAAGTGAAGGACAGCACTCCGCGCATGCGTGGCTTGCTCTCCATTCTTTACTATAGGAATTCCAAAGATAACGGAGCGAGCACGCTGGGTTATTTTCGGCAGTCCCATAGCTTGCTCACCTCTACATTCGCCACTATGGGACTGACGGAAATAGCGCTGCCTCGGCTATTTTCGGAACCATAGTGGTGAACAGAGGGGGGCTGCGCATGCGTGGCTGCACTATGTTCACTGTGGGGGGTGCCGTTCTGGAGACAGGACCCGCACCTATCCTACCAATATGCCATCAATGTCCAATATGGGAATACCCTTTAAAAGAGGTTATCCCATGAGTAATGTAATAAATGCAAATAAGTTATCATATAGTACATGCGAGTCTCTTTCTAACAAAGCTAGAACCAGCCCTGTACCTCACATGGATCCAGAGATCTCCACATTAATTGTTCCAATTGCTCTGCTAGATTTATTTCAAACTGGCAGCTCAGGGGGAGTGTCCTTTCTGCTGCAGCTGATGGCAGGTGAAGGATGGAACTAAGCATGTATGTCAAACTCAGCGAGCAGGACACAGAATTTTGAAGGCAAAACAGCAGGTGGCGCAATACAGATATGTTTCAGTAAATAACTCAGTGGCTATACTACAGTTTTAATTACATTCAATTACAATAAGTATTCACATCCAGGTTTTGGTTTGAAAAATGTAGAATATTTTTGTGGGACAATCCCTTTAAGGTCTTTTTCACTCGCCACTGATTTCCAGGACAAGATGGTCAGTTTTCATGTGTGAAGACGTCCATCTCATGTGCACTGGTAGCACGGAAAGAGCATTACCCACAGCATCTCCTACCAATTGTCAGTGAAAAGCACTGATGGAACATGGATGCCAATTGTGTTCCGTCAGTGGTTTTCACGGACTCATATGATTCAATGGGTGTGTTTGGTCCACATTACCAAAGCAGTGCATGTCTCCGGAAAAACAAGGATGTGTGACTGAAAACATTAAAATCAATGTATAAATCAATGTGCTGTCCATGGAGAACACCCTGATTTATGGATAAAAGCATACAATTCAGGAGGTTGTGTCCTTTTTCCTTCTTACTGCCGGAGCAGGTTGAATGGAGAGGCAGTGGCGCTCCGTTCATTGCCTATGCGAGTACAGGTGTGTCCGTCAGTCCAACAGACAAAGAATAGAGAGGCAGGATGAAAGCTCCGCTGGTGCTTAAAGGGGTTGTCCCATGAGTAATGTAAAAAATGAAAACCCAACATCATATAGTACACGACAACCTCTTTCTAACAAAGCTAGAACCAGCCCTGTACGTCACATGGATCCAGAGATCTCCACATTCATTGCTCTGCTAGATTTATATCAGGCTGGCAGCTCAAGAGGAGTGTCCTTTCTGCTGCAGCACAGGTGTCTCAGCTCTCCCTATCACAGCTTAGGAAGCAGTTGAAGGAAGAAACTGAGTATGTGCGGCCTTCTCAGTGAGCCGGACAAAGAAATAAGGTAAGAAACAAACAGAAGGTGGCGCTATACAGATACATTTTATTGAATAGCTCAGTGGCTATACCAAATTTTTAATTATCAGATCCAGGTGCTGGTTTAAAAACTGTAGAATATTTTTCGTGGGACAACCCCTTTAATTTACACTCCTCAGCACAGAGGAGCAGAGGGCTCGGGACTCCCATTCCAATGACTGGAGGGGTCCAAGCAGTCATTTATCCCCTATCTTGTGGACAGGAGGTAAATGTCAATTGTAGGAACCCCTTTGTGGCATATTTACCATTCAGGAATCAAAGAAAGATGGGAAGCTATACTGGAACCTCAACTCGGGGACTACAAGTCCAGACGCTAGGGAAAGGGAACAATAAAGTGCAAGAACTTTGAACCTTTTTGTGGGGAATAACAATATGGCTGCTTTTTTTTTATATATAATGTGGGTTTTTTTAATATATAGTGCAATCATACATACCTTCTTACACTAGGTGGTGAGGGCCCAATCTTATTTTGCTATGGAGCCCTATTAATTATAGTTGCACCTCAGAATCAGTGTTATATTTATTATACTATATTATACTTCGTGTGCTTTGCTGCCATCTTGTGGCCATTTTTATATTTTGTTTTATGAAGTTATCTATGGCTGTAATTTCCATGTTATTCATCCGGTAACTCTTCCTTTCCTGTGAGCTCACTTCCTGTGTCCTGCAGTCCTTTCTAACTCACAAATTTTTTATTAGAAAATCAGAGCATACAATATCTTCTTTAGTACAGTACAATAAAATACAATATAAATTGCACATTGCGGTACTAATTTTTAAGATAAAAGACATTGAATGGAAAGTTTACATTTATATAAGAAGAGCAAGGCCGCGGAAAGAGCTGGAGAGAGGATTTTCCTTTGACCTCTAACACATCATTTCTCAGGGCACATTCAATAAATTACCTAAAGGCATATCCATTGTATCGCCTTCACTGGAATTATATGTGCAACTGTTGTTGCTAAGGGAATGATTGTAGCGAGTTCACTATCTTCCACTGCTTGTACAAGAGATTCGCTCATGTACATCAGTAGCAGATACGTGGCCTTAATAAAATGCAAAAATATACGAGTAGACATAGGCAGTAGGCCAAGGGGGGCTACATAAGATTTCATTGCAACTGCAGTAGATGTCGAAATCCTTACATTTACTTTTCAGGTGAATGTTATGTAATGAGAACAGTCAAAATGTCAAGTGACCGGAGTAACCTGGATGCTTGACAGAGTGTTGTATATTCTCCTTTACTGCCTGTGGGGATTGCAGCCATCAATCACTCATCCCTTGTAATGTGCTGCGGCAGCGCTGCTATCCGTGTAAGTATGATCAAAGACCCTAAGGATTGCCATATTTTCTAAACCAGACAGAATGCTAAATGTCAGGGCAAATGGGACAAGATTAAAACAGGTAAATGCTGTACTGCATGTTGGGAGAGACAGCTTCATGCAAAGCAAACTGAGGAAAAGCGACACAAATCTACAAGCAAAAGTGAATTAGCAGGCAGGCCGAGAGGGAGGAGGTGATAGATGATACGTTCTGTCATTACAAAGCACTGGTGAATGTGATTTCCATCTCTATTACATAACGCTCAGTCCCTCTGTCATGGACCATTCCAATAATAGGAGAACTGTCCTTATGATAAATGGCCTCCATAGTGAACCATCTTCTGGGCCGCTCTCTGAAATAGACCTTGGCCATAATAATAAACCAATGGGTAGTAAAGTACATAAAGAGCCATTCCGAGGGCTGGAACACAGCTGTATAATGCACCTGATGGACAGGTCCAGAAATACTATTGTTTAAACATCTCATTCTGCAGTCAGCAGCTGAGGATCATACAGAGATGAGCGGCGCTATGTATGCACTGCTCATCTCCTCCGGCAGAAGCAGTCTGCCAAAGGTAAGTTTTGAAGGAAGCTCCTTTTCCTATGCTTGACTGACTGAATTGCTCCCTCTCAGTTCCAACCTTTAACTACCACCAACTGCAGTAGAAAGGACACGCTCCCTGAAAAAATGCACGCACCCCAAGCTGCTAGCTTGAAATAAATGTATTGGAGCAATGAATGGGGAGATCTCTGAATCGATGTGACGTAAAGGGCTGGTTCTAAGTTTGTTAGAGACGGTCATGTACTATGTGATCTGATTTTCATTTTTTAGATGAATGATGGGATAACCCCTTGACTCATTGATTTCTATGGGAGAGTTTTCTAGGCATGCTCAGTGACCTCTGCAGAGGTCAGGGGGAGCAGGTAATCTTTGACAATCGCCTATTGTGAATGGTGGATCCTGTGTTATCTGTATACGTAGGTGGTATCTGTCTTTCTAATCCTGCTTGTAATGATAAGCAAATAAGTGCAGTAAAGTGATTTGTACGGACCAAGAAGTGGTGGCCATTGTTAGGATTAGTGGTCAGTGTGAAAACGGCAGGATTTTAGGATTAAAAAAGATAGATATTAACACATGAAAAATTAAAAATAATCACGAAAAATTCTAACATAAAACCAGGTCATTTTCTGATCACACATGGCAAGGTGGGGCCTCCATGGATCAGACTTTTAAGAAGGTGGTGCTCATAAGGCCTCACAAACTGTTTTTTTTTTGTTTACTTCCCGTTTTTTTGCATTCCGTATACAGAACCATTCATTTTAATGGATCCGCAAAAAAGACGGAAGGTACTCTGTATGCCTTCCGTTTCCGTATTTCCGTTCAAAGATGGAACATGTCCTATTATTTTCCGCATAACAGACAAGGATAGTACTGTTCTATCAGGGGCCAGCTGTTCCGTGCCGCAAAAAACGGAATGCACACGGACGTCATCCGTATTTTTTGCGGACCGCAAAATACTGAAAAAGCCATACGGTCGTGTGCAAGAGGCCTAAGGGTTCCTTTGCTCAGAGAGATTTCCGCCCGTTAATGAGGGCTGTTCAGGGTTGTAGCACGTTGACTGGTGGTCAATAAGTGCTGATTACATACGGCAATCATCTTAAGTATGGGGACGAAGGGCTGTTAATATCAACTGTTTTGCTCACACAATTTTCCAGCAGTGCGTCCCTGTTTACACAGGGCAATGTGCGGCTGACAAGTGCCTAAAAATGACCCTGCCACCAGTTGTTCTTCCTTGGACCATTTTTGGCAGGTACTGCCTACTGGGAACAGCCCAGCTGCCTTTTTGGAGAGGCTCTGGCCCAGTCATCAATATTATGGCTGATCGATTTATGTCTTGTAAGTATTTTCTGTATAAGTAATTATTCTAGAACAGCTGGACTTGTCCCCTTACTGGGCTTCACTGCAACCCACCCCATGGAAGACTTGGGGGAGGGAGGCAGAATATGAGATAAAATATATATCGAAGGTTGCACCTTGTTCTGGCATGTGAATTTCTGAAAGGTAATAAAGGGTTAAAAGTTCTAGCGCAGAACTTTTTTCTTTTCTTTTTACTTGGAAGTATTTCTGGTCCGCTGCTACTGCATAGGAGCTTAATAATATTCAACAAAGTCCTTGGATTAAAGAGCTTTATTAAAATTACTTTCCTGCTGCAAAAGACAATAAAATAAATGAATATAAAGCGTATCCGGCAGGAAAGGTTATGCCGCTGCGATGAACTAAACACAAGGGTATGAAAGCAAAACCCGCACTAGAGAGGATTATGACTTTATTTCCAGCGAGGTGACATGCTGCCATACGACACTGCACTCAGGGCAGGTGCTAGGAAGACGAAGAGAAATGAAGAACGTAACAGGATTTCCATGGCGTGCACAGTTATCTACACCCCATGCTGCACAAGTGGCCAAATGCCGACCCTCCAGTACTCTACTTGTGGCCCTTGACCTGAAAAGAATGGCAGCAGAACTTGTCAGGTATGTCATGGACCAGTGGCTCAATGTCAGGCGTCTGCAGCAATTCTTAGATGGTAAGAAAACCTGAAATGCTTATTCTACACGGATTGTACCCTTACAGTCACATCATTGCTTCGGATTACTCTACACCAGGAAAACAGATTCCCATATTTAGGGTGCTTAAAGGGACTGTCTAGTCAGGAGCTCAAATATTATACGTAAGTCAGTACCTACAGGTATGATCACCGGCCGCTTACGGTATTTTTCTCTGTTCTTGCTGCTTTTCAGCTGAATGCCATTAAAGGAGTTGTCTCATGAAAAAAATTTAAATGATGTTTTAAGTTTTTAGTGGCTGGGGTCCGGAGTCACGCTGGTAAATGCAGTTTGTGTCCAGTATCACTGGGGAAGGAGATAAACCCGAACGTCCCACAAAAATATTCAAAATTTTTCAAATGAGCAGATCTGAATAATTTTGGAACTGCATGTAATTAAAAATGTAGTATAGCCAGTGAGATATTCAATAAAATGTGTCTGTATAGCGCCACCTGCTGTTTGTTCCTTTCCTTATTTCTTTGATCAACTTGCTGAGGTGGACGCTAGGGATGAGCAAATGGTACATTCGCTAAAAACTTACTTCCAATACTGCAGAGAGTTCCTGCTCCCCTGCTCCGTACAGTACTAGAATGTATTGGCTCCGATGAGCAGGAGCTCTGTACAGTATTAGAATGTATTGGCTCCGATGAGCAGGAGCTCCGTACAGTATTAGAATGTATTGGCTCCGATGAGCAGGAGCTCCGTACAGTATTAGAATGTATTGGCTCCGATGAGCAGGAGCTCCGTACAGTATTAGAATGTATTGGCTCCGATGAGCAGGAGCTCCATACAGTATTAGAATGTATTGGCTCCGATGAGCAGGAGCTCCGTACAGTATTAGAATGTATTGGCTCCGATGAGCAGGAGCTCCGTACAGTATTAGAATGTATTGGCTCCGATGAGCCAAATTATTACTTTGCAAAGTTGCGCGAGACTTCATGTAATAACTTCGGGAATTAATTATTACTGCAAAAAAAAACTTGGTACCGAACTCTGGTTCGGGTCCAATGTACCACTAGGAACCGAACCAGTAATTATTACAGTAATAATTAATTCACAAAGTTATTACACGGAAGTCTTGCGCGTCTTTGCAAAGTAATAACTTCGGCTCATCGGAGCCAATACATTCTAATACTGTACGGAGCAGGAACTCCGTACGGCATTACAACAAAAATTTTAGCAAATTGACTTCGGATGTACCATTTGAAGTCGATTCGTTCATCCCTAGTGGACGCACATGCTCAGTTCAATCCTTCAACTAGAGAAAAAAAACACAGCTCGTCCTGAATTTGCCCGAAACGCATCCTCCAGTGGTCACCATGGAGTTCATTCAATCATCTAAGGAGAGGAACCCCCCCCCCCTAAAGAGAGAATATACCCCCTAAGAAAGTACATACCCCATAAGCTGGCAGCTTAAAATAAATCTAGCAGAGCAATTGGAGCTATGAATGGGGAGATCTCTAGGGCTGGTTCTGGCTTTGTTAGAAAAAAATTGTCATGTCCTATATGATGTTTGGGGGAGGGTAAACCCTATAAAGAAAACCTATTGGTATACCGTTCCCTTTCTGTTACTTCAACCATAAATGAACATTTCACCCTTTGTTTGCGGACTTCCCCCTTCCTCTAAGTGGCAGCTGCGCCCAAAGGACCTTCCAAGCAATGTGAGCGACATCTTCACACAAGCGTTGTCACAGAGTTGTCACCTGTGAGCCGTGTACTCTGTTGCTAAGCAACAGCGAAAACATATCCGATTTAAAACTCATGGGGGCGACTGAAATCGGAAACTTCATAGCTCCTTTTTCTTACATGTATGTAGTCACTTTACCCTATTCGCTTTTGGACTTAAGTTTTTTTTTTTAATGTATCATATCATTCAATTGCATTTTAAATTCCGAACGCTGGATAACTCTAGTGACATCTGTATAACTTGAAGCTACATCAATATTCCTGATATTAGGTAGGGACCCTCGCCCAGAGTGTTACAGCGGTCCCCAAGTCAATAACTTCACGATGCTACCTTTTACAAGCATCTGGATGCCATTTTAAAATGAGAAATTATGTCGCCGTTTACCTTGCATCAGAAGAAAACAATGTTACATGGCTTGTTTTATTGGTCTGGGGATTTGCTATATTTTATGCAGGCAGTAAAGATGTCGTAAAATTTCATCAACTTGTTTTCTACGATGGATTACAAAAACAGAGAGGAAATAAATGGAGGAGCTGGAATGTTATCAGGAGCACATTCTCTTATTACCTTTCCTTTGTCGAAGTAATGGATAATCTCTTGGTACAGCTGTTCTTTTAATTGTCCTTGCGTAGTTGCCTGGTAACCGTCCCGTTGAGTCAGATGTGCGGCACAAGCCTCCTCCGACCACTTGTTGGAGAACATGCCGCCGAGAAGATTTGGATAGTGGGCAATTTGAAAAAAAAAAAAAAAAAAAGAGAATTTTTGAGGTTGTGACATGGTGAAAAAATGTGCTCTGCATCGAGCGAGTTCCATATCCATGTGAAGTACACAATATAACTAGTAGTACATTCTTCCTCTCCTACCATCAAGAACATGGAGGTATGCTAGCTTATGCAGTCAAAAAACAGAAACTAAAGTAGGTAGACATCAATACACATGGTCCATTGTTCATGACCTCCTTGCTGGTTGTCACATTCCCAAAAGTAGAGCGCTGCATCCAATTATAAAGAATCATAAATGTATTGTGGAGTAGGTGATAGTACAGGGTCTCGGACCATGCCTTCCTATGGTCAGGGTGGCACGTACATAGGCTTGCGTGACATGATGATTTGGGTGAAATGCAGCCATTCCAGCTGCTAGTATTAGGCTTTACATAAACCATTAGAGCATTTCTGAGCACTCATCCTGAGAAGGATGGCCTGCTTCAAGAACAAACCCTCATATGTCCTTATCCCAACATGGGATTCCTCTGTGGATCTAAATCAGCGATGCCCAACCTGCGGCCCTCCAGCTGTTGCACAACTACAACTCCCAGCATACCCGAATAGCTGTAGGCTGTCCAGACATGCTGGGAGTTGTAGTTGTGCAACAGCTGGAAGGCCACTGGTTAGGCATCTCTGATCTAAATGATAGGAGTAAATGCATGGCATGAGGCCCAGCAGAAAGACCCATGGTCAAAGTGCCGATAGGCTGTGCCTGCTTACAAGGAGGTCTAACTCCCTTTATCAATAGACTGGCCCCTGATGTGGGCTAATAGAGATGTGCCTCCTTAATAAAGGGTAGAAGGGGACAATAACCAGCAGCAGGTAGGGGGAGGAGAAACAGGCTGAAAAACTGTCCTCCAGTTATACAAATGATGTCTTCTGGTAACTACCACAAGGGGGAGCTCAGGAGCTTTCAGAAACCAGTTTATACATTGAGCTCAATAAGAAGACAGTATGCAGTTATTCCCAATGCTCCCCCTAGAGCATTTTGCTAGTGTATTAGAGCTCGGCATGGATCCCGAGTTAGTCTGTCAATGATTGCCAAAAGATCTGTAATTACTGTATAACATCAGCTGTCCGCTGTCCCTTTCCAATAGTCCCTTAAAAGACAGTTGCTATGGATTGTCTGTCCTCCCTTTAGTGTAAACAGAAGACAGACACTGCATGCCTGCATTAGGCTTTAGACTGCAGAGGTGTCTCAGTAATCCAATCTGATTGGCTGTTAGGAAGCTGCAGGCTACAGCAAGTGTGTATGTGAAGTGAGGGAAGGCAGTTTTGGCCTCAGAACTGGCAGAGGAGCCATCTTGAGAAGATCCTCATTTTGTAGGGATTAAAACAGCCGTAACTAAGGGGAAAACTCAAGGAAAACAGCAGTTTCTGAGGAAACTAAAGATTGCATAATGCTGCAGAAGCAGTAACATATGCTAAAATTGATTTTTTTGCTGAAAGCATGATAGTTACACTAAGGGTCCATTCACACATCTGCAACTGTTTTGAAGAAAGCTGCGGACAAGAATAGGACATTTTTCCATTTTTTTTGCGGGGCCACTGTGCTCTGTCCGTATCTTTTGCAGCACCATTGAAAATTAATGGGTCCGCACCCATTATGCAAAATTGCAGAACGGATGCGGACCCATTTTGCGGACATGTGAATGGACCCTAACAATGTAGGGAATTTGTAGCTGTGTACTAAGAAAAAAAAAAAAACATTTCTGACCCTTATAAATATACACGTCAATAGGCCAAGTTTCAACCCCACTACTATATCGAAGCCATGCAGTGTAAATAAATGAGCTCACGGTGCTTGCTTGAGCTTCATAACCCTATCAAACAGCAGGTAGGCAGAGTGCCGAGAGTCGGACCCCAACTAATGTGATATTTATGGTCCATCAAAAGGGTAAGTGATCGACATTGTGGACCCCCCCAAAAAACCTCTATGAGTCTATCTGGTAAATTTAGTAAGTTAATTCTCATCATCTAAGAAACGTTCTTGAGATTCCCATAAAGTTTTATATGTTCCTCATTCTGACGAGTCTTCGTCCGGTATTTGTGTGCAGCAATTAATATCTGACCATTAAGACTGCTCCACCACCAAACACTCTCACCGTTAATCACAGAGATGAATTACGGTGGATGCAGCTAAATAAAACCATCCTCCCAGGGAATGATCCTATTGATGAACACATATAAATCTACCCTGATTATTTTCCAGGAAACTGCAGTAGAAACGGACCTTGCCTGTACGATTTATGGCCAACTACTCAATGAAAAAAAAAAATCATAGAAATATTCATAAAAATGTTACGTCTCATGAGATATTTTATAATTAAGTAGCAACATTTTATGAGTGATCTCAATTTCTGAAGCAACCCTGAACAAAATGTTCTTTACAGGGAAACAGCACTGACAGTTCTGCAAATCGGAAAGTGGAGCAGTTTAACGCTTCTGCATGCAGTCAGAGGTCCCTAAATAAAAGTACGGTACTAATATTTGAAAAAAAAAAAACAGCTGCAGTTATTATTTGTTTCGTTCTGCTTTTTACATCCGACGTACTTTTGCAAGTCTTTCTGTTATATTTGGATCGGAGTGCTGATTTACTCCATGACTGATCCTTGTGAAACACGAAACAAACAAGGTAGGAATATCAAATACAGGGCGGTTACTACTTTGTAGAGATTTCAGTACCTTTAGAAGCTTGGCGTGTAGTAGCAGCGTGTACGCCGCCTCCGTGTAGTTATCACATTCCTTGTGCAGGTCACACAACTTGTACAAATACCTAAAATGCAAAAAGGATTTTTTTACTAACTGTGGAAACCATACCCTTGTCACATCTGAAAAGAATCTAAGGGGAATTTATCATAAATGTATATTATTTTTAATATGTGAAATATGTATTTTAATTTGTAATTTTATATATATATATATTTATATTACAAATTAAGACCATCTACTGATACACCTTTTTTTCCAGTTTTTTTTCTCTGATAGTAGACTTTCTTTTATTCTATATTCTGTGCCCGATTATGAGGGTGGCCATCTTGCCTGAGCATTGACAGATCTGCTTTACAATGGCCACATGGACCAAAGAGACCTGTAGAGGGAAGGTGACTCATCACTAATCTCTATGAGAGCATGCTCTGTGACCTAAGCAGAGGTCATTGTGCAGGGAGGGTAGGAGCTGAGCTGTGACTATCACCTATTGTTATGTGTTTAGTTTGTATGGGTGTGGAATGTGGATTGTCATTCTAACCCTGCATGTAATGATAATGGAATGACTGCTGAGAAGTGATCTCTACAGAACAGAAAGTGTCGGCTTATTGTAAAGCTTAGGGACCATTGTGAAAACTGCAATATTTCAGGATTTGGTGACATGGAAAATCACAAAAAAATAAATAAAAAATAAACAAGAATTCTTAAGATAATATAATATTTGGTTTAAACAATAGTTGATATTTCGCTAAATCTCCTTTAATATGCAACAATTCCGTAGTAACACGAAAGTAGAGTCATGCAATAATGGCTTCCCTCATGTAGGTCTCTAAACGTAAGTCAGGGTCTTTTAAAATTTCTCATATTTGGGACTGAAACCGCTATTAACTTTTAAACATTTGTTTTCATTAATCTGAAGCTCTTAGCAAAATCTTCATAGTTTTACAATAACCGTCAAATACTCCCAGGACGAGGTACATCCAGACCAGTGGTACGAAGAAGGCAAGTTTGATCTTCCTACACAGTAAGTTGTCATCTAAAACCTGACGGTCAGGTACTTTTACCCAGACAATGTTATCTGTGGACGCTGCTAGACCTAAGGGAATTCAAGGAACGGTGAAATTTTTTTTTATCCAATAATAGTAAAAAAAAATCCATAGCCTTTAGGGTATGTCGACATGTGACTGAAATGCTACAGATTTGGTTTGTGTACTGGAAATCCACAGCAGAAAAAAATATAAAATACGCTTTTGTTGCATATTTCGTAGCAGAAACGCTGATTTGAAGCAGAACATTGCAAAGGGTGAAAACTCCAGTGGTTTTTTCGTTTTCATTCCCTGCCTTTCTGGGGCAATAACTTTTTTGTTTTTCAGTTTACACAGCCGTATGACGACTTGCACTTTCTAATTCCACCATTTAATATTCCATTAATTATTTTAAATGTTTATCGTTTTTATTTTTAAAAACTTTATTTTTACACTATTTTATAGTTCCCATAGGGAACTGTAACACACAATCATCAGATTGCTGCTCTTCATACACTCCAATGCATTAGCAATTTGAACTACTGATTTTTTTCCACATTGTGTGGATGACAATTGCTAAAAACCCATTCACTTTTGCTGGTACTGTACAACGGTGCAGATTTTTCCACAATAAAAAACGCAGCGGCAAATTGTGGTCATACCCTCAAAGGGGTTGTCTCACTTCAGCAGATGGCATTTATCATGCAAAGAAAGTGAATACAAGGATACAAGGCACTTACTAACGTATTGTGATTGTCCAGATTGCCTCCTTTGCTGGCTTAATTCATTTTTCCTTCATATTATACACTGCCCGCTTCCAGGGGTTACGACCACCCTGTAATCCAGCAGAGGTGGCCGTGCTTGCGCATTTTAGGAAAAGGCGCCGGCCTATGCGCACTCCCAAGGTCCCGGCCACAAGAGAGGCTGGTGCATTTTCCCACAGTGTGCAATGACGACCACCACTGATGGGTTGCAGGGTGGTCATAACCCCTGGGCACGAGCAGTGTATAATGTGATGGAAAAATGAATCCAGCCAGCAAAGGAGGCAATATGGAGAATCACAATACATTAGTAAGTGCTTTGTAATAACTTACTGTACATGATAAATACAACTTTCTGAAGGGAGTACAAGGAGTACTCTGTGTGCACCTGCAATCTTTTTCAGCTTTCTTCCCCATGGAGATTACAGACCAACCCTGCTGGCACTGCTCCATTGGAACGATAGCTGCTCAATAATTCCATCAGGATCCAGATTAAAAGACTTCCACGGTGTTTTGAGTCTCCATATTTCCTCTGCATTAATGAATTGCGGCTGGCGTAAACGTATTATGTAAAGCATTACAAACCTAATATACATTTCTTCTCTCTCAATCTCTTTGTAGAAATTCTGTGGAGACAAAAAACAAATGGCGCATTTACTCATCTTTTCTGCATCCTGTCACAGAGATGCTGTTACAAAAATAAAATAGCGCATGAATATTCATGGTCAGTTAGAATGGAAATTCAGAAAACTATGAGTCACTGCACTTAGCCTGGGGCTTCATTGTGTTTTACAGTAACTGGAGGAAACTTTCCTTAGAGTCTGGGACTAGATAAAGATTTCTGCCGCTGACCTCTAAAATTTAGATGCGACTTACAAAGGAGACCAAACCACAAGTAAGACGAATGAGTCTATAACATTAGCAGACATCACCCAAGTGCAACAGTGCGGCCCTCGATGCCATTCGGTGCGGCCCCCAAACATCTGGTAAGAGACATCTAGGTCTATGTCTTATGGCTTCTTACATGTATCTTTTATGCATTCTCCTATTAGAGGGGAGTCCTAGAACTATAACCAGGCATTTATAGTATATACTGTATGTTCAATATGCCAAAAATACAGTATATCAGTTAATAATAGCCCTTTAAGTTTTATTTTCGGCCCTTGGAATTGGTTCAGGCTAACAATGTGGCCCCCAACCAGAAAAGGTTGTGCACCCCTGCTCTAAAGGCATTCCGTCATAGAATTGCGTTATGGTCCGTGGTAACGGAATCCATAACACAATTCACCTTTTACCACCAAAAGTGCGAATTAATTTTAAAATATGAAATTCGCTCATCTCTAATCACTGCCACAGGACAAACAAAGGCTACAAGTAGCAGCACACTGCCATGTGCAAAGAAACATGCAAATACTGGAAACATGAATAAATGTAAGCTGCACTAATGCTTACATGAAAAATGTAAAATGCATTACTGCGATACTTTATGAAAATTAGAAGCTTTTTGTGCACATTTTTGATCAAAATTGTGTCAGGCCCATCTACCAGCGACAAGGTGGCTTCCAACAGACAGGTACAATACAAAATTCAGGGAAATGTAGAATATAACGTGCACCTGAACCCTTCTTTCACATTCTGTGGAGGTGCTAATCTAACTTTGTTTTTTGCATTGTACATATCGGGGAGTGGCTGCCTCTATTTGGACCTTGCACTCCAGCTCATCTGCCCAGGGCTTCTAATCAGAGTATAATATAGCTGGATTCCACACTGCCCTGAATTTTTTAGGTCAAAAGCCCTGGAGAGGCAAGCCTGATAGTATAGGTCCTGTCTGCTGAAAGCCACCATGTCGCCCAACAAAATTTTGATCGCAGTAATGCAATTTACATTTTTCATGTTTGCAGTTTTTGCATCTGTCTTTGCAGATGGCAGCGTGCTGCTGCTTGTAGTCCTTGTTGCTTTTACGTTTAAGCCATGGTAGCTTGCACCTGAACCAGCACCTTTTTTTTTTACATTCTTTGGAGGTGCTGGTCCAGCTTTGTGTTTTTGCACTGACTGCAGCAGTCACAAGTCGACAAGCCATGTCATTGCCTGAGACGGGTAAAAAGAATCCAGCAGGGGACCAGGGAAGCGTTGCTTATTTTATACAATTATCTGATGTATTTAAAGTGAACCTGTCACCTGGAATTGACTTCATAAACCATTAACAGTACCTGATAGTGCCCCACAAGACGTTTCCAACAGTGTTTCCTGCGCTTTTCCTGTATTTAACCACATCAGCCCCCCTAGCTTAAACACCCTTAATGACCAGGCCACTTTTTACAATTCCGCACTACACTACTTTCACCGTTTATTGCTCGGTCATACAACTTACCACCCAAATGAATTTTACCTCCTTTTCTTCTCACTAATAGAGCTTTCATTTGGTGGTATTTCATTGCTGCTGACATTTTTACTTTTTTTGCTATTAATCAAAAATTACCGAAATTTTTGCAAAAAAATGACATTTTTCACTTTCTGTTGTAAAATTTTTCAAAAAAACTACATTTCTATATAAATTTTTCTCTAAATTTATTGTTCTACATGTCTTTGATAAAAAAATCCAATAAGTGTATATTTATTGGTTTGGGTAAAAGTTATAGCGTTTACAAACTATGGTGCAAAAAGTGAATTTCGGCATTTTGAAGCAGCTCTGACTTTCTGAGCGCCTGTCATGTTTCTTCAG
Organism: Bufotes viridis; assembly: GCA_033119425.1. Lineage (NCBI taxonomy): Eukaryota > Metazoa > Chordata > Amphibia > Anura > Bufonidae > Bufotes > Bufotes viridis. The sequence goes on along the minus strand of CM065594.1, from coordinate 29,147,601 downwards.
GAGCTAGAATGTCAGGAAAGTATAAATACCCCCAAATCACACCATTTTAGAAAGAAGACACCCCAAAGTATTCGCGGAGGGGCTTGGTGAGTTCATGTATCATTTCATTTTTTTCACAAGTTAGCGGAAAATGACACTTTCTGAGAAAAAAAAAAAAAAAAAAGTTTCAATTTCTGATAACTTCTGGCAAAAAAAAAAAAATCTCAGACGGACTCACTATGCCCCTCAGTGAATACCTTGGGGTGTCTACTTTCGAAATGGGGTCATTTGTGGGGTGTGTTTACTGTTCTGGCATTTTGGGCGGGGCTAAATTGTGAGCCGCCATGTAAAACCTAAAGGTACTCGTTGGAATTTGGGCCCCTTTGCGCACCCAGGCTGCAAAAAGTGTCACTCATGTGGTATCGCCGTACTCAGGAGAAGTAGGGCAATGTGTTTTGGGGTGTATTTTTACATACACCCATGCTGGAGTGAGAGAAATATCGCTGTAAATTGTCAACTTTGTATAAAAATTTTTAAAAGTTGTCGTTTACAGAGATATTTTTCACACAAAGTATGGGTATATGTAAAAATACACCTAAGCCATGCCCTACTTCTCTAAGTGCGGCGATACCATGTGCCACTTTTGCAGCTTAGATGCGCAAAGGCCCTAAAACAATGAGTACCTTTTAGAATTTCACAGGGCATTTTTACGCATTTGGATTCCAGACTTCTTCTCACGCTTTAGGGGCCCCTAAAATGCCAGGGCAGTATAAATACCCCACATGTGACCCCATTTTGGAAAGAAGACACCCCAAGGTATTCTGTGAGGGGTATGGTGAGTTCATGTAAAATTTTATTTTTGTCACAAGTTAGTGGAATATGAGACTTTGTAAAAAACAAAATTAAAAAAACAAAAAAAACAATTTCCGCTGACTTGTGCCAAAAATAAAAATTCTGTGGACTCACCATGCCCCTCACAGAATACCTAGGGGTGTCTTCTTTCCAAAATGGGGTCACATGTGGGGTATTTATACTCACCTGGCATTTTAGGGGCCCCTAAAGTGTGAGAATCCAAATGCAAAAAAATGGCCTGTGAAATCCTAAAGGTACTCATTGGTTTTAGGGCCCCTTTGCGCATCTTGGCTGCAAAAAATGTCACACATGTGGTATCGCCGTACTCAGGAGAAGTAGGGCAATCTGTTTTGGGGTGTATTTTTATATATACCCATACTGTGTGTGAGAAATATCGCTGTAAACGACAACTTTTTAAATTTTTTATTCAAAGTTGTCAATTTACAGAGATATTTCTCTCACCCAGTATGGGTATATGTAAAATACACCCTAAAACACATCGCCCTACTTCTCCTGAGTACGGCGATACCACATGTGTGACACTTTTGCAGCCAAGATGCGCAAAGGCCTAATTCAATGAGTACCTTTTAGGAGGGCATTTTTACGCATTTTTCTTCTCACGCTTTAGGGCCCCTAAAATGCCAGGGCAGTATAAATACCCCACATGTGACCCCATTTTGGAAGAAGACACCCCAAGGTAATCCGTGAGGGGCATGGTGAGTTCATAGAAGATTTTTTTGGCACAAGTTAGTGAAATTGATTTTTCATTGTTTTTCTCACAAAGTCTCCCTTTCCGCTAACTTTTGACAAAAGTTTAATTTTCATGGACTCATTATGCCCCTCAGCGAATACCTTGAGGTGTCTTCTTTCCAAAATGGGGTCACATGTGGGGTATTTATACTGCCCTGGCATTTTAGGGGCCCTAAAGCGTGAGAAGAAAAATGCGTAAAAATGCCCTCCTAAAAGGTACTCATTGGTTTTAGGGCCCCTTTGCGCATCTTGGCTGCAAAAAGTGTCACTCATGTGGTATCGCCGTACTCAGAAGAAGTAGGGCGATGTGTTTTCAGGTGTATTTTTACATATACCCATGCTGGGTGAGAGAAATATCTCTGTAAATTGACAACTTTGAATAAAAAAATTAAAAAGTTGTCGTTTACAGCGATATTTCTCACACAAAGTATGGTTATATGTAAAAATACACCCCAAACACATTGCCCTACTTCTCCTGAGTCTGGCGATACCACATGAGTGACACTTTTGCAGCCAAGATGCGCAAAGGCCCTAAAACCAATGAGTACCTTTAGAATTTCACAGGACATTTTTACGCATTTGGATTCTCACGCTTTAGGACCCCTAAAATGCCAGGGCAGTATAAATACCCCACATGTGACCCCATTGTGGAAAGAAGACACCCCAAGGTATTCCGTGAGGGGTATGGCGAGTTTACAGAAAAAAAATTTGGCACAAGTTAGCGGAAATGGTATTTTTATTTATTTTTTTTTTTTACAGTCTCACATTCCACTAACTTGTGACAAAAATAAAATTTTGCATGAACTCACCATACCCCTTACGGAATACCTTGGGGTGTCTTCTTTCTAAAATGGGGTCACTTGTGAGGTTTTGTACTGCCCTGGCATTTTAGGGGTCTCCGCAATCATTACACGTATGGCCAGAATTAGGAGTTTTTGCGATTCTCCTTATATTGACCATACGGGTAATGAGAATTTTTCCGTTCAGCCTCTGCGCTGAAAGAAAAAAATGAACGTCATAGATTTTTCCATTCACATTGATCAATGTGGATGAAAAAATCTCTAAAAAATATGCAAAAAAAAGAGGGAAAAGCTATAAAGCTGCGATCGCTAAGGGACCCTAAGGCCTCATTCAGCGTCCGCAATTCTGTTCCGCAAAATTTTGCGGAACAGGATTGTGGATACATTCAATTCTATGGGGACAGACTTTGTCCCGCTCGGATCCATAATTGCGGATCCGTAGTGGAGATCCGCAAAAGTATAGAACATGTCCTATTCTTGTCCGCAGTTGCGGATAAGAAAAGGCATTTTCTATATAGTTCTGGCAATGTGCGGATCCGCAAAATGCGGAAAGCACATTGCTGGTGTCCGTGTTTTGCGGATCCGCGGATTTGCGGATCCGTGGATCCGCAAAACACATGCGGACATCTGAATGAGCCTTACAGGGGGTGATCAGTGACAGGGGGTGACAGGGGGTGATCAGGGGGTGACATGGGAGATCAGGGGTTAATCAGTGACAGTGGGGGTGGTGGGTGGGTGGGGGCGGTGGGGGGTTGTGTGGTGATTGGTGCACTTTGATATTTTTCTCTGGTGGTCCCAAGCAAGGGACCACCAGAGAAGCGGGCAACAAGCAGATCAGACGCTGTTCACAGAACAACGTCTGATCTGCGATTTTTCTGCCATATACAGCCTGCCAGCGCACGATCGGCGCTGGCAGGCTGTAGTCTAACTACATGCGAGCGCGCCGATGGCGCGCATTGCGCATGTGCGGGCGCGTGCTCGCGTCATCTCGCGTCTCGCGAGATGACGCGCCGATGCGTCGGATCAGAAGAGCCCGGCCGCCGCGAGAACGCGATCCTGCGTGCGGCGGTCCGGGAGTGGTTAAAATCATCTAAAAATCGCCTTTTAAAATCCTTGCAGAAGTCAAGATAGAAGTCAAAGGGGCAGCGGCCTCCTTGACTCCAGGTCTGCCTTCCCTGCCCTAACCCCGCTCCTCTGCTGCATAACTGACATTAGCTAAAGTTGCCGGGACTGCGCTCGTATAGCCCGCGCATGCGCGGTATGCCTCCTTTAGCAGCGCGATCCCGTCTCCCCCGCTGTGACATGCGTGCCTCCTTTAGCAGCGCGATCCCGGCTCTCCCGCTCTGACTTGCGCGTCTCCTGTACACTATGGGCGCATGCGCAGATAGTGTACAGGAGACGCGCAAGTCACAGTCACAGTCTGCAGCACAGATGTCATCAGTTTTTAGCAGAGTGTCAGCAATGTGCTGACACTCTGCTAAAACCACTAGCCACCAAGGAAACATTACAGAGGGTGTGGGCGAGGGATCGCTATTGCGGGGGCTGCAGGGGGGTTTAAAATCTAACACTTTGGGAACATTTAGTCTCTGATCCCCGCGGTCTGATCAGAGATTGCAGAAAGCGCTGCAAACCGCAGGTATGAATTGACCTGCGGTTTGCAGCGATCGCTGATACGGCATGATTTCAGCAGGTACCTTGTTCCGATCACTGCCGGCTGAGCAGCAGTGATCAGAAATACTCATGAGTCTTTAAGGACTCGGGAATCATGCCGTACCGGTACGTCATAAGTCCTTAAGGGGTTAAAAGGGGTTGTCCGGAGCATTTTGCCCTGTACTGAATTGTGCAGGTCAATGGCTTTTTTGGGGGGGAACCAGTGATGTACCGGGGTTTCTATGGGTAAAACTAGGTGGAGGCATATTCATGGGATATGCCATAAATGCCTGACAGATGCAGGTCCCCCCCCGAACCCATTCAGGCCAGCGACCTGGCTGCTCTAAGTAGAGAGGTGGCCGCATCTGCGTGGCGGCGAACATAACTCTTTTTTTTAGAACTTTGTCTAAATGATATATTTTTTAATATGCTTCTGTTGAGATATAATCCCATTCTGGCTTCCAAGAGAACGTTGAGATCCTGTATCTATGTGTTGCATACAAGTCCTAATACTTCTGTTGGTTTCATGAGGGTCTAAGGAGGATACATGAAATACAATACAGAACTGGTCTTCATTAAAACTTTTTCCACCTACCAAAACATTGACCGTGCAGCTCATTCGGTTGTCCTTGTTCTCATCGTGCATTATAGTCCTATAGTCCAGGAGCCTCTCCATCAGTCGCACGACCAACGTAACAAAGGTCTCTCCGCTCTTGGCCAGATATTTATGCTTCCTGCAATGCTCCAGGAGTCTGTAAAACAAAAACTTTGTTACCAGTCTCTTCCTGACTTAAGCGTTATTTTAAGCCAAGTGCTTCATTAGCACATTTTAATTATAGGTGAAATGTAAAGTTCACGGCTTGCTTGTTCAGGTCTCATGTGCCTATACTTGGGTATAAATCTTAACGGTTAATCAACACTTACATTTTCTCAAACAACACTTTGTACTGCTCATCCCCTCTCCCTCCTTCTACTTCGTGGTCTAACTTGGTGATGATCTCATTCTCAAACTGAAAAAAAAAACAAAGAAAAGAGAAATGTCAGCAATAAGATATAGACATTAATTTTCCAAGAAAAGGCCATGGCTAATTAACATACAATAGTGAAATGTTTTCAATCCAGCATTTAGTAATCCCGAAAGTCGGGTAATCTGGAGCTTGTTTTGAAGGATAGAAATTCCACATAAAGTGACATTTCACAAGACCAGAAGCATAAAATTGATCTGAGAACGTCTCTGTTAAACGTCTGCGTTAAATGTCTGTTGGCAGATTTGTCCCTATGACACCGGCTGACCTGTTCCATGTGCGCTTGGCAGCTGAAGGCATCTGTGTTGGTCCCATGTTCATATGTGTCCGCATTGCTGAGAAAAGTGATGTTTAACTATATGCAAATGACACTTGAGGAGCAACGGGGGAGTTACCATTACACCTAGAGGCTCTGCTCTCTCTGCAACTGCCGCGTCCTCTGCACTTCGATTGACAGGCCTGGAAGTGTAAATGTGAAATGAGGAGAGGACACAGCAGTTGCAGAGCTGAGCCTCTAGGAGTAACTGCAACACCAACCAACATGGGACCAACACAGATGCCTTCAGCTGCCAAGTGCACATGTAACAGGTCAGCCAGTGTCATAGGGACAAATCTGCTGACAGATGCCCTTTAATATTTTGCCATGTCTTCTACAACTTAAAAAAACTAATATTTTTTGTATCGTCCTCTATGACTCTCCAATAAACCTGGGGGAAAAGCTAGACGCTGATGGAGGCAGACGTGCAGGCTGCGAGCTCCGGCTGAAAAGAATCTATTGCCTTCTGCACCTGGCTTCTTCCAGGGCACATCTTCTCATTCCGACCCTCTCCAGCCCGAGTCGGAGCTTCGGGGCCCTGTGAGCTGCATTCGTGAGGTTTAGGCCTGTGCCACGCGAGAAGCTGCGGTCTTGAGTTCCCGGCGGCGAGCGAACTGAGGCAGCCCTTGAAACCCTCTTACCACCTGGGAACCGATCGGGTTTCTGTGGACCAGCTATCGGACGGAGATATAATCCCCTGGGCGAAGTGCTGGAGTCTAAACACACCACTGACCGGAGCCGCACAGAACATTTAATTTTATCGCGGCCTATCTGAGGATCGCTGGGACCTCGCTGACGGACCTCTCCCCCCTGCCCTTGATATACATCAGGGAAAATATAAGGTGAGGGAAGATACTCACTCCATTCCAGAGCCCCCTACAGCGCCAATAGCTACCCAAGTCTCTAATTAAGAAGGAACAGACTACATACTCCCTTCTCACTGCTCTGCAGTATTATAGGCCAAATACTTGGCTAGTCACAATATAATCAATGTGAACCCAGAATTATATTTTTCTCAGGAGGCTTATTATCCTCACTACCTCTATTTTATAGGCCAAGCCTAAATTTGTATTGCTGGAGCCCCTCTTATGTGTTAGGGGAGGTCTAAAGATCTCAGCAGCCATTTCAATTTTAAACTGCTTAAAGAGCCTCCGGCTTAATGTTTGCGGATCCCTAACCCGGATCTTCTGGATATAGGTTCTACTCCATGTAATACTACTGCTATCTAATAAATATATGTGCCACAGCAACCTGCTATATTCAGTTAACACATGCACATCGCCTCCTGCAATGGAGAAATGCGGGCAACCTACAGCTAAGGACTCTGTCTCGATTTCTAAAATCTCTCAAACCAAGGGAAATATGGAAAAGTTTATCACTAAGTCACCTTGGGTTTTGACACCCCTTCCTCAGGTACTTCACAAGCAGACAAAGATACATTACTTCCTGTAGAAGATCATATATCCTCCCAGTCTGATCAACCTCTGTCCAGAACTTTCTTTCAACAAACTCTGACTAAAGCATTATCTCCTTTGGCGCAAGACCTCCAGGAGATCAAACAAGACCTCAGACAAATAGGCCATCGGGTAGACACCCTAGAAGATACGGTGGCTAATCGCTGTCACTATACTAAAGAAGTGGCTACTCATATCCATTCTTGCAAAGACCAACTATATCTGCTCTACACTGATGTGGAAGATCAGGATAATCTTAACCATCGTAATAATCTAAGAATCCAAGGTCTTCCTGAAACGTATGCCTCAAAATCATTGCTGAGCACCGTTAAACAACTACCTATTAATCTACTAAGGCAGGGATGGATTCTATTGTAATAGAGAGAGCACACAGGGCCTTACACCCACGTCCAGAATGCTCAAATCCTCCAAGAGATGTCATTTGCAGATTCCTTAATTTCAGAGTCAAAGAAGACATTTTGAAGAAGGCCAGGGATACACCACAATTGGGACTTTGAAGATCACCAACTAACTCTCTTCCAGGATTTAGCTTTTTATAAAAGAAGACAACCAAAACCTCTGACGGATCTTCTACACTCGAAGAAAATCCTTTATTGTTGGCTATTTCCTTTTGGGCTTGCTACTACAATAGGCGAAAAAAGGTTCCTAATACGCCCACACGAAGATCTAACGGAGCTCCAGGCAGCACTTGGGGACCCTATGATTTCAATTGAGGACGGGGCGACGGTTCAGGATCTAGCTTTACCAGTATTACCATCCCAGTCCCTGGGAGAACCAAGAGAAGAGCTGGACAGAGCTATTCCAAGAATCTAAATGCTGACAGTACCTGAATAAGTAGCGTTACTAATGCACCGTCCGATATGTCTCTCTCCATGGTTCCCTTTAGAGAGTTATAACAAAAATGTGTATTTTTAGGCTATTCTTTAATTGTTAAATGCCTGTCATTTCATCTTTAATGAAAACTGTGAAGGTAGGGCTGTGACCCTATATACACACCTGTGTATACTTAATACACTATGTACAAGGGTACTTTCCCGTTAGCGGCAGGGGAGTCCGTCAGGCTGTTCGGCGGGTGAACAGCCTGTCAGATCCGTCCTGCCGCTAGTTCACGTGTGCCCCCAGACTGCCGCTCCATACCTATTGACTATAATGGGGGCGTGGGCGACGTTCCTGTAGGCAGCATGGCGAGAGGCCGCCGGACTAAAAGTACAACATGCTGTACTTTTAGTCTGGCTGCCTCTCACCATGCGATGCCGTCGGAACTCCACTCCCACCCCCATTATAGTCAATGTGGACGGAGGAGCAGTCCGGGGGCACACGTGAACTAGCGGCAGGACAGATCCGACAGGCTGTTCACCCGCCGGAACAGCCTGACGGACTCCCCTGCCGCTAGTGTGAAAATAGCCTTACACTAATTATTTAGATTTTCAACTAATTTCACATTTGCTGGAGATGACCCATATTGTATATCCTTCCCTCCTATGATATTACTAGCGTCCTTTAAAAGTTCAGACGCATGTCGATCCTCTGTTGGATCATATGGGCCTCATGGCCGTCTAGTTCTTTCATGTTTCCTTTATTTTGGCAACTGTTTTCTCTCTCAAAAAGATCGTGATTTCAATGCTAGTCTGTCTAGTGCCGCCCATCTCTCTCCTCCTCTATGTTTCAAACATTTCAGACACTCTTATAATCCACCATGGTTTTGAAGTTGATGTCTTAATTCCCCGTACAAGCGCTCAGCAATGTGGTCAGACACCAACAAAATAAGGTGTGATATATTGTTAGCTCAGGAGACGCATTTGTTGGCCTCTGATACACATACTGTAGATGCTCAAATAGGCACTTTCCACACATTTTCCTTGCCCCTGCAATGGTCAAGAGAGTGGGGTTCCTCATAGGGATCAGACGCTCAGTTCAATTTAAATTGTACCAATGCATTACTGACCTGGCAGGACTTTTCATTATCCTTTTATCAACCATATCAATTATACCATAGCCAAATGTATATGTTCCTAACTCATCAGCTCTCTTTTATTAACTGTTTCTTTAAGAAGCTAATGAAGGTAACAAAGGGACCCATTGTTCTGGGTGGAGATTTCAAGGTCCCTATTGATGCATCAATCGACTGCTCCCGAGTAGCGGTGGGATATCGTCCGGAGTTGGGTAAGCTCCTTAAAACCACACCTCTACACGATATTTGGAGGTACCAACATGCGACGGAAAGGGATTTCACCTTCTCGTCTCAGGTTCATATCTCGTAATCTCAGACTGACTATTTTCTCATGTCAAGAAACCCTCTACATCAGGCATCACACTTCACAATTAGTAATATCACATGGTCCGACCATGCCCCCATTTTCCTTCATATTCAAGACATATATCCTAACCCCAATCCACCACTCTGTCGTCTCAATTCCTATTTACTGAGGCACGACGACCGCTTTCGGTCCTTCTCTACTTCACTTAAGGAGTTTTTTTCGTTTAAAGACACCCCTGACATCAATATCTCCACTTTATGGTGCTCACATAAAAGCTACATGAGAGGTCTATTTATACAGTCTGCATCCAGACAAAAAAACAAAGAGAAAAACATTAACAGGACCTACTCTCTCGTTTGGCTCTCATGGAAACACAATATAAAACCTCCCCCTCAGATGCTCGTATGAAACAACTCACTGAACTGCGATTCCAGCCACAGTCTTTCCTCTTACAAAAATACGAACAAGCTATCTACCGCTCCAAGATTAAGCAATACCACCTGGGCGATAGAGCAGGAGCTATACTGGCCCGCAGACTCAAGAAGCGTGCTATCGTGTCTCGTATTGAATCTATGAAAGAGATGGTATGAACACTACACATCCACTGGCTATTGCAGACGCATTTGCGGATTATTATAGTTTATATAATCTGAAAGAAGACGCGACTACACCACAACTAATTTCCGCCTTCTTAGACTCTGTCTTACTACCGGCACTATCCTCAAGAACTCTCTTCTATTAACACCCCTTTCACAGGACTAGAGATAGAAGCAGCAATAAAAACCTTTGAGGCAAACAAAGCTCCAGGTCCAGATGGTTTTACTGGAGATTATTATAAACCTTTAGTGCTGAGCTAACTTTTATAATTGTCTGTCTTTAACTCTTTTCTTCTCCCTAATACCATCCCAAAATAAATGGTTAAGTACCATTACTACTATTATCCCTCTAACTTCTGCGCCATCTCATTGTTAAACAATGATATTCAATTATTTTCTAAACTATTAGCTTTGAGGATCCAGCCCTTACTCCCACAGTTGATATCCCCAGATCAGGTAGGTTTTATTCCGGGACGTCAGTGCAGAGATGGGACCAGAAGGATGATCGACTTAATTCAGAGATCAGAGACCGCAGGTGCACCAACCAGATTTCACTTGATGCTGAAAAAGCTTTTGATAGAGCACTGGGGATTCCTAGCAGCGGTACTGGACTGTTTTGGGTTCTCCGATTCTATACTAACAGCCATAATGAACCTCTACTCTAAACCATCTGTGAGGGTCCTGGAAAGTTAACTCTTAAGTTGGGGCTTTATGCAGATAATGTTATATTATCCCTCACAAAACTACAAATGTCCCTCCCAGCTGTTACTAGGATATTGGATAAATATGCTAAAACCTCCATGTATAAATTAAACATTGCTAAGGCTACTTTCACACTTGTGTTGCTGGATTCTGGCAGGCAGTTCCGTCGCCGGAACTGCCTGCCGGACCTGGCAATCTGTATGGAAACGGATAACATTTGTAAACTGATCTGGATGCGGATCCGTCACACAAATGCATTGCAATACCGGATCCGTCTCTCCGGTTGTCATCCAAAAACGGATCTGGTATTCATCACATTTTTAAAGGTCTGCGCATGCTGCGATTCTGTCAATGCGGTAATTATAATGCCGGATCCGGTACTAATACATTTCAATGGAAATTAATGCCGTATCCGGCATTCCGGCAAGTGTTCTGGAATTTTGAAAGGAGAAAATACTGTCCAATGCTGTGGTATTTTCTCCGGCCAAAAAACGTAAGAGGGACTGAACTGATGCATCCTGAACGGATTGCTCTCCATTCAGAATGCATTAGGATTAAACTGATCATTTTTTTCCCGGTATTGAGCCCCTAGGATGGAACTCAATACCGGAAAAGAATAACGCTAGTGTGAAAGTACCCTAAGTCACATATACGTCCCCTCTCGATTCCGGAACCCCTCATAAATCAATTGTTAGATAAATTCCCGTTTCAGTGGGCACCGGAATACATACTGTATCTTATTTCGGTATACAGTTAACATCCCACCTTAAAGATTTAGTACGGTTCAACTTAACCTCTTTGCGAGAAGAAATTCTAAAGGACTATACTAAATATTCCCAGAATTTTATCTCTTGTTTAACGAGAATTAATGCTGTCAAAATGCTGATATTACAAAAATAAACGTGGCCTAAATGGGTGGGACTGCTCCAGACCCCAAACACTGTGGCGTGTTTCTAACTGGGGGGGCAGTTCCTCCGCATGTGGTTCGCTGCGAACGGCTATCCCCAGCAAAAATTGCATACAATGGAGGATGCCGGCGCGAACCACAAGCACCACACAAACATCCTACACAAAATAAAACATGTGCGGATGAAAATATATAAACACATAACTCACAGAAAAAAGATGCACCACATGGATAAGCAACTGACAACACTGGCTAATCCCTCACTCTGGTGTTAAAAGCTGAGAGATTCGCCAATATTTCCAATCAGGAACATATCGGAGCCCCTTTAGGCACCACTACACGGTATCTCAGCATGACATGGGGTCCTACCACTAGACTACCTATGGTGTGTGAACAAGGTCTGAACAGGTATTAAGCAGCCTACAGCCCCATCCCACTCACCTGCACTGCAGGACCAACAATGCAATGGGGAACGAATGAGGCCGCAAGCTACACCTACAACAGACCATGTGACACCGGCTTCCAGGTGCAACAGAATGTTTACCAGCCATATGCAATGGCACATTCAATACATATAAAACAAGAATCACAAAAATAAACGTGGCCTAAATGGGTGGGACTACTCCAGACCCCAAACACTGTGGCGTGTTTCTAACTGGGGGGGCAGTTCCTTAGCCAGTGTTGTCAGTTGCTTATCCATGTGGTGCATCTTTTTTCTGTGAGTTATGTGTTTATATATTTTCATCCGCACATGTTTTATTTTGTGTAGGATGTTTGTGTGGTGCTTGTGGTTCGCGCCGGCATCCTCCATTGTATGCAATTTTTGCTGGGGATAGCCGTTCGCTGCGAACCACATGCGGAGGAACTGCTCCCCAGTTAGAAACACGCCACAGTGTTTGGGGTCTGGAGTAGTCCCACCCATTTAGGCCACGTTTATTTTTGTGATTCTTGTTTTATATGTATTGAATGTGCCATTGCATATGGCTGGTACACATTCTGTTGCACCTGGAAGCCGGTGTCACATGGTCTGTTGTAGGTGTAGCTTGCGGCCTCATTTGTTCCCCATTGCATTGTTGGTCCTGCAGTGCAGGTGAGTGGGATGGGGCTGTAGGCTGCTTAATACCTGTTCAGACCTTGTTCACACACCATAGGTAGTCTAGTGGTAGGACCCCATGTCATGCTGAGATACCGTGTAGTGGTGCCTAAAGGGGCTCCGATATGTTCCTGATTGGAAATTTTGGCAAATCTCTCAGCTTTTAACACCAGAGTGAGGGATTAGCCAGTGTTGTCAGTTGCTTATCCATGTGGTGCATCTTTTTTCTGTGAGTAAAATGCTGATATTGCCTAAAATAATCCCTAGGAAATAAACCCCCTAGAGTGGACTTTACCCATGTCTTCGGGATGAAGGATTGGGAGTCCCACATATTACTCGATACTATAAAGCTATTCTCATAGATCAAACTAGGGAATGGTGGTCTCCCTCTTCGAATCATAAGTGGCTGGAGTCTACTTTTGTGACTAAAAAACTCACTTAAAGGATTACTAGCTGCTCATTCTATAGCGGTGGTTCCGGGGGGGGGCCCCCCCATCTCTTGATCATGAGGGCGGCAATATGGACTTGGAGCCATCACATTAGGAATATATCTATTCTCTCCTACCATCTCAGAAACTCCTATAACAGCCCTTACTTGGATCTTGATGTCAAGGTGTGGGAAGAAAGGGGTTTATAATCCATAGACCAGACACTGGAGGACTCCAACATTAAAACGTTGAGGTCTTACACCATTCCCACCAGCTACCTAATTCGTGTTTCTACCAATATTTGCAGATCAGACACCTGTTACATGACATCAGGTTACCTCCTGCCCAATCACCTGAAGCCTCCCCACTTAGCAGTCTTTTCAACACTCCAAGACATGCAGGAAAAGGCCTCTCTATTGCCTACCAAGCCCTAGGTCCACACCTAGATAACAAGTCAGGCTTTATGGTGAAGTGGGAGGAGGAGCTGGGATGTGAGTGGACCATTTATGAATGGCGAGATGCTTTCTATTGGGCAGTGTCTGGATCCAATTGTAATAATCATGCGGAGCAAAATTGCAAAATGCAGCTTCGTTGGTATCTAACCCCGGCCCGTATAGCACACAGCCATTCTACATACAGCCCATATTGTTGGCGGGGATGTGGGAGAAAGGGGAACACCGTCACACATGTGGTGGAATTGTCCTACCATATCGCTCTTCTGGAGGGACGTGAATGACCTTTTATATAAAGTGGCTGGCGTTCCCCTCCCCCTGTCACCAGCACTAGCACTAGCTATACTCTCTATTGGGTTTGAGAACCATCCATACACACACCAGTGGGTAGTGGCGGGGATACTAACAGCAGCACGAAAGTTTATTGCTACTTACTGTAAATTGCCAATCACTCTGAGTCTCTTGGAACTGGTGGCCCTAGTTAATAAATACATGCAACATGAATGCATACACGCCGCTTCACATAAAAATAGATTGCAGGTAGTACAAAGATGGGAATTACATCCTCTTATGCTTCCCACATTCCACAGATTGTCTTGTGAACATGTATTACAGAATTACCTTTCTACGGGAAAACTACTGAAGAGTGTTTGCAGGAGAGCTATAATTTGTAAAAACCACAAGAGCGCTGAATGCTCTCTTTTATATTCAATGTAATGTTCGAACAGCATCTCATTGATTGTTATTTTGACATATTGATTTGTACTGAAAAACCGAATAAAAATCTCCAAGTAAAAAAAAATAAAAATAAATGACTTTCCAATAAACCAGAGGATCTGAATTTTGCAGCTATTGCAGGCGTCGCAAAATGTTTTGAGACTGACACAAAGTACGGTTTTCACAAAGTTTAATGCTTGAGTGTTTTTAGATCTTTTTGTCAGATTTGATGGTATACTGAAGTAGAATTATAAGCATTTCATACATTTAAACTTTTATTGATACATCCATCAAGTTGATCCAAAGACTCAATAGTTCCAGTGTTTTCCCTTCGTTTTCAATACTTCTACAAAACTCTGGCATGCTGGATATCAGCTTCTGGGCCAAATCCTGACTGATGACAACCTATTCTTGCCTAATCATTGCTTGGGAGTTTATTGTAATTTTTGTGTTTTTGTTTGTCCACTCACGTTTTGAGGACTGTCTACAGGTTTTCTATGGGATTAAGACCTGGGGAGTTTTCTGGCCATGGACCCAAAATGTCAACCTTTTGTTGGCCAGGCCACTTAGTTCTCAATGTTGCCTTGTAACATGGTGCTTCTTCATGCTGGAAGAAGCATTATTCATCACCAGATTGCTCCTGGATGGTTAGGAGAAGTTCCTCTTGGGGGATGTTCTGATGCCATTTTTTATTCATGGTAGTGTCCTTAGGCAAAAATGTTAGAAAGTCCACTCTGTTGCATAAGAAAGTGACCCCAGACATGGTTGGTCTCAGGATGTTTTACTGTTGGTAGGACTCATGGTGGGGCTCAACGTTTCTTCTCAGGACAATCATTTTCCAGTTGAAAAAGTATGAAGGGGACTTAATGCGATAAAATAACTTTCCCCCAGTCCCCTGCAGTCCAATCCCTGTACTTTCTGTAGAATGTCAGTCTGTCCCTGATGTTTTTCTCGGAGAGATGCTTCTTTGCTGCCCTTCTTGACACGCCATTCTCCAAAAGCCTTTGCCTCATTGTGCGTGCAGAAGCACTCACACCTGCCTACTGCCATACCTGAGCAAGCTCTGTACTGGTGGTGACCTGATCCAGTATCTGAATCCTCTTTAGGAGATGGTCCTGACACTTGTTGAACTTTCTACAGAAGCCTTCTTCAGAGAAACTGATCCTTTCCCCTAAAATGATCCAATAAATGGCTGATTTTGGTGCAATCTTACAAGCGGCAATGTCCTTGCCTCTAAAACCCTTTTGATGCAAAGCAATGATGACTGCACGTGTTTCATTGGAGGTAACTATGGTTAACAGAAGAAAACAATGATTTCAAGTACCAACCCTTTTAAAGCAACTAGTCTGCTCTTCTAATTCAATCGGCATGACACCGTGATATCAGCTGCCTTGTCCTCGTTAACACTTTATCCTGAGCTAATAAGATGATCAATTAAATGATGTTAGCAGGCCATTTTGTTACAGGGCTGAAGTGCAGTAGCAACTCTTCATCACAATCTAGAGTTAAAGCAAATTGCCACCATAAAAACTTAAGTGGCAAACTTTGTGAAAACCTAAATTTGTGTAATTTTTTTTTTACATGAGTGTATGTCACACTGATGCTGTCTAAAATATTATGGTATATGTGCAGTGCAATCTCTAAAACACTCTGATGTAAACAAAGTTTTTCCGTGCTGAAATCTCTTATACCTGATGTACACTACACTGGCCTTGGGTCTGGAGACATATTATGGTCCCCAATATAAATCCAAACTGGTAATTTTTTAAATGTACAATTGGCCTGACTGAAAATATTACTGATCTGATAACAGTTTATTTGCTTGGCAATTAGCACCAACAGAAAGTTTCCAATATGCCAATGGACCACCAGAGAGCAGAGTGACACCGCAATGGTCCACCAGGAACAGTGTCCTGCCAAACTGAGTTCTCACGGCAAGGGCGTTGCCCTTCATCAGTGGGCCACCAAGAAGAGGACACTGCTCCCCATTAGTAGGTTCCCAAGGGAAGGATATTGCTCCTCCAACAGTACATCACCAGGGAAAGGCTACCGCACCCTATGGGTGAATTAACAGAGTGGACAATTCCCTCCATCAGTAGATTAGGACACTGTCGTCCATCAGCAGGTTACTATAGAGAGGACACTGCCCTCCATCTGTGGGTTACCATAGAGAGGACACTGCTCCCATCAATGGGTTACCATAGAGATGACACTGCTCCCCATCAGTGGGTTACCATAGAGAGATGACACTGCCCTCCATCTGTGGGTTACCATAGAGAGGACACTGCTCCCCATCAGTGGGTTACCATAGAGAGATGACACTGCCCTCCATCTGTGGGTTACCATAGAGAGGACACTGCTCCCCATCAGTGGGTTACCATAGATAGGACACTGCTCCCCATCAGTGGGTTACCATAGAGATGACACTGCTCCCCATCAGTGGGTTACCATAGAGATGACACTGCTCCCCATCAGTGGGTTACCATAGAAAGATGACACTGCCCTCCATCAGTGGGTTACCATAGAGAGGACACTGCCCTCCATCAGTGGGTTACCATAGAGAGGACACTGCTCCCCATCAGTGGGTTACCATAGAGATGACACTGCCCTCCATCATTGGGTTACCATAAAGAGGACACTGCCCTCCATCAGTGGGTTACCAAAAAGACAACACTGTCCTCCATCAGTGGGTTACCATAGAGAAGACATTGTCGCAGGTAACCAGGGAGAGAAAAGAGCTACACAAGGTCACCAGTGTGTGTACTTTGCTCCTGGTCGGAAGTCAAAATATTGTATATAGTTATAAAATATAGTTATGGTCATATCAATTTAGGGAGATACCCTAGATTGGTGAATGGGTGGTGAAGTAAGGCAGTGAAAGCGTTCATTTTGCCTAAAGGAAACATATTTTAACAACAAAACCAAGCCAACGTTCCGTTTCCCTATCATTTTCGGATCTGAAGAGGTGAATTAAGCTCTGTTTTTTAGGTCACTGCAAGGTCCCTTCACATCCATGGAATTTTTACAAATGGAGAACATACTATGCAGACATGTAGGTGTTTTTTTTTTTTTTTTTACCAGATACTGACAACATTGTTTAATTCTCTTGTGATTTTTCTTCGTTTCCTCTCGCTATTCAGTTTCCAGAAAATTAACATAATTAAAGAGAAAACAGGATCTAGGTTTAATTAAAATTACTATCATTATCTCTTTCCATAATTACATATTATCTATTATCGTTTACAACCTTTCAGCAGAATTGTGTGCTTGATTAATTTAACATGTTAAATACTATCATCAATTTGACCTTTTCAGAGCAAAAATGAACTGAATCCTCGATGTTTTCATCATTTTAGATGAATGTTAAAGGTGAAAAAGAGAGTACACGGTGTGATGAAGAGGTTTGACCTTTTGCTATTTTGAGGCTGAGACCTTAGAGATGAGCAATCCACAAGTAAAACTCAAAACTATGACAAATGGGACATTCTCAGAATTGTATCTCTATTAGCTGTAATTTATTAAACTCATTAAAAAAATATATATACAGTCAAGTCCCATTATTCTGACCACTTCCTACTTTCAAAGTCGGCAGTGTGTAGCTCAAGAAGGAAGTCACGGTGTGCTGAGCTGGCTTGGTGGGTATATTCGGTGTGCGATAGGCTGTTTACATACATATCCCTCGTTGCTGTCACGGAAATGGGGCGATTTATTACAGTTGCAAAAAGGGATGATTACTGGCTTTTGGGGGAAGGGTGGCAGTATTTCTGAAACTGAAAGTGTGGTATTAGAGGACAAATGGCAGCATCACAAATCAAGCGATGTGGTAACTGTGGAGCACCACGTGCTATTGATGCAAGAGATGATCTTTGGTTATGATGGTGCACAAAGGTGGACCGACACACTACAGTGAAGCAGCTCATCGCCAAAATGAACCAAGGGGCTACCAGAGGTGTGTCTAAAACAACTGTTCATCGAACCCTACTGTGTATGGGGCACCAAAGGAGATGGATGGTCACAATGCACCTCTGCTAACAAAGTTGCATTGGCAGAAAAGGCTTTAATTTTCAAGGCAATATCTGAATCGGACCTCCACTAACTGGCAAAGGGTTGCCTTCTCCGGTGAGACATGTTTATTGCTTCATGGAACGGATGGACGCTGGCGTGTCAGACGAGAAACATCAGAGAACACCCTGCAACTATTGCTGAAAGAACACAAGCTGGTGGTGGCAGCGTTACTGTCTGGGGAATGTTTTCGTGGCATTCTCTGGGTCCACTCATCTATGTGGAAGGCACTGTCAACCGATTTGGGTATAATTCCATCCTTACAGATCACATACATCCATACATGTGCATTGTCTTACCTGGGGGGGTGGATGGGATCTTCCAGCAAGGCAATGAAACATTTTAAGTGGCTAGAAATGTCCAACATTGGTTGGAAGAGCATGACCAAGTATTACCCTGACACCCTAATTCCCCAGACTGGAAATAAACTTAGCATCTGTGGGACCACCTCGACCTTCATTTTCACTCTATGGATTCTCCTCCACTCCCCCTCCAGCAGCTGTGGGACGCAGTGCAATCAGCATGGCTCCAGATACCTGTGACAACCTACCAGGACCTTATTTTGTCACTCCCGGCCCATCTAGCTGCTATCCGTACTGCACATGGCGGTTACTCTAGATATTAGCTTGGTGGTCAGAATAATGGGACTTAACTTAGACCACAGCACTCCCACAGTGACAAGGCCAGTGGCACGATGCATGAGCAGCACACACCGTGACGCCGATGCCCACTATGTACTGTGGTGCACTGGCCCAGGCAGAGAGTTGAATGATGACCTCATAGGCAGAGGGCATGGGTGATGTTGCAGGGAGTTAGGAGTGCATGGTGGAGATACTGGGCTCCCTGAATAGGTGGGCTTTGGCTCTTTCAAAATGAATTTGAATACAGAACAAGCATTCTGTATACAGGTGAGTACTCTTCAATCTTTTAAAGTAAAAGGCCACAACATTCTACAGCCGGCGCCGGCTGTAAGCACACTGTGGTCCTCAGAGTGCCTGATGAAGGGCGATTGTTAGCCCGAAACGTTGCAACTGATATACCACCTACTCTGGCTGAAATAATATAAAAGTGAAATAAAACCATTAATTATCATCACTTAAGGAGTGCTGTCCTAATATTTGTCTAATATTTGTGTGAGACATGTATACAGGTGAGGATGTGAAAGACCGTTTCACGTCACAGACATGACTGAGCACAGTAACACGACACAAGGTAGTTCTACTGCTTCCGCAAGGTCTCACCTAGGCTGCCCTTACTCTGGCTTAGGGCTTATGCACACGTCTGTTGGCTGTTTCGCCGTCCAAAAATTGTGTATCCGCAAATACCGGCTGCGTGCAATCCGCATTGTGCAGAACAGCTGTCCTGATTGTTTAGCGGCCCCATTGAAGGGAATGGTTTTGCATACGGTCACAAAATAAACAGAACGGACATGGAAAAAACACTTTTGTTTTATTTGTAAGGGCTCATGCACACGAAACAGTTGGGGTCTTGAGTCAGGGGGAAAGACAAGTAAGCAATATCTGCCAGGATGCAAATGGTTTTCCATGAAGAAAATGTTTCTCTTTATGGATTATTTCTTTGAACAAGCGAAAACTCTGAGTAGACGCCTGGGATTGGGGAATTTTTCATGTCATTAACCAGCTTTATAGATCATTTCCATCCCAAACCGCAGCGAGCCTAAAATCCATACACAGCAGGCTCTGTTGATTTGCATTCTGTTACGCACACATATTCTGTAAAGAACACATGACGCTAACGTGTTACAACCAAAATAATAAAAAAGTACTTTTCTAGGTGACATTAATACAATATAGATTGGTGCAGTGTGGTACACAGAACGGAGAAAAAATACAAAAATATCGATAAATGTGTCAATGGCAACATTAGCTGGAGTCAAAAGGGTTTCACGTGTTACAGGGGAAGAAAACAAGGCTGATGTCATGTCTGACATTTCTGTACATTAAAGCCAATTGTCGATCAGTAAGTAAAAGGGAAAATCCCTAGACGACCTTAGACTGGAGAAAAAAAACAGCAATGCAAGCAGTTACACAGCATTAGCTGTATGCAAAATGGACGGCGGGACGGGCCCGATACTGAAGTGGAGGTGGCTTCTGCCAGTCAGGACCCCATGGTCTGGGGAGCAGGGTTATACATGGGCCACCCCTGCGGTAACCTGACAGTTGGTAAAACCTGATCATGTGACATGTATAGGGCTGGGCAAAATACTGGAAATTTATGGTTCGTACCGTAGACCTCTCTATGCCATATGAATAGGATATTAGGGTCTGCAGTAGGGGCTCTAACAGCTGGGACCACAACGATCCAGGAAGGAGGGCGCGCCTGGTCCTTACTAAGTGTTCCCCATTGTCACTCTCTATTAAAGAGCATCTGACAGCAGATTTGTACCTATGACACTGATTGACCTGTTACATGACAACTTGGCAGCTGAGGGCATCTGTGTTGGTCCCATGGTCATATGTGCCCGCATTGCTGAGAAACAGGATATTGTAATATATGCAAATGAGCCTCTAGGAGCAACGGGGGCGTTACCATTACACCTAGAGGCTCTGCTCACTCTGCCACTGCCAATCCCCCTCTACTTTGATTGACAGGGCCAGACATGATAACATTTTCACTGCCTGGTCCTGTCAAGGGTGTGGTAGCTGCAGAGAGAACAGAGCCTCTAGGTGTAAGGACTCTTTCACACGAGCGTGGCTGATTAGGTCCGGATGCGTTCAGGGAAACTCGTACCATTTTTCAAGCAAGTTCAGTCAGTTTTGTCTGCAATTGCATTCAGTTATTCAGTTTTTCCGCAAGGGTGCAATCCGTTTTGATGCGTTTTTCACGCGTGTGAAAACAAGATCTCCTAGCAACCATCAGTGAAAAACGCATCGCATCCGCACTTGCTTCCGGATGCAATGTGTTTTTCACTGAAGCCCCATTCACTTCTATGGGGCCAGGGCTGCATGAAAAACGCTGAATATAGAAGATGCTGTGATTTTCACGCAAAGCTGACTTGATGCGTGAAAAAAACGCTTATGTACACATTCATTAAAATGAATGGGTCCGGATTCAGTGCGGGTGCTATGTGTTCACATCACGCATTGCACCCGCGCGGAAAACTCGCTCGTGTGAAAGAGGCCTAATGGTAACGCCCACGTTGCTCCTAGAGGCTTATTTGCATATATTAAAATAACTTCTCAGCAGTGCGGGCACATAAGAACATGGGATCGACACAGATGTCTTCAGCTGACAAGCGCCCATGTAACAGGTCAGCCAGTGTCATAGGTACAAAACTGCTGACAGATGCCCTTTTAGAGGGGTTGTCCAACCGTTTTCATACACTCTGTTTAGGATTTCTGAGTTAATAGGCATGATCCATTATAAGGATTCTCATGTCTAGGTCAGAATGGAAAGAGGTTACCAAGAGTGTTTCCTCAGTCCTGCATTTCACATTCCATTGATTTCAATGGCCATTGTTTCCTCTGTAGTGAATTCTGGGGATTCAAGCAGGAGGATAAATGTGACCAGCATACTGCCATAGGCCCCTTCTAACAAATAGAGATTACCCAAAGTGGAGAACCCCTTTGAAGACTATGGGAGATATGGAAAGAGCTGTGTGAACAATCCCCAATGATCAGATATTTATGACATTTACTATGTCGGTGTTTGCAAGAGCCAATTTAAAGGTGTTTAGTAATTTACGTTGGGACATTTTTGGGTTAGATGTGTGCCCTGCTGCTGGAACGCACAGGAATCCTCTGTAAGGGGAAATGGCCGCAGGTATTACATTTCCATAGCAGCGCGGCCACTGGTGAAATGTAGCATTGCACATTGTAAAAAAAAAAAAAATTTTTTTTGATGTAACGTATGGACATGTTGGGTCTTCGTCTTACAATGCAAGAGATGTATCCGTTTTTGCAGACCACAAATTGCAGATCCACAAAACACAGATACCTGTCATGTGCATTCCTCATTTTGTGGATTGGAGTGGACAAGAATAAGACATATACTTTTTTGTGGGGCCGTGGAGTGGAAGTGCAGGTGCACATGGTGTGCCGTCTGCATA
This sequence comes from Bufotes viridis, assembly GCA_033119425.1. Classification (NCBI taxonomy): domain Eukaryota; kingdom Metazoa; phylum Chordata; class Amphibia; order Anura; family Bufonidae; genus Bufotes; species Bufotes viridis. Next base: position 29,125,470 of record CM065594.1, on the reverse strand, counting down.
TTTTTTCGGCCCCATTGAAATAAACGGGTCCGCATTCGATCCGCAAAGTTGCAGAACTGATGCAGACACAAAAAATACAGTCGTGTGAATGGGCCCTAAAAGATATAAGTCCAGAATGTGAGATGGCCTTCTTAGTGGGAACCTTAGTGAAAACGCAGCCCATTCTGCAGGCAGCAGGTTAAAGAGCAGGAGAAAGATAGACAAGATAGATATTGTTTTCAGATTCAGTATAACTGGTAATTGATCAACGTCTCTGCTCATTCTCACTTTAGGAGTCCAGTGTGTGGTCCAAATTAGTAACAGACAGCTACGTTTGGATGTAAACTCACACATACATAGCCGTCAATCACTGATAAGACTGCCCACTGGACTCCTAAACCCGGGAAGGGACAGAGATATGACAAGTTCTACTGAATCTTTTACTACAAAACTATGTATCAATCTGCTCATCTCCTCCTGCTCTTTAAAAGCCATGCATACCTTTGGAGGAAAATTTAATTTTTATTATTGAATTGTATTCATTCTGAAGTAAAAATCATTTTTCAATTGTTCTTTAGTAAAAATATGAACTTCCAGCGTAAATAAAGTTGTAAATCCCTATAGTGGAGTTATCAAATCAATCCAAAAACAAGTCCCAGCCTAAAGTAATGACAACCCTTAAAACATCACAATTTATTATTCTCAAGTTAAAAACAGGGTGTTCCCCCAAAACGTATTTACTAAACCATCAGTCATATCAACAGATAAACCATGACAAGATGAGGGGGTAAAGACAGATAAAGAGTAGAAACGACTAAAATGCCCCTATAATTAGTCTCAGCCCAGGGATGACACTCTGTTTTTCACTTGAGAATAATAAATTGTGTTGTTTTAAGGATTGTCATTACTTTAGGCTGGAACTTGTTTTTAAAAATATGGAGTCCTTTTCTCTGTACAGAGCTGAGATGCTCTATTAGCAGGATCTTAATATTCTCTCTCTTCCGTCAGGCAGCTCAGCTGATGGCTCCTTAACTCTGACCTTATAAACACTCATTATAGCTCAATCGTTTTCTTACAGAATGTGGCTTAAATAAGCGTTTATGACCTCTTAGTAACTTAGAGATAAGTGAAAGGATTCACACGGCTAGAAAAACAGTTAACCCTTTGTGATAGAACGGCCTAATATTTTTTTTAATAAAGACCGATTGAATTTTTATTTTATTTTTAGCCCAAATCGCAATAAAAAAATTGCCCCCGAAGGTGTAAAAAGCCTTTAAGATGCTGCCTGCAGACAGGGCTGCATGTGCAATGCAATAGGTTGCCTTTAAATTAGCATGGGTGCTACATTTGTTTTTCTAAAACAGATAGTACCATTAAAAAGGGGTTGTCTTCCAAAACATGTTTTACAGTCTTCAAACCAGCACCTGTATCTGAACACTTTTGTAATAAAATGTAAGTAAAAATGTAGTAAAGCCAATTATTTATTTGTCCTGCTCACTGAGATGGCCTTACAGGCTCAGTTTGATCCTTAAACTGTGATAGGGAGAGTGCTGCAGCAGAAAGGACACCCCCTGTGCTGCAGCAAAAAAAGGACACCCCCCCTGAGCTGTCAGCTTGATATAAATCTAACACAGCAATAGGAGCAATGAATTGGGAGATCTCTGTACTCAGGTGAGGTACAAGACTGGTTCTAGCTTTGTTAGAAAGAGCAGTGAGACTATGGAGCTCTCTGCCTGAGGAGGTGGTGTGGTGAGTACAATAAAGGAATTCAAGAGGGGCCTGGATGTATTTCTGGAGTGTAATAATATTACAGGTTATAGCTACTAGAGATGGGTCGTTGATCCAGAGAGTTATTCTGATGCCTGATTGGAGTCGGGAAGGAATTTTTTCTTTTTCCACCTAAAGTGGGGAAAATTGGCTTCTGCCTCATGAGGTTTTTTTTTTTGTCTTCCCCTGGATCAACTTGCAGGATAACAGGCCGAACTGGATGGTCAGATGTAATTTTTTTCAGCCTTATAAACTATGTTACTATGTTAGACTGTCATGTACTATATGATGACTGATTTCCTTTATGTAACAAAACAGACAAAACACAACCTGACATTTGAGGAGACGCGTTTTATAACGGATAAAGCTAAAAGCAGCGGCTGCAGGACACGGACAGGAGGTCGAGTTCCCAAAGTCCAAGGGTTCTGTTCCACTGCGTGCCTCTTCAAAAACAGAGATCTACTAATGTAAGTATTCACCGTCAGCCCCAGATTATTGCTGCCGCCTGTGAGAACTTAACATTGGCTGGGGAAATTGCAGAACGGCTCAGTCTACACTTGGCTGTCTCAGCCCATTAAGGTCTCTGTTCAATTAAAACTTAATGAGTACAGTTCCAGTTACTTAAATGCTCTCTGCACCAATAATTATTAAGCTTGTGCTCTTTACCCGCCTGCGTGGTGAAGCCTTAAAAGGGTTTTTATACCGATTTCTATACTGATTGGTGGGGGTCCGACACCCGGGACCCCCTCTGATCAGCTCTTTGAGGAGGCTTGAATGGGGCTTGAATTGCTCCTAGGCCACGTCTGATTAAAGTGATGTCACTGGCCTAGGTAAAGCGGAAAGAAGGACACGCCGTTCACAGGAGCAACGGTGCCTTCTCAAACAGCTGATTGGCGGGGGTCATTTCACTGCTATTGTTGCTTTCATTAAAGCACGGTGGCTCAGTGGTTAGCACTGGTGCCTTGCAGTGCTGGGGTCCTGGGTATGACTCCGACCAAGGACAACATCCACATGGAGTCTGTATGTTCTCCCCGTGTTTGTGTGGGTTTCCTCTGGGTTCTCCGGTTTCCTCCCACACTCCAAAGACTGATAGGGACCTTAGATTGTGAGCCCCATTGGGGACAGCAAGTGATGATAACATCTGTACAGCGCTGCAGCATATGTACGCACTATATCAGTACATAAAATAAATAGAGATATAGAGATATATATCTATCTATCTATCTATCTATCTATCTATCTATCTATCTATATACCGATTATTATTAATAATAATTAATCGTAAAGAAAACAGCCACTGACGTAGCAGAGTTGAATTTGCTATTGGTTTCTTGTGTGATCAAGTCATTGAGATCAATATATCAAAATTACATGTAGTCTATGGAAAACCATAGCTGATACGTACCAAAAAGTTGCGTATAATAAAGTAAAAGCAATGCCCGAAACACGCATGCCGCTTTTGGTGCAGGTTTTGGAGCCAAACCCAAAAATGGATCCAGCAGGAAGAAGTATTAACCCTCTCTTTATGTTTTCCATTCCTGCTAATTCATTTCTGGCTCAGTAAACTGCATCACAAACTTTGCCGTCTGGTAAAGAGGTCACCAGAACAACCCCTTTTCATAAGCACTATTAGGGCATACTGTGCTCATGACACCTTTCTATAAGCCAGTGTGAACAGGTGCAAAAGAGGGCGACTAACACTGCCTAAAAATTTTGAATGTCTGGTATGTAATATTACATTTTCCTCAACGCATTCAGTGGTTTCCCCTGTTCACTACTAGGGTTTTCTGAACCTGTATCCACAGCCAGCTTTAATAAGAAAGGGGTCTGATAAGACAATCCCTTTAAGTGGCCTGAACACACCCAGATGCTTTGCAAAAAAAAAAAATCCCGACAGGGTGGATGAAAATGGTCCAGGCTCTATTACATGCACTGGTAACATGTACTCAAATGTCCTCTTAGGGACAATATGAAAGTATTAATTGCAGTACCAAGTCTAGCCACATTGAGCGGTGGTAAAAGTGAATTTAAAGGGCTTCTGTCACCCCCCTTAACCCATTTTTCACTAGCTGACATTAGCTATTTGCTAATGTCAGCTGAGTCGAAATATATATTTATTACCTTGTCCGAAGTTGTAAATTACGTTAAAAAGCCACTTTTATAATATGCAAATGATCTTCGCTACCAGCAAGTTGGGCGTTTACTTGCTGGTAGCCGCCGCATCTAGATGAGTTATGCACGCCCCCTTCCTCGTTTGATAGACAGGGCCAGCGCTTTCTCCTCCTCGCACTGGCCCTGTCTGAAGATGAAATCCCGCGCCTGCGCCGTACCGCTCAGTAGTCGGCGCAGGCGCTCTGAGTGAAGGATGCGAGCTTTGCCGCTCCGTCCTCAGTGCGCCTGCGCCGATTACGTCACCGCTACACCCGGAAGGGAGCGGCAGAGCTCGCGTCCTTCACTCAGAGCGCCTGTGCCGACTACTGAGCGGTACGGCGCAGGCGCGGGATTTCATCTTCAGACAGGGCCAGTGCGAGGAGGAGAAAGCGCTGGCCCTGTCTATCAAACGAGGAAGGGGGCGTGCATAACTCATCTAGATGCGGCGGCTACCAGCAAGTAAACGCCCAACTTGCTGGTAGCGAAGATCATTTGCATATTATAAAAGTGGCTTTTTAACGTAATTTACAACTTCGGACAAGGTAATAAATATATATTTCGACTCAGCTGACATTAGCAAATAGCTAATGTCAGCTAGTGAAAAATGGGTTAAGGGGGGTGACAGAAGCCCTTTAAAGGCTATGTACATCTTCACAGGCAAATATTTGCTACAATCGCATTTTACTCATTTTGGGCTAAAAATTTGTTTCAATTGGTCATTATTAAAAATACTCAGCCGTTCTATCACAAAGGGTTAACTGTCTAGCTGTGTGAATCATACTTTTTAGGCTACTTTCACACTCGCGTTTTGACTTTCCGTTTGTGAGATCCATCACTGGCTCTCAGAAGCGGTCCAAAACGGATAAGTTTTCCCCTATGCATTCTGAATGGAAAAGGATCCGTTCAGAATGCATCAGTTGGCCTCCGTTCAGTCTCCATTCCGCTCTGGAAGCGGACACTAAAACGCTGCCTGCACTGTTTTGCTGTCCGCTTGACGAAATTTAGCCAAACGGATCCGTCCTGGCAAACAATGTAAGTCAATGGGGACGGATCAGTTTTCTCTGACACAATCTGACACAATAGAAAACGGATGTGTCTCCCATTGACTTTCAATGGAGTTCATGACGGATCCGTCTTGGCAATGTTACAGATAATAAAAACTAATCCGTTCATGACGAATGCATGTGGTTGTATTATTGTAACGGTTCCATTTTTGCAGATCCATGACGGATCTCCCCAAAAAGTGAGCGTGAAAGTAGCCTAATTTCCACTTTGTGCCAGTCATCTAATAACTCTCATCTCAAATTTACTAAGGGGTCATAAATACGTATTTAAGCCACGTTTTTATCAGTCAGATAAGAACTGAGCTATGAGTGTTTATAATGTCAGAGAGCAGAGATAAGGAGTCGGTCACATTAGTTGGCTGACGGAGCAGAGAGAAAATTCAGATCCCTCTTAGAGCATCTCAGCTCTGTACAGAAAAAAGGTCTCCATATTTGTAATGAAGGTCAATTTAAAAAATGATTTTTAGCTCAAAATGAGTACAATGCAATAATTAAAAGAATTTGCCCCCAAAGGTGTACATAGCCTTTAAGGTTACACAACACGTGACTACTCCATAATAAGTGACCATAATAAGTCATTACATTGTAGAATAGACTGTAAATTGGAGCGCCCATTGCTAAATGTGACTTAATGACTCATATTCCCAGGTACCTACAGAGTTATTATATCACTACTAATTATAAAGTAAAACTACTATAAATTATTCTACGTAATAGCAAGCCGACATCAATAATTAATTAGGCTCTTCACAAACCCGTGGCAGCTACACGGATACACAGCTGTGGCACACGTACAAGGCAGCATCATTACCTTACTTGTGGCATCACTTTCACACATTCTTTGTGACTATATTGTATTTTTTAGCAGCAAGAAGCCTGTGAATATCACAAAAGCACCCAGTATAACAAGCTCTCCCGGCATCTGCAGACGGATAGAGTTTATATATATATATTTTTGTAGAACAGTCTGGAGTCTTTTTTTCTATCCTTACATTTCTCTGTAGGAATGGATAGTAATGTGGAGGCATACAATCTGCTGCCCGTCCACAAACACACTGACCCGCTGAGACTCGGCACAGCAGCGTAGGAGTGAGTGGGAGATCAATGAGACATCTCTTTATTCAGAGACTGAAACGCGTCAAGGCGCTTTGCACACATTTCCAGTCTGGGCACTGCTGTGCTGGCCCCACGTCTACATTGTAGTGCAAGGAACAGCCTTAATTAATCCTCCAGATGAAAGCAAAGGGGGTTAACAAGACTTAGTAAAACAGACAGGCAAAGGTAAGGGTTTCCTTATGACGTTTCTATAGAAGGGGAATTTATCATACGTGGCTCTGGGGCTGCGATGTTTAGTGCATTCTGATGATGTCGTAAGGTAAACGTGCTTTCCCATCTTACAAAGTGGTGGAATACCCCTAGGATATGATATCACTTTACAATTGCTGGGAACCCCTCAATGATCCTGACGGTGATTTAGCACGGACAGAGGCGCCCGGCAACGTGCTGGGCAGAGAACTGCAGCATAGCTCCATTCAATTCAGTGGGGTCGGTTGCGCTTCCCTGCACAGACGGGTGACTGAAACCTGCACTACGCAGGAAAAACAGAGAAGGGGATGCAATACTATACCAGGGCTGCAGCCCTTTCATTTTCAGAATCAGTGCAGGTCCCAGAAGACAGACCCCCATTGATCATAAAATCATGGCGTATACTAGTATCAGCCATTATTTATAAGATGGGAATAACTCTTTAAAGGGCATCTGTCAGGAGATTTGTCCCTATGACACTGGCTGACCTGTTACATGGGCGCTTGGCAGCTGAAGGCATCTGTGTTGGTCCCATGTTCACATGTGCCCGCATTGCTGAGAAAAACGAAGTTTTAATATCTGCTGACAGAAGCCCTTTACAGCTTAATTCCCACATAGCATGGAGTTTTCTACGGCATATAGCGGGATGTTACTGTACTTGAAAAAGTTCAATACTGAGAAGTCTACACAGGTTGCACTTTGGTTTTTGGGGGTCAGTAGCATTGTTTTCAAAATGCAGCCCGCTCTCTGTTTTTCCATAGGCTTCTCTATATGACTTAAAAAACACACTGGCTAAAAGAATACACATTTTCTACAATATTAAAAAAAAAAAACTTCCTAAAAACATCTTGAAATACATGTTTTTTAAAGACAATAAAATAGTGCATATGAAAAGATATTAAAGAGTTCTGCAGTTCTATTTTTTGCTGATGATCTATACTCTGGATAGATCATCAGCACCTGATCGCCGGCGGGGCCGACACCCAGGACCCCCGCCGATCAGCTTCGGGGACGCCCCCTGGACCTTCGTTCTGTTTCCCTCAGGCCAGTGATGTCACGACTAGCTTCACTGGCCTGGGTGTGGCTAAGCCACGCTCACTTGAATGGGGTTTAGCCCCGCCCAGGCGAGTGATACTAGTCGGGACGTCACTGGCCTGAGGGAAACAGAGAGAAGGCTCAGGCATTCCTGGAGCTGATCGGCGAGGTTCCTGGGTGTCAGACCTGCGCTGACCAGATGCTGATGATCTATCCAGAGGATAGTTCATCAGTAAAAATGTAAAGGTATACATATCATAAAAAGTTACACAATTTTGTAAAATACTTTCTGCAGCAAATAAAATAATCAGTGTGCCCAATGCAATTTGAAGCCTGGCTGATCAGGTTGATCACTACCTTCCTTTACTCGTGGAACCCCAATAAACTGCACAAAGTGACACACTCGCCTCTGCTACATGTGTATAGAAGCGGCTAACCTAACTGGCATAATGGATAAGATGAAATGAGATTTTAAGTTCCTGTAGCTGGCAACTCTTCTTACCATCTGAAAACTCCTTGTGGAATGAAATTCACATTGCATCATGTCAAAGAAGATTGGGATGGTGGCTTTCCTTAGCTCTGTCTCAGGGATCAGCGTCATCTCCAGCATGGGCCCGACCATCTCAGGAATGAACTTGATTTTGTGTTGACCTTTGAAGACGAGGGACGGGAAAAAAAAAAAATGTGGATTTAAGGCAAGTGGTAGAATCAGAGGACGTAAAGGCTGCGGAGCAGAGCAGACGTTCCCTCCCTCCTTCGGATATGTCCTTATGTAGAGTAGATAACCTTCAGCATTGCGTTATTATATAAGTACAATTACCAGAAAACTGGTCAAGGGGGAATCGGAGCAGGACTTTCGGAAACCAGGTACGTGTACTTGCGTACACTTCAGAGTTGTCAGGATTACATAAGGCAGGGGGTAGGGAAGATCCACCTTTAGTCCGAGCCACATTATATATTCCACCCGATTCATGTTACGACCAGTGAGAAATATTACTATGAAATTTGTTCGGAAACTTTGAATGCAGGCATTAAGGGTCTAATTATCAAATCTCATATCTGCACACGGGTTTTTGGCATCTGTTCCCATATCTAATATTTTCAGACCGGCAGAAAACAGAATTATTATAGACATAGGTTTATTTCCATCTGTCCATTTAGAACACATGTATGCCCAGTCAATCTCAGTGAGTATGGGTGGGTCAGAAAAATAGCTGTAATTAAGAGTTTTAGATGTGATCTGCACACCCTTAATCAAGGAGGGTGCTCACGGAGGACAGAAATGTCTCCTGGTACTTAATTAAAGATTCGTGGCACTCCAAAATTGCGTTTATGCTTGTTTAATGAGATTCAATAATCACATATCATGAATCATATCTTCAATTACATCCAATATAAAGATAAGGTTATAGGGTCGTCTTGTATTGTCCCGTAGAAAAATAGCTGTAGGCCAGCTGACAAATAAAACATATGGCCACCTTTACAGGGGTTTCCCGGGATAACTATGGTATTTAACAGATCTGCTTATGTAGCTGCCAACTTCATGTACATCTTCCCCATGCTTTTTCTTTTTCGATTTGGACTCTAACCATTTTTCACCATCTAAACCCACCCCTCTGGTTTGTTTCCATCCTGTACGTAGCACTTCCTGTTCCTGTATCCAACCAAACCCATGATGCACTTCTCCTTCCTCTGTCACAGCTCCGGCCCCGCCCTAACAATGCCTAGCTAGTTTATAGCTCCTCCCACCCCGCTAGTGACAGACACTCATGTGACCACAGCCCAGAACGGGAGATAGGAGCAAAAAAGGTAAAAGTAATACATTACAAAATTACAGCGACCTTTATAAATGATTCATTATTTTACAGGATGTGAAAGCAAACAAAAAAATCCCTTTTAGGGGTTGTCGAGCCAGACGAAAAGACATCTGAGGCCTTTAAAACTGACTGTACTTGCCAATATGCTTTCAGTATCATAAGGCAGTTAAACGTCTGGACGGAAAATCCCTTGGGAATACATCTTGCATAGCTCTCAGCTAACCCTTCTCCATTATGGCTGATACACAAGCCGTCACAGAGCCAGCCCACTTTAAGAGAACCATTAGAGTCAAGTGCTAGTACAAAGAGGGGAGGAAGCTCCCGTTCTGTCTCCGAACCTTACTGGAAGTGCAGGGGACCACAGGGCAGATATGGCACTGAATGCACATTAGTAAGCACAATTACAATTTTAAAAGGCATTAAAACCACTTGTTGTATGGCCAGGCGACCCTTTAAAGGAGTTATCCAAACCTGGCAAACACACCCACAATGCTCGGTATATAGAGAATACTTACCAGGTCTCCGACACCTGTGTCCTTACGGATTTCTCCACGGCTGTCGCTGCATCTACCCAGCATGCAGATCACAACATCCATCTACTGGGGGGCGGGACTGCACCAAATAACGGGCTGTAATGAGTGATGGTCAGCGGCACGGCCTGCTATTGGCTGTCCCCCGTGACGGATGTCGTGATCTGCATGCTGGGGAGATGCAGCAACGGCCGTGGAGGTTAGGATAACTCTTCTCTATATGAGAGGCTCGGCATTGTGGCTGGGCTTTCCAGGTTTGGATAACCCCTTTAAGTTGGCCATATATCTTAGCCGTCAGCCGAATGGTTCTCCGGCCAACCGCTATTCCTCCAGACCCCCATACTGATGCACAAAGGGCTTGGCCAAGAGTCTATGTTTTGTTCTTAATAGGGAGAGGGGAATGAACCTATTTCTCTAATTCGAACTCTGAGAATTCTCTATTCTTTTCATCAGAAACCATGAGAGAAAACAAAAAGGCCAGTGTGAAAACAGCCTGAAATTTACCGGGAAGAGCAGAATAGGTACCAATTATTTTATATATATATATATATATATATATATATACAGTATATAACATATATAAAGTTAAGGTACTCAAAGTTTTAAGTGGCCTGGATAGAAGTTTAGGATGAATAAAAAATAAAATAAAAAGGAATTTCCCGTTTATGAATAGTGAAAAGAAATAATAAAACGCACTGTTCCCGTAACTGACGGAATGACCCTGGAAATGTTTAATGGTTTGCAGCGCACACTTGAAGGAGCTGTAAGACGCACTCCTTTTTCAGCCCTGTTATTTTCAAGCCGGTCTGTGACAGTTTTCATGTATTATGTCTGAAAAATGTCAGAGTCACCGCTTCAGAAAACAAATGCTCCTGACACGGAGTTATTCATCAAACACAACATCAATGTCATAAAGTTTTCTGGAGGTTTTATTGCTCTTTTATAAAGACACCACAGACAACAAAAACTTTTTTCCTAGCCCTGGAAATGCCCTACTCCCAGCAATTTTCTTTTAAAGTAAGCAAACCAATTTACAAGACAGGCTCCCTTTAAAATCAGGGCATATCTACATTGTCCTACTGAAGCTGAACTAAGGGCTGCAACAGTATTGATTTAGTGGCTCCTTATGTGCCAATCAGAAACCAACATGGAGTGAGCTCCACCCCCCAGGAGTCTTAAAGGGCATCTGTCAGCAGATTTGTCCCTATGACCCTGGCTGACCTATTACATGGGCACTTGGCAGCTGAAGGCATCTGTGTTGGCCCCATGTTCATGTTCCTGCATTGCTGAAAAAAATTACGCTTTCATATATGCAAATGAGCCTCTAGGAGCAACGGGGGCGTTGCCGTTACACCTAGAGGCTCCACTTTTTCTGCAACTGCTGCACCCTCTGAATTTTGATTGACAGGACCAGACAGTGAAAACATCATCATGTCTAGCCCTGTCAATCAAACTGCAAGGGTCGGGGCAGTTGCAGAGAGAGCAGAGCCTCTAGGTGTAATGGCAACACCCCTTTTGCTCCTAGAGGGTCATTTGCATATATTAAAACATGACTTTTCTCAGCAATGCGGACACATATGACCATGGGACCAACACAGGTGCCTTCAGCTGCCAAGTGCACATGTAACAGGTCAGCCAGTGTCATAGGTGCAAATCGGCTGACAGATGCCCTTTAAGAATCCTAGCTGCGAGGAAGTGTTTTCATGTGACTCTTTCTTGCGCTAGTGAATTGCTCTTTTGGCTGACAAACGGAAAGGGAATTAGATTGCCATGGATGAGAAAGTTAGGAGCAGTTTAGTAGGCACACTGTTAGATGCGGTATTGTGAAGGTGTCATTATGGTGGCAGGTTTTCTTTAAGGTTCAACCACACCCCTTGAAAATTGATTGGAAACAGAATGAAGTCTACAATCTTCCATAGAAATGATAATTTTATTTAGATAATTAGATGCAAAAAAAAAACAACAAAAAAACCTGGTTGATTTTGTGAAGGTTTGTGACATTGGTTTGGCAGAAAAGCAGTGTCTTCCACAATTAAGGGTTCTCAGAAGAGAAGGAGATGATGGGTAAGTGATTGCAAAGGAAATTATGGACAAGAACCCTTCTAGGAAAGTGCTTGACATTATACAACCAGGTGCTCATTATTCTATATGATTCAAGTTTGAACATCAGGCTACTTGTGTAAAAAGTTACAGAATAACTAGATAAGTCTCTGAAGGATCCTTATTAACCTCAGAAGTCCGCGAAGAACGTCTGCTGTTAAAGGCTATGGGCACATTTGATGTAGAAAATAATTAATTTTATAAATGTTAGTTACACTAAGCCTGCATGCACACAGCAGTGGTTTTTTGCAGCCTTCGTTCCTTTTTTTTTGCGGATCCGATGGTTTCCCATTCATTTCTATGGATCCGTTAAAAATGCAGATGCCTCTTCCGTTGCCTGTCCGCAAAAAAAATATGGCATGTCCAATTCTTGTCTGCAAAAAACGGTTTGTGGACCCATAGAAGTCAATGGGTCCTCAAAAAATGCGGATGACCAACAGAAGCCATCCGTTTGTCATCCGCATCCGTTTTTTTTGCGGATGGTTGCTTGGAAACCAGGGCACTTGTACAGGTACTTTAAGAAACTGGTTCAAGCCTTCCGATTTTTTTGCAGATTCGCAAAAAAAAAAAACCCGGAAGACACACGGAATCACAACCTACAAAATTTGCGGACACACGGAACGGATGTGGATGTGAAAAAAAAAAGGAAGACAGATGCGCGATTGGGGACAGCAAAAAACAACTGTCGTGTACCTGTACAAGTGCCCTGGTTTCCAAGCAACCACTTGCAAAAAAAAAACAGATGGGGATGACAAACAGATGGCTTCTGTTAGTCATCCGCATTTTTTTCGTAACCCATTGACTTCTATAGGTCCGCAAACCGTTTTTTGCAGACAAGAATAGGACATGCCATATTTTCTTTGCGGACCGCGGACAGGCAACGGAAGAGGCATCCGCATTTTTAACGGATCCATAGAAATCCATCGGACCTGCAAAAAAAAAAAAAAAAAAAAAGGAACGGAGGCCGCAAAAAACCACTGCCGTGTGCATGTAGCCTAATACAAGTTAGATCTGTGTGTCCAGGATGCTGCTGCCTTTCCCACACAAACTGCCTTGTGTGCGCTTTCCTCCCTATATAAAACTTCTGTGAGCTGTCATCCTTGGATCTTCTCCAATTTCTCCACATATATTTGCTGTGTACAACATCCTCCCTGCGGCTAACTCTAAGGCCTCATGCACGCGAACGTTGTTTATGTCCGCATTTTCGGAGGCTCAGATGCAGACCCATTCACTCCGTGTGCTGTCCGCATCCGTGCCTCGGCCCCGCAAAAAAAAAAAAAAAAAAAAAAAGGAACATCCTATTCTTGTACATATCACGGTATAGGACTGGTCTATTTACCACACTGCAACTGCAGGTATCCGTGTTTTGCGGATCCTCGATTTGTGGACTGCAAAACACAGTACACCGTGTGCATGAGGCCTAACACAGAGAAGGGAGGGTGAGAGCAAAGAGGGCTGTCAGATACAGTCAGATTTAGCAGGACAGACAGCTAGATGAAGGACTTACACACACTCTGTAGAAGCAAAATGGTAGGAGCGTTTTAATTAATGAAAGCTATTTAGAAAGTTGCATTTAGGACAACTTCCGTTTGCCAGTGAAATCCTTGGTGAAAATCCAAAACATAAATTGGCATGCTGTGCATTAATAATCCACACCGCGTGCCAATTTCTGCGTGTTTTTTCCCCTTGCTGGAAGGATGTGATTTGTTAAAGGGGTACCCCAAGTATAAGTCCACCCAGGATGGAAAAATCTGTAGCAAATCCACAGCAAAATGTGCACATGTATTTTACAATAAACTTCACCCTTCTAGGGTGAAATCTATGGTGAAAATCCACAAAAGAAATTGACACCCTGCAGGTCAATTTCTGGGCGGAAAATTTCAGCAGCCTGCAGAAATCTCATTCACAAGGCGTTGTAATCTGCTGTGGATTTATGGCATGCACATCTGCATGCAAAAACCCAGCTTCTTAAAATTCTTGCAATGCAATGTTCTCTTGATTTTTTTTTTTTAAAGAAAAATTTAATTCAGTCGAGTATGATATGGAGTAAGAACAAACTGAATTGAAAGTATCACCCTGATCTGCTGAAGATCATATTGGGAGGTATGTGCCAACCTGCTTGCTGACATACTATCAATTCATAAGGCATAGAGGCAGATTAAAAATAGGAGCGCATCCGTCTGCCATGGCTGAAAAGATTCCTATTTGGCACCGAAAATGTGTCATATTCTTAGAGATATTGGTTTTAGTTTTAAGCCATTAAATTTGAAGAGAATAAGTTACTTACCCAAATTATACCACATGTCCCTGATTTCAAAGCCGATCTGTCTTCTCATATCACCATACCTGAAGGATGAGGAAAGTGTAATTTATGTATTTTTGTCATTGTTTCCAATCTTGTGAATAAATATTAGCAATCGCGAGTGACAAAGGCAGCAGTGACTGAATGTGACAAGATATGACAATCTTTTCAGCGTGGTGATAGAAGGAGACTGCAATTTATTTCACTTGGAGACGAAGGGGGATACAAAGGAGCGCAGTATAGACAGAATTCTGGGGATAGAGAGAATTCTTTTAAACGCGACCAGATTTCCCAGCAAAAACATCTTTATCTCCAGTTCATAAGTGAATAAGATACTCCAAGAATATAACCTGGAAGAGGACCACTGGTGATAATGGAGCCTCCAAAGCGATTTCAAGAGACTAAGAACTGCCATACAAATCAATAAAAATTAAATATCTAGCTTGGTTTGTTTGCTGGAACAGAACTGATCACAAGAACGGGGTCCACCGTCACCCAAAATGGAGTAAGGAACAAGCCTGAGCACTGCTGCTCCATTCAATCTCCATGGGACTTTCAGAGAATTCTGAGGAACAAATTTACCTTTACTCCAGATTGACAACTCCAACTAAAACCCACTAAAATCTGCAGTTCCTTAAGGTTGGAAACACACACACAGCTCTTGGTGCAATTTATTTAATTTGTATTTTTCTATACATAACAGAGGGAAGACTTGGGATAAATAAAGGAAAGACATTTGGTTTTGGCTCAAAACGACACCAACAACTGCATGTGTGCTAACTCAAAGTCCTAACCGTCACTCTTAAATATTAAGGGGGACAAGCAGGGGAAGATTAAAACCAGCTTGTAAAACGCTGTGACATCATCAGAGTAAAATGTGTCTTGCTACTACCACCTCTCATAAGGGCTTCAGCCAGGTGCCATATTGAGAACTGGTCAATGGGGGGGCTCGCTCATTTGTCCATGACTTTGATCAGTGTTACTTACTTTACACTGTATGTTACCTTTTTGTGTATATCTTATATCATAGTTCAGTAAACCTTTTATACACCTAAGCTGTGTCAAGCCTATTTATTCCCGGATCTCAGAATTCACGGTGATATAAATGCCAGTCTTGATAAATGTCCCGCTAAGTTTTACTTCATTTGTCCATTTAAATCCCTACTTGTTGCATTGTTTAAATCTACAGAGCTTTAACCTTAAAACAAGCTATATAAACTGGACAAAAATCCCCATAAAAAGTAATACAGATAATGTTTTCTACAGCAGATGCAATGAACACGTCCCACGTAAGATACATCTTCAAATGTACCAGTCAGCTTTGTAGTGAGCAGTCACCAAAATCTCTAGACACAGGTACAGATGGAAAACGGATTAGCATTTCAATCAAGCTGCAGGCAAATACAAAGTGCCTCTCCATTCATCTTAAATAAAGAATATGCAGAAAAATCACAATACATCTCTGTTCTCAGAGAAATTAAGTTCACTCGGCTTCTGTACTTCTAATACTGAAGAGCATAAATGACGGCTTTAGTGAAAGATGACTCAAGGTTTTATACATTTATCTCATAGAAATTATTTGTTACTTACTTGTTTAGGATTTTTGCTCTTTTGGCGCTTGAGAAATTTTCCAATTGTAGCGATTCTTGAGTGGAGAAAGCAACGGCCAGGTGAAAATAGTTGTTCCACAGCTACAAACATATTGAAAGAATTAAAAGTGTTAACTGGTGAGACTTAACACTCTCTGCTGGATCATTTTTTTTGGACCCACTTAAATTCTCAAGAATCATTAGATCTTTTGTGGATTGGCCTTTTACACCTTATATAAGTGTTATTGATCTATTAAGGGCCCTTTACACAGGCTGAGAATCTTGGTTTATCTAGAGTTGTAAACGTACCGTGATTATCCGATGAATGAGTGAAACACTCGAAACAATCGTGCTGTGTAAACACAATCTGCTGTCGGCAAACAAGTCAGTATGGGGAAGAGCGATCGCATTGGCGATCGCTCCTCCCCATACTCTGTAGGAGATTGCTGCATGAAAATGCAGCGGTCTCCTCCACCAGCAAGCAGCAGATTGCTGGGAAGGACCGCCTTCCTTCCTGATAATCTACTGCTTTGTTGTCCTGTGTAAAGGGACCTTTAGTAATTTAGAGGTAAGGGTTATTAGATGACTGGCACAAAGTGAAAGTAGGATACTCACAGCTAGTCAGAAGTTAACTCTTCATGACAAAGCTGTTGAATGTTTTTAATAAGGACCAATTCAAAAAATAATTTTAGGCCCAAAATGAGCAAAATCTTATCTTAAAAAAAAATTGCCCCGAAGGTGTACATAGCCTTTAAAATTGTACTATTCATTATATATTGCACTCCCACCACTAGAAGGAGCTGTAAAAGAGTAGATCCACCCAGTTGTACTAGTGCTAAGTATAAAAAATCCCCCTGACGCCACAATCCAAGGCTATATTCATGTCAGATTAAAGTCCTTGGTGCATTTCTGCGGCAGAAATTCAATGCTGACCCTCGGATTTCAGCCCCAGATCTGCAGCCTGAACTGCAGATACAAAAAAAAAAATATTAGCCAATTTTCGGCTTTCCACGTGGAATCTGCCCAAAACGAGCAGCATGTGGCTTGTTTCTGTGGTAGACTTGTCTGCGGAAGATTTTTTTCTGCACCAACCAAAAATACACGCAGAATTTTTTTGTTGTATGCAAACAGCGTATCATATACCCCATTTACATGCAGGTTGTCAGCTGATTTCATGTGTATTTCAGAACATGGGCAGATTTAGAACCACTGGGCAGTTCTTTGGGTTCTCCCCACTTAAAAAAAGGCAATGTAGGACCATGAACAGGTTAAACTGCAATATCAGTACAGGAACACAAACAATTCAAGATGCAGCATGCTCCACTGGATGGATGTATATCTGACAACGTTGAACATAGTCGTTAACTAGGGACCAACAATGTAAAAATCTTGAGGACTCTGCTTCCTCTGGTTCACAGATACTCTGAGGTTCACCAAAAAACGCTGTCATGAGCCAACCTCTCCTCTATGATAAATATATGACACGTGGCAAATCCTGTATTACCTAGCAAAGGGATCTTGACATTTAGATTGGGCGAATCCCAATGGCCGCCATGATCTGAGCGGATCGCTTTTGCTTTAATTTATGTTTCCATGCTAGGGCAGAAGACGTCTGGAGTAACGCAGATTTGATTGACTAGCTGTAGTGAACATTTAGTTCCAGTGGACATTTTAATAACAACTCGCTGGCGTTTGAAGGGTTACTACACCGTGCGCACAGCCGGCAGACAGAATACGGAATCTTTAGGCTTCATTGGATTATTTTCTTTCAGGTCAGCACAAAATAAGAGAACGCTGTTTACTGTATGAAACAGCTCCCCGAAGTGCAATGTGTTCTTCTCTGTACCAAGCGAGCGAGGAGCAGGCGCTGTACGTCTGAAATCTTCCATCTGCCGCACACCCCCTTGTTTTAGGCAAGCTGTGCTCTCAGCAACCCTGCGCTACGCAACCTCCGCAAAGGTCTCGTTTGATAAGGCAATAAGGCAGCGGAGAGGCTCCACTATGGCACACCGGACGTCTGGAAGGATCTGCACGAACTATAGAGATCTGAGTGTGGAGCAGGATAACTGCCTGGAGTGAAGAGAACGATGTACAGGAGGAAAAAGCCTTCCTAGATCCATACACCGTGTCCATCAGAAAATAATGTGGATTACTGACAGGAGCTCAATAATGAGAGGTAACCAAAATAAAAATAAAATATCTTACACCACATATGCATCCACTCTTACCTAAAGCATAAATTTGGATAAGGACTAATATTTCACGAAAGAAATTCAATTCCTTGCAAAACCTTTAACCCTTTCTACCCTGCATGCTTTTTTTTTTTTACTCCCTGCCTTCCCGGAGCGATAAAAAATTTCAAATGGGGTGGAACTGGAAAAAAAACTATAAATCTGCCACAGTTTATGGGTTTGGTTTTTACAGGGTTACCTATGCAATAAAACTGACCTGTTACCTTCATTCTCCGGGTCAGTACAATTACAGCGAAACCACATTTTGTAAATTATAATTTTTTGTGTGTTTTAATTACAACTTTGGAAAAAAACTCAATTTCTTTGTATCGCAATATTCTAACCCCCACAAGTTTTTACAGACCTGTGTGAGGGTGTGATTTTGCGGAATGATCTGTACTTTCCATTGATACCATTTTGGGATGTGTATGACTTTTGATCACTTTTTATTAAACTTTTTTAAGGAGGCGATGACATTTTTTAACAAATGGCGATGAAAAAAATGGCACATCTGCATTTTTGATTTTTTTTTCTTTTCATCACGCTGTTCAGGAAATTATTTTTATATTTACAGGTGTACAGGCGTTTTGGGAACTTGAACAAGCGTTCATCAGAGCTTTTCTGTCATAGACTCCAGTGGATTAGAATTAAAGTCTATGAATTTCGCTGAATAATGGGACCGAGGCTGCTGCAGGGAATGAAGAATTTCCTAGATCATCGCTAGGTTTTTTAGCTCTCAGATGCTATGGTCACATTTAACATGACATCTGAGGGGTTAAATGTCTGCGATCGGTGTCATCACCGATCGCGGGCGTTAGCTCTGGGTGTCTGCTGTTTAAAACATGTTACTGCGCTGATTGGGAAGGGCTTAAACTGCAGTTCACAACACAACCACCGAGTGGCTGCCCATAGACACATAGAGGATAAACATCTCGTGACACAATATTGCAGAATCATGTAGTTTCTTTAAAAAGCTGTTCATCTCGTGCCACACATCTCCGGATATATTGAACCAAGAGGGAAGGTAAGAAAGAAACATCTGTACTGTCCAAAGAAGAACATTACTGCTCTAGAGCAGGATTACCCATTAAGTGCCATCTCATAGCAAGCAGGGAGGCATACAGTAAAGGTGACGTTTCAGCCATAGAACAGTAAGCCTACCACCAGATCTGCAAATGAAATCCTTCAATACTGACGCTATACAAGCTCCCGATTCTTATGCCAGATCAGCGGATAAAAACATATAAAAAATATACTTAAAAATATATCACGTTTTAATCACATATTTGTTCTGAACACCAATTACAACAAATAAAATCAAAGTTTTCAGGTGACTTCCCAAGGTCTGTAGGCGGGGAACAGCTTGGACGGCTTGTAGTGGGAACAGGAGGCTTCATCTACCAAACCGGAGAATACAGAAGGAACAGCAGGCCCCAAAGTAAAAAACTAAACATGCAGGACAGGAGCAACCATGGAGTCCTCCTCTCTTAGAACCGTCTGAGATGCAGGTAGCCCTGTTTCCTTACCTTTCCTCTTGACTTGAGATATCCAGAGATAAATTGTGTGTGGGACTTTGGAAACACAAAATGTTTAGTCTACTCTATAAAGCCCAACAAAGCAAAGCAAAAGTTTTTCATTTTTCAAAGCTGGTCATCTCGTGCCTCTCATCTTGGGATCTCTTGAGCCAAGAGGAAAGATATGAAAGGGCACATCTGTAGAAATCCTCAGTCGCTGCTAACTGAACTGCAGAAATGATCCAAGGATAAAAATAATCCCTTACCTGAAGCTCAAAGTTTGCTTGATCCAAAAACTTTTTGTTCAGCATGTCCGCATACTGATTAATAGCCCGCAAGAATACCCTGCAAAATGGAAGAAAAGGACGTGGGTTACTGACAATTGGCCTACACCAGAAATCTAGGACATACGTTGGATCTGCAGTTCTTCATTATCAGCCATGGCAGCAGAGCCGCTCGTGCATTGTAATGATATCAGCACTGTATATAGCAGCTCGTCTCTGACCACGGTAATAGTGGCTGAAGAATATAATCAATAGAGATAATTATTTCAGTCCAAGGACTGAAATAATGGAAGCGATAACTGCTATCTTGAAGGTGGGAGCCAATTAGCCTGCTTAATTACCAAAAGATGGTAGATATAAGACTGCAAGTGATTATAGCATCTATTATGTGCACTCTTAGTGTAAACGTGGGTTTGTACAAAGCCTCTCAAGACCACAACTTTACAGTGATGTTAATATCTAAAGCCTGGAAACTCAACCCTTTGGCACCTTAGGGGATAACCAAGATATCATTTTAGGCAAGTTAAAGGGGTTGTTCAGAATTTAAATATTGATGACCTCTCTGATTGGTAAGGGTCAAACTCCCAGCACCGTGGCCGATCAACGGTGGTGATCAGGGTAGCCCCATTCTTGGCCGGTGATGTCACTTCCATTGGTCACATGGCCTTTGTGATGCTTAGTGACATTCAAGTGAAGGGCATTGAGCTGCAATATCAAGCACAGCCACTATACAATGTACGGCGCTGCGCCAGTACACACACACGCGGTTTGGCCAAATTTTCTCTTTATGCACACTAGAATTGAGCGAAGTCGCTTTGTTCAAAATTTCGGAATAATACTGTACAGAGGTTCATCTCCGTACAGTAATAGAATGTATGGGCTCCGATGAGCCGAAGTTCACAAAGTTGCGCGTGACTTCGTTGAATAACTTTGGTAGTTGATTTTTAAAGAGGAAAAACACTTTAAAGCTCGGCTTCGTGGTACCAGTCGGAAACCTGACCGAAACAGATGCAGAAATGTGAACAAAACAGAAACAGATACATGATCACTTCAAAGAACACTTTTCCCCGGCTCCAATGTCCAGTAAAGAACCTTCACACCACTCCAGCCCACGATTGGCGTTGATGATCTGTGGCCTGTGTGAAGCTCCTCAATTATGGAACTGTTTAATAAAGCTATTGACGCTCAATTTTTGGCGCTTCCGAGATACTTTTTAGGATTGATCTTTACATCACTTTTTTGGTGTAAAAGTCAGCCATCTGCTTCATTTTATGTACCGCAATGGGTGTGGCTAAAACTCCTGAACCACAAAGTTAAGGGGGTGTCCACATATTTTTATCATATAGTGTATATTGGAAAACTGTACAATTCTGCTACATATAAAGCAACTGTTGAATCTAGAGTGCTCTTTGAAGAATCAGAGAAATTATCATTTTTTGACCATTCTTTTGGCCAGAAATACAGCTAAATGTGAAATTGTACTTACTATTCTGATTGCCAAGTATTGATCTGTATTTTAACAAGCTTCATTATTTCAGTAAAGTCTAATTAACGCCATTAATCAAGAGGCTGCACTGGTATCTGTGTATACTGGTCTGTCACATTGTGTTGAGGACAATAATGGCTAGCTGTAATACTGTCCTCTGCTGTATTAACAAGCTCTTCTGTGACTAGAGAGCGCAGGATCACACTGACGGAATCGCTCCCACGCTGCCCGCAGGTGACTTCTCCGGATACCTTTACTAATCCCAGGAGCACTGACGGACACAACAGACTAACAGTCACTGACGGATGCTTAAGTGCTTGGAAAGAAACACATTGAAACCCTTCAATGCTGGTCAGGCTTGAGGGCATCTCTGTACAGTGACAGACTCCCAAGGACAGTCAATAGACTGTACCAGAAAATGTATATCCAGACAAGCTCCATTCTTCTTAGCATCCCTAGTCTTATATACAGAGTATAACACAACTGTATTATGGTCATGTCCAGCGATCGGTCACATTGGGAGGTGTAGTCCTCTAAATACAGAGTATAATAGAATTGTATTATGGTCATGTTCAGGGGTCGGTCACATTGGGAGGTGTAGTCCTCTAAATACAGAGTATAATAGAATTGTATTATGGTCATGTTCAGGGGTCGGTCATGTTGGGAGGTGTAGTCCTCTATGTGTACAGTATAATAGAATTGTTTTATGGTCATGTCCAGGGGTCGGACATGTTGGGAGGTGTAGTCCTCTATGTGTACAGTATAACAGAATTGTATTATGGTAATGTCCAGGGGTCGGTCATGTTGGGAGGTGTAATGCTGTATGTCTAGAGTATGACAGAATTGTAACATGGTCATGTCCAGGGGTCGGAAATGTTGGGAGGTGTAGTCCTCTATGCATAGCGTATAATAGAATTGTATTATGGTCATGTTCAGGGGTCGGTCATGTTGGGAGGTGTAATGCTGTATGTCTAGAGTATGACAGAATTGTAACATGGTCAGGTCCAGTGGTCGGTCATGTTGGGAGGTGTAGTCCTCTAGTTGTACAGTATAATAGAATTGTTTTATGGTCATGTCAGGAGGTGCAGTGCGCTATGTCTACAGTAAAAACTGTGGTTGATCATGTTGGGAGGTGTAGTCCTCTATGTATAGAGTATAGTAGAATTGTATTATGGTCCAGTCATGTTGGGAGTTGTAGTGCTCTATGTATAGAGCATAAACGAGTTGTGTTATGGTCATGTCCAGTGGTTGGTCACGTTGAGAGGTGTAGTCCTCTATATAGAATTGTATAATGGTTATGTCCATGGTCGGTCATGTTGGTGGAGTGGAGTTTAGTGATGGAAACCCCATCCATTTCTGAAATTGCACAGGTCTAGTTATGCAAATATAGATTTGGGCTGGCCATATAGATCAGATGTATGTGGGTTGGCCATCTAATATGTATGGGGGTTACCTGGCTCTCTCCCAAAGGGAAGAGAAATATTAACTGTTGGATCTCCACATACCCAATCCTTTTGTTCTTGGGAGATAATACTCTGCCAGAGATGTCTGGGTAGCAGCTTTTTCCGCTCTCCATATTAATAACACATGCATGCTCAGCCAAGCACAGCATTCATGTGTATGGGGGGAGGGGGATCAGGAGAGGTAACCCTCAGCCAAACAAGTGTCCGTCCGACAGCTAATGAGTATGGTCCGCCTTAGATGCACAATAGGCAAAACAAGCATTTGTAGGGTTGGTTTAGTTAGCATCTAGTCATGTACATACCAGATGTAAAGCAAAATCCACTAATTTTTTCTTTTTTTTTTTGCTGCATCAGGGAAAAATAATTGGCGCAACAGTAACTTCCATCACTTTAAAGCCTTACTCGACATGAATTCCATTTACATCAGGCTTTCTTCCCCCTTAGATGTTGCATTTAGCATATGAATCCAAATAAGCCTTTCAAGGTAATATACTTAAGAATTACATCTTCGCGAGGCGCAGTAGGGGTTTATCGGTCTATTAGTCAGCTATAGCAGTAACGGGTATGGGAACTTTGTAGCTGAGTCAGATCTTTCTAGATAGTTTATTCAAGTTAAAAAGCACGGTGGATGTGGTGGAGACGGAAGCCGAGTAGTGAATAAGCCACGTAATATGTCCGCAGCTATGTACGACTTGTGACTGCATAAAGAACAGATGATCTGCAACTCGGGAGGTCCAGATTTTGCACTGATTAATTTCCTACTAAATACTGTGGAGATCCCCTGCTTCCCTTCACACAGTTTAATTTTTTCAGAGATCCATACTGAACACATTAGTTTTTTTTAATATTTTTTCCTTCTGATTGCATGGATTTATTTTTTATTTTTATATACACTGAACAAATATATAAACACAACACTTTCGGTTTTGCTCCCATTTTGTATGAGCTGAACTCAAAGATCTGAAAAATTTTCTACATACACAAAAGACCCATTACTCAATATTGTTCACAAATCTGTCTAAATCTGTGTTAGTGAGCACTTCTCCATTTCCGAGATAATCCATCCCACCTCACAGGCATATCAAGGTGCTGATTAGACAGCATGAATACTGCACAGGTGTGCCTTAGACTGTCCACAATAAAAGGACACTCTGAAATGTGCAGTTTGTTCACACAGCACGATGCCACAGATGTCGCAACGTTTAAGGGAGGCTACAGGAATGTCTACCAGAGCTGTTGACCGTGCAGTGAATGTTCATTTCTCTACCATAAGTCGTCTCCAAAGGCATTTCCCCAGCCCAGGACCTCCACATCCAGCATCCTGTCTGCCATCTGCCCAGAACAGTGAAAACCGGGACTCATCCGTGAACAGAACGCCTCTCCAACGTGCCAGATGCCATCGAATGTGAGCATTTGCCCACTCAAGTCGGTTACAACGACGAACTGCAGCCAGGCCGCTGCCTCCTAGAGAAGCCCCGATGTAGTTAGGTGCTGAGCCATGGGAGTCACTGGTGCAGAACACCAAAGGATCAGGCTATACTCAGTCAGGAAACAGGCCAAGGTCAGGGCAGGCAGCTCAGGATTAGCACAATGAACAGGCATGGGTCAGGTCAGGTGACAGAGAATCAGAATCCAGGAGACAGGCAAACAAAAGGATCTAGCTTTTACAGGGTTAAGCAGACCAGAGGACCTGGTAAGATCTGTAGAGCTAATGCTCAGGAAACTACTGAAGTTATATACAGGAACAGCTGAATAGCAATTAAACACAGCCATGCAGCAGCTCACAGAGCAGGAGAAGATTATCTCTTGCTGTGTGGCAGACTAAGGTTTAAAGAATACAAGTCGTAATACACACAGGGCACTGACAACCTAGATTGCTGCCACAGGGCTGGAACTACGACAGAAACTGAGTAAGTGGAGCAGCATTCGTGCCCGCCCAGGAGAGCAAGACAGCAGCGTACACAGACCACCAGCGAAACAGGGAGCGGGAGATGGCGAGCTGTGATCATCACCAATTGTGTTTGGTGGATCCTGTGTTACCTGTATATATACTGTAGGTATTTGGGCCCTATTAGACTGTTTGATTTAGGGCCAGTTATAGGGAATGAGTGTTCATAGAAACATTCGTTACGATAATTGGCCTATATAAATCGAGCAGCCAATTAACGTGCTCGTTTGTCAACTGTATTAACTTTCTCTACATGATAAATTCCATTTGCTGAAGTGAGGCAACCCCTTTAACGAGCTGTGCAGTTCCCACTTTGATTTACCTTCTTTGGGTATGCCAATATCCAAAATGTCCGATTCTTATTTCCTCTAACATTTAATTAAATCTAATTTGCATGTCCAGCTATATGTTTGTGTCTGTGTCTGATGAAAGCACACTTGGTGCTGAAACGCGTCACTATGCCTATAACATGTGACCAATAAATTAGCAACAATATTCCTAAGAAGCGAGTGCCGGTCTTTTCTTCTAAAGTGTATCCGTGGGACGCCCGCCTGCAGACACGTGTACCGCACGCTATCAAGGCAGTGCCGACCAGTTACCTAACTTGGAATCAGCTATATGTTTAGTGACAAAACACTGGCTGGCTGTAGATGCTAGGAATTTCAATAGAATAAGCTGGAAGACAACTACCGAACACCCCGAAGGGCCTCAGTGTCACCTCTTCAGTGACTAAATAAGCAGGGGGCGGCTACCCCACTTGAACCAGGGGCGCAGACCGTCTTATTAAACACTGACAGTTACTGACATATGTAGATGAGTTCTGTGAAGTGCACCTTTGATTGGCCTCATATTTTGACAATTCCTACATCTGTGGGGCGGACTATCATACAGATCACAAACATCATGACAGGAAATGTTAAGTACGGGTTTAAGTTACGGAGCTATTAATACTCAGCAATCTTCCCACACTTGCTACTTGAAGCAAATCATTTCTCAAACACATAATCATAATCAGTGGGAGTCCTGATGCTCAGATGTACTGAGCACAACCCAGGGAATCGGGTGATTGAGGTAAGTGCCATATAAAATGCCTTTTATTGTTGATGTGTCCCCTGACAGGTTCATTCTCTTGTCAGTTACAGGAAACCAACAACGAGGATGAGAATTGAGGAGCCTGAATAATAACGGGATGGATGCAGCGGCATCATATTGTACGGAGGCCATCTTCTCGTCGCCCCCCAAAACTGTCTCTTTACACAGATGGGCAGCAGCGGACAGGAAACCTAAAGTGGTCCTGGAAAAAAAATAAAAATAAAGTGGTCCCATGTTTTAAGCGGGCCAACACAAATAGGCAGGTATAACAGAAGTAGGAGGTGCAGAAATACCATAGTGCAGCACAAGATACTGCCCCTGCAGAACCAAATACAAAAGTGCAGCACAAAATTCTGCCTCAGCAGAATTAACGATCACGGTGCAGCACAATAATGCTGCCCTCACTGCAGTATTCAACTGCATCATCATCCTGAGGATGGCGATACAGTTGAATTCAGGAGGGCACCTGCGGCCACTGGCAAAGTACATAAGTACCTTATCCTTCTAGCATTAAATAATGCTGAGAGCAGTGTTGAGCGAAGCGAGCTTCAGATACTTCATCCAAAGTCCCTTCATTCGAAACTTCGGAATTATATTGTACAGAGATTAGTCTATCCAGTATTAGAAAGTATGGGCCCCGATGAGCTGAAGTTAGTTATTCAAGAAGCCGCTCATGACTTCGTTGAATAACTTCGGTAGTTGATCTTTCGAAAACCACTTTAAAACTTGAAACCGAACTCGGCTTCAGTTCCTATTAGTACCTCGGAACCGAAGCCGAGTTCAGTTTCAAGTTTTAAAGTACCGAACTTTACTTTTCGTGGATAACCAACTAATCGGAGCCCATACATTCTAATACTGTACAGAGACAAATCTCCGTACAGTATTATTCTGAAGTTTTGAACAAAGTGACTTTGGATGAAGCATCTGATGCCCGCTTCTCTCAACACTAGCCGAGTGCATTAGATTGTTATGTACCTGGCTGGCAGCTGTGAGGAGGGCTTGGACGGCCCCCTGGCAAATTTCTCTGTAGGGTCAATGGCCAGTCCGCCCCTGCAGATAGCCACAACTTACTTCCTCCTTTTATATTTTAGTCCTAAAAGTGCATTCCTTGCACTGTGTATTCCAAAGCATCCCTTATGCCGATGGGGAGGGACCTGAAACAAGTTAGTGTGACACAGAGGCAGTCTGCTTTACAGCAAATAGAATATATAGTGGCCACTTAGATACACATTACATGTGACGAAAGGATAAAGAGAGAACAGAATTCTGAACACATAAGATGGGATTCTGTCTGGTTCTTGTCATAGCTTTGATATCATCAAGAATGGATTTATTCTAAAGGACAGACATTTATCAGGAGGACAGAGAAGTGAACCATGACCCATTATATTGCACTGAGCATACGGGGCTTGTTTGTTACCAAAGGCCAAACAAAATAAATATTTTTTTTTTTACATCATTTATTTAAATCCAAATGGAGTGTAAATCCCAACAGACCTCAGGTCAAGCCAATATCTAGATGGCAGGCAGCTTGCTGTAGTAGTTATCCCCCCTGTTCGGTCCAATATGGGAAACCACCAAAGCTAAGCTCCAACTTATTAGCACAGACCCTACATTTTGGAAAGGCACCATAAGTGTTACTAACCTCCCCGTAACCCTGCTCTGGTTCCCGTTGCTCACTACTTCTTGGTCCTGACTCAACACACAGGAAAAGGCAGTAAATAATCAATCACTGTATAAGGTGGTCACCAAAAAGGCAGTTATCGTAAGAGCAGGCATCTCATGCCATTTCCTGCTAGAAAGTGAGGAAGATGATGGTATGCTGCATTAAGGCTCTGTTCACATGAAACGGAAACCACAAGACTGTGTGTGATCCACTGCTTGACAGATACCAGCTATGGGTTCTTATTCCTTTCTCAATAGCATGTGTCCCCAACACAGTCTGACACTGCCAGTATTTACTGGACTGTGTCATGGTAGGTAGGGAGGAAGGTAAAGGTAACACAAAGGTCCACGAGGAATAATAGTGGAAAACATTTGTTATTTTATAATGGAATCAGGGGTGTAACTTCCATGGAGGCAGACCATGTATGAGCCCCAGGAAAGCCCGGCACTGAACTCCTGTTCCAGACATCAAAACATCATATTTTCATGCATAGTCAATTGCAGTCAATGGTAACTATATGAATTCCTATGCACTAAGCTCCCCCTGGTGGTGGCATCAGGCAGACAGTTTTATAATAGGGAAGCAGGTGACATAGAGCTGCATGAGAAGATTTATTAATGTACCTAGTTATGGCAGCGGTCTGGTGTAAATACACTAAGAAATATGGAGTTTCGAATGAGCACCATGTTTCTTAAGTACCTGTTCTACTTTATCGGACACAGTAGTTGGATAAAGCAGGGTGGGGCAACCTTTTTATTATATATTTTTTTCTAATTTAATTTTTTTCCAATCAAAAAGAAATTAGTCAGAAATCATGAGCATCATGCTCTGCATTCCGCACTGCATGGGAGTGTTTCACACATGAGTACTAGAACGCAGGTTGGGGCAGGGATCCAATGAGATCTGGACACACCCCTGAGGGGAATACAATATAACAATGTTTCCTAAAATAGACATGGTGGGAGGGTTCAGCTGAAATGGCTACCACATTACCAGCTTTTCAGCATACAATATGCAAAACTCAGCACTGCCATTTTCCAGCTTTTGCTACATTTTGTGATTTTAGCAGAATAATTTATATATATTAACAGTAATACAGGTGTCCGATAACTAATGAAAAACAATCACTGTACGGCACAGACGGCCGCTATCTGCATTTCCCCGAGATGACTGGATTTTGCTGGAGTCGAGCGCGCACCACGCAGAGTTCCTGTCAGGGCGTTAATCTGATAGGTGGTGTGCGAGAGTCACCGGCGCTTATTATGGCACTGTGATTAGAAAGTCTGAAGAAAATCTTGTTTTTCTCAGATTACAAAATCAGACAAAATTGCAGTGCAATTTCAGACCGCAAGAGATAATAAAATCTTCAGTCATGCGGTTCAGAAAACACTGCGTGCAACGAAGCCTCGGCTAATTTCAGGAGGTTTAAGAATGCCATGATTGATAACGAATTTTAAATGAGGTTACAAAAGGCATTACTATAATGTCACACCAATTAAGTGAGATGGAAAGATAATGAAGGCTTTTATTTCAGCCGATCAATCCCATCGAGATTACATGCAATGCCTTTCCATCGCTTTTATAAGCGAATGTTTGATATCAAAATAAGGGACGTTCATCCGAGTAGAAACAAACGGTGCGCGTTATAGGTTGGAGAAATGTGGTCGGTAAAGGTCAAAAACTGTTATGAACAGAAAAAAATAAAAAAATAAAATAAATAAAACAAAATTTGGGGGGAGTAGAACACTGGTGATCAGCCCACAGTACAGGTCATCAGTATCAGATTGGTGGGGGTCCGACTACCGGCATCTCTGACAATCAGCTGCTTGAAAGGGCCACAGTGCTTGGACCAGGCACAGCGCGGCACATTCTGCAGTGGCTGTGTTTGACAGGGCAAAGCAGTGAAAACATTATCACGTCTGGTCCTGTCAGTCAAAGTAGAGAGGGCGCAGCAGTTACAGAGACAGCATGGCCTCTAGGTGTAATGGCAACGCCCCTATTGCTCCTAGAGGCTCATTTGCATATATTAGGCTACTTTCACATCAGCAAAAACACTTCAGGTCCCCTATTTCTAGCAAGGAAGGCAATCGCCTTAAGGTGGATGGCAGACACGATACCGACGGTTAGCCAGTGGAAGGCACTAGTCAACCATGCAATTTCCATGGAGAGGGTAGGTCTACATGCACAGAAAGTGCCCGCAGAAGTTGCATAAAGTGTGGGGAGAGTGGTGCTCTTCTTCCCAGACCTTACACCCATTACACATGCACTCTGTCCAGGCAGGGCCCAGCCCGTAGAATTTTACCGCTTTGCGGATCCCCTGAGCTTAAATGCTCTGTGTCCAAGATGTTTCCGGAACAACTGGCTTTAAGGAAGGCCCCACTGTGAACATCGATCTCACAAATACTATGTATTTTGTACCCAATTTGTACTTATGATGCAATGTATTGTATGATGAAGCCTAGAGCTCCCCTGCGCGGGTTGTCTCAGCTTTGCAGTGTTATGATTCATGCCTCATGTTAAACTTCAATAAAACGAGTTAAAAAAAAAAAACACTTCAGGTCAGGATAATACAACCGGCTGCATCCGTTATTCACGGATACAGTTGTATTATCTCTAAAATAGCCATGACGGATCCAGCACTAAAACCATTGTAAATCAATGGGTGTCGGATCTGCACCATTGACTTAAATGCGTTTCACGCCAGATCTGTCTTGCTCCGCATTCCGTGACGCACTGAAAAATGCTGC
Source organism: Bufotes viridis (assembly GCA_033119425.1). Classification (NCBI taxonomy): domain Eukaryota; kingdom Metazoa; phylum Chordata; class Amphibia; order Anura; family Bufonidae; genus Bufotes; species Bufotes viridis. The sequence goes on along the minus strand of CM065594.1, from coordinate 29,095,400 downwards.
TTGCAGCGGTTATGTGTCCGGTATGGGAATGCAATCAAACGGAACGGAATGCATTCTGTTCCATTCAGTTTAGTTTTGTCCCCATTGACAATGAATGGAAAAAAAAACCTGAGCGTTTTCCTCCGGTATTGAGATCCTATGATTGATCTGAATACCGGAAAGGAAAAGCGCAGATGTGAAAGTAGCCTTAAAACGTCATTTTTCTCAGTAACGCAGGCACATATGAACATGGGACCAACACAGGTGCCTTCAGCTGCCAAGCGCACATGTAACAGGTCGGCCAGTGACATAGGTACAAAACTGCTGACAGATGCCCTTTAAGAACAGACGACTGTGCTGCATTCACGGCTGCTTAATTAGGGACTTTGCAGTCAGTTGCTGAGGAGTGACTGAGATAATTTTTAATGGCATGTAGCAAATTAGACAGCACCTACAAATGCCCACATTCTGCCCGATACTAGATGATGCACGCTGGTAAATTTCTTATATCTGAATAATTGCCAATACAGAGGCAGCTACTTTGCGAGATGGATGAATATGAACAGGCATGCGTTGACCCCCCCTTATGCCTCCTGCTACTGAGAGGTCATTCGCTCAAGGGGAAATAAATTAATACACTGAATACTGGGTCAAGCTTAAAATTAGCTGACTCCTTGGTATAGAAGTGACAAGTCTATTCTGCACCGCCTGTGACCAATGAGACATAATGCCAGGCAATCGGGCCCCAAGGGATCGGCTGAATTAGTGATTTCTATGCCTCCGCCCCCCAACACGTTCCTTGTTTTTATTTTGGTGTATTACAACACACAGTATGGAGCAAACAGATGTGATTCACACAATGTGCACCATTTACACGTCCCCGCTCATATTTTATTTACATATTCTGCCCTTTTCTCGCTCAGGAGATGTGCCGAAAATAGACAGCAATGCTACCATAACCTCCAGACATTTAGGAGTTTTATGTCACAAGCACATTCATCAACCCTCTACATTAAACATCTTGCAATTTTTCTAGTCGACCTACTGGCTTCAAGTGGCTCTGTGCTGCATATAGCCCTCATGTCCCAGCGTACAGTCAGCTAGGCCACCAAGTGTATGGGGATCTGGAGGAAGGGGGGAACCTCCTGAGAACGTCAAAATGTACCCCATGCTGAAAAATGGTAGAGTGGAAACGTAACCATCCCTTATTTTAGTGCTCCTGGTTTCTGTGCTGCATTCAGCCTTTCTGTTCTCTGTTAGAGGAGCAAGAGAACGGAAAGGATGAAATCGGCACATAACTGAGCCGGACGGAGCCCATGTGCCTCATAGACTATAATGGGGTCCGTTAGGTTTCCGCTCGGAGGAAGATTTTTGAAGCAGAAACAAAAGTCCTGCATGCACAACTTTGTCTCTTTTCCTCTGAGCAGATTAAAGTCTATGGGGCTTGCAGGCTCCGTTCGGCTCAGTTATAGAAACATAGAATGTGTCGGCAGATAAGAGCCATTTGGCCCATCTAGTCTGCCCAAAATACTGAATACTATGAATAGCCCCTGGCCCTATCTTATATAAAGGATGGCCTTATGCCTATCCCATGCGTGCAGTTATGTGCTGAATCCATCGATGCGCCGGTCTTAAGATCCCCTGTGCTGCCGGAGAATGCGCTTCATTTATGACTAGGTGCAGGTCTCTCCTGCAGTCCGTGCACCTATACAGGAATCTACAACAGCTCAGAGCTGTCTCGGCTGTTGACCACAACCCTTTTCCACCCCTCCTTTTGGAAAAGGGGGGAAGAACAAAAACGGCACTTGCTTTTTCTTCCTCTAAAAAGTAGCATTTAAAAAGTTACAAACTCACAGCTAGCAACTTCTTTTCAATCTACTTTTCTGGCGCAAAGCAAATGATGAATCTTGCCGTGTTATGTTCTCCCTGTGTGTGGGTTTCCTCCGGGTTCTCCGCTTTCCTACCACACTCTAAACACCTACTGATTGAGAACTCAGCTTGTGAGCTCCACTGGGGACAGCGAGTGATGATCATGTCTGTGTGAAATATGTCCACGATATATAAGAGAAATAAATAAATAAATAAAAACGCTGCATATATTAATATTAGATCATCCAAAAAAATACACAAAATATAACACCATAATGTCCTCCAGGGAAAGCCAAAGTGTAACGAGCATTTGGGTGACACTACACTGCACCTTATGCAGGTTATTAGTTCGTATGTCCCAGTTATTTCTTAGATTCGGACAGCCAGATCCTTCTAACCATTTGGGATTAATAAGGTTTTACTGAAATGCGCAAAACATTTATTTTGTATGTTTCACCTGTACAAACTACAACCACATTGAAAACCACAGCAAAAATGAATACATCTTCTTTCCAGTGCGGTTTTGACATGTGAATATACCTTAATGGATCTGAGGGCATTTACTCACCAGTGCGGACTAGGTATTAAACCATAGGTGTCTATTAGTACTTAATGCGGGTGAGCGTGCACTCCGTTTTGGATGATATTTACTAATAAATGATTTTATAGAGATTTTTCACCCGGGTAAAATAGTGTAGAGGTTGTGATGGTAATTGTGGAGTTCTTTACATAGAAGGCTTCGTTTACATCTCCATCAAGCAAAGCTGGTGGTCAGTATTTAAAAAAAAAAAAATTAAGTTTTTTTTTTATCTGGCTGAAACCCACCATTTATGCCAGAAAGCGTCTGGGACAGCCTGCCGAATCTGCTTGACGGAGATGTGAATGCAATCCCTGATGCAATTATTCTTACCTGTATCTCTCGAAATATGGGTGAGAAGACGGATTCCCTGGTATCCTGTGATTGTAACCGGACAGATCATCGTGAACGAACATTCCTGTAAACGCTCGTTCCCGACAATTTGCCCGTGTAAAGGTGAAGCTGATCCATGCAATAATAACCCCTTGTTCTTATACTGTGGAGGTGATCGCTGCATGTAAATACAGAGCTTCACTGCCTGTTGGTATCTGTCATATCATGGATCTGGCACTGGGATGTAGCTTCTGTTAGAGCCAGGTGCCACAATGCAGATTTGTACAAAGGCTTAAAGGAGTATTCCCATCTCAGACAATGGGGGCATACCGCTAGGAACGAAGCGGGGAGCGCTGTGGCTGGAGGACCCTGGATTTCCTGGGGTCTGTCCACCACCAAGCGCTGCTCCCATAGAAGTGAATGCTCGGCCCATGCTCCCATGCATTTCTTTGGGGCAGACGGAAATAGCCGAGCGGCCCCATAGAAATGAATGGAGGGCGGCTGCGCATGCACCCCCCGTTCTTTTCCCCGATCCGTTCTCATTGTACGGTCCTGTAGGCTGATAGCTCTAGGCATGCTGGGAGTTGTAGTTTTGCAACAGCTGGAGGGCCGCAGGTTGGGCATCCCTGGGCTAGTCTAATCACTGAATCCGAATGCCATAGAGCTAAGCGTAAAAGGCACAATGGCGGCAAACTGGTACTTATGTCGCTCCAAACAATGCAAGTCTCATGTAAAAAATACCTTTTTTGTTCCTTGCAGAAATTGTCAATTCTTTGTGCGGTTCATTTGAGGAGATCTCACTCTTTTGCATACCAAAAACTGCAAATAACATAGGAGATTTTTGGCGCAGCAATCCGCACAAATTTCTGCAAGACAGCAGGTAATCTGAGGGTTAATCTGACCTGATGAGCTCAATTTCCGACATGATACAGAATACTCCAGCTCCTGAATTCCAGCACACCCATTTGGGACTTTTGGAAAGAGGAGTAGCGATCTTTGAGGGAGCGGTAGCAGCAATGATGACGGTCACCCAGCTCTCCAGGACTGGCTGACTAGAATAGGATACAAATGAACTAGTCGTATACACAGATGTACAAACGAATGTGGAAAATAAAGCCTCCTCCAACTGCTGACGCCTCAGCAATCAATACAGATGTGGGTTAGAGGGCACAACCAATCCAGCAAATGTAGAAATGCAAGTTGGGAGCCAAACATGCAAGTTTTCAGAATATTAAAAGCTAATTGGTCTCATCAGAAAATTAGTTTGTAAAGGAAAAGAAAGTGGGGGTGGGTTGGGGGCCATTTCCAGTCTGTAGAGGAGGCTGCTAATTGATCCATAGTACGGAGGCCTGCACCTGAAATACGCTCTGCCTATTAGATGATGGTCTCTAAAGTACAAACTATGTTAATTAAAGCCCAAAGGATTTCATTAGAAATATTCATTTTTTTTTCCACTTTAGAAAAGACCCATTTTCAGATAAAGACCTCATAATATTCTGTTAATTTAATTTACTTCAAAGAGTCTGGGTGTTATTAACCTAGATACACTATCTGATGCTAGCACTATATACACGCACACTAAACAGCTATGCATACATATTCAGATGCGAGAATTTATATTCTAACATTTATAAAGGCACATGCACATTCAGTATATTTAAAGGGGTTGTGCCATCTCAAGCATTCGTGGCATATGCCACCAACGTCTGATAGGTCTAGGTCCAACCTGTCTCTAGAACAGAGCCCGCAAAGTGAAGAAGATCGGACTTTGAATATGCGGCTGCACTCCATTCATTTCTATGGGACTGCCAAAAATAGGCGAGCGCACTTACCATTCAATTCTATAAGACTTCCGAAAAAAGCCACTTGGCTATTCTCGGCACGCCCATAGAAATAAATGGAAGGGGCACGCACGTGCGCGGTCTGCTCTCCTTCACTTTGTGGGCTCCGTTCTAGACACAGAGGTTAGACCCGAACCTATAGAAATTGGTGGCATAATCTCCATTCATACTAGTTTTCTGGCACAAAAGAAGCCAGAAATCTACAGCTGCCGTAGACTTATCTTTAAGAGCACGCGCTACTTCAGATTCTGCCTAATTTTTTGACAAGGTCTGAGAGGCCGCCAGGGCAGGGATATCAAGACTGGCGCAGGATAAATCTGCAATACAGGATACAGTGTGCATAGCATTGAGACACAATCTCATAGAGGTACAGAGAGTCGATAACTGATCAGTGCAGGATACATGGTATGACTACAGATCATCTGGTCTGATGAGTTGCAGCAAAAATTTGCAGCTTCTCACAATTCTCCATGAATTCTCCAAATGTTAATCCATCAGTGACAGGAGTGGTGAAAATACGCAGAAAAATATACAGGTCAAATGCACCCACGAATCAAGCACTGTGCCCACATCGGCAGACTCCTAGACATGGTCTGAAACAAGTTGACATTCTTATATATATTATTCACGTGGTTACGCAAGCGATCATTACAATACAATGCTGCTCTGCATAATGCAAGGCGCATCCTCGGTACACAGACCATGCAAATGTATGAACTGCAGGCGAAGAAAAGAACATGGGACCTGGAAAAAAGACAATATCCATCAAATATGCATGTAGAGGGAGAGCAGTACAGTGAGATCCACTTTCAACAAGCAATGGATGTTTGTCCTCGTCAACCGGGGGCGGGGGGATAAACCGGCAAGAAGAAGCACAGAGTCCCCAAAGGACGTAAACAGGTTAACATACAGGAGGCAATTGATGAATTTAATGGGACTGGAAAAGAAATTGATTTTTTTTTTCCAATTTTTTAGAAAACAAGATTTTGTTGGCTCTGCATTAAGTGTCCAAAGAATAAATATATCAGTATTTCCTTAGCGAGAACGCTGTAGAAAAACATAAGATGGAAAAAATTAGCAACAAACTTTTAGGGAGCTCATTGTACATTTAAGGTAAACCCATTTACTGAGAGATTCCAAAGCCTATGCTATGAAGAAGCGCTGATCTCATCAATGGCTGCCCTTGAGTGATGAATCCCTTTGGGGTCAGGGGTTGTCCCAACTTCATCTTTTTGTTTTTTACCCCCAAAGCTTCTTGTGCTAAAATAACCAAGGATACATTTCCCCCCATCATTCTGGACTCAATGTTGGAAGATGAACCTTCAGCCCAGTCTGAGGTCCAGAGCACTCTGGATCCGGTTTTCATTAAGAATATCTCTGTAAATTGCTCCATACAGTTTTCCCTCAACCCTGACCGGTCTCCTTATCCCAGCGACTGAAATACACCCCCGCAGCATGATGCTGCCGCCACCATGCTTCACTGTAGGGATGGTATTGGGAAGGTGATGAGCAGTGCCTGGTTTCCTGCAAACATGACTGTTAGAATCGAGGCCAAAAAGTTCAATATTTGTTTAATCAGAACAGAGAATCTTCTCTCTCACAGTCCTTTAGGTGCTTTTTTTTGTAAACTTTCATGTGCCTTTAGGTGAAAAGAGGCTTCTTTCTGGTCACTCTGCCATAAAGACCAAATTGGAGAAATGCTGCAGTGATGGTTGACCTTCAGGAACTTTCTCACATCTGCAAACAGGATCTTTGGTCTCAGCCAGAGTGACCATTGGATTCTTGGTCACCTCTCTTACCAAAACCCTTCTCCCAATTACTTAATTTGGTGTGGTGCTCTAGAAAGAGTCTTAGTTGATCCAAACTTCTTCCATTTAAGAATTATGGAGACCACTCTGCTCTTGGGAACTTTCAGTGCAGCAGAAATATTGTGTCCCCTTCTTCGGATCAGTGCCTCCACACAATCCTGTCTCTAAGCTCTACAGGCAGTTCTTTCATGGTTGAGTTTTTGGTCTCATATGCAGACCTTATGTAGACAGATCTGTGACTTTCCAAATCATGTTCAATCAACTGAATTCAAATCAAATCGCGAGGGAGACCCCCAGAGCTAAAAGATGTATGATAGCAATAGGTCCGAATACTTACGTACATGCAAAATTTGAGTTTTTCCTTTTTAATAAGTTTGCAAACATTTTAAAATTCTGTTTTTACTCTCTCATTATGGGGAATAGAGTGCAGAATGGAGGGGCTTGATTTTTGAATTTTTTTTACCACAAGGGTGACAAGGCAACAACGTAAAAAAAATGAGAAAAAAATGAAAGGGTCTGAAGACTTTACAAATGCACTGTATTTTAAAAAAGCCCACTAAGTTTGTGTTCACCCACCTCCTAGCCATCCTCCTTTTCCTAACTGGCACCGCTGCAGCTCAGGAACCCTTTCACTTGTCGGATGGCAGAATATGGCACCATGTAATTGCCACTGTGCTTCTGAGCAGTACATTTCCTTCCTAGGTGACTCACCTTGCAGAAGCTCAACTGTGAGGCTGTTACAGACACTGTTGAAGGCAAAATTGCGTGCGCTTGCAACCCAAAAATACGACAGTTTTGAACTCTTTGTGACACGGTATGTCAAGTTGCAACTTGGCTGACTATAATTAGATGGAACGTCTCAGTGCGACACTGCCATCTAGATGTCAAGCAAGACATGGTGCCATGTAGTACCAGCCTTACAATAAAAAGTAAAAATAAAATCTCACTGGTGGTTCCACTGGTCAGTCCATTGTGCACGCTTGGCCGAAGCTGTCACACAGGGCAACAAACAAGCGATGTGGAATAGAAATGCTTGGGCCTTCTAGGGGCACAGAAAGGGGTAGAGACGCGCTATGCCGACACAGTGGTGAAGATCTGGGCGTGCTCTGTCTGTAATGAAAACGACTTCTGCCAGGGACAGCAAAGAAGAGGATGAAGTACTTTCAGGGCTGAAACCTTTTCGGGAAGACATTTTTGAAAATTGTATTTGCAAATACTAATGATTTTTTGTCAAAAGGGAGGAAAGGGGGGCATGAATGTTATTTGGGGAATTACCCTTTAAGACGATCACCCACCAGTCTTAATGTCCTTCTTACACTGGGGTGACTGAAGAGACTTTAAAAGGGGGGTTCACTCTAAAGACTGAAGCCCCTTCCACATCACAAGGTCATCCTTCTACATTGCTCTGGCCGCAGTCAATATTTCATAGTGGGTGGAGTGACACACAGGACGTCTAAGAGGTAATGTCATTTTAGAGAAGCACTGTATGATTCTGCAAAATACAGTAGGTGACCATAATATGGAAATGACTTGGTTATTATATAACCACTGATATCAGGGAGCTCCTAGTAATGTAATGTTATTTATTTTGTTCGAGCAAATTCTGCAGCACTAGTATCAAAGACGCATATCAGTGCTGTTCCTCATCGGGGCTGAGAATCTAATATCTCTACCTTAGAACATGTAATACCACATTTCACCAGCTGTGTCACTGTAGGGGAGGCGTGCAGACTAAGCTGGGTTGTAAAGTTTCTCCTTGCAGAGACCGCCAAGTTGGAGTCGAGAGTCTTCTAGGCCAGGCAATGACCCCTGGGAAAAAGGGAATGTAAATCCGCTCTCATACATGATCGCTGCTCCACTTAAACGGGGTAGAACGGGACAACCTCTTTAAGGGGCCAGGTACTGACTTAGAAGGTAGCCATCCGACAGGTGACACTAAAGAGTCAACTTTAGTCCGCCTGGATAAGAGCTTATTTACAGGCAGAGCTATAATATGAGAAGCGGATGTCTTGATGAGACAACCCTAGTACAGATGAAGCACTTTTAGGGACAGATAAAGTCCCTAAAATCTAAATTCGCAGTAATATCCCCTTTAAACTGCCTTAACGAAAAATGTTACCTCCAAGCTCTGTGATTAGAACTGTTGGGAGGAGGAAACTTTGAGATCGGCCTCATCAATCACTTGTGTCGTAAAGCCTGGAAATATGCTTTTCTTCAAAAACTATTGTTGTTAATGATGTATGACAACAAACATGGCATCAATATTCATTAACATGTCGGTGCGAGGCTCGAGCTGCCAGAGTATGACTGGAGCAATTTGTTTAGTTGTAAAGTTACCTGAACTCTGAAAATTTTATGTGTGTGAAACTTATTGAAGGGCAATTATATGTATTTTATCACGCGAGATCCTGGAAGAGGTCGACATGTACAGAGTCAGGCTGTCTGTAATATAGTATACATACATTCTGGTGCCTATCACATTCAACAAGCTCAAACTTGGGGACCAGAACATACCAGTAAAGCGGAAAATACCGATACTTCAGTGTGCGCTCTCTATATTCGCTATGTGAACAGACATGGAATAATGCAGCTCTCTCCCCCTCTACCAGTAGGAAGTCCCAGCACAATGCCATGGTTCAATCAAATGCTGAACTACAACCAATCTTTGTATGCAGCCAAACTCATGTGTCTCTTTTCTCTCTCTCTGATAAGGAAACTTTCTTAGGATTCTTGCACATCTGTGGTAAGGAATCCAGCAGTGGAACAGCCTGCCAGAGTTCCCTGTATTCAGCATGGCCACATGGATCTGTGCACCGCCGAACCCCGTTGACTATAATGGGATCTGGTAGGGATATAAACACTAGTTCCCATGAGAAATCCAACAGGTCCAATCCTTTTCCTGAATTCTGCCATCTCTTGAGTTGGCAAGACTCACACACTGGGTGGTCGGCCAGTCCTATAAAAAATTGACCGGTTCAGCTGAGATACACCGCTGTGATAAGACAGGACATTTTTTGTGTGTGTGATAAGAGTAATCATATGCATCAAAGGAAATTGCATTGTACAAAGGGTTTTTCTGCATAAGGGTTCAGGCACAGCTTCCTATGACCTTTGGGTTGTATGGAGCAGTAATACGGCAGCCATAGTAGTATGTACATCTTCAGTGTCCTATGGAGGAACGAGCTCTGCAGAGGCTCTCTCCCTTGAAGACCTGGCTCACCTGTGCATTACATGGATGGACTTTTGAATTCAATGGGCACCATGTACCGTATTTTTCGCCCTATAAGACGCACCGGCCTATAAGACGCACCTGGGTTTTTGAGGAGAAAAATAAGAAAAAAAATATTTTTAACCAAAAGGTGTGCTTTTGAAGTAATGGTGGTCTGTGCATGACAGTATTATGGGGGGGATCTGTGGATGGCACTGTTATGTGGGGGAGATGTGGATGGCACTGTGATGGGGGATCTGTGGATAGCACTGTGATGGGGGATCTGTGGATAGCACTGTGATGGGGGATCTGTGGATAGCACTGTGATGGGGGATCTGTGGATAGCACTGTGATGGGGGCATTTATGAATGACACTGTGATGGATTGATCTGTGGATGACACATATATAGCATCTTATGCTATATGTGTCATCCACAGATCACCCCAATTACAGTGTCATCCACAGGTGCCCCCATTACATTGCCATCCACAGGTGCCCCCTTTCTAAAACATCTGGCCCATGGCTGCTAGGGCGGAGCCTGGCATGACGGGCGGCTCGCCGCTAACAGCGTGACTGCTTGTATAACATTTAAAATCTTTAATTATGTCCCCTTATTTCCTAAAAGCCCAGGACAGTAGCGCTCTGCTAACCTGCTATAACGATCCTCTAGCAGGCAGAGCGGCGGCGCAGGCTGGTGTGTAACGTCCTCACTGACGCCATCTGCCTGCTCCTTCACTTTATGAATGAAGCAGGAGGAGCAGGCAGATGACGTCAGTGAGGACGTTACACACCAGCCTCAGCCGCACCGCCTGCCTGCTAGAGGATCGTATAGCAGGTTAGCAGAGCGCTACTGTCCTGGGCTTTTAGGAAATAAGGGACATAATTAAAGATTTTAAATGTTATACAAGCAGTCACGCTGTGAGTGATGCGGCCGCCCGCCGCGTGCTGCCAGGCTCCGCCTCCTCCTTCCATGCTGATACATCGCAGGCTGTGCGATGTATCGGCTTCAGCTATAGGAAAATGGTAGTATTCGCCATATAAGACGCACTGCCATTTTCCCCCCACTTTTGGGGGAAAAAAAGTGCGTCTTATATGGCGAAAAATACGGTAATTCACACCAGCAGATAGCCTGCCAGAGTCACTGGATCCGGCCCAGCCGGACATTGCAGTTTACAGCTGGATTCTATTGACTATAACAGAACCTTTATGTGATCCGGCTGCTTTCCGGCATAAGTGCCATTCTTTGGCCAGCTGAAAGCCGTCATTCCGCCTGAAAGTGGCCGGATCCCATTGTAGCCAATGGGGTCTGGCGTTGAATGGCTGTATCTGGCTAGGCCTCATCCAGTGAACTCCGGCAAACTGTTCTCAGCCTGAACAGCCTGCTGAATCCATTTAACCAAGGTGTGAATGTACCCTATGGGTTTGTTTTCCCTGCAGAGACAGAATGGTGATTTTTTTGGTGACGTCTCCTGGCATCATTTATGGATGCTGAAATCTGCTCATTAGGACCCTTGCTGTGAAATCAATACATCAGAAAACATTAAAGGGGCTGCCTGATCCACAGGATGGGACCCCCACCGATCACAAGAACAGGGGCCTTGCACCCACTGCAGCCTCTAGAAATGAATATTACAGCCGGTCAGGCATGCATGTGGCCGCTCCATTCATTTCTATGGGAGTTTCAGAGATAGCAGAGTGCAGCGCTCAGGTATCTCCGGAATTCCCATAGAAATGGATGGAGCGGCACACATGCCTGATCGGCCGATCTGTTCATTTCCGGGGATACAGGGCCTCCACTGTTGTGATAGGTGGGGGTACCAGTGGTAGGACCCCAACTGATCTAATAGTTAACGCCTATCCTGTGGATAGGGGATAACAATGTAACCGGAATACCCCTTTAAACAATCTTTTTGAAGGATGAAGGAAAAGAATGACCAACTTGGTGATGTAATTCACATTGTAAGTCACAACGGACCGGATGTGAAAGGTTACCTAAGTGCAGCACCGTGGAATATGTGGGTGTTATATGAGCAACAGGAAATTAATGTGCCATAGTAAAATATGCAGCGTCCTTCAGCAATGTATATGTCACCATGGAGCAGAAGACATCAAGGTTAGGTATCTTGCACTACACTAGCTAAATCCTAACTTATATTACATTCTAGAGAGCGGTGCAATTAAGGTCTTGGCAACGCTGTACAATTTTAATTGGGAAGCGGAATAAATAAAACATCAAACAAAAAGGGGGGGGGGGTGATGGTATATCCTTATGTGCACAGTCTGCAGGAAAAAAACAGATCTGATCTTATATTTTTTTTTTCCTAAAATTAACATAAAAATAAAAATATGATATCCAGTCTGCAAAAACTGCTTATCAATACATTAGTCTTCAGATGCTTTCCTAATCTGGGCCGATGCGTTACTGAGCCAGAATAGTACCATACTTGAAAGTGCTTGGTGCATAAAAAAACAATCCTATTAAAGGATAGCGTTTATTGGTGCAGAAAAGCTGCCATAAATCTCACTGTCAACCCGAGTATACAGAGCCACACTCAAGTGCAGTGCACTTCACACATGTGCAGACATATCCACGCTAGGGAAAGTGAGCCGGGTTATTCCGACTACAGATGACTGACATACAGATGTGGCAATCCTCATCTTTATTCTTAACCACCTTACCCTGGGTTCAGACCTGAGCGTTCTTGAAACGCGCGTTTTATGTGCGTTTTTGTCGCGCGTATTTCAGCGCGTTTTTGCAAATAGGAAACGCGCGTTCGTACGCGCGTTCTTGTGATTGACTACTGTGGTGTCAATCACAAAACGCGCGACAAATGCCCCAAAAAAAGCTCAAGTACTTGTTTATGCGTCGGGCGTTTTACAGCGCGTTCAAACGCGCTGTAAAACGCTCAAGTGAGAACCAGGGCCATAGGAAAGCATTGGTTTTCATGTGTTGAGCGTTTTACAGCGCGTTTGAACGCGCTGTAAAACGCTCAGGTGTGAACTTACAGTAACTGTTTTGCCCTAGTCCAGCTCGGGCAGTGGGAAAAGTAGCTAACTGGTGGGGGGAGGGCTGCTTTAGATGCTGCTATCTCTGAATGGTAGCAGCTAGACTCATGCAACTGGTCTTGTTTGAAAGCTAACATTCCATACAAGACCAAAGCAGAGGAGAAATCACTGTTAGAAATCGGGTTGGGAATAATCACAGGTAAAACCTGATTTTACTTTCACTTTCAGCTGCATTCACAGCATCCCGAGTTTCCATCAGTGATATCTTCCCATGGACTGAACATATTGCTGTCATTCTGGTATTGTCTAAAAACTTGGAATGTCAGCTTTCAAAACAAGACAAGTTGCATGTTTCGACCACTCAGGAGATAGCAGCATCTAAAGTAGCCCTCCCCCTCTACTTTTCCCACTGCCGGAGCTGGACTCGGGCAAAACAGTTAGGTGGTTAATCTGTTAAAGGGGACCCATCACCTGTCCTCAAGAGTCTGTTTCGGTAAGTAAATGCATTCGGCTTGTTAGAAGTTTATAGATAATGGTACAGATGGGTGTTGCCAGTTGGGGGGGGGGGGGGTGGGAGTACTGGTGGGGTGTGTGTCCCTGCACACTCTGCACGTCCTCGACTAGTAACACCCACCTTTATCCATAAATTTCTAGCAGGAATAAGGCTTCGTTCAGACTTGCGCGTATTTGATACGCGTGTAAAACGCGCGTTTCTGTTGCGCGTATTACAGCGTGTTTTTGCAAATAGGAAACGTGCGTTCGTGTGATTGACTACTGTGGCGTCAATCACAATATGCGCGACAAAACGCCCCAAAGAAGCTCAAGAACTTTTTTGAGCGTAGGGCGTTTTTCAGCGCGTTCAAACGCGCTGTAAAACGCTCAAGTGAGAACCAGGGCCATGGGGAAGCATTGTTTTTCATGTGTTGAGCGTTTTACAGCGCGTTCGAACGCGCTGTAAAACGCGCAAGTGTGAACTGAGGGTCAGAGAAGAACGGTGTAACAGAGTCATAAGAAATGATTCTCCAGAATTGTTATTGCATGTGGGATGCTAGATGCTACTAAAACAGACAAGTCAAGAGTGGTGACTAGGAAGAGCGAACTTTGGGTTTTAAGTTCGGTGTACAAGGTTCTGATTCGGGTTATCTAAGAATTTGTTTTATGGATTCTGCTATCACAGACCATATAATTATGGTCCGTGGTAGCGGAATCCATAACGAGAATTCTTAGATAAACCAGAACTTTGTATGCCGAACTTGAAACCCAAAGTTCGCTCAACACTAGTGGTGACAAGTCCTCTAAGTAAACAATGGCAAGAAACTTTTAATGACTTTTTTTCCCCCCATTTTCTGGGTGGCAGATTACACTGCACAGATTGTTCTTACACTGCACAATCTGCTTTACATAAATTATGATTTTTCTCTCAGCATAAACAATGAAATCTCCCAATGAACGTGGGTTTGTTTGTTCAAGTGGGGCACCTCCACAAGGGCTGATTATCGGGAACGAGTATTAGTACAAATGCCCGTTCCCAATAATAGTCATGTGTAAAGGAACTATAAGGCAGTGAAGGAGGACAGTAAGGAACCACATACCTGCTGTGCATTGCTAGCTCAGTGCACAGAGCTCTGCCACGCAGGGCATTCGAGCATAAGACTCTCTTGCAAGGCTCCACACATTGGCTCTGAACATAGGGCTCCACTGCACAGGTTTCTGTGCACTGGCTCTGCCGCACAGGGCTCAGAGTACACGACTCCACACAAGGGTCCACAGGCTCCATACATAGGACTCTGACGCACAGAGCGACGCACACAGGACTCTGACGTACACGGCTCCTCACATAGGACTCTGACATACAGGGCTCCACTGCACAGGGTTCTGCGTACTGGCTTTGCCACACAGACCTCCGAGTACAAGACTCTGGCGCACAGAGCTCCACACATAGGACACTGCCACACAGGCGTTGAGCACAGGACTCTACTGCAAGGCTCCACGCACAGACTCTGAACACAGAGCTTCACTTGTCAGGGTTCTGCTGCACAGGCTCTGTGCACAGGGTCCGTCATGTGCATAAGCCTGCAATGATTTTTTACTGCATACAGACATCCACGTGTGGTCTGAGTACTCAGAAAAAGTAAAGTTCTCCTCTCGAAAATTTTTTTTTACAGAATATTGTCCTTGATTGTTCTCAGGATGTACCTGCTGTATAGTTAGAGCCATCTGTTTGTGTGCAAGTACAGAGCCTATCAGGGAGGCTACGCTACTAAACTCATTAGGGGTTACACTGTGCTGGAACAGGAAAGCAAGCAGCTGTACTTCCCTGTGACAGGTGGGTGGAAATTATTCTCATGCTGGAAACAAAATCTAAAGAGGAGTAACAACCACATAATGGAAAGATGCTGGAGCCTCCAAAATAATTTACACTCCGCTCACTTCACTTGCCCTACTTACTGTACCGTGGAAAGTTATGCAACTTTCTAATATATTTTATTAAATCTTTATAGTTTTTACAATCTCTGCTATAACAGCGGGGGCTTGTGATAAGAGACAAGCTCTCCATGCACATGGGCAAGCAGCGCATTATCAGGACAGGGTTTAAGCCTCAATGTAATCAAGAATGTTTATGTTCACTGACAGCAAGCAACGATCTTTAAACGGTAAGGGAACATACCATTACAAATATATTCCAGATGATTTACAGACATGGAAAGCCATATTTGACATGGATGCGATGGTAGATTTGCTCTCCATGATGGATATAGGCTCTCGCAGCACAATATAACGGCAGCCTATACTCACTTGTTTTGCATCATGTTCATTATAACCCAGTCGGAGGGATAGACGTTCTTGCCAATCAAGTTTTTAAACATGATGAAAGTTTCCATAAGAAAGTCCTAGAAGAAAAAAAAGAAAAATAATAAAAATGAATATCAAGCAAAATAAAGGATGCGCCAGAAAGCTTTGGAGGACCGGGTCTATCCATACATTACATGGGCATCCATTTATTCCTATGTATGTCCATCATATAATGCTACCTTCCCCTGCAGAGCTCACACCAGTAATACAGCTCATTGCTGGGGGTCAGAGAAACCGTTCATCAAGCAACGGACTTCAAAACCATCCTCATCAATACAGACAAATCAAAAAGACTATGCATCCTGTCAATGTGCGCCCCTATAGTCTGCATTTACTGGACGGAGTCTGCCTCTGTAGGAAATGGTAACGGCAGCACAAGTAGAGTCCATGGAGGAAGAAATGCCAAGTGCTGCTCATCGACATACGTATAATCATCATATAAATCAATGGAAACTTTTCATAGATGTATATTATAACACTTTCGGAGCCTCCATCGTAGATTAGGTCAAATCTGATTGGTAATATAATGCTGCATGCAGCGCTATTTTTTCGGTGAAACAGACTAACCCCATTATAGGTTCATGGGGTCCAGCGGGAGCAGTGTTCTATGTTGTCTGACACATCTCGCAGAACGTTCTTTATGAAGCTGTGAATGTAGCCTAATGCTGTTTGAAGGGGTTTTCCAAGATATTTTACCAGAGAGGTCATCAGTAGGGTTGAGCGAACTTGTATTTTAAGTTCGGGTTATCTTAGAATTTCGTTATGGATTCTGCTACCACGGACCATAACTGAATTTGGAATCCATAACGGGATTCTTCAATAACCCGAACTTTGGACGCCGAACTTAAAATACAAGTTCGCTCAACCCTAGTCATCAGTATTTGATCGGTGGGAGTCCGACACCCAAGACCCCTGCCGATAAGCTGTTTGAGAAGGCAAAGGCACCTGCAGCAGAGCCACAGCCTTCTCGCATGGCATCGGCGCACCTCAGACCCATTGAAGTGAATGGGGCTGAGCTGCGATACCAAGCACAGCCACTATACAATGTATGGCGCTGTGCTTTGTGAGTTGAGATAAGGTTGCGGCACTACTGTGAGTGCTGGTGTCTTCTCAAACAGCTGATCAGTGGGTATCCCGGATGTCGGACCCCCACAAATCAGATACTGATGACCTATCCAGAGGATAGATCATCAGAAACAAAGTCTTGAAAAACCCCTTTAATGTTTAAATGGTCCCTAAATGTATGCAATAAGGACTACAACACTATAGGAATACCAAGCCAAGATAAATCGTCACTTATCCTGTATACCCTGACGGTAATATTCTCCTAAATAAAGTAACTTTACACTGCAAAAAAGAAACTCACCACAACATCCGTCCTCATCTTTCCAAGGGTCTTTATAAGGTGACCATAGTGGTAATCTTCCATTTGCCTTAAAATAGCCGTCATGGAGGCAACAAAATTTCCCTAATTGGAGAAAAATAGAATAAAAAGGTTATACAAACTACTCAGAATTTTATACTGATAAGTAAACTAGACAATAACATTTTGAATCCAAAGAACCTATAAAGCAATGTTCTCAAACGTGTGTAACTGCATCTCACAAAAAGCTCTGATACCCGCTGGACTACAAAAAGGCCACTGACCCGTGGCCCCTGTGATAACACTGATTGGGGCTTTAAGGCTAATGCACACGACCATATATTTTTGCGGTCCGCAAAAAATACGGCTGACGTCCGTGTGCATTCCATATTTTGCGGAACGGAACATCTGGCCCCTAAGAGCACAGTCCTATCCTTGTCTGTATTTTTTTGCGGAACGGACATACGGAAACTGCATGCACAAAGATTAACTTCTGTTTTTTTGTGGACCCATTGAAATGATTGGTTCCGTATTCTGTCTGCAATAAACACCGGAAGCGCACACGGAAAGAAAATACGTTTGTGTGCATGAGCCCTTAGAAAAAGCACCCCTCTTGTCCTTGCCCATGCTTTATACGGCAGAATTCAAATTAGTGTGCTTGAGCAGCAAAACTAGACATCACTCATCAAGAGGGGGCGCCGTTTGAGGGGATTAAAATTTATAACCATCAGATTGCAGGGAATAAAGTCAAATTATAAAAGGAATCTTCACTTTATATTTAAAGGGATTTTCCGGAAGTACAGAGTACTGATGACCTAATCCCAGGATAACTCATTAGTAGCTGATTGGTTGGGGTCTCCAGCCAATCAGCTGTTTGAAGAGGTTGCGGCTCTCCGATGACAGATGCTGCAGAGTAGCACACAGCCCTCTTGGTTATGAATGCGATGTCCCCGGTCTAGGAAGAGGCCACAACATTCACTAGCAAGCCATGGCCTCTTCAAACAGCTGATTGGAAGGGGCGCCGTGATTGGGACCACCACCGTTCTGATGACCTATCCCGAGGATTCTCTGAAAAATCTGATTACTGTCAGCTAGGGAAAGCCTTGTTGAACTTTGCCCTCAGTTCAGCACAGCATTGAAGGCGAAAATGAACTGATATATAGTCTGGTTGCTAGGAAACGGTTACCGGACAATTGGTTGTGTATACACAGCAACCAGCATTTCAAGCTGCTTTGCTAATCAGATTTTTTTAGAAAATGGCCAAAAAAAGAAGAAAAAAAATCAATACATTCTTGGATGTAGCCATCTAAAAAAACATGGCGAGGCAGAAAAGAAGGTACTTTAACGTTTCCTGAGCCTTTACTGCCGAGTGTATTTCAAGTGGACACCAAGATATTGGTTTACTTATTAAAAGCATTATGAACAGTGACATGGGCAATTTATAGCAAATCCGTGTTTTATGGGGGAGATAAGGAAGAACATTCATCTTCATCATGAGGCAAACAAAAGCTGCGTTTTGCACGTTTAGGTGGCTGCATTAAAGCCGAGCCTAATAAACACATTTACTGTATTTTTTTTCCCAGTCACTCCTGGTAAAATGCATTAGCCGCTGTTTCAAGTCATGTCTGATTGCTATAATCATCAATCAAAATATGTTACAAAGGTTAAGACAAAACTGCAAAGTACATCTGAATCCGGCGCAGACATCATTCAGTATGCATGTAATTTGGGTCCCCTAGAAGCTAACAGGCTTTTCAC
The DNA here is from genome assembly GCA_033119425.1 of Bufotes viridis. NCBI lineage: Eukaryota > Metazoa > Chordata > Amphibia > Anura > Bufonidae > Bufotes > Bufotes viridis. The sequence goes on along the minus strand of CM065594.1, from coordinate 29,076,804 downwards.
AGAATTTGAAGGGACGTTACGCTCAAGTCCTCTCCCCCGGCCGATGCACGCTAGATTGGAATCAAAGCTATTATTCTGCCATATCAGGGGCTGAGCGGCATTTTAAGTGATTTTGACACGACTTCCTCGCATTTTCAGTCAGTGGGCTATCAATCTGAATTACACACCGAAGGAGTGGTTACTTAAGACGTGTACACAGTAGACGAGTGCTTGTCAGCTCGCTACTAGAGAAGAGCGAATTTCCACTTATGAAATTCGTTCACACAAAGGTGAATTGCGATATGGATTCCATTACCACGGACCATAACGCAATTCTATGACGGAATGCCTTAAGAGGCATTCGGTCATAATAGAAGTCGATGGCCTGCACAATGGATCCGTCCCGTTTCAGTTATGCAGGGGAGTGCTCTCCTGCATTACGGAAACGGGACGGATCTGTTTTGCAGCCTATAGACTTCTATTTTAATCTAAAGGCATTCAGTTATGCATTCCGTCATAGAAATGCGTTATGGTCCGTGGTAACGGAATCCATAATGCAATTCACCTTTTACCACCAAACAAAGTGTGAACGAATTTCATAAGCAGAAATTCGCTCATCTCTACTCGCCACAGCAGAATGAGAAGTGCAATGCAGGTGATGAGCGCTTATTCAAGGGTGTGATGTTCAGCTGTATTAGAAAGCAGTGGACCAGAAGCTACACACATGGAAAATCCAAGACGGCTGAGCATTAAGCCTCTGGTGTCTATATGTTATATTACATGAATGACTGGAGGTGTATGGTCAAATGCCGTACGGGTCCTGGATTATCAGTCATACAGTGCCTTGCAAAAGTATTCACCGCCCGTGACTAAGTATTTTGTTACATTACAGCCTTACGTTCAATGTTTTGTTCATCTGAAAATTGTCATGTGTGTATGTATTCACCCCCTTTGTTAGGAAGCCCAAAAAAAGTTCTGGTGCAACCCATTACCTTCAGAAGTCACATAATTAGTGAAATGATGTCACCTGTGTGCAATCTAAGTGTCACTGATCTGTCATTACATATACACACCGGAGGCTGCAACACCTAAGCAAGGGGCATCACTAACCAAACACTGCCATGAAGACCAAGGAACTCTCCAAACAAGTAAGGGACAATGTTGTTGAGAAGTATAAGTCAGGGTTAGGTTATAAAAAAATTATCCACATCTTTGATGATCCTCAGGAGCACAATCAAATCTATCATAACCAAATGGAAAGAACATGGCACAACAGCAAACCTGCCAAGAGACGGCCGCCCACCAAAACTCACGGACCGGGCAAGGAGGGCATTAATCAGAGAGGCTGCACAGAGACCTAAGGTCCATAGAGTTTGGCTTTATGGCAGAGTGGCCAGAAGAAAGCCATTACTTTCAGCAAAAAAAAAAAAACAATAAGGCACGTTGTAAGTTTGCGAAAATGCATGTGGGAGACTCCAAAAATGTATGGAAGAAGGCGCTCTGGTCTGAAGAGACTACAATTGAACTTTTCGGCCATCAAAGAAAACGCTATGTCTGGTGCAAACCCAACACATCACATCACATCATTCAAAGAACACCATCCCCACAGTGAGACATTGTGGTGGCAGAATCATGCATGTTTTTCCGCAGCCGGGACTGGGAAACTGGTCAGAGTTGAGGGAAAGATGGATGGTGCTAAATACAGGGATATTCTTGAGGAATACCTGTACCACTCGGTGCGTGATTTGCGGCTAGGACGGAGGTTCACTTTCCAGCAGGACAATGACCCCAAACACATGGCTAAAGCAACACTTGAGTGGTTTAAGGGGAAACATGTAAAGGTGTTGGAATGGCCGAGTCAAAGCCCAGATCTCAATCCAATAGAAAATCTGTGGTCAGACTTAAAGATCGCTGTTCACAAGCGCAAACCATGAAACTTAAAGGAGCTGGATCAGTTTTGCAAGGAGGAATGGGCAAAAATCCCAGTGGTAAGATGTGGAGAGCTCATAGAGACTTATCCAAAGCGACTTGGAGCTGTGATTGCCGCAAAAGGTGTCTCTACAAAGTATTGACTTTAAGGGGGTGAATAGTTATGCACATTGACTTTCAGTTATTTTGTCCCATTTGTTGTTTGCTTCACAAATAAATAAATAATAATAAAAAAAAAAAAAAATCTTCAAAGTTGTGGGCATGTTCTGTAAATTAATTATTATAATAAAGAATTCCCAGAAGAAAGTTTATCTCCTTTGTCTCTCTGGACTATCCTAAACTATATGATAGATAGATAGATAGATAGATAGATAGATAGATAGATAGATAGATAGATTTTATTAATTCATCAGGTATCCAGGAAAATCTGGTGGTCCGCCTCTTGTTTCCAACAAAGAAATGCAAGATCATTTCACAAGACCAGAACTAGAATGAGCAGACGCTATACCACAGACTGCCGGGTCACTGACTTCTTTATGGCTACACATTACATACTGTCAGATCGATAATAAAGACACAAATAAATAATTTTCGTTCATCTTCAGTGTCCTTATGAAAACACTTCCTGCCTTTGTATCTGACCTCAGAGTAAGCAACTACCTGTCTCTTTCCTGACATGTCTTAGTCTGTTTGCAGTGAAGCTCAAGATGGGTGTTACCAACTGGGTGTGTGTCCCTGCAAAGTCTGACATTATCAGTGCTGCAAGTGATAAACTGTGCAGTGACTCAGCCCCAACTGGTAATGCCCATCCGGACCCTTCATTGAAAACTGCTGGTAATTCATTCATAGCTTCTAGAAGGAATAATAAAACAGCGACGCATCACAGTCATAAGAAGAAAGAATTGCTATTACAAGTGGGATGCAAGTAGTCACTAAACCAGACGTCAGGAGAGACAACAGGTCCTCTTCTTTCATTTATTTATGGGTACTAGAAAAACAGCTGTTATGAGGTCCAGTGTCACTAAGATAACACTGAGCTGATAGTGACAGGGAGAGGACATTTCTTATTACACAAGGTTTAGATGCATCTTTGACCCCATTGTTAAAAATTGGGAGGGGTAGGGTGCGCAACAAACGAGATGCCAAACAATTTCATTTGAATGACCAACCTGTAATGTAGCGGCAGGAAAGATGTATGATCAGCCATAGCTTTCCCGGACAATAAGGGTCCATTCACACGTCCGTAAGTGTTTTGCGGATAAGAAAAACACAGATACCGGCCGTGTGCGTTCTGCACTTTGCGGACCACACATGGCCAGCCCTATGATAGAAATGCCTATTCTTGTCCGCAAGAATAGGACATTCTCTATCTTTTTTTGCGGGCCACGGAATGGAACAGCGGATGCGGAGAGCATCTTCTGCGGCCCTGTCAAAATGAATGGGTCCCCACCCATTGGAATAGGATGTGGACCCAGAACAACAGACGTGTGAATGGACCCCAACCGCTGATCACAAGGGGTTTCTGAAGACAGACCTGCTGTGGCTTCTCACAGAGGAAACAGCACTAGCTTTAAACTTGGGAAGGATTTCAGATTAGGTTTGTCACCCTTCCTGACATCCCTAGCGACTCTTGGCCACACCAACAGCTCCACAAACACCCACCTCCTTATTATGGAAAAGTATTCACACTGCATGGATGCCCTTGCATATTTACCTGCTCAGACTCAATTCTGTACCTCAACTTTACATTTCCAAATATGCTTTCTCTCTTCCAATCCCCCGCCAAGGGCCCTGCTGCTTCGCCCTCCATTCTAATCCATTGAGACAGTACGGTACCCATTTACAATCCTTCCTCAAAGAAGCTTAGTGCATTGAGTGAACCATTAAACAATTGTTCATTCTGTCCAAGATTTAGATCTGCCCCCCCATGGCAAGCATCTATGAGCAGGCTGAAATCAGTCTGCCATCTCTGCTGCCCTCTAGGAAACCACAGACCACCAGTCCACTATCAAGCTGTGGAGATGGTGTCTCTGATCATTTGGACTTCATTGTGTCTGATAAAACTATTCTGACCTATGGATGAACTGAAGACGAGTCTGAAATGTTTGTGCAAGACTTTGTCCATTTTATCTGATAGAATGAACACAGACTTATCTGAAATGTGTGTGTAAGGTATTGTCCAATTTATTTGATGACCTGTAAATGAATAAGGACTTGTTTGGAAATGTTTGTGCAAGAGAGTTAAGGCCCCATTACACCCATAGATGATCGCTAACAAGCGTTTGTAGTAACGCCGTTAGCAGTCATCTGGCAGTGCAATTGCTCGTTCTTCGGGATCTTTTAAGATGTTTAAAAAATCCTGGTTTGCCGGCAGAAGATCGCTCCGTGCACTTTGCTGCAAGCAAACAATGATAAGTATAGGGATGAGCGAAGGCATTAACAATCGCTCGTCACTATATTGAAGAGTAGATCGCTATATGTAATAGCAGTTGTCTCCTCCTCTAGCGAGCAGGCGATTGACAGAAGGGAACGCTAACCTCCCGACAATCACCTGGCTGATCTGTCAGTGCAATAGGGACTTTAGGGCTCTATTACATCAAAAGATTTTGCAGGCGATTGTCGGGAAGTAAGCATTCCTTCCTGGCAATCTTCTGCTCGTACTGCAATTACATGCAGCGATCTCCTCCACAGTATGGGGAGGAGATATCGGTAATGCCATGGCTGATTCCCATACTGAATCATTGTTTTCCGGTAGCAGATCGTGATTAGACAGCACAATCTGCAGCTGGCAAATTATGATTTTTAAACATGATTAAAAATCTTGATTGCCAGATGAACGTAATCAGCGGCAGTATTAAACCGCCAGATCATCGCTAATGAGCATCCCTTCGAACACACGTTAGCGATGATCTGGCTGACCATCAGCCAGTGTAATACAGCCTCTAAGCATTGCTGCCAAGGTTATCTAGGGATTCTGATTTATTGTGGATCGGTGATGTCAATTTTATATTCTTTGTATAACCTAAATTGCAAAAAGAAGGGGGTCATTTCTTATTAGATACACACCAATTTTTGGCATATATCTGACACAAATTCGGTCGATTTGCGGCTGAAACTGCGACCCACTTATGTCAAGTCTAAAAATGGGGGCAAAAGTATCATTTTCTTCGCCTGTTATAGGTGTAAAAAATTCTCAATCTACGAAAGCAAGGGCGCGGGTGTACATTTTGGCTGGCGGTCGATGCTCCCAAGTTATGTAGAGGTCGGCACATCATGCGCCAGCACAAGGGGTATTGAGACCAGCGTCTGAAACACCGGTCTTAATAAATGACCCCATAAATCCCTCTATATACACCCTACTGTTTAAAGTCACAATACACAAAGTCACAGATTTCGCCACTGACGAAGCCTTGTGCGAAACACAGGTGGGGCTGTGACGCGGAATAGATTTTATGATATGCTGGCAATTTTATTATGTTTGTGAGTATAATAAAACCACACAATTTTTAACTGGTATTGTGTGATTTTTGATACTCTACAGAGGAACCCATAGAGGTCTGGTTTAAATCAATGACGGGAGTATTGATGTCCGGTGTGTGACTACGTGGATAATTGCACCAAAGGATAACGTTTTAGAAGCAGCGCGGTTCCAATAATATCGCTTATATCTTACTGTGGTTATATTTAACAAAACTATATTAACCTTCATTTGAAGTGTAGTTGCCTCCTTTACTTGAGATGCAGTTACAGAGTCACTCTTTAAAGAGTACCTGAACCTGACGTCTTGCTCTTATCAGCAAAACACAAGCTAATATCTACAGAGTTAGGCCTCTTGCACACGGACGTGTGCGCCCCGTGCCCGTGCTGCAGGCCGCAAATTGCGGCCCGCAATGCTCGGGCACCGTCCTTGGGGCAGCCGCAGCGGATCGCGGACCCATTCACTTGAATGGGTCTGCGATCTGCCCGTTCCGCAAAAAGATAGGACATGTTCTTTTGCGGGACGGAAGTACGGAACGGAACCCCGCGGAAGCACTCCGTAGTGCTTCTGTAGTGTTCCGTTATTTCATTCCGCATCTCCGGATTTGCGGACCCATTGAAATGAATGGGTCCGCATCCGTGATGCGGAATGGCCACGGAATGGTGCCTGTGTATTGCGGATCCGCAAATGCGGTCACGGGACGCACACGTTCGTGTGCAAGAGGCCTTATCCAATCCTAAATTGTAGCCAGATGGCCAGTATGGGGGACAACAAAGACTGGATATTTCCAGTGGAGTCTCTATCATTTGCTATGAGATAAGCGGTTAAACAGATGCATGGTAGTTGCTCATCTTTGCAGTGCACAGCGGCGAAAGAACAGGGAAAGCCACTGATGCATACATCAACCCTTCCCCTAGGGCCCAATTACCACAAGGAGGACAAAGCTCTCCTTTTGGCCTCCATTGGGCTGATATAGGTGGAAATACATTTACTGTATAGAGCTCATTCAACTGCATTTTTCTATGCAGAGGCATCATAACCACATGCAGGGGCGTAGCTAACGGCTCATGGGCCCTGGTGCAAGAGTTCAGCTTGGGCACCCTTCCCTCAGTGCTTTGTGTGTCTTCTTATGCGGCACAAGGGTCTTTGGGTCCCCTCAGGCTCCTGGGCCCAGTAGCGACTGCTACCTCTGCACCCCCTATAGCTACGCCCATGACCACATGGTATAGTATTTTTCCCCTAAACATGTATGTCTATACAATGTGATTAGAGCCTTATTGTCAATGTTCGCCCTTGAACATAATTTTTTTTTTCTAAATATCTTCAAAATTCCAAGCAGATTATACTCTCACTATATCTTTACAGTGGTCTGACTGCAGGCACCACTAGAGGGAGTTTGTGATTTTATCAGATACGGGGTATACCATGTACTCAATCAGGGGCATCGCTAGGTCAAAACATCCAGGACCCAGGCGTCTTGTCCAGAACCCTGAACCTAGTGGCTGCTGACCATACAACTGTATAGCTGTGTTCAGGATGATGATGATTCAGTTGAATTATTGTGGTGGGATATGGGATTCAATGGCTAAGTGCCCAGCTGTTCACGCTCATAGGCCAAGACGCCTGATACCTATCAAACAGTAAAATGGTGCAGAAGGTTGTAAAGTCATGACATCATTGTGACCTCCTGCAGCAGGTATCAGGCTCGTTTACATCATCATGACTGCCTGAGTAAAGACGCAGGCAGTCTGTTGTCTTCATAGTGGCCGCCTGAACTGAGGAGCTGACAATTCAGGTGCAAACTGGGCCTGTGGTCTGCATCGCTGACACCGGCCGGGAATCAGTTGAGGTTTTTTTTCTTCGTCACTTTTGGGGCAGACTGGACAGTGGGGCACTAAAAATACTGAGGCCACCACAGGGGGACATAATACCTACTGGGGGCACTACAGAGGTGCCATTATAGCTACTGGGGGCACAATATGGGGCATTATACCAACTAGGGTCACTATGGGGGGGCATTACATGGGATGACTATATTTACTTGTGTAATGGCTCTTTAAGGGGCCATTCACATGACTAGATTTCCACACCAAAAAGCCACTGGTGGCTGTGCGGAAAGCGGTTTTCAATGGAAGGCTGCATATTTTTTGCTGCAACTATACCACAAAGAGTACACGTTGTTCCTTGGTATAGTTGTGGCAATAAACTGCGGCCGTACAAACATAATCTAAGCCCAACTGCCTGCAAAAAACGTCAAGCGAACGGCCCCTAAGAGAATTTGTGGAAAAGTATACAATCCTTCTGACTTTCCCTGACTATTGCTGGGAAAGCACAGAATCTTTATAAAAGTAATAAGACAAAGGAGCCGTTTCATATGTTAATTAAAATGACTTGAGCTACAATCAAAATATCAATCAGCTCGGTTTATATAATCCTAATGACCGAGCCCTCGGCACAGCCGAGTCCCTCCCGGGACTATACAAACCAATTCACCGATACAAAAAGCGGGATCTAACGTCTGACAGATGTCAGCGCCTGGGAGCAGGATTTTTAACTACTGTGCTGTATTTGGAAAATATGTTTCAGGCAAAAGTGCAGTATGGTACATAATTGACTAGCGCAAAGAAATCTGTTCTGCTTGATTAAGACGTGTGACCTATTTTACACCGTGTTACATGGAATCCTTTCACCTGGACTCTTGTCTCATAATTCGAGTCAAATGGGAGCTACACTTGGAATTGAAATTGAAAACTGAAGATGTTGGTCTTCAAGATGTGGCGTTGCAGGATCGTATACCCACTGGACTAGTACATAATAATGGCTGTTCAGTAAATTAACTCCCAGCACAATTCATCCTTTTGGAGCAATCAGGTGATCTGTAAGGGTTAAAAATGCTGAAATTGGAGACTTACCAGTACCCCTCAGAGGTAGGGTCAACCAATCTGGATATCTGACTTTATAATGTATTGCAGGGGTACTCAAGCACTTTTTGTAAAGGTCCATTTACTCCAGTCTGCCATGAGGTCAAGGTCTGAGCCACAATAAAATGCAAGGACGACACAAAGAAAAAAAAAATATTTTTCTCTCTTTACAACAAGCTTTGGGTACTTTCACACTAGCGTCTTGGATTCCGTTTGTGAGATCCGTTTCAGGGCTGTCAATCACAAACGGTCCAAAACGGATCAGTTAAGCCCCAATGCATTCTGAATGGATAGGGATCCGTTCAGAATGCATCAGTTCGGCTCCGTTCCGCTTCTATTCTGTTTTGGAGGCGGACACCAAAACGCAGCATGCAGCATTGTGGTGTCCGTCTGAAGAGGCGGAGCCTAACGGATCCGTTTTTTTTTGCAATGTAAGTCAATGGGGACGGATTCGTTGTCAATGACACAATATGGTGCATTTGAAAACGGATCCGTTCCCCATTAAATTTCAATGTAATTCAAAACTGATCCGTTTTGGACTTTGTCATTTTTCTTTAACCACCTGAGGACCGCCTAACGCACGGATGCGTCCGGTCCTCTTACTCTGGGTCGACGCATCAGCGTTCACAGTGGCGCGCGTCTCGGCAGTTATACTGCAGCCTGCCAGCGATGATCAATCGCTGGCAGGCTGTAGATGCGAAATAAATCGCATCAAACAAGTATATCAGACGCTGGAATCGACCACCAGAGGACCAGGTAGCTATGTAAAGTTGCACCAAGCACCACACTACCCCCCCCCCCCCCGTCACTTATTAACCCCATATAGACTCCCTGATCACCCCCCTGTAAGGCTCCATTCACATGTCCATATGTGTTTTGCGGATCCGTGGATCTGATCCGCGGATCCGTATCTGATCCACAGATCCGCAAAATACGGACACCGGAAATGTGCTTTCCGCATTTTGCAGATCTGCACATTTCCAGAACTATATAGAAAATGCCTTATACTATACTATATAGAGAATCCAAATGCGTAAAAATGCCCTGTGAAATCCTAAAGGTACTCATTAGAATTTGGGCCCCTTTGCGCACCCAGGCTGCAAAAAAGTGTCACACATGTGGTATCGCAAGAGAAGTAGGGCAATGTGTTTTGGGGTGTATTTTTACATATACCCCTGCTGGGTGTGAGAAATATCGCTGTAAACGACAACTTTTTAAATTTTAAGATTTCCAAAATCTCATCCACCTTGCTGCCTCTCTGAATGCTGCGGATTTTCAGCGGCGTTTACAACATGTGTGGCCATACCCTTACAAATCCCATGATCACTTAAAATGGAAGAACCAAAGGGAGACACCATTTGCAGCTTTTTTTATTTAGTATTAAAAAAAAAAAAAGTCCCCACAGACTTCAGCAGCTATATCATAAACGATGGAGGGGGTCATTTACCAAGACTGGCATTTGTACGCCAAACTTGATATCCCCGTGTCGCCAAAAGATGCACTTAAAGTGGTTGTCTCACTTCAGCAGATGCTATTTATCATGAAGAGATGGCACCTACTAATGTATTGTGATTCTCCATATTGCCTCCTTTGCTGGCTGGATTCACTTTTCCATCACATTACACACTGCTTGTATCCAGAGGTTACGACCACCCTACAATCCAGCAGCAGTGGCCATGCCTGCACAATACAGGACAAAGGGCCACCTCTCTGAGGGCTGGGACTGCAGTGCAGGAAGGTGTGCAAGCAGGGAGACTGCTGAGAACAGGAAAGGCGTCCCATACTAGTAATAGGCCTGAGCCTGTACAAGGCTTCCAAGCAGATTACTAGTAGATTCAAATCCTGGCCTGCAGGTGGCAGCACAGCACTGGAATACACGGAATCCTGCATTCTGTCATGGATAGATATCCGTTAGAGAATACAAGTTGCAATCTAATGATTGCTTGTTATAGATTAGTCACCTAGAGTGACTTATAAGAATTAAAAATGGAAAAAAAAAAATACTTAAAAAATGTAAAAATTCAAATCACCCCCCTTTCTCTAGAAGAAAAAATGTAATCATCATGGGCATCACCTCATCTCAAACCGCCCGTCCTATTAAAATCTGAAAATACTATTGCCATACGACGACTGGCAGATACGTCACTTTTTAGTCAATTGAACTCCCCCCAATTGAACTCCCCCCAAAAAAGTGATCAAAAAGTCAAACACACTCCAAATATCGTATCAGTAAAAACTACAGATAAACAAAAAGTAAGCCCTCACACACCTCCAGAGACATAGGGGGTCAGAATATGGAGATGAAGAGAAAAAAATATTTTTCTTTCCCATGTATACTATATAAATGTGGTATCGTTGTAATTTTACTGACCCAAAGATTGAAGGGCACGGGTCAGTTTTATCGCATAATGAATGTCACAAAAAAAAAAAATAATTTTTCTAGCTTCCCACTAGATTGTATGCCATAGTAAAAGTGCCATTAGAAAGTAAAACTTATCCACAGGAAACGAGTCCTCATACGGCTATGTAAATGGAAAAATAAAAAGGTATCGCTCCAAGAAGAGAGTAAATAATGAAAACGCAAATACGGAAAATCGCAGGGGTTAATATGGAGTGGTCCTAGCAACCAGCAGTGACATATTCAGGTTCAGTCTGAATGCTGTCCATTCGCAAAACTGTACGGATTTGGATGGCCGCAGCACCAGGCATACATACGGGTGTGAATGGGAGAAAGAATTAAGCGGCAGAAGGCAGATTATCGCCCTTGATAAAGTACCAGGCATGCTGAAATGAAACATGCCCAATCCTCCCCCCACCCCTAACATATGTCAATTCAACCTCAGCCAAATACTTAATGGACTTTAGATGTGTGGTGGACCGGACATGCGGAAATCCGCAGGTTTGGGCACATGAAGTCTAATGTGTATGGAAGCCTCTTCCTATCAGTTTTGGAATATACTAATATAATAGAAACGCGGGAGGTCCGGGTATTGCCGACACTAAAATGCAGGCAAATGTCCGCCTGTGCATATACCGGTACTTCATAAACGCAGAGGACTGAATGCGAGCTACAGACATAACTCCGTGCATACGAGGCCTCCATTCTAATCTGTGTTTCCATGGTAACAAGGCAAACATTCGGAAACCTGCTTGGAATACGGATTGTATAACTTTCCTTTCTGCATGCACTGTATACATTTACCTAATATTTTAACAAGATTACTATTATCATAAGAGACTATGGGAGCTTTTTGAGGTTAACCTAAGAAACTGAAAAAAATACAATAAAGTGGAATAAAAAAAACTGAACATTAGAGAATCCGCAGACGTGTCTATTGTGAAAGAAAACATCCATAGGTTCAATTTTCAAGAAGAGAACTAAACAGAACGCGACAAAGTTCCTAAATTAGGTTCCATGATCATGTGATACGACTGTATCGTGTATAGCTCGTAAGGAGGAGCGGGAACTGGAGGCGCAAGAACCACAACACAGATTCACTAAGGTAAGTATATTGCAATAGTTTTATACACATTTATGAGACTCTGATGAGATAAGCCCTTTAATAGAGTGGATCCAAAAGATTGGGCTTCTTAAAATCATTCAACATCTTTGAGACGCTGCAATACCTGAATCAGCCACTGAGCTACAGCACCAGTCGCACCTACCGGAGAGCTACAGCACCAGTCGCACCTGCGGGAGAGCTGCAGCACCAGTCGCACCTGCGGGAGAGCTGCAGCACCGGTCGCACCTGCGGGAGAGCTGCAGCACCAGTCGCACCTGCGGGAGAGCTGCAGCACCAGTCGCACCTGCGGGAGAGCTGCAGCACCAGTCGCTCCTACGGGAGAGCTGCAGCACCAGTCGCACCTACGGGAGAGCTGCAGCACCAGTCGCACCTACGGGAGAGCTGCAGCACCAGTCGCACCTACGGGAGAGCTGCAGCACCAGTCGCACATATGAGTGAGCTGCAGCCACGGTTACATATGGGGTGAGTAGCTGTAACTTTATAAACATACAGGTAAGCTGCAGTATCAGTCACACCTACGGGTGAGCTGCAGTATCAGTCGCACATACGGGTTCAGGTGCAGGATCAGTCGCACATACCGGTTCAGGTGCAGGATCAGTCGCACATACAGGTTCAGGATCAGTCGCACATATGGGTTCAGTTGCAGGATCAGTCGCAGGATCAGTCGCACATATGGGTTCAGTTGCAGGATCAGTCGCACATACGGGTTCAGGTGCAGGATCAGTCGCAGGATCAGTCGCACATACGGGTTCAGGTGCAGGATCAGTCGCACATACGGGTTCAGGTGCAGGATCAGTGGCACATACGGGTTCAGCTGCAGGATCAGTCACACATACGGGTTCAGCTGCAGGATCATTCACACATACGGGTTCAGCTGCAGGATCAGTTGCACATATGGATGAGCTGCCCTTGCCACTTTGTTCTGATAATAAACTGAGGTTCTGGTGGATGCACTGGGCAGTGTTTTACTCTGACTACATCTTTAACTTCCATCTTCAGCAGATGAGGACTCTGAGCACTGATGTAAATGCAGAAGCTTCAGGTGAGCCAAGATGTTATTCTGTAAATGTGTGTGTTGTAGAGGTAAGCGAAGTGTACAGCGAGGACCACACACAGAAGAGTTAATGTCTGTATTCCTCACCAGTGTGCGGTACAAATGAATCTGTAGACTGAATGCCTGGCTTAATTGGAGGTCAGTGGAGGTTAATTAACTGTTAGAGCCCATGAATAAAGTGTCCAGATCTGCGGCAAATCAATGCTTAACGAAAAAGAGAAAAATATAAACATGTTCCAAATCACAAAATTACATTATTAACCCGAAAGTACAGGAGAAAGGACCTGGGAGCACAGGAATGCATATCGTACAATGACTGCAGAACTAGCAATGCTCTGTACACTGTCCGTACCAAAGGGGTTGTGACCCGACTTTCCCCGGAGTCCGCATGAGAAATCAGACTAGTTATTAAATTAAACAGAAGCATGACAGTAGAGGGCGACACAAGGACTTGTGTCTATAGGTAAGTTGCTTGACTCTGGATTTAATTAAGCAGCAACACTTGTGGTACGAGGGTGTCGACCTTGTAGGTACCGGTGATGGAGGGATCTTTATGCTCCTGGGACAGGAAATCCAACAGTACGGAATTCTCTGCAATGGTCGCCCAAAGAGCACTCAAGGCAATTAATTGGATTGAAGTGATTTAAGTCATCTAGACAACCCCTGCCTATATAATCTATTGGGGCATATGAACCAAACAGAGGGGGACCACCCCTCAGGAGCCCCCTTCATGCACAGGAGTGCAGATTTGCTAAGAAGCCATTAGACCGAGAAGTCTTGTGCCATCCACGTAATACGCGGCCAGCCAATCATTTAAATTGTTACACTTCACCTGTAGTGGATGCTATAATTAGGATCCATTCACACATTCGCAAAATGGGTCCGCATCCGTTCCGAAATTTTGCGGAACGGGTGCGGATCCATTCATTTTCAATGGGGCCCCAAAAGATGCTGATAGCACACAGTATGCTGTCCGCATGCACACTTCCGTTCCACGACCCCGCAAGAAAATAGAACAGGTCTTATTCTTGTCCGCAGCCACGGACAATAAAAGGCATTTCTATCATAGTGCCGGCCATGTGTGGTCCTACAAACGCGGAACGCACATGGCCGATGTCCGTATTTTGTGGATACGCAATTTAGGGACCACAAAACAGTTGCGGACGTGTGAATGGACCCTAAAAGTTGGATTCTGACAAAAGCTGATCCTGCAGATCCCCGCGGGGCTCCCCCAACAACCTTTAAGCCTGTCTCTTATACTGAGAGGCAGAGGGTAAATGCGCACGGTGTGGCTGAAAATGTCACTGACCTGTCAACTTGACACCAATCTGCACAGTTTTCAAATACACTATAAAAGGGGTTATCTCGCGATTAACGTAAACAATTTAAATAGTACACCATATAGTACATGGGAATCTCATACTAACATAGCTAGAACCAGCCCTGTACCTCACATGGATCCAGAGATCTCCACATTCATTGCTCCAATTGTTCTACTACATTCATTTCAAGCTGGCAGCTCAGGAGGGCATATCCTTTCTGCTGCAGCTATCTCCTAATTACAGTTCAGGGGGCATATCCTTTCTGCAGAAGCCATCTCCTAATTACAGCTCAGCGGGCATGTCCTTTCTGCTGCATCTCTATCCCCATCACAACTCTGGAGCCAGTTGAAGGATTCAACCGAGCATGTGTGTCCACCTTTGCATAGTAGACAGATAACTAATAAAAAAAAAAAAACAGCAGGTGGCGCTATACAGATACATTTTATTGAATACCTCTGGCAGTTACTGAAGCCCTTTTAATGGCTGTTAGGATTTGTATACATGTAAAATGGTGCGATCACTAGCAACCGATTTGAAAACTGTGCCAATATGCAGTAAACCACATGGCACAAAATGATCAAGAAAGATTAATATATGCATGGTAAGAGTTCCCACTATTTACTGTTCACAGCAAACAAAGATTAAGAAAGAGGGGTGGCACTGTACACGGTGCTTGGCATCCAGCTGGAAAGGACATTTGTGAGGACATTTGTCAGATGAAGTCTGCAGTCAACCAACCAATCAGCATCTGTGGGACTTGGCAATCCTGACTGGCTAAGAACAGATGACAAATGATGCTCAGAAACCTCCTACCAAGTCTCTTTCAGCTGGATTCCAGGCACAGTATAAAAGCTCCAACCAATTATCAAGATGCCGAGTTGTAGAGGGCTTAGCTTTACCTATAAATCCTCTTGTCTTACAGCAAAGGAGCCACTGATATTGCTGACCTATCCTTATGATGAGCCATGAATACTGGATGGGCGGGATCTGACTACCAGTACCCTGATAAGGGCCACAAACCCCTTGATTGTTTCCCCAGACACAGCGCCGTACATTTTGCAGTGGCTGTGCCTGGTATTGCGCTCAGTCCTAACGTCAGCCAGCGATGTGCTTGGTAAACCACGCAGGGGACCCCCTTCATCTCAGGAGTCAGATCTCCTACGGCCTGATATTGAGGGTTGACCCAAGGGATAGGCTGCAAACATCAAACTCCTTAATACCGATCACTTTTCAGATTTTTTTTTTAAATAATGCATGATTAAATTATTGGTCAATTCCCCGGGTACCCTGATCTAATACCCCACCTTTTTTCCACCACGTCCCCACCTACCCAAATAATAAAAAACACAAAAACCAGAGTCGGACTGAATCGACCGCAATAGCCGATTTTATTAACAAATAAATACACATCATAAAAAACAATCCGTTAACCCAGACGAGGGAGGTCCTAAAAGCCCCAAAGTTTATTAACCCGCAAACAAACATGGCAAATCCACCTTGCCTCCAGCTCAGAGACACAAACTGATGGACGCCTCACCGAACCAACCAAGTGCCCAACCATGAGTCCAGCCCCACCATTGAAGCCCTCCCATTCTCAAGTACTAACCCATACCACCAGCTTCGAGGACCTCCCACCGCCTCGACTGCCGCGACATAAGAAGCTCCCAAAACGAACCCGAGAACCAACCACCCAGTCGTAATACCATGACTGCCTCCCCAACCTAAAGAGACCCCATGCTACCTGGGAGGGAGGGTGGGAGCTTGTTCAATAGATCCACAAAATGGCGTCCGGACCTCTAACTGCCCCCCATATAAAGGCCTAACCCCTCCCCTATTGATACGCCCCCTAACAATATATTATTAACCCCTGATTCCCCGTCCCCTCGCTCCAAAATTAATCATGTTGGCCTCCCCCTGGGCTAAAGCCCCAGTACGGCCTTTCTTAATGGCTTAAAATGAGAATATTTAACAAAAATCATAAGTAACAATCTATGGCAGATACAAAACCCTATTTGCAATCTTTAGTGCGATGCATCCAAATCCGCAGTGATCATGATGGATGTATAATTTGCTCAGTTATTAGGGGACCAGATTTAGCAAGCGGCGGCTCGGAGGCGTTCTTTACAAGGCTATGAGACTCATTTAGACTTTTGCAAAACAAATAAAATGGCTTCTCTGTGCAATTACCGAACAATTTATCAGACCACAAGAAGCAATTACGCCGGGCGATATCTCGGCGTTGTGGAGATTTCACACTTGATGTATCACACGCCATAACTTTGTCGTTTGGGAAGGTGGACGTTATGTCCTGCCGCTCCCCGCCATGTTAATATTTTACATCTAATGTCTATCATGTAACGATGGAAGGTGGACACTGTAAGGAATCTCGGTGAAGCTCATTCTAAGACGCTATTTGTTTACCACTGGGAGGCGATTTCTCCTCACCGCTTAATCAGCTTCCATCAGTTTCAATTTGCACTTTTAAAGAAATATGATTTTGCCAGAAAGTCAGGGAAGAGTCTGCAGCATTGTACTCAGTGGCCAGTGGCCAACAATCACTTAGGGATTTATTTATTTATTTTTTTCCCTTTTACGGGAAGAAATAAAGGAAAAGTTTGGGCCGATTAAAAAGATTTGCATTGAAATATAAATTGCACTTCAGCAATTGAGGAAGCTTGTATAGATCAGGATGTCGCTTTTTTTTTTGCATGAGAAAGGACACAATGAGTGAGTCCACAGGGATATTAATCCAGAGGTAACCATATGTAGCACTTACCTTTATAAAAGTGATATACAGAAGATTACTAAACCAAAAAAACCTAAAGGGCATCTGTCAGCAGTTTTGTCCCTATGACACTGGCTGACCTGTTACATGTGCGCTTGGCAGCTGAAGGCGTCTGTGTTGGTCCCATGTTCATATGTGCCCGCATTGCTGAGAAACAATATGTTTTACTATATGCAAATGAGCCTCTAGCAGCAACGGGGGCGTTACCATTACACCTAGTGGCTCCGCTCTCTCTACAACTGCCACACCCTTTGCACTTTGATTGGTAGGGCCAGGTGTGAGGAGGTTTACACTGACTGGACCTGTCAAAGTGCAGAGAGCGCAGCAGTTGCAGAGAGAGCTGAGCCTCTAGGTGTAATGGTAACGCCCCCATTGCTCTTAGCGACACATTTGCATATATTAAAACATCATTTTTCTCAGCAATGTGGGCACATAGGAACATGGGACCAACACTGATGCCTTCAGCTGCCAAGTGCACATGTAACAGGTCAGCCAGTGTCATAGGTACAAGTCTGCTGACAGATGCCCTTTAGGCCTCATGCACACAACCTCGCTGTGTTTTGTGGTCTGCATATTGCGGATCCGTAAAACACGGCTGCTGTCCGTGTGCATTCCGCAGAACAGGCCGCAAATAGGACATGTTTTATTCTTTTGGTGGGGCCACGGAACAGAGCAACGGATGCGGATAGTACATGAAGTGCTGCCCGCATCTTTTGTGGCCCCATTGAAGTAAATAGGTTCGCATTCAAGCCGCAAAAAATGTGGCTTAGATGCGGACCCAAACAGCGTTTCTGTGCATGAGGCCTTACAGGGGTTTTCCAGAACTTACATGGATATTGATGACCTACAGCTTCTTCGGGATCTGCTATAAATTGGTAGATCGGTAGGTGTCCAACACTAGGAACAGAAAATATACAGAAACCATACAGCAGATGCAGCAGGAAGCAGAAGCCTCCGTACCTGTATAGTAACATTGGGATTCCTGCATTATACTGAATAGGAGCGGAGCTACAGGGCACCGACATGGAAAACTGCACGGTGTACAGAGCTTCTGGCTCCAGAGCCCGCCGAAAACAGATAATCGGTGGGTGTGCCAAAAATGGCACAATGCAAAGTTCTAAAATAAGAACGCTTATCTCATGGGGAACACAACGCAGATCTGTCAGGAGAGGCAACATCTCCTCTATATAGTGGGGTATCCCTTTAATGGATTCCTTTAAAGCGGTATAACTGATTAACATATGTCTCAATGCCAAATATGAAAATAATTTACTAATAAATATTAATGTATTGGTCTTCATTTTGCAAGATATGCAAAACGGCGCTGTCAGAAATGCTTACTTTGATTTATATTAATACATATACATATCAAAAAAGATTGCGATAAGTTTGCTCAGCAAGGAACACAAATCAAGTCATCTTTGAAAACGCTGTAGATCCCCAAGACAAAAAAAAAACAAAAAACCTTGGTTTCTTCTGCGTGCTCGGAGTCGCACTCTGCCAAGACTCCATTTCTTTACCTGTTGCTAAGCAACCACAAGCTGTAAGATGCAGACAGTGGACATCTCCATCATCTGCACCACAGCGGGTTTTAAGAGTTCAACTGGGGTAAGTGAAAAAAATAGCAGAAGCCGCTAATTAGCAACAAAGATCGTTCATTAAATCCGGGAGAAAAGAATCCAGGCAAAGGTTAACTTTGTGGGTTTTGATACTGGTGCATACTGGTGCGCATAGTGGTCAGTGCCAGTTAATCCTTCAGGCCTCTAATACCTGCCCGTGAATCATGCTGTACGCGGTCTCCATGGACCAGGAACACATCCACTGAAGGTAATTAGGGATGAGCGCACTTCAAATTTTGAATTTCGTGTATATGTTGTTACCACGGACCATAACGCAATTCCACAACGGAATGGCTTTAGAGGCATTCCGTCATAATAGAAGTCTATGGGCTGCATAACGGATCCGTCAGATGTCCGTTATGCAGGAGAGGACTCTGTTATGCAGGCCCTAGACTTCTATTATGACGGAATGAATAACGGAACACCTCTAAAGGCATTCCGTTGTGGAATTGCGTCATGGTCCGTGGTAACGGAATCCATAAAGCAATTCAGCATATACCCCAACTCGAATTCACATATCAGAGGATTACCACAGACACTGACATCCGTTGTGAGAAGATGCTCCGGAAACTAATATTCAGCCTGGCTGTGTCCGTAGAACACACAAAACACATGGACTGAAGGTCAAGGAACCACGGATAACGGATGATGAATCGCAGACTGTACAGCCTCGGGACACAAATGTCTGGATGAGGCCTTACTTGGGAAAGTTTGCAGTAAGTTGAAACAAGTTAGGGGTCACCTTAACAGGGGTATTCCAGGTTTTTCTGACTGCCTACCTGTGGGGGCCCAATTCCCAGAACCTTCACGATTCGGCTGTTCCCAAGTATCTTCAGCGTTGGAAGTACACAGCTTTGTTAACCACACCTGAACAGCTACATGTGAACTTACCCATAGGCCACTAAAGGGCATCTGTCAGCAGATTTGTACCTATGACACTGGCTGATCTGTTACATGTGCACTTGGCAGCTGAAGGCATCTGTGTTGGCCCCTCTAGGAGCAACGGGGGCGTTACCATTACACCTAGAGGCTCTGCTCTCTCTGCAACTGCTGCAACCTCTGCACTTTGACCGGACCAGGTGTGATGAGGATTTCACTGCCTGGTTATGTAAATCAAAGTGCAGAGGACGTGGAAGTTGCAGAGAGAGCTGAGCCTCTAGGTGTAATGGTAACGCCCCCGTTGCTCCTAGAGGCTCATTTGCATATAGTAAAACATCATGTTTCTCAGCAATGCGGGCACATATGAACATGGGACCAACACAGACGCCTTCAGCTGCCAAGTGCTCATGTATGCACCAAATGTCTTACATGTTCATGACTGTTTAGAAAAATTAAGGCAGTCAGTAGCGTGGCCAAGAGGATTTGCGCCAAGAAGACATTTAAAGATTGTTGTATGTGTACCCAATATATGCCGTGTGCAACTTGGATAAATGTGATGATTTCTGCACCATTTTAACCAACTGACTTAGGGTAGCTGCACACAATGCAGATTTGTGTACAGAAAATCTGCACCAAAAACGAACATAAATCCGCACTGTTCATCAACTTTGGCGCCGTTTTCCACAGATCTCACTCAGCCACCTAAAAGGGTGAAATCCACACACAAAAAATAAATTTAAAAAATGCAACAACAGTCGGCATGCTGTAGATTTCAAAATCCGCGCATCAGGTAATTTTTCACATTTAAGAAAAAAAGCAAAGGGTCCATGAGATTTGTCTCATATTTTGTTGGTACTGTATTATGCTACATGGAAAAAACGTGTGTAATCCGTACCGTGTGCAGGAGCCCTAAGGCTACCTGCACACATCGCAGAATATGTGCGGATTGCTGTGCGGAAAAACCGCAGCGTAGTACAGCACCAGCAAAGTGTATGAGATTCCACAGCATGTCAATTACATTTACGGTTTTAGCTGCGGATTTCATATTTTTAATGGAAGGGTGAGACCTGCGGCAAAATCGCAGCTAATCCGCACTTTCTAAAGCTACTTTCACTCTCGCATTTTGCCTTTCCGTTTCTGTGATCAGTCATGGGCTCTCAGGAGCGGTCTAAAACGGACCAGTTTTGCCCTAATGCATTCTGAATGGAAAAGGATCCGCTCAGAATGCATCAGTTTGCCTCCGTTCCGTCACCATTCCGCTTTGGAGGCGGACACCAAAACGCTGCCTGCAGCGTTTTTCTGTCTGCCATGTGGTGCGGAGCAAGACAGATCCATCCCTATTGTGTGTCAGGACGGATCCGTTTTCTCTGACACAATAGAAAACGGATCCGTCTCCCATTGATTTTAAATGGTGTTCACGACGGATCCATCTTGGCTATAGAAGACATAATACAACCGGATCCGTTCATGACGGATGCATGCGGTTGTATAATTGTAACAGAAGCATTTTTGCAGATCCATGACGTAGCCGCAAAAACCGCTAATGTAAATGTAGCCTAATTGGTGTGGATATGCTGCAGAAATGCACATAAATCCATGCAGAAATTCATGCGGATCTTATGCGCATTCACCTGCACTTGTGCACAGTTGGCCTAAGAAAATCTGCAAGAAATCTGCACCAAAAACATAGATCTGCACTACTGCTGTTTTAGTGCATTTTTTGCTGAAGGTTTTCTGCAGATCTCACCTTTCCATTGAAAAGAGTGAAACCTACACACAAAAAAACACAATTGCTGCAGAGTTCAAAATCCGCACAGCAGGTCAATTTCCATATGAAAGAAAATAAAGCAAAGTGTGCATTAGATTTGTCCCATCTCATACACTGTGCTGGTACTGTGCTACGCTGCGGATTTTCTGCGCGAAACCTGCGCGGTATAAACAGCAGATATCAGAAGAAACAAACTTTCACGAGAAGGCACTATCCAACAATGAAAAGATGACGAATTTTTGGCGACCGTTCAGAAATCCTGCTCCAATTTAGTATATATAATAGAAAATTATAACTAAACTATAAAACAAAACAAAAAACAAGTTAAAAAACAAATGCTAACTTTATTAACAAATTTAGCCAATCTAGGAGTCATCACAACTCTGATATTCTGAAACTTCAACCCTAAATTCCCAAATTCCCCAAAAACTCGCCTTTCCTCCAACTATAATGTAATGCATAGTCACAAAAGCTACATAACTGCAAGATCCATAGGGGACAGAACCCGATTCCACCAATACACGTGATGGCGGCAGGTCTCCGTAATGAATTTAAGAGCCGGCTTAGCCAATATGAGGTGAGTTTTGCTTGGCAGGACACAAGGTGGCACTCCTTCCCTTGCAAATGCTATAGCAAAAATCTCTATGGTTTTCATGCAGTTTGAGTGGCGACTTCGAGATGGAAGCAGCTTTTGTGTTTCTGCTCTAATCATTCCTCCAGGTTTATTTGCACCGCTTTTTAGAAGAGGAAGGAGACGGAAAAAAAAAAAAAAAAAAGGTCCTAAAAGAAACAAGTTTTAATAACCCAAGACAACTGCTTGAATATCTCAGCTCTCAACTCTCAGGAAGCCAAGGAGATTGTTAGGAATATCTTGCAGCAGATGCTGAACCACAGAACAGCCTTCCACAGTAGGCTTGCAGAACTGATCCCAGAGAAATGCCTCAAAGGAGAACTTCACAGTCATTTACTTATTTTTAAGGATACATAAGGTAAGCTTTTGCGTCTGAAGGACCCCCCTCTGGATAATATTGAGTGGTCTTAGCTACTTCCCCCTTAGCTCCTTCTCCCTCATTAGGTTTCGATTAACATCTATATTGACATTGGTAGCAGTCCCGAAAAATAGGGGTGAATATTTGCTACTGTTCGGAGGGAGGGGGGAGGGTCAATATTCCATTTTGAGGACCCCCTGTGTTTGCATTTCCTGCAGAAAGCTATGGCAATAGTATAATCTAGAATCCCTGAGCACATAATTTCCTACGTAGTAGCCTGGGCTATCTGTGATGCAGAATGTTATGTGCTTGTGGAGATCGGCAATAGATGGCATGAACAAGATATGGATATGGGAAACATAGCAGAATAGGTATAGATCTGTACAGATCATTTCCTGGTGCATAGCATTAGTACGGTATTTAAGCTAGGCTCGATCCTGGGACGTGTATGTGTGTGTGGTGATTGCACCCAGCCTACTTGCTCATGCTGGCAGCAGGGTGCCATTGTCAGGTGCCATCCAGCCGACTTGAAGGTAAATGATGAGAATATCGCTGGAATGAACGGCGACGATCGGTAAGTGCTTACCAGCTAGATCAAATATTTAAGAGCAAATTAGCTAGTCAGAGTGGTGTTTTATGCAGGAGTAATCCCTATAGGCGCAGTGGCTCCTTCCATCACTTTCCCCAGAATACTCAATGAGCCCATTTAATCTGACCATCGCCAGCGAAGGCGCAGGGAGAATACAAATACCAGAGTCCATCTCTATAAGTGACAGCCGGCCGGTTATCAAGGAGGGTCTATTTGCACTGACAGCATGGCAGGATGCATATGGGCTTCGGTGCTGCAGATACGTCAGGAGCAAATCTGGTAACTTCTCCTAGAGAGGTGTAAGGTTAGGGTTAGGAGACTGATTCCAGCGCCGACCACCACCATCATCATCATCGATCCGTACAACGCGCGGATTCTTCTCACATGGCTGGGAATGTAATTAGTCTTCTACAACGTGTTTATTCCCCAATCGTACAGAATCTGCACGAGCGTGGCAAGATTTCCCTGCCCCGACGTTCCTTTCCCAAGGCTTGGTGCTGCTTTCTCCAGACATGTTTCTACATTCACAGTCGCTTTCATCTCTGAAATATTCATCACATTTTTTTTTTCTTTTTGGAGGTTACATTGGAAAATACTCAGGCTTCTGAATTTATAAGCATGCAGCAAAGCACCCGGAGCAATGAGTTACACAGATTACACCATCCCTGGACAGATCAGGGTCATATAAGTGTAACCATGCTCCGATAGGGACAGGGAGTCTGGTCTTTTCTTTATTTTTATTATTTATCTCATTATCTCTTATTTATAGTTTATTAAATCATTTACTTTTACTGTTATACAGATATATACATATAACTAGATAGTAAAAAAAAATGTAAAAGTTATATATATATATATATATATATATATATATATACACACACACACACACATATACACACACACTATATATAACTATATAGTAAAAAAATTATAATAATATATATATATATATATATATATATATATATATACACACACACACACACACACACGGTTTATATATCCTACATGAAATATATCAACATTTATAGATATATAGTAGTAATATATATATACATACACACACACACACACATATATTTGGGGGGGGGGGGGGTATTGGCAGGAACACCGTTGCCCATGTTTGCCAAGTACGGTAACAGTTTTATGTGCTCACATAACTTACAGTCCCATTAGCATTTTTGCGACAGGTCATTTTGGCGAACAAGATGTGGAATATATTATGCCGCATAAATGTGTACATCATTTTAAGCAGAGACTTAGCAAGGTCACGCTGGAGGAAAGTCTCTCTATTGCTACCACACACAGAAAAAAAATAATAATTACCAATCACATTTCAGGCGTATTCCCAGACTATTCTCAGCAATGCAGATATCGCTGTTCCGGGTGTAGGTACTTAGCTCACTGGGAAACTGAAGCATCTTCAAATGGTTTTGGACTAAAAAGTTGTTAATGGCAAGAAAAAAAAAAACTGTAGCAGAGGTGGTTTCAAGCCCACGGAGAGGGCAACATGGGAAACGTGTACAAATTAACGTTGCCCCCCCAACCCTGGCTCTCCAGTACAGTGGCATAGGCCATGCGTGAATGGCATGTCAATCCTAGGCATGAAGACGTAGCACAGCTGTGTTCGTCATTGGGGCTGCATCATTTCATCACTGCAATAACTGGTAATGCAGTCAGTATACCTGCAGTCGTATATGTAAAAACCAGACAATGCATAAAAAGGGCACTAAATGACAAAGTCTGCTCTGCTACATCCATAAAGGATGACAGGCAATATAACGGAAAGCGCACATTTCCTAGGAAACCCACTGCACTGCATAGATTTATCGGCTTTTGTCCTTGACAAAGTCATTTATTTGGATGCTGGACAGTTGCACGGCACAACTTCCCATTTGCAAACCAGACTTGCTCATTCCCTAAAACATACATAGCCGTAGACAGACTGGCTCTGTGGGTACAAATGGAAACGCCAATAGATCCCACTGACCCTGACTTCTTGAGTGCGTGCAGCAATTTGTCAAGTGTCTCTAAGATGACGTATCTCGTGAGTCAGCTAAGCGCCGGTCAATAAACCGTCACTGGAGACTGGAAACCTGAACTGGTTCATGGGTATTCCGGATTGTGACGACCATGGGGGCAATAAAGGGTCTCCGATAGCATGTCCCAAAGCATGCAAAAGTTCCTATGCCTCCCAAACCCAAGAGTCGAGTGTCTCTAACATAATGTATCACGTGAGTCACATAAGCACTGGTCAAAAAACCAGCATTGATGACTGGTGACTCGAAACCTGGCATATTCCCGATGGTGATGACCGCAGGGGCAGTAAAGGGTCAATAATAGCATGTCCCAAAGTATGCAAAAGTTCTTATCCTCAATCCTTTGGGCCTCCATCTGGCAGGTGTATGTTAGTATATCACCCCAAAAAAATTAAAAATACCGCAGTAGACTACGCCATTCTACCTACATACTTATCTCTACAATGGCATCCGGTCTGTTTAATGCACATGTTCTGGCCAAAAATGCGACGTTAACAGGGCCCGAGTCTCAAGGGTATTCTGCCCAATTCCTAGTTTTGGAATCCTATGCATGAAACAGGTAGCTCAGGATGAACTGTAATGCAAGGACGTGGAAATGAAAAACTATTAAGATATTCTGGTTTTTATAAAACTCGTTATGATCATCAGTCAGTAACCCTATGACTGCTTGCTATGATATTGTAATAGGTCTCTTAAAATGCAGGTGCGGGTATTGTTCTCGGTCATCAGTCACTTCGGCTGCTGTGCATAGGAGAACGTCTTTCTGCACATTCCTAAAATTAAATTAAATATACTGAAATCTATTATTCTCTGGACTCAGCAGAGCTGAAGTGTTTTGCACATTGTAAGAACGACGCAATCCTGTGTCGTATCGGAGATACCAGGAATAGTACCAGAACACAATTCAGCACTGCTACATCTGCACATGTATGTGCCCTAACTGCAGCTTTACCGACTGCTTTTTTTATCCATTTACCTGCCCCAACGAGTGCATGCTGAGAAATGATCAGCAATGGCGGGCCTTGCACTTTTCTGGCGTGCGCAGGATGCATTATGTCTGATATATATATGTATCCCTGTCATATTGCACTGGGCTCCAGACCTTGAGGCCATCTCCAACACAAACCGTACAGCGTGTGCGAGTCTGACTCAGCACTCTGGTCATTAGTAATGTCTGACTCGCTCGCTCAAACACTTCCTCCTTTCAGAGCCTGGAGGACTTGGAGCAATAATCATATGTAAGAAGCACAATTACCCATGCTCCATTATGCTATTACATGTCTTGGTGGACGTGTCTTGCAGCATATCCAGCAATGACAGGCTGCGTGCTGGATTGTGCAGCCAGATGGGACTTAATACGTCTCCGTGTAGACAACGCGACAGACGCCACAAAACAGCAGTAGAAAGATCAGTAATCAGTATCAGAATAGCTGAGAGGGGTTAGAGGCGGTACTTTGTATATGTCACCTGTAAGGCCCCTTTCAGGCGAGCGAGTATTCCGCGCGGGTGCAATCCGTGATGCGAACGCATTGCGCCCGCATGAAATCCGGACCCATTCATTTAAATGGGCCTGTGTACATGAGCGTTGGTTTTCACTCATCACTTTTGCATTGCGTGAAAATCGCAGCGTGTTCTATTTTCATCGATTTTCACGCAAAGCTGGCCCCATAGAAGTGAATGGGGCTGCGTGAAAATCGCATCACATCCGCAAGCAAGTGCGGATGCGATTTTCAAAGATGGTTGCTAAGAGATGTTGTTTGTACACATTCAGTTTTTTATCACGCGCGTGCAAAACGCAGTAAATCGCACTGCACCCGCGCGATAAAAACTGAATGCGATTGGAATGACTTTGTTTGTGAAATCGCGCAGTTTTCACTGAACGCATCCGGACGCGCTCGTCTGCAAGGGGCCTAAAGGTTTGCGCCACAATTAGAGAATTGGTCATAAAGTTGGGGCCGAGGTTTTCATCTACCTTTTCTAAACCCTTCATTAAGCTGTGGTGTCTTTGTGCGGTCGATCCTAAAGGGGTTATATATATATATATATATAAATAAAACAGCTGGACGATTCCCCATGGGTTATGTTCCAAGTCTGTCCGATCCCTGACTCTCTCCATCTTCTGCTTAAAGGGGTTACCCCATGTGGGACATTTATGGCATAATGCTAGGATATGCCATAAATGTCAGAATGACATGGGTCCCAGATCTCCAGAACGGGACCTCAAAGTGAAATTATAGCATGGTGTGTATGCATGGACACCCTCCATTCACCATTATGGGAGTTCCAAATGTAGCCGAGCGCTAGTCTCAAAGTGGGGAATCGAGGGGTGGCCACACTTGCGTGGCTTGCTCTCCATACTGCTATGGGACTTCCGAATATAGCAGAAGATGCCGCCCACACTTCAGGGGGCAATTATCTGACAATTAAGGCATTTCCTAGCCATATGCTATAAATGTTCCAGATGGCGAGCTGGCCAGCCCCTTTAAGGATTCATGCACTTGACCGTAGTGGCTAAGTGCCCATATTGCTGACCGTAAACAGCAGCTCTGCAATATACAGGCACTGGCCATGTGCATTCCGTGCTGCGGAGCCATTGACTTGAATGGGTCCGCGATCTGCAAGATACGACCGAAGACTGTACTTCACCCATCTCCTGTGGAGGCACGGATCGCACTACGAAGAGCTTCCGTGGGCTTTAAGGGACATTACTCTGTACCGCAAAGAGATTGAAGATGTTCTACCTTTGGCTGTATCTTGCAGATCGCAGACCCATTCAAATAAATGGGTCCGCACCGCAAAACAGAGTGCACATGGCCGATGCATTGCAGACCGCTATTTGCGGTACACAGCACGGGCACTGAGCCAGTATGGTCGTGTGCATGAGCCCCGAGTGATAATGTCCCAATACAGGGCAGCCACTCACTGGATGTGGTTGGTCACCACTTTGGCCACTAACCAGGAAGCCTCGAAATGGGAATGTTGGGCAGGGGATGGGAGTCAGTGGTGATTATTGATCAGAGATATAAATGAATACAATTAAAAGTTCTTATATTGAGTTTTACGAGACACTATTTACAAGAACTTGTATTTTATTCATTTACATCTCTGCTCATTCTGGGCTTTTAAGTCAAGGAGGCTGTCTTATCAATGATTGACAGCTGTCCCTCTATGACTGTGTATACACAGATAGCTGTCAATCACTGACAGGACCGCCTCCTTGACTTCAAAGCCCAGAATAAGCAGAGATATAAACGAATAAAATTACAAGTTATTCTAAAGCTTTTCTCACAAAGCTAAATAATATCAGTCTGCTCAGCTCCTCCTGCTCTATAACCTGCTGCCTGCAGCTCAGACACCCGGTTCTGCTGCCTGCAGCTCAGACACCCGGTTCTGCTGCCTGCAGCTCAGACACCCGGTTCTGCTGCCTGCAGCTCAGACACCCGGTTCTGCTGCCTGCAGCTCAGACACCCGGTTCTGCTGCCTGCAGCTCAGACACCCGGTTCTGCTGCCTGCAGCTCAGACACCCGGTTCTGCTGCCTGCAGCTCAGACACCCGGTTCTGCTGCCTGCAGATTATTTCCCAGTTTTAGGACAGGTTCCTTTAAAGGCAAGCAGTGATCAGTAAGGAGGGCAGGCAGGCAGGCAGCAGTACCTGGCAATGCCAGATCCAGAGGAGTCTCCTGCAGATGTCAAACTAGCCTTAGTGTTTATAGAAAATTACAATTTTCTTTGTAGTTTGCATGTAAACTGTACAATTTTTAAAGACAAATCTTTTATAAACTTGAAGGGCCATCTATACAAATAAGTGATTGATATTAGATCAGTGGGGTCCAGCAGAAGCTATCTGCGTATAGGCAAAAACTCTGTTCCAGGTCTTTTAGGTTTCAGGTATCGTCTGGATTTTTTCCTGCAGCAATATGCACATTTTTGATGTGTCAGAAAACATACTACAGTTTCACCCAGGTGTGTGAAGCTGGCCGTACACATGAGAACGGCTGTCCAGACGACAGCTTTCTCTCCCGATCCTCACATAAAATATGCAAGCTTGGCTGAATGTGCATACTTAGTGAATGGGAGAGGGGGGAAAGCTGCTGCCATACTCTGACTATAGTTTATCCTTACACGAACAGATAGGGCAGTTAAAATCCAGCATGACCAATCCTCATCTCCCCAACACTGCCCATCGGGGAGAGTCGGTAAGCTTCATACACCACCAATGGGTCGGGGCAAGCACCAAATACAGTGCAATCTGCAGGCAGCATCTTATAGACTAGGAGGAGCTGATCAGATTCATATAGCATTTATATACAGGTTATAGAGCGCAGCAGTGGAGCAGATTAATATATAGTTTTGTGGGAAAAGATTCTGTAGAGCTTGTAATCTATACATTTAAATCTCTCCTTTTTCTGAGCTCCGTTATACACAGGGACCATGTTATCAACGACTGACAGCTATCTGTCTATACACACAGAAAACGCCATAAATCACTGATAATAGCTGAATGGGACATCTTATCATTGACTAACAGCATTCTCTGTGTAAGGGTATATACAGAGATCGCTGTCAGTCACTGATCACAACTGAATTCAGAAAAAGCAGAGACCATATATCAATCTACTCAGCTCCTCCTGCTCTATGCACTCTTCAAGGTTACATTCACATCGGTGCAGTCTTTTCTGTTTTTTACTCAGTTCTAGTAACAGAAAAAGGAAAAAAATCTGATCATAACCTTAAATACAATAGAAACATAATAGTAATATGACTGATTCAGCACTGCTGTTTTTTTCAGTTTTGTTCTAGGAACAGAAAAATAACGTAAAAAACAAACAAACTGCACAGCTATGAACACCATAGCCTTATATCTGACAGAAACGTGGCAGTCATATGGCTGATCCGGCACTGACACTTTTATTCTAGAAACAGAAAGAGAATAAGTAAAAAAGAGGGAAAAACACAGGCAGTGCCTGAACCGCCATATGATAGAGATAACAGGGTCTTACGGACCCCATTGACTACAAGGGGATCCATCAGGTTTCCGGGCACAGAACCTACCATTTTACCAAACAAAACAGCGCAGCATGCTGCCTTATTTCGTCCTGCTTTTTTTTTTTTTTTTTTTTTTTTTATGGAGCACATGATGCAGATGTGAACGCAGCCTAAGCTTCACTTCTATTCACACAGCATACAAATACTACTTGTAGATCTCGCCCTCAAATGGGTATTTCGTTCATAACAGCATTTGCCGCCAAAGCAGTTTCATGTGTCACTATCCATGGCGTCTGATGATGTCTGCACATCCTGACAGAGCAGCCTAGTATGTGGAGTCAGCAGCCGTCTGGTGAGAACAGAAGCAGCTGTGACAGACAGTAAATCGGCTGAGCACACGTGTACGCGGGCTGCGGGGCCTCGTACCATAATGTATTATATTCAGTTGTGCTTCATTGTATCCCTGGTCACATTATAACTCACTATAAGTACCCAGAGGACGTTCACTAGAAATAAACTGTTTTATATGAAAAATCATTAGTTCCCCCAAAAAATTACCATTTTTTTGGTGATGGGTCCTCTTAAACATTCAAGGCAAAACTTACTGTATACACTATCTTAGAGGTACGAATGTGCCTGCACCTTAAATCTGTCTAAAAAGTGACGTTTTTACACTTTTTCCAACTTGCTCAAGAAGGGGAGGGGCCTAAGATGCCTTATTTTGTGCCAAAATTGCACCACAATTCTCGTGTAGAATTCTACCTCCAAGTAAGCCAACAAATAAATGGTATAGACTCCGAGAAGAGTGTGTATCCGTGCACCACATTTGTCATCCAGCCTGAGCCTCGGTGATAAATCTGGTGCAGGTCTAGATCGCCGGTCTAAAGTTACGCCTATAGCAGGCATGTCCAAACTCCGGCCCTCTAGATGTTGCAAAACTACAACTCCCATCATTCCTGGACAACCTACAGCTATCAACCTACAGAAGAGCATGATGAGAGTTGTAGTTTTGCAACACCTGGAGGGCCAGAGTTTGGACATGCCTGGCCTATAGGATTAGTAAATCTAATCATCAAGATAATCCAAAAACAGAACAATCAAGTAACTTAAATATCTCTGGCTAGCTTTACTGAAAAAAGCTGAATATAAGAAAAATTCCCCTTTAAATAAATTTAATTAACACCTTTAAATAATTAACACTATTTAATCTACATTAAATGGCTCATCTGGTTTAGAGACATTTTCATGTATGGAGTTAATAGAGTGGGTCGTCTGTTTAGGATCCTCATCTTTTGGCCAGTGTGGACAGTAGCTGTAAAGAGGGGGCCTGTCCTGTATTATACAAACAATGACCATTGTGTAATGCTTAATTTCCCCTGCGGAGGCACTGCAGGGAACCTGAACACTTAAGTTAGCCATACACATTAGATACATGTTAACCAAACCTAGAAATTTTGTTGGGACAGGCTGACCATCAACTATGTAAGGGGCAGATGTCAGGGAAGATAAGGATCAGACAGTTGGATTTCAACTACCCGATCCTACCAGTGGCGATAAGTGGCTGTCAGAGGTATCTGGCGGTGTTTTTCTCCCCATTGACAACACATACATGAGTGGCTGTGCTAAGTTGGCATGTGTACAAGGGAATTACGAGAAATCAGCGGCCAACCAATATATCTTGTGTGTATGGCCAACTTGAATGTCAAGTTTCTCCATAAATTACTGCTGAGGGGAGATAATTGGCTTACAGTCCAGGAACCCTTCTATCGAGTTGTGACTAGTGTTGAGCGAAGTGAGCTTCGGATTTTTCATCCGAAGTCACTTTGTTCAAAACTTCAGATTAATACTGTACGGAGATTAGTCTCCGTACAGTATTAGAATGTATGGGCTCAGATGGCTTTGGTTCCAAAGTACTAATCGGAACCGAAGAAGAGTTCAGTTTCAAGTTTTAAAGTGGTTTTCCACTTTAAAAATCAACTGCTAAAGTTATTCAACGAAGTCCCGAGTGATTTCGTAAATAACTAACTTCGGCTCATCGAAGACCATACATTCTTACACTGTATGGAGATGGATCTCTGTACAGTATTATTCCAAAGTTTTGAACAAAGCGACTTCGGATGAAGTCATCCGAAGCTCGCTTCGCTCAACACTAGTTGTGACGGTCTAAAGGGTTTCTCCATTTCAAAGTATTGAGTACTTTATTGTACTCGTTTTTGTCATGTTCTCTGCTCCGTTCTCGTCTAAGGCCAAACGCAGAATTCTGCTGGACTCCTGTTAGGCCTCTTTCACACGTCCGTGATGACATTCGTCACAAGATGGTCAGTGGTTCATCCATGAAAGATCAGTGTTTGGTCTGTGTGTCTGTTTTTTGCCACGGATGTCATCCGTGTTGTGTCCATGGTTTTCACGGGCCCATAGACTATAATGTGCGTGAGGGATCCGTAATCACTGATAAAAATAGGGCATGCTTCCGTCACTACGGAGCCACGGTCTGTGGAAAACCACTGCTGTGTGAATACACACATTGAAGTTGATGTATACGTGAGCTGTCCATGCTTCACCGACCTGTGAAAGAGACCTTAGTAGTGATCGGTGCACTTGTCTGACAATGGGTGCAGCTAAACCTCTTCTGAAGACAGTCCGTATGTGTATGAAAGGAGGACATAAAAATCAAGAAACAAAATTGGTAAAAAACAAAACAAAAAAAAAAAACATTTAAATTTGATCAATATTTTATGGATTTAACATTTTAAGGATTTAAACTGTGAACTTGAAAATTGTTTTCCGACTGGGTAAAATTAATAAGCACAAGAGTCTACGAAACTTTTCCTAGGAAAGCTGGATAATGATCAATGTGATGGTATTGGAGTAATGACCCAGCTTTGCAGAAATATATTACCTACCAAAGGGGTCTCAGCCTTTTTGAACTGCTGCAAACAGCAGGATACCAGAACATGCTGGGAATTGTAGTAGTTTCACAAAAACAAAAAAAAAAAAAAGGGGGAATATAATGATTCCTAATAAACGAGCATGAGGTACGGATGATAATCTTGGAGTAACCTACTGGGCTGATTTTATAATAGCATTGATGTGCCAAAGAATCCAAAAAGGAAAAAAAAAAAAAAAGCAGAAAGATTTAGTAGAGCCTTGTCCGTCCTGCAGAAAAGTGATAAAAATAAAGCACACGCCGCTTATCAGGAGCCTTCTCACATGATTTAACGATTATCTTGCTTTTAGTGTCACCTGTAAACTGTATACAGCCTTCCATTAATCTGGCTGTTTGATAAGAGATTTTCCTCTCACCTGTCATTCAGAGCAGCTTACGCCTCTTGAAGCCCTCCGAATACCAAGCCAAACAGTTCCCCGAGCCGATAAAACATTGTGTGAAGCAATGTGAGGCCTACTCTCCATTCACAGCTCAATACTCCATCATAGCAGAGATATCATTTTATGTTCTATACTCCAGGGACAGGAATTTCAAAAGAAACAAGGAACGGCGCTAAGCGGGAAAATGGAGGGACAAGCAGGGAAATCGCCCAGCGGGGGAAATCATTTGATGTGACAGGGAAAGATACTTTAAAAATGAATGGCTTTGGCGGGGTTTCTTCAAGGCCAACGTGATAGGTGACAGGTGACATTGGCAGCCGCAGATGCCCCGCAGAGTCAGGAAAAACTCAGAAAGGGATGCAGGAGTGAACTAGCACGGTGGTCCCTTCATTCTAAGAACTGTGTGGGGTCCGAGAGGTCAGACCACTACAGATTATAAAGTGATAGCACATCCTAGTGCGATTCCATCACTTTACAATATCCATTCAAGAAAATATTCAGTGTACGAGAGAAGTGGAAGAGAATTTGCCAAATCTGTTCTACATCCTGCAAAAAAAAAAAAAAAAAACTGTAATGGAATAACCTGAAATCCGGTA
This sequence comes from Bufotes viridis, assembly GCA_033119425.1. Lineage (NCBI taxonomy): Eukaryota > Metazoa > Chordata > Amphibia > Anura > Bufonidae > Bufotes > Bufotes viridis. Next base: position 29,043,018 of record CM065594.1, on the reverse strand, counting down.
TGGATTTCAAATTGGCAGCATGTCAATTTTATACTGCGGATTTTTTTTTGCAATACAAACAATGACATCTGTGGAAAAGCTGCATATTTTAGCGTCATAGTGAGCATGCTACAGGTTTTCAAGCATCTCTGCATAGATTTTAAATGCAGATTTCATCCCTTCGAATGTATAGGGGTGAGATCCATGGGCTGCATCCACTGCACAATCTGCAGCAGGACCGACACCAAACTCATGATTTTTGCTGCAGTCATAGTGAGATCCTAAGGGCACCTGTACATGTTGCAGATTACACACGGATTTTCACGAGGAAGAACGTGAATACAGCAACAGCAAAGTGAATGAGATTTGATAAATCTCATGCGCTCATTGGTTCTCTTTTACTTGCAGAAATTGGCCTGGTCCGCGGATTTGTCAATGGTTTAATTCCACACCTTATCTATAGTGGTTTTACCCATAAACTTCAATGGGGTTGTTAAACAGAAAATCCACACCAAAAACCGCAACTATGGAATTAGGCGATTTGGTGCGGATTTCATGTGGATTTTCCGCATACAAAGACGCAATGTGTTAAGGTAATATCGGTGTTCCTTATGCAATTAGAACTAACCTCTTCCCGCCATTCCAACATAAAGTTCCGTTGAGGATGGGGATTTAAAGATGGTGCCGGGTGACTTCTGTTAGTCCCGGGTGACTGCTGTTTCAAACGTATGCGATCGACAATAATGTTGATCGCATACATGTAACCCCTCAGCTGCCATGGTCCAATGAGAATCAGGGGAGCCAGATGGTGTGTGCGGCAGCCTCGGTCTGCTTGAATGTGCAAAGCCTCCAAAGGAACATAGAGTAATCCCCGTAGACTGGGGTCTATGAGAGAAGCAATATAATGATTGCTTGCTTAAGTTACCCCAGGGGAACCACAAATAATAATAATAATAATAAAAAAAAGACAACGTTTTTAAAAAAATAACTATGTGGTATTGTTGTAATCGTACTGATCCGCACAATGAAAGTTACAGGTCAGTTTTACTGCATAGGAAACGCTGTAAAAACCTATAAGAATTGTATTTTCTCATTTTTTTCCACCCCATCTGGAATTTTTCCCCGCCTCCAACTACACTGTATACAACTGTACATGGAGCCTTTAGAAAGTACTACTCATCCTACAAAAAACAAGCTCTCCTACGGATATGTGAATGGAAAAAAAAAAAAAGTTATGGCTTTGGGAAGGCTGGGAGTAAAAAAAACAAAAAAGAAAAATAAGAAAATGGCCTGAAAAGGTTAAAGGGAACCTGTCATCACGAACATATCCAGTCTAATGGCAGCATGTTCTAGAGCAGGAGGAGCTGAGCAGAGTAATACATCGTTTTGTGGGAGAAGATTCAGTAGAATCTATTTATACATTTATCTCTCTTCTCTTTCCGTGCTGGCAATCTTCCCAATACAGAGGATACATAGACAGACAGCTGTCAATCACTGAGCAGGACCGCCCACTGGACTCATAAGGGCTAGGACTCCAATCAATAAGTTCCAAGTTATACTGACATTTTTTCCCACCAAACTATATAATCGGCATGCTCAACTACTCATGCAAAACAGACACCACATGCAGTGTGACCGGTGCCCTTTAATGTGTACCACCAGCATAAGATGAAGACAGGGGTGGCCCTCGTTAGCTTCACCCCAGCTTGGAACAACTGCTTACAGACGACAAAGGAGTTCAATAGGACCGGAAAATTGATGTAGCAGACTTTAACCCCTTGCTCGGGATAATCAGCACAAAGTCCCCCTCTCTGCAAGGATATCAGCACCGGCAAAGACAGAAGAAAGGGCAGGTCTAACCTTAATGATTCTGTCACTTTAAGCAAACCTCAAACACTTTCTAATTGGCTTGTCTTGTTTCTCAAGTGTTATCTACTATCCTTAGAGGGTCCTTCAAGCCCCATTACTTCTATGTGTGCTGTAGAAGACCTATAATAAATAGTGATTCAGGCTTGGATTTACGTATTCTAAAGAACATAAGTCCTTAAAGTGCAGATTTGATTGTGGAATATATATTCCTGCTTAGTCAATACTTAAGCGTCACTGGGGATGCGCCCATCATTAAGGGTGTGCACGGACCACAAGGTCACCTCAAGCTACGAGCCGATAATTGATGGGACTAATTTGACTATGTGCATTTTTCCCCCCAGAAGATTATATGAGCCTGTGTTACAACGGATCTGTCATCAACTCCGCAGAGACAGGCCCAATGTGCGATTAGCTAAACGGCACAAAATGTTTTGTGCCAGTTGGACTAACTGTGCATGTAACCTGCTGCCATAAAATAGCATGCATGATAAAGCCGCGAGAGATCTACTTGCCACATTTAAGGCTCCCATCTTCTTCCATCTGTGCCTATGGCTCCATTAGCGGGTACGGTGCAGAGCAGGAGTGGTCTACTTTTGGTGGAGCTAGGTCACTTACCAGGGACTAGAGAAAAGTACAGTATGTACACGTTCTCTTTATAATAATATTTTATTTTCATTTTTTTACTAATGAACTATGGTCTGGATCGGTAATCACTATATGATAGATGGGCATCTGACACCCCCTGCTGACCAGCTATTTGAGAAGGCACCGATGCTTGCAGTAGTGCCATGGCCTTCTCCCTGCTCACCAAGCACAGCGCCGTACATTGCCTTGTATCACAGCTCATCCCCATTCACTTCAATGGGTGTGAGCTACGCCTAGGCCATGTGACTGATGAAAGTGACGTCACATGGCCTAGGGCAATCATGGCTAACCTCCGTCACTCCAGCTGTGGTGAAACTACGACTCCCAGCATGCTCCATTCATTTCTATGGAGTTCTGAGAAGAGCCAAGCAAGTGTGCATCTTGGAAGTCATAGTTTTACCACAGCTGGAGTGCCGGAGGTTAGCCATCACTGGCCTAGAGAAAGCAGAAGAAGGTAGTGGCGCTACTGCGAACACCGGTGCCTACTGAAACAGCTGAACGGCGGGGGTCTACGTTGGTGCTGTAACACTAACCATATGAAAAATGATTGCTGGGATCACCTCTTTAATGACAGACCTATTGTAGTGCTGGGGGCCGAGATAAGGCAGGGTAGTAACAGTACGTACCCAAAGATAAAAGCTCTGTGTGCAGCTCCTATATGACGCCTCTGCCATACGTTAGGTCTTCCTGAGGACTTTATTAGTCTGTAGACACTTCTCTTAAGGAGTGTTCCCGCCATATCCACAGAATACGCCATGAGTAACAGGTGCGGGTCCCTCTTCTGAGACAGTTACTTATGGGGAGAAGGGGGTGTCAGTTTGCTGATCCACAAAGGGCATCACTCCTCTCAGACTGAATTCATTACAGGTACCATAAAGCATGCATACACTGCTGCACCCTCTACATACTGTACAATACGGCGTGAATGGGTTTTACGGTAGTTTAATATTGGCGGCCTATCCCCAGAATAGGACATCAATATCTGATCGGTGGAGGTCTTACTCCTGACACCCATGCTGATCAACTGGACAACATGATGCATCTCTCCAGTGAGCGCCATTGGCCTCTTCCTAGTCCTGTGACGCCAAGTTTATGGACTAGGTGCAAGTGAATGGGCATGGGCTGCAAAACTAAGCACAGGAGCTATACAATGGCATGGTGTGAAGAGGCCTCGGCACTCTACTGATGAGATATTGATGGCCAACCCTGAAGATCGGTCATCAATACGTTGCTCCCAGAAACCCCTTTAATATCCACCCCCCTGGGGAACCTTTGAAGGTGTTGGCCAGTGTCCTATATTGATGACCTATCCTCAGAAAAGGTCATCAATATCAGGACGCAGCACTCTCTTCACCAGACAAAGTGTAACTGCTCCTTCCCACTGAAGTGAATGGGACGGAGGAGCTGCTCATCACTGCAATGCAATCATCAAGCACGTAAACCGTGAAGAGAACGTAACGCTTGCATGATCGGCAGGGGTGCTCGATATTGATGACCTATTCTGGCCTCCAAAATAAAAAAAATAAAAAACCCTCATTTTCTTCTAAATACTTATATTTAATGAGTAAACTAAAATGAAGTTTTATTCCTACATTAAAGTAAAAAACTTGAAAGCTGGTCAGAGAAAGAGAGAAAACTGATGAAACTAGGTCAAAGACTCAAGGGAAGAGTGTGAAACTGTATCTAAGTTTCATTCGAAAGAGATGTTCTATGGATTGGCTTCAGTGACCTAACATCTTCTGACAAGGGCTTACAAAAAACCCGTGTGAAATGTGCACGAATGTAAACCCGCATGCTCAAGCTGTATTATTCGCTTTAGATTTAAAAGGGGCAGTTTGTCCAACTCTCTCTTGAAAATAACATCTTGGTAACAGAGATTTTACGCTATAACTAGACGAAATTGCAAGTTTGGGAAAACCTGGCCCCAATTCATGTGTGACTAGCAAGGCCAGAAACAGACGTGGGAGGTGACTGAAAGGCTTCATTTATTTTGTTAGGGTACTTTCACACTAGCGTTCTTCAGGTCTGGCAAGCAGTTCCCGCAACGGCAAACGGAAAGATGTTTTTGCCGGATCTGTTAGACTTATTTATTGAAATACCGGATCCTTCTTTCCAGTATCATCTGGATATAACGGATCCGGTATTTAATTCTTTCAAAGCTAGAAAGAACTGCACATGCGCAGACCGGAAAACCAGATACGGTGATGCAGCAATTTCCGGAACACTTGGTACCGGATCTGGAATTAATACATTTTAATGGAAATGAATGCCGGATCCGGCAAGTGTGGTACTGTTCTGGAATTTTGGTCGGAAAAAATACCGCAGCAAGCTGCAGTATTTTGTCCGGTCAAGTACCATACAAGGGACGGAACGGAAGACATCCTGATGCATACTGAACGGATTGCTTTCTATTCAGAATGCATTAGGACAAAACGGAAGCGTTTTTTTATTTTAATACCGGAAAAGAATAACACTAGTGTGAAAGTACCTTCATTCTGTAGGGACTTGTCTGCATTTGATAACTGCTGCTAGTTAGGATGTGTTCACATCATGATATACTAGGAAAGTTTAGACTATGACGACGGTAGCCATGGTCCTCATTCACCCAGTGCAGCCCAAATTGCTGCTCCTGGGACAGGTCTTGGCGCTTGAAGAGCAGCAGCAAAAAAACAGAACTAGTGCCGAGACCAGGAACAAGCACACGGCTATACCTGATGTACAGTGCTGTCAATCCAGGGTGGGGTGGGAGTAAAGGTGAAGGGGTGTAACAAACTGGTGCTCCAAAGGCTTTTGGCCAGCCCCTCGGTGCTCCAGTTAGGTCATTAGCATATAAACAAAAATCTCAGCAATGGGGCACAGAATATTTATAATAAAGGTATTAATAAGGGTTATTATCAGCAAGATCAACTCTACCAGGTTGTATACCTGGTTTAAATAGGGTAGATCCCGGTAGATCATACTGACAGAGAAGTCTAAGGCTACTTTCACACTAGCGTTTTTTGCAGATCCATCATGGATCTGCAAAAACGCTTCTGTTACAATAATACAACCGCATGTATACGTCATGAACGGATCCAGTTGTATTATTATGTCTTCAATAGCCATAACGGATCCATCTTGAACACCACTGAAAGTCAATAGGGGACGGATCCGTTTTCTATTGTGCCAGATTGTGTCAGTGAAAACGGATCCGTCCCCATTGACTTACATTGTGTGCCAGGACGGATCCGTTTGGCTCTGCTTCGTCAGGCGGACAGAAAAACGCTGCAGGCAGCCTCCAGAGCGGAATGGAGACTGAACGGAGGCAAACTGGTGCATTCTGAGCGGATCCTTTTCCATTCAGAATGCATTAGGACAAAACTCATCCGTTTTGGACCGCTTCCGAGAGGCCTGAATGGATCTTACAAACGGAAAGCCAAAACGGTAGTGTAAACGTAGCCCAACACTTCTGTTTTGAGATGCTACGGTACTGCAGTAAGATTGAGACAATTTATGCAACTTAAAAAAAAAAAAAAAAGTTGCGGTTGATAATTTGGCTTAAAAGAGCTTTCTTAGACTCACATACTGATGACCTGTCCTCTGGATAGGTCATCAGTAGCTGATCGGTGGGGGCCTGCCACTCGGACTCTTGCCGATCAGCTGTTTGAGAACACACTGGCGCTCCTTTGAGTGCTGCGGCCTTCTCCCTGCTCAACAAGCACAGTGTTGTCCATATAATAGTGGCTGTGCTTGATATCACAGGTCAGTCCCATTCATTTCAATGCAGGGCTGCGCCCAGGCCATGTGGGCAATGAACGTGACATCACATGGCCTAGGGTAGGCTGAGAGAAGGCTGTGGCGCTACTGCGAGCGCCAGTACCTTCTCAAACAGCTGAACGGTGAGGACCTGGGTGTCGAACCTGCACCGATCAGATAGTGATGACCTATTCGGAGGATAGGTCATCAGTATAAACGTTTCAGAAAACCTCTTTTAAATAACCATGTCCGCTGTCTCACCCACTTTTCAAAAAAGTGGAGTATAGCCTCCTTCCCACGTTCATGAGGACATACGTCACAAGATGGTTAGTGGTTCAGTGAAAATGTCCATTAAAAATCTGTGTTTGACCCGTGTTTCCTTTTTTTACCCTCAGTGTGTCGTCCTTATTCCACATACACTGCTAAGCTGAAAATTCATTTAGAGAGCATTTCCTACCAATGGTCAGTGAAAAATCACTGACAGAACATGGATGCCATCAGTCTTGTGTCAGTGGTTTTCATGAATCCATAGACTTCAATGAGCGTGTTTGTTACACATCACGTACCAAAGCAGTGCGCGTCTACTTCATATTCCCACTGGAACATGTTCATGAAGAACACAGGCAGCAGACGTCTGCGATCCAGGCTTTAAAATGTAAAATGTTGAAAAATGTTTTTACACATAAGCCCAAAAAAGCCTTAATGCCCTATTTTGAACCTTTTTGAAGCCACAATTCTCAAGTGAGGGGCTTGAAAAATTCCCCTATGTCTCACTGGTTACTCTGTTTTCTTGCAGGAATCATGGTGAGCAAGGAGGGGGACAAATGTGTGCTGACATCCTCAGAAAGTGAAGCCGAGCCAGCTGTTTCTTTAGCCTTAGACATGAAATATGCATTGGACCCCAACCGGCAGATAAAAAAGCGAAATAAAGCCCTTCAAGTGAGGTTTAAAGATATTTGCGAGGCTCAGAACGAGCAGAGGGATAAACAACTTTCTACGGTGCCGCAAAGTGAGAAAAAAGACACCAAGTCTCTTTCTTACAAAGCTTATAGGAAGTACATGACAGTGCCTGCTCGGCGATCTATACCCAACGTAACCAAGAGCACAGGGGTTCAGACTTCGCCAGACCTGAAAAAGCGCTACCAGACTTTTCCTCTTGACCGCAAAAAAGGGAACCTGTTGAAAAACGCTTCTGGCATGGAAGTGAAGGGTCAAAATAACGGATTTCTAATAGAGGTAAAGGATACAAAAGATCACAAAAGCTCAGGGGAGTCTAATCGATGCAGCAGGGTCCATGACCAAGTGGTTGCTGAACTGGTAGTACATTCGAGTGAAGACATGGATGTCATTACGTCTAGCAATTGCTCAGATGCATGTGGAAGCACTGATTTGCACAGCTGTACTAAAGATTCCCCCTCTCCTCAAAACCCAGCAATCTTCACATCGGAACAGACCATCTGCCATCTGCATGAAACCACAAAATATGACAAAAGGCCATTAGGGAACGCTCTATCCCATCACCCGGCACATGTTAAAGTTCTTCTGAAGGAGGAAGCCACCATACACTCGCCTGCCCTCAATCCAAACCTTGCCGACCCTGAAGACTTGACTGACATAGAAAGGACAGTTTGTCCACTGACAGATGAAGAAGACAAAAGAACTGCTCAAGTAAATGGCCTACAAGGCCAAGATATGAATGCAAAAGCGTGTACAACACAGACGCAGTGTCAAACGACGGAATGTAATGAGCAGGCCCTGCAGATAAATGTTTTACCCGTGGAAAAAAATAAGCCTTGTCAGGCAGCAGTTGCTTTGAGTGATGAATGCCAACAAATTGTGCCTCACACGGATGTGATAGACTTAAAAGCACAGCTTCAGACCATGGAGAACCTGATCAGCTCAAGTCAGGAAACAATCAAAGTGCTTTTGGGTGTTATTCAGGAGTTGGAGAAGGGAGAAGCTCACAGAGAGGGGTAAGTCATTAACAAAAACTCATCGTCTACCATTATGGCCAGTCATGCCATGTTATGTGCAGCATTATGTAAGACCAGAAGGTGAAGTACTGAGCTACCATTACGCTAGTCTGTACAGAATGGAAGGTCTTTTCTAAAGGTGGCCATGGCTGACAGCTATGCCTTTCAGCCCCCATGGACAATACATGCTCGACTTGGCCAAAAATGATTGTATTCCCAGTTGGAGAGAAGTAAGCTGGTGTCAGACACCTCTGGAGAAGGCTTATCACCGTGAGAGGGTCTAACGAGCAGCAGATTGTCGAGAAGAAAGTGTTCCTTCCCGACAGTCGGCTGCTTGTTCAGTGGGGATGAAGTGCTGCGTTTACATGCAGCGATCACCTCCACAGTATGAGGAGGAGGGGTAACTATCATGATCGCTCATCCCCATACTGCCGCATTGGCTGCGGGCAGTGGATCGCTGTTTAGACCGCACAATCTGCTGCCCAGAAATGATAATTTAGGTGTCTGCACAAACGAGCGTTTTTCTCATTCGTCATATGGTCTGCTGCACCTTTAGATGGCTAGATTGTCAGGAAAATGCATTCACAGGAACATTCATGCCCAATAATCGGCCCGTCTAAATCTACCTTAAGGTAATAGGTAGTTTGAAATTCAACATGCTAGACCCCCCTCACCTCCCACCAAAATATGGCAGCAGGAAAAATCAGGACACCGTCAAAAAAAAAATCAAGAGGTCAGCCAGTCCCACTGAAATCAGCAGGTTTGCCAGGCATTTGCATGTATGACCACCATGATTAGTGATTTCTAGTATGTGGATCTCCACTACAACTCCTAGCATCTCCTTATATATCCGTAGGCTGTCAGAGCATCCTGGAATCTGTAGTTTTGCAACAGCTGAAGACATACAGAATGAAGACCATTACTCTTACTTTTTCGCAATATTAATACACTTTGTAGCAACAGCCCTGGGTTAAGTAATGACCTCCTACCACTGCTTACTTATGGGGGACAATATGGAGTGCATAGGCAAAGTCTTCAGAGCCTTTCACTTTTTTATTTTGCTATGTTGCAGCCATGTGTTAAAATCAAACGTCACGTTTTGTTTCTGTCATACTGCCCTCAATATCCTGTAATGACCAAGTGAAACACAGAGGCGAAAAAGTTTGATATTGGCTTGATCGGACATTACTGTTTCTCACTGTTGTTTGGTGGGATCAGGCGGCACTACGTGTTGGTCGGTGGGCGTTCGGTTTTGCGGATGTAATCCCGAAGTCTGCACAGCGAAGAAAAACCGTCACTCCAATTTTCTTTGCTCGAATGGATTTATTGGTCACTCAGGTGACGCGCTGCTCACTCTCTGTTTGAGGCTACATTTACACGACCGTATGAATAGCTCCGCATCCGTTCTGCAATTTTGCAGAACGGGTGCGGACCCATTCATTTCAACGGGGCCGCAAAAGATGCGGACAGCACACAGTGTGCTGTCCGCATCCGTAGATCCGATCCGCGGCCCCACAAAAAAAATTGGGCATGTCCTATACTTGTCCGCGATCGCAGACAAGTATAGGCATTTCTATCATAGGGCCGGCTACATTCACACGGCCGGTATGTGTGTTTTCGGCGCCGCAATTTGCGGACCGCAAAACCCATACGGTCGTGTGAATGTAGCCTGAAAAAGACACCTGTTGGTGTCAAACGCGCATCACCTTAACATGAGTGACCAATAAATCCTTTCGAGCAAAGAAAATTGGAGTGCCGGTTTTTCTTCATTATGCTTCTCACTGTCTGAGAGTCCAGGTAGGTTTCATGCATCTTTTACGGAGGAGAGGCTTCTTCTGGCCACTCTACCATTAAAGCCCAGATTGTAGGAGTGCCCATCTGCCCAGCTTCTTCCATCTGGATCTTTGGAGCTCAGCCCGTATGACCACTGGCTTCTTGGTCACCTCTCTTACCAAAGCCCTTCTCCCCCCACTGTTTAGTTTGGAGAGGCAGCCAGCTCTAAGAAAAGTCCTGCTTTTTCCAGTTAAAAGGGCTGTCCGGGTTCGGGTAGTATTTGGCAGCTTTTTATTAGCAGCCTACATACAAGTGGATTAAACCTTACTTTCCTTTCTCAGATGTCCCCACTCGTCAGGCAGCAATCACGCACCAGAAGTATCTTTTCATTCTGACAGTGAAGGGTGCTATTTTGGAACAGCGATGAGAGGGAGAGGTAGGAGGCGAGACATCACTCTGCTGGAGTCGCACTGCCTTGTGGGAGAGCTGCGATGTAAATAATAGCAATTGCAGCATCAGGGTCCGGTAGGAGGGGGAAAGGTCAGGAAACCACCAGGAGAACATCTACAGCTATGTGTAAGGGCTTATGCACACAAACGTATTTTCTTTCCGTTTACGTTCCGTTTTATGCGTTCCGTACACGGAACCTTTAGTTTAACGGATCCGCAAAAAAAGTGGAAGGTACTCCGTATGCCTTCCATTTCCGTATTTCTGTTTTTCCATTCAAAGATAGAACATGTCCTATTACTGTCCGCATAACGGACAAGGATAGTTCTGTTCCATCAGGGGCCAGCTGTTCCGTTGCGCAAAATACTGAAATAGCCATACGGTCGTGTGCATGAGCCCTAAAGGCCATGGCTGATGTAAATTCGCACGACTGTGAACCTGGACAACCCATTTAAGAATTATGAGGCCACTGTGCTCTTGGGAACTTTCAGGGCAGCAGACATTTTTTATCCCCTTCTCCAGATCTGAGCCTTCGCACAATCCTGTCTCTGAGCTCTACAGGCAGTTCTTTCCTCCTCATGGCTTGGTTTATGCGCTGATATGCATTCTCAGCTGTGAGACCTATATTATATAGACAGGGCCGTGTCTTTCAAAATCATGTTCAATGAACTGAATTTACCACAGGTGACTCCGATCAAGATGTAGAAACATCTCAAAGATGATCCAGAGAAAAGGGAGGCCACAAAACTAAATTTTAAGTGTCCATGTTAAATTTTAGTTTTTCCTTTTTAATACATTTGCAAACGTTTCTACATTTTTCTCATTATGGGGTATCGAGTGCAGACTGATGGGGAAAACCATTCTTTGCTTTTGAATTTAGCAGAAGGCTGCAACACAACAAAATGTTTTTTAAAAAAGTGAAAGGGTCTGAAGACTTTCCCAAATGCACTATATATACACCCATATTACATCACCTCTAAAAAAAATTTTTAAAAAATAAACTTAAAATTCCTGTGTGTAAATATTAGATATGAATATAATATGACATTTTAATATTTGGGGAAAATAAATTAATAAAAGCACCTCACTAAGCAGCTGATAGAAGGAGCTGGAACTAGCGCAGGTCCATACACTGTGCTTATGGCTCCGTCTCAGGTTGGGCGGACAGTCTACTGTGTGTGTGGAGCTCCCAACTGGAGCTCCGTGCAAGCACAGACTTCCCTTGTTTACCTGCTTGCCGCCGACATCACAGCGGTGAGCAGGCGTAATTACAAGCCGTCCCATTCACTTCTATCGGCGGCTCTGTAGTATTCAAGCATATAGGAACGAGCCGTCCCATAGAAGTGAATGCGAAGGGGTCTTGTAATGACACCTGATCACTGCTGCGATGTTGACAGCGAGCAGGTAAACAATGAAGGGAAGACTGCGCTGGCATGGAGCACAGCCTTCTCTTCAACCAGCTGGTGTCGGACCCCGACACTCTGATATAGATGATCATGAAAACAGAACAGATGAACAGAAAAGTGCCTGTAAAATTACATTTTTCCATTGATTTTTAGAATAAATCTGGCTAATAATGCCGCATTGATGAGCCATCTATATTTGTGAGGCATGTTGATTGCACAGTGCACACAGACATCAATAATGCTCCTGTGTGTGAACATGTACTTTATTGTACAAGTATAAAACCACATTACTAATAAGAGAAGGGAGCAGAAATAACGACTATGTAACATATACCGCGGACACACGGCACCTCCTCCTACAATGGTATACTCAGTGTTATTAATATAGGGCATCTCACTTCTCACGCTGCTCAGCCAACTGTGACTCACTTAATTTAGTCTTATCTTATAATTACGACCTCTGTATTTTGTGAGGCTGATTTGCATTATCTGCTTTAATGGCTTAAGCAAAGTTTTGCACTAGATGTCATCAATATTCCCGGTCAATAGCCACTTTCCAAATGTCACATTAAAAGTGAAAGAATTAAACAGATAGGTGATTATGAGCATTGCAATCAATTTTTATAAATAGCATAAATGCACTTTTGGACCAAATAGTATTTTAGCTTTGCAGAGCAGGTGGCATATTTGAAGACCAAAAATTTATTTAAAAAAAATAAATACATTTTTTTATTACAACTTCTTAGTTTACAATTAACAATAGGATTGTTCAGGACAAGTTCCTGCTCTAGTAATTTGGCTGTGCCTGGTATTGCAGCTTCATCACACACACTTAAGTGAATAGAGCTGAGCTGCAATACCAGACAAAGCCCTCGGACTCGAACGGTGCTGCTTCTAATCCTGGACATCCCCTTTAACCCCCATATGACCACAAGATGTATATATACATTCTAGCTCTACCAATAAAATGACCAGGTTGACACTGAATCAGTCTGATCCTCCTCAGGTGATGAGTAGATGAAGTGAATAGCTTCAGGGTCACAACAAATTCCTAACAAAGTGCTCAAAGTGAGTGCTGTGGTCTGCAATGGTGCCCGAATGCAGGGAGTATTCCCTGGAATTAGGAAAGTTGCCATGGAAACCCATAATGCTACGATGTCCACACAAGTTTCCAACTGTTACATAGGGGAGGGGAGCATGCTGGGAGGACATCTGTGCCCTCCCGGCACTCCTGTGGATGTAGATCGATGTTCATAGTGATCTAATGGCAAGCGGCAAGAAGTAAAATAAACAAACCAAAATAATATGCAATAAAAAAAAAATAAAATAAAAAACTGAAAAAGATACTGGTTCTGTTTTATACCGCACTCCAAGCAGTTCCATCTATGTATTTAAAAAAAATAAAAAATTATATATACATACATATACATACACACACACGCAAGCTTCTTAAATTCAAAAAATTCAAAAAGAGGAAAATTTGTCTGTTTACACGCAGATCCAAAATCCTTGCTCTTAAAAGGATACAAACTCATCAGAAAGATATAGTAAAACATCACTTTTATGGGAGCTGAACTGCAGTAACTGGAACAACCACTACACGGTGTATGGAGCTGCCGATTTCTACCTCTACACACTGTATGGTTTCCGTCGCAGCCTTAAAAAGCTCATTGAATTAAAACGAAACTTAGAACAGTGTGAATTACGGACAATGCAGCAGTCCAGAAATCGGAGTAGGTCCTTTCTCCTTCAAAGTCACAGTATTCAAAAGTCAGGTATCAGGTCCGCGCTAATGGATCCACCATAAACACGTGCTCCAGACGCGCTGTTCTCTTATTCAGGTCACTCGTAATTACACTCCAAACACCAACTAAAGCTCTCAATATCCAGAATCCCTTTGAAAAACGGGAAACAGATAGCGCAATACCCCAAGTAATAGGTTAAAAGCAACTTTATTCTACTTACAAGTTTACACCTTGTAGTTAGCGTGACAGACAAACAGCACAAGCCCGACCCGGGTTTCGCCACGTTGGCTTCATCAGGGGCTAATCAGTGACTGGCACCTGAGGTCCTTTTGTTACCTCCTTGCGTTCTGCTCAATTTCCGGCTATCTCGCTTCCTTAGGTCACAGGCCAAAGGCGCATAACACCAGAATTATATTATTGTTTCCCGTTTTTCAAAGGGATTCTGGATATGGAGAGCTTCAGTTGGTGTTCGGAGTGTAATTACGAGTGACCTGAATAAGAGAACAGCGCGTCTGGAGCACGTGTTTATGGTGGATCCATTAGCGCGGACCTGATACCTGACTTTTGAATACTTAAAAAGCTCATCAGTGGGGGTGTAGGACCCTCATCATTCTGATATTGATGACCTATCCTACAGATTTTGCCGTGACAACTCCTTTAGTAATATAAAACTAGAGCACTTTCCAGTACTTGTTCCTGGGTGTGAATACCATCTATAGCTTTGCCCTTGGTAGGAACAACCCAAGAACATTTTCTGTAATTGAGTGCCTTATGTAAAGCAGCCGCTGGCACAGGAGCTACAGTACTCCACATATCAGCAAATCTCCGACCACTTGGAAGCTGAGTGACATTCACAAACCTCCTCTCTATGGCCCATATACCCCACTACGGTAAAGTGGACATGACAATGACAAATTTATTGTTTTGTGTCGCCGCGCGGACGCCTCTCGTCACCACACCACGGCAAAACACTGCAGTCGTCTGAATGCGCCCTTACATTGTCTGGCCCTGTCAAAGTGCAGAGGGCGCAGCAGTTGCAGAGAGAGCAGAGCCTCTAGGTGTAATGGTAACGCCCCCATTGCTCCTAGAGGCTCATTTACATATATCAAAACTTCATTTTTATCAGCAACGCAGGCACATATGAACATGGGACCAACACAGATGCCTTCAGCTGCCAAGCGCACATGTAACAGGTCAGCCAGTGTCATAGGGACAACAGACAGATGCCCTTTAACTAAGATGCGATTATCTCCCCGATTTCGGCGAGGAAGGGTGTGACGGATGGCAGAGGTTGGGGAATTAGTTAGATCTCAATAAGTCAATCCCTTGTTCCCATAGGATATAGGTGGTTGCCAGGTGTCTGGCAGGGTTTGCTACCCTCTCCCCATTGAAAACACAAGCACCCCTGTCCAAGAAGGAGCATCCATCTCTAGAAGAGAGTTGGGAAGGAAAGCTCTGAAGCAAACCACCTCGTTCTGCTGGCAGCTATCTAAACCTACATCCATACACAAAAGACTAAGATCACTCAAAAATGCAATGCAAACCATCGTGATGGCCGAACTCAGGCACCTGCCGAGAATGTGACCCATCACGTTGGAAAATATTGGCCGTGACTGACTGAAAATACAAGTGTATTGGATCAAAGGAGTACCACTTAGATAGGTTAGATCAACAGACCGAGAGACTATTCATTTCACCATTTACAGAGGATGCCATTGGAGACAGGTTTAAACTGTGCACAAAAAGTATTAAAACCATTTATTTCTGTGAACAAAAGCAGAATTTATATCCGCGGATTAGTACACGATGGAAAGACAGACGCATTTTTCCAGCAATACGCATTCAACAGCATTTCCCGTAATTAAATAACGAGTCCACTGCTAAAAATGTCACATAGCATCTGCCTCCAGGACCAGAAGGACTGGCGCACCTACCCTCTGACCTTGACCCCATCATCCCTCTAATAAATGTCACAGCAACGAGACGCGGAGCCTCTGACAGGGTGACGCTGCCTCCCCGACAAGTAAATCCATCACCGAAGGAGACAATATAGGAGAAAAAAAAAAAATGCGGTTTTTGCTCTCACTCTTCACCCAGACCTGTCACTGTTCTCTAATCCGGGGGGAAAACAGCATTTTGTAGATCACTGCTATTTTGTTAGACTTTTAATTTTTCCTGCAGAAAAACCAAGCGGCATGGTACGTGGCGCTCAGTCTCACCCAAAATATAAAATGGAGGCCAATACACAACTCATATTTGCAGTCGACTGGTCGACTTTGAAGATTTCCAATCATTTCAACCTAAAGAGGAACTACCAGACGAAAAATCCTTCATGGGTGTTACCAGTTGGGGGGGGAGGGGGGTTCTACACAGTCTGACACTATTTAATCAATGATGCCAGTGTCAAACTGTGCAGGGACAGCCCCCCCAACTGGAGTAACATCCTCTGGACCCTCACTGCAAACTGCTAGCAATGCATTTGTTATTTCCAGCAGGAATAATAAAGGAATGGCACATGGCTCCCATCTGTGTCGACATTACGGTATATCTTATAGATATGCCATAAAAGTTTAGGTTGGGAATAGTCCCTTGCGAGGCTTCCAGAATCCGGCAGTCGCATGACTCCAAGGTGCTCACAACAACCACTGGCTCTTGATCAGCACCTCGCGAAGGGACGGCTGACTTCCATGAATGACCATGGTCTACATGCTGTGTTTTTCATGTTCCAGTGTATGGTTATAGTCTAGGACAGGGATCAGCAACCTTCGGCACTCCAGTTGCTGTCAAACTACAACTCCCAGCATGCACACTTACTTGGCTGTTCTTGCGACTCCCATAGAAGTGAAAGGAGGATTCTGGGAGTTGTCGTTTTATAACAACTGGAGTTCCTTAGGTTGCGGATCCCTGGTCACGGAAGTAGCATGATGTAGCTCATCTCAGTAGGGGAAACTTGGCTTAAAGGGGTTGTCTCTCACATCAGCAAATGCCATAACTTATCATGTAGAGAATGTTAATACGAGGCTCTTACTAATGTATTGTGATTGTCCATATTGCCTCCTTTGCTGACTAGATGCATTTTTCAATCACATTATACACTTGTCATTTCCAGGGGTTACGACCACTGTGAAATCCAGCAGCGGTGCCCGTACTTGCACACTACAGGAGAAAGCACTGCTCTCTCTGGTGGATGGGATCAACGGAGTGTTCATAAGGCAGGGCTTTTTCCTACAGCGTGCAAGCACGACCACCACTGATGGATTGCAGGGTGGTCATAACCATGGAAATGACAAGTATATAAAGTGATTTCAAAATTAATCCAGCCAGCAAAGGAGGCAATATGGAGAATCACAATACATTAGTAAGTGCCTTGTATTCACTTTCTCTACATGATAAATGCCATTTGCTGAAGTGAGAGACAACCCCTTTAAAGGGAACCTGTCATCCACTTTATGCAGCCCGTAGTAACGGCAGGTGAGTTGATTTAGCGGTCATTTAAAAGTTAAAAGTAAGTGGTTGCCGAGAACCGACATCACAATCCTTGCAGACTGGGCCTGGAAAAGAATCCCGGCCACCTGAGAAGAGTCCTGGTTATTCATGAATTCCTGCTCTCCCTGCTGATGACTGACCGTACTTACATGCAGCGATCTCCTCCACAGTACAGGGAGGAATGGTCTCTATCGCCATCGCTCGTCCTTATACAGACTTGTTTGCTGGCAGCAGAGTGCGATTACACAGCGCCATCCGATGCCGGCAAACAAGGATTTTTGTGTCCGCATGAACACTATTAATCGGGTGATCGGCGTCGCTTTTACACCGCATTTCTATGAATGCTCGTTAGCAATTATCTGGTGGATTCCTGGCCCCTTTAAGGAGGCTTGAGAAACACTGCTATAGCCAATATGAAGAGACCTGCAAAGAGGATGACTAGAATAGATAATCCTTACTGGGAGACAGAAGGGGGAGCAAAGACAATTCCTGAACAAGGCTGTATGTCATGGCCAGTGTCCTTGGCTCTAGCTTCAGTCTTCGAGTCTTGGCTGGTGACAGAACCTTGGTCTTGTTTTGGAGCCAGGAATCTAGAGACGGCTCAAGTGCATGCGGCAAAGACCTGCAGCTCCACATCATCTTGTCTGAAGGAGCAGAGCGGAGCCAGAGGACAACTTGCTGGCAGTGTGCAGGGACAAGAGGGACTTTTGTTCATGTCATCACCCCCTTATTAATCAAAGAGCGTAAGTCACCAAATGCGGCAGGATTGTGGCATCGGACACTTGTATCAGACGCACACATCAACATCAATAAAGTTGAGACATCGTACACGGTCCCTTATCCTGTCCAGACATTCAGCTAACATACACTGACCGCCTCTCTAGCTATGTCATATGCTACAATCAAAGCAATAACGATTATCACTCGAGAGGAGCGATTCATGTATTTCTGCTTCAGGGTCTTATTAACAAAGTCCGAATCACTTTCTGACACAAAGTTGCACAGAGGGGGTCTCATGTATTATTAATCTGTATTTTTATAGACTGAATGCTGTGTGCGCTCTCAAAAATATAGGTTCCTGGAAGCAAAGTTGTTTGGGGTGTGCAACATACGTGCAGAGAGTACTTTGAACACATTTGCAGACGACAGCCAAATATTGCATGCTCTCTGTTTCAGCATTTGTGAGGACGCTTGCTGATGGAGACAATTACTAAATTTGCGCACTATCATTTTTACATTGTTTTCATGCGTTAGCCTCATCTTTCATGACTTTGGTGCACATGTAAGATTTAATGCCTTTTTTTTTATTATTCCCATATGTGACAAAAGTCCCATGAAGGCTAAGAGCCCGTCAAGACGTCTGCAATAGCCAGGTTGTCTGCTTTAAAGAGATAGGTGGGGGGGGTTCACTTACTTCTCCTGCTGTGCACGCCCTGTATTTTATAGTTGTTTTTTTATAATTCCAACTTAAAACCAGATTTGTGGTCTCCTCAGTTCTGGTGATTTTATGATGATATGTGCATGAAAACACAGACATAAATGTAACATGTGGGCTCCGCAGACCTAGAACTTTTATTTTTGAGTCTAATTCTCTGTTTGGCTTGTAAAACTGTAGAATTGCATGGATGTGTCTGTGCGTGAAATGCTGGACAGCTAAATGACAATGTGCCACAAGCTTACTGTCAGGAACTATATGGGTATTGGGGTTCAGTAGGATTTTTTCTTTTAAAGGAGTTCTTAATCATTTTTGAAAACAGTGCTCTACCGGTGATGGGGGCAGCAGTGTAATGGTCAGCCGGGTTTGCACAACAAAAAAAAGAAAATCAGAGTGGACGGGTGATGAGAGCCCATTACTGGAGCGCCTCAATGGCAGTGGCGGTAGCAGTGTTGCACTACCTTTAAAGGGGTTATTTCATCTCAGACTTTGATGGCATATCACTAGGATGAAGTCAGAGAGCTATGGGTCTCTGAGGTGGGAACTGCACCTATCTCCAGAACAGAAGCCCAAGAGTAAAGGAGAGCACACTGCGCATGCACAGCATTCTCTCCATTCATTTCTATTGGAATTCCGAAAATAGCTGAGCGAGCACTCTGTGCTATTTTTGGAATTGCCAGAGATTTAAATGAAAAGCACACTGCGCAAGCACAGCCACCACTCCAGTCACTTCTATGGGATTGCCGAGCCAGCGCTCTGTTATTTTCGGCAGACCCTTAGTAATGAATAAAGGGTGGCCACGCAGGTGCGCCTGCTCCCCCTCACTTCGGGGGAACCCATAGGCGGGTGTCTCACTTCTGGGACCAGCACCTATCTGACATTGTTGGTCCCAGCGATACGCCACCGATTTCTAAGATAAGAAAACCCCTTTCATTTCATAACTTCATTTCTTATTTGTACATGTCAAAAGCATGTAAACTGTCCCGATTACCAGAGGAGCAAAATGGCCAAAAAACAATGGCAGCAAATGCCCAGGCAAGAACATGGTGGAAGAGAAAGACATCTAGAAAAAAAATCTTATATTGGAGACATTTGTAGAGATCAGTAAACAGAACATTATGGACATGTATCCCCAATCTACCATCTGCCACATTATCGTCTTGCAGCACACGTTACCCTGTTATCACTTGGAAGAATAGGCCCAACTCCAAAGACGCTTTCTTTGTAGTCTGAAGGATTAAAAGCCTTTAGAAGTCGGACTCGCCTCCACTTCAGTAGGAAATAAAAGGAAGTACAGTATAGAATAGGGAATTTAGTAGCTACGCTATGGGTCACTCCGCACTGACCCTTACTCAAGCTTCCCCCCAAGCAATTATACCATTCTCTGATGCTGGCCGCCTATAGCAAACAGATGCACATAATTATCTCTACCTGGTACACAGAGAAAATTCTACAAAGTCAGGTCATATATACAAAAAACTGGGCACACCTGAGGATATAGGATCTATATTTTAATGTTCAAAAATGAGTGCACCAAATAACGCTAGTGTGTTCCAAGAATACCATTAGTGGGTTCAATAGACGCAATATTCAATCATTTCAAATATACGCAATATTCAATACTTTCACATAATCGCCATTAGTAACTAGATAAATAAAAAAATTCATAAAAAAATTCATAGAAAATTCACCAATAATCCCATTCATAGGCAGCAATTCATAGATAACAATAAATATCCAATAGCAGCCAAAAAGGTCAATAGTAGCCCACAACTCAATACAGCAGCATCAATGAGGAGGTTCAGAAATAGTCCCAATTTCTAGGCAGCAAAAAAATAGCCTATATTAGCTTATAAAAAGCAGAAAAAAGTCCTTAATAGCCAATGGAGCCCGTAGCTAACATCAATCAATACAGCAGCGGTATTGGGAATAACAGTCCTAACCGCGGCACCTTTAATATAACGGTCTTACTCGCGGCACCTTTAATATAACAGTCTTACTCGCGGCACCTTTAAGAAGCCCGGTATATATCACAAAGAGACAGATTAACTTATTCTAAGAGCGCTTAGAATAATTAGAGCACTATATATTGAAGTAGCTGAAGTTTACATCTTGGGAGTCGTAGTTTTATCACAGCTGGAGTGCCGGAGGTTAGCCATCAGAGTCTTAGGGTAGGGCTACACGTGGCCATGGCAACAGCCGTCGTGGCCAGGATCGCAGGGGCATCACACTGTAGCAGTGATCCCATAGAAATTAATTGCGTCACAGTGCAAGCCACATGTGTGCCAGCAGAGTTGTGGCGCATGTGCATCTCACGCTGCAACCTTATTCACTTCTATGGGATCACTGCTAACCTGGGATGCCCCTGCGATCATGGCCATGACAGCTGTCATGCAACCAGTGTCTCCGTGTAGCCGTCCCCTTATGTGGAGATTTTCACATGGACGTGTGTGGTCTGTGTGGTGAGCACATTTCCCAGACTGACTGATGCTCTGAGTTCCAGCCCAACTGTGGGTCTAATTTTTGTATCCAAACGATGTCGTCACTCCGAGACAGCAGGACTGCAGTCGGGCTGGAACTCACAGCATCACAGATCAGTACGATACTGGAGGTTCAGCTCACATGAGCCCCAGCCAGTTTGGGAAATGTGGCCTTTACAATGAAAGGAGTATTCTACCTCCCCAACAATCATAAGGACCAAAGGGCAGCCGCCCTGGAAAAATGCAGCACCCCTCAATGGATTCCCCTGTACTGTGCGTCCCGGCCACTGGCTGTGTAAGGCCCAGAACAAGACGGCTCACATACTGTACAATTTCAGATCTTATACAATCACTTTATAAGACAGGAATACCCCTGAAATGTTTAAATGCTGCTTAAGTCTGTGCAAGTCCATCTCTACTTTCATCCAAAGGTGCAGAACTTTTCATGCTATATTTGGTGCAATTTGTGCTTTTTTTTTTTTTTACTAGCTGCTAAATTAATGCATATTATGACATGCTGTTATCATGCTGTTTGCTACAATGTAACACTAAAGGAATAGGTCTAAACAAATGCTCATAATGAAAATGAGCCTCATCTTTGTAAACCTGCATCTGGTTTGTGATAACTCCTCAGTTTCCTTCCATTCACATTTTTCTCTTTTATTTAGGCTATCATATCGGACTGGCCAAGACACAGCAAACTGTGACACATGTAGGAACAGCGCATGTATCATATACAGGTAAAATGTCATCATTTCATTCATTTGGCCTGCACTGTAATTCCTGGGTAATTTGCTTTTTGCAGAAATGTAATACACAAAAAGTGCGTACATGCTCAAATATGTAAAGCAGAAGCCAAGAGTCCATTTTTTGCAACCGCTCGTCCATGTTCCCCTGATCAGTCAGTGCAGCACAAATATTGCCCCAGGCTCATTCTCGGGGAGTCTGAGCCTTGGAGGGATAGGTTCACAGCCTACGGGAGTTCACTGGATCCGACCAGGCTCTGGCCGCTTTCTGGGGAAATCCCGGCTTTCGGCCAAAACCTACCACTTAAGTTGGTGACTGATGGCGAACGGCAGTATCCACTTAGGGCTGGATCTGGTGAACTCTGGCAGGCTGTTCTCTGCCGGGGCATCCTCGGCGGTGATGCAGTACTTGCTTTTAATGGCAGGAGACCACTTTGCCCAATGACTGGCTGCAGTGTGCATGTATAGCACGTCAACACTGCAGCAAAAGTAAACTAAGATCCACAGGAACCACCAAAGGTGTGGCTTTGGAGTGGCGGGCGATCAGGGATCATTTTTAAACTTCATCCTGCACCTAAAGGGGTTCTCCGGGAATAATCAACTGTTAGCATGAGCCTTCAGTTTAGAGAGGGAGGCTGCAGGCATTTTCTAAAAACAGATTATTCCCAGAGAACCC
The DNA here is from genome assembly GCA_033119425.1 of Bufotes viridis. Lineage (NCBI taxonomy): Eukaryota > Metazoa > Chordata > Amphibia > Anura > Bufonidae > Bufotes > Bufotes viridis. The sequence goes on along the minus strand of CM065594.1, from coordinate 29,020,623 downwards.
CTTTAAGGGGAGAGCAAAGAGAGCTATTGGAAACTTATGGCAGCCTTAGCAATGCCAGAAGCTGGGCGAAGAACTTGCACACACAATGTAAAGACAAATGATAGAAAAATGTTTAATGAAGGCTATTTAAAAAGTTTAGGAAGCAAAAAAAAATAATTATAATAATCTGTGACGAGGTCGCCATAGCCTTTAAAGAGGACCTGTAAATTCTCCTGCCATGCCTATTGAGCAAATAATAGCATCCGCCTTGTAATAACAATTCTGGATCATCTTATCTTATGATTCTATGTTGTACCATTCATTTATTGTTACTTCTAGAAGTTATGAATTACCAGTAGTCTGTAACAAAGGTCCAGATGGGTATTACCAGTTTGGGGGAGGTGTTCCTACATTGAATACTGTGCAGGGACACCCCCAACTGGTAACACCAAGCTGAACCATCACTGCAAACTGCAGGCAATTCGCTCTACACAGAGTGAAAAGATTTTCTAGAATTATTATTACATGGGGAATGCAAGCAGTTGCTAAAACAGACTTTTTAGGAGAGATTTAAGGAATTGCTATCTACTTAAAGGGCATCTGTCAGCAGATTTGTCCCTATGACACTGGCTGACCTGTTACATGGGCGCTTGGCAGCTGAAGGCATCTGTGTTGGTCCCATGTGCCCGCATTGCTGAGAAAAATGATGTTTTTATATAAGCAAATGAGCCTCTAGGAGCAATGGGGGGCATTGACATTGCAGAGAGAGCAGAGCCTCTAGGTGTAATGGTAACGCCCCCGTTGCTCCTAGAGGCTCATTTGCATATATTAAAACATAATGTTTCTCAGCAATGCGGGCACATAGGAACATGGGACCAACACTGATGTCTTCAGCTGCCAAGCACACATGTAACAGGTCAGCCAGTGTCATAGGGACAAACCTGCTGACAGATGCCCTTTAAATGTATAGGTCCTAAATATGACATCAGTAATGCACCTCATGCAAACGAGGTGAAATCCAAGCAGAAATGCGGCGAGACCTATTACCTAGAATTACAAAGAACATCATGTCATCCGGCATTTGGCTTTTGAAAGGGAAATGAAGAAACATGGATTATTCTGGGAGGGAATGTATCCATACAAGTAGGGATTTCAGATTACTGTCATCAGACACAATCATGTGCCCTGAGATTTAAATATGTGGCGCAGCCTGACTGCCAACAAGTAAAGCCCCATCTGTTATGTAACAGCTGATTGAAAAGAAAAGCATATACATTAACATATTTCTGGCACAACTACTTAAAAACGCTTGATTTTTTTAATGTTATCAAGTCTGTTAATTAGAATAAATGTGCAACAAACAAACAGAGTGAATTTATTACCAATCTAATAGAAATATAATTGTAGTACCGGGCCCAGGGAATCCATCTGACTGCCCCGTCAGAGCTTTTCTCTCCTTTGTATTAGGAGGATAAATAAAGAGGAATTTACAGCAGAAGATAAAGACACAATGTCAGATATCCAGCTAATAGATGTAAGGCTGGAGGGTCTGCATAATTCTGACTACTAATACTGACCGGAATCCTGAAATAATTAAAGGAGGTTGTTTCCGTATAACCATCCCCATCCATGTAGGCGCCAAGAACTCCTCCATTAGCCAGAGCAGATCGCTACTACAAACAGTTTTAGATTATGCTGGGAGTTCATGCTGTGCACGAAGCAGAGTGAGCTGCTTTATTCAGTCTCTGGCCAGAGAACGGTTCATGCGACTTCAGACGCCTCAGATTATTAAAAGGAAAATTGAACATTCAGAAATATACGAATGGCGGGGGTAGGTAAGTGTAGCTCTATTCACTGAGAAGGACATTTAAAAAATAAAAATAAAAAAATCTAACTCTTTAAACACAAAAAAACTGATAAAAACTGATAAAATAATATGTTTGGGTATTGAATTCAGTCCAGTACAAAAATCAGTATATCTGTCAGCAGATTTGTCCCTATGACACTGGCTGACCTGTTACATGTGCGCTCGGCAGCTGAAGGCGTCTGTGTTGGTCCCATGTCCATATGTGCCCGCATTGCTGAGAAAAATGATGTTTTATTATATGCAAATGAGCCTCTAGGAGCAACGGGGGCGTTACCATTACACCTAGAGGCTCTGCTCTCTTTGCAACTGCCGCACCCTCTGCACTTAGATTGACAGAACCAGGCAGAGTAAACATCATCATTCCTGGACCTGTCAATCACAGTGCAGAGGGTTTAATTTAGTTAATGAGGTAGCCTGGTCTGGTTTTAGGAACGCAATTCCCATATCATTAGAAAGCATTCTGAGGTAACAGGTCGCAGGTTTCCCATTTATGACCCTCATCTACAGCCTAGCGGCTAAAAAATGGGTTCCTCGACCTGGAGGACCCGACACATCTGTGCATTACGTAGACAATGTTCTGACGTCTATTTCCTGGGAATTACGCACCACAAATCCACAACCAGTTAATGTGGTTTAAAAAACACCAGCCACATGTACCGGAACAATGCCACGAGAAAAAACAGGCTTTTCAATGTTCAAAGCAAGCACATTATGTAGTGGAAATGGTGCGGATTTCAATGTATTGGGGTGATCTTTGTGGGACATTTGTAGTGAAATCTGCAGCAGAATAATTGTGTCATGCCAGGCCTTGCTAAGACAGTTCACTGATTTCAATGAGGACAGTGTACTGCTCAATTTCTCCTGTGGTGGCGCTGCAGGAAAAATGTAACACTTGCACTCAAATTAGTGATCTACAACTGATCGTTAAAAGTGTGAACAGAGGGAAATCATGTGATCATAAAGTCAATGGGGAGCAAGTCTAACAAATGGGGTGTGTGCAAAGGGGATTTCTAGTTTATAGTGTAGGCAGTGCCCCCAATTCAGTTTTATTATCTCCCTAAAAGGGTTTCTTCAGGACTCTGATATTCAAGACCTATTGGATAGGTCATCAAAATAAGATCATCGGGGTCCGACTCCCAGCACTCCCACTATGCAGCTGACTGTAAAGCACTGAGACCAGGCACAGCTCCTTTCTGTGTTGTGGCCGTGCCTGGTTTATGTAGTTCTCTGCCCATTTACTTGTATGAGACTCTGCTACGGCAGTCAGGTATGGCCCCTACACAACATACAGAGCCGTGTCTGGTTCTGATGTATAGCCTGCTGTGCAATCAGCTGACTGGTAGAGGTGCTGGGATGACCTACCTAAAAGTCCCACAAATCCCCTTCAATTAATCACATCTGTTCAATGTTGCTGGTAAACAAAAATCAGGTTGGACACAGATTCAGCACCCATCTCAAAAGTGCATTAAGGTAAATTCAGATAGAGTTGACTGCGTGAAGAATGTAGGTCAGCTTAAAAGAGTAGAAACCATAGAAGGTATTTTGTTTTATGCCATTTGTACCATATGCATTCAAATATGTTTGACTAAAACCTTTAAATATGGATGTTGATTACCTTTAAAGCTTTGTCTTTTATCTGAAAGTTTAGCGTTGGCAGGCAGAGTGCCAGGCTTCTGATCTTACATGTAAGAGAAAGATCAATAATACGTGCGGCAATTACTGTGTATTAAACGCCACAGAAAATGTGCATGTTGAGTTAGACTTCCTATGCTTTCCAAAATTGCACTGAAAAAACAAAAAAACCTACCATCATGTCTGTGCCAAATGATGTTCAATTTTACTCTATTAAAGGGGTTGTCCCATTACAACAACTTATCCCCTATCCACATGATAGGAGGTTATCTGCTCTACGGGATCGGCCTCTGAGGTCCCAGACGATCACTAAGATTCCCCCGTTTGAATGGAGTAGCAGATATGCAGGCATGCAGTCCCGACACTAATGGGCGGTCTTTAGCACTGCCCTGGCCTGTAAAGCAGCCTAGGGCAGCGCTAAAGCCCGCCCATCACTGCCGATGATGTCACCGGGAACACTGCAAGATGGAAGCCTCTGCCTGGCAGTGTGTCAGTGTAAACAAAACAGTTCTTGCCCGGCACGATGCAGCACAGGGCAAGGTGAAGCACGCTCCACTCATAGAGGCTGAATGGGTGTAGAAGGGGTTATGTCCGGGTACAGCTCTGAACCCAGACAATCCCTTTGAGGCAGGCATGTCCAAACTCTGGCCCTACAGGTGTTGCAGAACTACAACTCCCATCATGCTTTTCTGTAGGTTGATAGCTGTAGGTTGTCCAGGAATGATGGGAGTTGTAGTTTTGCAACATTTGGAGGGCCGGAGTTTGGACATGCCTGCTTTAAGGGGAACCAGTAGACCCTGTAAGTTTTATCTTAAAAAAAAAATAAAAAAAATACTAGACAGATGGAAAACAGGTCAGAGTCCAAAGTTGAACCTTTTGGACTTCAAGCGAACAGATCCACTGAAGAACACGTTTACCTTTTTCCAGATGAATCCTCCGTTATGTTTGAATCATTTTATATTTACTCAATCAATTAACTATATATTTTTTTTTTTATTTCAAATTCATTTACGTTTATATCTCTTCAACTTTTTTCAGTGTGGAACTGGATTTTAAGCAGCAAGAAGACAAACTACAACCAGTTTTGAAGAAACTCCATCCCATTGAGGAAACTCAGGTTGCACCTTTGCCTTATTCTGCAGAGAGTTACACGTCGACTCCCAAGCAAAAATCCAAAACAGAATCGAAAAAGCATGGAAGATGGAAACTCTGGTTCCTATAGCTAAAGCTGCTGCGACACGAGCCACTGGCCTTTACAGGCATAGCTAAGAAAATCCAATAGCCCTTGTTAACGTGAGGTTATCAAGAAGCAGATGTTTGGTCAGTATGAAGATATCTACTGTGTGTACCAAAAAGGCCTTTATACTTGCAACTCACTTGCAGGAGCAAGGTATAAAAAAAAAAAAAAAAAATCACAACATGCCAACTTATACTAACGGTTCACTATGCGGGATGTAAAATCTGGATTAAAATTTGTATTGCCAAATGTGAAGAAAAGAAACGGAAAATGTGGAATTATTTTTTTTCTTATTTTGGCTCAGCGTAAAAAACAAACAAACAAACAAACAAGAACATTGGCTATAATTTAGGTTTCTTTTTTATGCGTTTCAATTTAAAACATGAATCTGATGGGAAAGTTTATAGCCTTACATCTAAAGAAAAGAAAATTAATGGGGGGAGGGGTGTCTTTCATCTAGCATTTTATTGCAAAATACAAGCGGGGATGAGTGCAATTTTCAGCACGTCAAAAAAATCCGGAGAAAGCACAAATTTTCAAATGGTCGGAGACCATCGAAAATCTCAAAAGATGTGACTAATTATGAGTTATGCCTTCTCATGCTACAGAATTTTTTTTTTTCTAACTCGTTTTCACGCTCACTTTAATATTACAGAAAAGACATTATTACAAACAAAAAAAATGCTCATGTTCGAGCAGCCAGGCATATCCCAAAGTCAGAACATGCCTTTAATCTCATTGTTCGCTGACAGGGTCAAGGATATGGGACGCTATGTTTTCTCAGACCTAATTTCTAATGTTTTCGTACCCAAAAGTCTAAAAGTATTGAAAAGCAAAAAAAAAAATGCAAAAAAAAAAATATTATATAAAAAAAATTACATTAAATAAAAGCAAGAATAACAATACATTTTCGGCTAAGGCTTCTTGAAATACTGTTTGGTCTCAACCTTACAATGTTTTTATAAGTAGTAAATGCCATACCATTGTAAACGAAGCCAAGACTTACTGTCTCCTTAATTTGGCATTATGCTTTGTTATAATAAGTCATAGAGATCTACAACTTTTTTCAATAAAATGGTATAATTTGGATAAGTGGAATTTACATTTATTATTCAATGGTCTGTTTAATCAAAATAAAAATAAAAATGTGTATATTGATATTTTCTAGGCAATTTTTAAATAAAATAATTAAGATTAATTTTACTATTTAATTGATGAAGAGTAATTGAAAGAAGAATTGTTTCACTACTTAGTATAGCGCAAGTACAATTATATGTCCTTAAAGGGGATGGCACTCAAACAACATTTATCATCTATCCGCAGGATAGACAATGACTAGGGATGAGCAAAATTGTGTTTTCAAGTTCGGCGTACAAGGTTCGGCTTATCTAAGAATTATGTTATGGATTCACTACCATGGACCGGAAGGGATTCACTACCATGGACCGGAAGGGATTCACTACCATGGACCGGAAGGGATTCACTACCATGGACCGGAAGGGATTCACTACCATGGACCGGAAGGGATTCACTACCATGGACCGGAATTCTTAGATAACCCGAACCTTGTATGCCGAACTTGTAAATACAATTTCGCTCCTCCCTAAATATGATTGTTGGGGGTTAGGTTGTTGCCGCCGACGAGAACCTTGTGTGGATGGTAGAGCCGGTGTGTGGTCTCCACACCATCCATGACCTATGAGACTGTAGAGCACAGCGTTCTGCTATCTCTAGTGGCTGAACAGAGGCGAATGGACCGCTGGTCACACGTCCATGATACCGCTCCATTCATACAAGGGACTCTGGATCCCTAGCGATCACACGCATATTATATTCATACATGTTCTTGGGCTTCCTCTTTAAGGAGGGAGCGGGATAATATATATTTAAAATATTTGTTGCAATATTCCCTATAGCTTAGAGATCTGCTTGAAAATTATTTTATTACAATACAAAAGCAGTAGCTCCCCAGAGTAGTAAAATAAAGTTTGTATTGTTAAATAATTTATTAATATTCTGCAATGATGGGCGTCTACATCATAAAAAGGAGACGGCAGGTTTGTGGACAGCACTATGTGAAAGAATTAAAGGAACAGTAAATACTTAAAAATCAAGATTACAGGAGTTCTTTGATATGCTGACTGACTGTTCATTCAAAACTCAGAAATATAGAAAAAAAATTCTGCCATATGTATCCCAGCAGGTCAGTCATTTCTCCCCTACTCTCTCAATCCTGTGTCTGGCTATAAAGCAACTGGCCTCAGAAGAAGCCTCCCCCCCAGTGCTCAGTAGGAAATCAGAAAGACTAAATTCTGCCCCTTAGCCTTCTTCCCGATGAAAACTGAAGTAACGCATGTGCAAGACTGTTTGTTTCGGGGGCATGTGGAAATACTGCTCATCGTCAAACACTGGGCAAGCTGATTTTTCGCATTAAAAGGGTTAATATTCATAGCCTATCAAAAGGAACGTAGACAAAGCTCCATCAGATCCATAAAAGTGAATGTGATGGTTTGGCATGCACACCACCGCTCCATTCAGAGCTGTTACTCGGGGAACCCTTGCTCTTCCTATCAAAGTGGGTCTGGCCATCTGACCATTGGGATCCAATATTTATCACTTATCCTATCCTGTGGGATATATATATATATACACACACATACATACAATAGAAAAAGTAAGGCACCACCAACCTATAAACAATACTGCGGGTACAGGCTCAAAAGGGGAAGATTACCCACAAATCCAGTCCAAAAAAAATAGAGCAGTACTCCAGGATAATGTGGAAAATAGTTGTTTATTCACCCATTGGTGACGCAAAGTTTCGGCTCCAACATGAAGCCTTTCTCGATTGTTTGGACTATATAAATATATTCATGAGATAAGCCCTTTAAGGCTAAATGCACACGATCCGCACCGTAGGTCACGTACATTGTATTCTATGAGAATCTGAAATTCTCAAGTACATGATGCAGATTTTTTTCTGTACAGATTTTGAGCTCTGTGTGCGGATTTTAAAACCCGCAGCATGTAAATTTATTTTATTTCTCCTGACCGGATTTTCTCCATTCACTTCAATGGGGAGAGTAAAATTTGCATGCAAATCCCCAGCAATTGACAGCATGATTTCCCTGTGAAAACCTGCGGACTTCATTGCGGATTGTCCGCACATACATCCTGAATGTGTGCATTTACCCTAAAGGGGTTTTCCGTGATAGGTCAACGTTGGAGATCCGACACCTGGGAACCCCCGCTGATGTTCGCAGCCTTCTCGCAGCTTTTACTAGTATAGTGACATCACGTTCATTGGTCACATGGCCTAGAGGCGGCTCAGCCCCATTGAAGTGAATAGGACTGGGCTCTGATAGCGAGCACATCCGCTATACAGTGTACGGCGCTGTGCTAGCGTGAGTGCCAGTGTCTTCTCCAACAGCCGACCTAAAAGGATCAGATACTGATCACCTGTCCACAGGACAGGTCATCAGTATAAAGATCTCCGAAAACCCCTTTAGTTTCTAGGTTTAGAGTTCCATTAAAGAGCAGTTTACGTGGAGAAGTCCGCTAACAATTAGCTGCTACATACTGGGGGACAATACCGATCCTAAAATGGTTTCTTGATTATTAGACAAATCCTACGGTTACTATTAGTTTTCCATTTTTTTTATGAGATGTTTGGATGACAGATTTGCCATTTGCTGCTGATACACACCCAAATTGATTTTATTTTTACTGTAAGAAAAATAATTTATATAATAATAAAAGTGTGAAAGTAATGCATAAAATGGAGGTCTAATATTCTAAGGCTAAGAAAAAAATGCATGGATTGCTGATTTTTGTAGTACTTTTTTGTGACTGGGATTGGTAGATTTGGGAGACGATGCTTTATTTGCTATCACTGTGTGATAATTTGATGTGTAAGGATTGTACGTTTCTCTTTAATACTGCACAAAATCTGTATTCATGCCCAGCTAAACTGATGCTTTTTATCATGAATAATACTTCAGACTCGCTTAATAGGGCTACAAAAATGTACATAAAAAATATCAAATTATTTTTGTGTATAATATAGTCTATAGGGAATAGATCTAATGTGCCAAGAAGGAAGTGCAATTGTTTTATTTGCTGGGCGGGGAGAAAAAATAAAAAAATCTTACTGTATTTTTTATTTATTTTTTATTTTAATTAAAGATAATTATGTTTATACCGCACAAGTAAAATGATGTTTTAAAATCCCCAAATAAAGTTTTTGCCCACAAATTATGATTAAATTCATAGAATACCACATTCAATGAAACTCTGGTTATGATTTATCAGAAAAGAAGGGTTTTTGTTTTTTTATATCTGTTATGTGCTCGAACAAATAAGTGCTGTATTAAAGGGGTTCTCCGGGATTTACATACTGAAGACCTATAATCAGGATACAAGATCGCAGAGAGTCTGACTCCCAGGATCAACTGTACGAAGAGGCCCCAGCGGTCTGTGAGCGCTTAGGCCTTTGTCTAGGCCAGGCATGTCCAAACTGCAGCCCTCCAGCTGTTGCAAAACTACAACTCCCAGCATGCCTGGATAGCCTACAGCTATTAGGGCATGCTGGGAGTTGTAGTTTTACAACAGCTGGAGGGCCGCAGTTTGGACATGCCTGGTCTAGGCCATGTGCTGTCACGTTCACTGGTCATATGGCCTAGGTCGGGGTGGGGGACCTCCGGCACTCCAGCATGTGAAACTACAACGCCCAGCATGCATACTTGCTCTGCTCTTCTCAGAACCCTCATAGAAATAAATAGAGCATGCTGGGAATTGTAGTTTCACAACAGCTGGAGTGCCGCAGGTTGCCCAATTCTGGCTAGGAGCAGTTCAGGCCTATTCATGTCAATAGGGATGAGTTGCAATACCAAGCACAGCCACTATACAATGTAAGGCGCTGTGCTTGGTAAGCAGCGAGGCGGCCATGTTTCTTAATAAAGCGATGCGGCCTCCTCAAATAGCTGATCTGTGGGGGTCCAGGGCGTCAACCACAGCCCATCTCATATTGATGACCTATCTTGTAAAGTCCAGAAAACCCCTTTAAATTATTTTTTGTAAGATTTCAAACACATTCAGCGAGGAGGAGTTTGAATGGAGGGACAGAAACTGGTGAAAGCCGTACTCCGCTATCTCTGTCAGTCCCATAAGCTTTAATGGAGCGGCACCAGGCACGCTCAAACACCTCTCCATTCAAAAGGTCACTGCGGTCGTGTTTTACAAAGGAACTGGGGGCTCGGGAACCCCAACCAAGTGATCGAAGGAGGTACGGTCCCAGCATTCAGACATTACCTTTCTTGTAACTGAAAAATGCTGATTGTGGCACAACGTCTTTAAATGTATTTACAAGGACGCACATCCATCCCTAGGTGCACAGGGTATTACATGATAACCAAAAAAAAAAAAACAATGTAAGCAAACAAGAAAGTATTATCCTCAGGACAGTCATCAACACCTCGATCGGCTGCGTGAGGCGGCCGTGGCGCTCCAGTGAGCACTGTGGCCGTATCAAAGCTTATCAAACGTGGTACACGGCCATGTGATCACTAGAGCGCTGGGGCTTCTTCAAATAGCTGACTGGAGGGGATGATGGGAGTAGGACCCCCACCGATCCTGAGAACAGGTCAGCAATATCTATGCAAGATTTATCACAGTGACCGATGCTGGCTGATGAATCTGGCACGCCTATATCTGTCTGGTAAGTTTACATTACCTGGTTGGTTGGCTTAGTTGACTCCCCAAAAAAAAAAAAAAAAGCACATACGTTTTAGAAAATGCTCAACATTTAAAAATACAGCATAATGGAAACATATACTATATATATTTTTACTCTTGAAAGATAAAAAGGTAGATCAATGTAAAGCAAGACAGTCATGAGACAATGACACGTAAAACAAGAGCCACTCACAAGATATCAAATATAATAATTGGTTATTGGTATTTGGCAGCAAATCCCAGCGAAGGCCGTCATTCAGAAACCCCCAGGGGGGAAACCCTGTTCACACATCGCTCATAGACGGTGAAATCACTCTTAAAGAGAGGTCACCAGTTTTCTGCTAATCTAGCCAGTATAAACGGGTGACCGTGACCTTTGAAACACTGGGCCACTTACTTTTTTGGCCCAGTTATATCCTTAAAAAGCTCCAGGGTAAGCCGAGTGCCAGAGTCCCAATGTCCCTCCCACCCCAAGAGATGACTGACAGATCTTTTCTTGTACTGTGCTCCTCCTATAGAAATAAAGGTGCCAATCGGTGGCAGCGGAAGGGGGATCGGTAGCAGGGCGGCAGACCTGAGCGCTCAGGAGGACTCCCGACCTTCACCCACAATGGATAAAACATAATATTATTTTCCACTATTTTGATGTCACCAGGACGGACTCCACTAAGCATGTGGAATAAAGTAGCCCCCCGGGGTGGGGGGTTCATCACAAAATACAGAGAGCCCCCTTGTGCGCACGGCAAAGCATCTGTTAGAGGGATCGGTCAGTTCTAGTGATAAGATTCTTTTCGGATTTTCATATTGATATCTATCCTCAGGACAGGTAATCAATATGAGATCAATGGGGGTTCAACACCCCCTGCCAATCAGTGGTTAACTTTTAGTTCCGAAACTGCAGCTTGGGGGTGGTGGACAGAGCGGGAAACTGCAACGGTGCACTTCAACGGGAGTAGTGCTGCATTTAACATTAAAGGGGTTATCCGACCCATGAAATGCCCCCTTATATGCCCGGGCCCCTTACACACATTGTACTTATCTCGCTCCCCGGAACCTGCGTCACTTCTGAAGCCCGCATGGCCGCCGCCTCTTCACTTTGCGCAGATGGGGGGGAACCTAGCCAATAGGCTGTGACGGGGACGATCTTCCGTAGAATCGCGGTTGACGCTAGGGAGGCTCATTCCCGTTGTGGTCTGCTATTGGCTGCCCCCGTCCCGACGCCAGATGTTTTCCATCAGGGCATCAGGAGCGACGTAGGTGCCGGGGAGCGAGGCAAGTACATTGTGTGTATGAGGGGCCTGGGCATATGGGGAGGGGGTGGGGGTGAGGAGGGAAGTGTGTAACATCCTGCCGATCGGCAGGGGAGCAGGGTGCCTGTTATTGATGGCCTTTTGACACTGTTTTGCAGGTGTTTCGTATTTTTCCTGCACATTTGCAGTATTCTCCACCCTCATACTGACAGAAGATACATATTAAAGTTTGGAAATCCAGGTTTAACAATCACCTTTGCATTGTTTCAGTAAATAAAAAGGAAAAAGACAAAAATGAATAAATTATAAAAGATAAACAAAACACTGTAGCCTGATTGACAAAAAATAATTCACTTACGGTGAGCTCAGAATCCCGTCCCATGGATATAACCGTCCTGTTTACGGTTCTCAGAAGTTTTTCCATTATTATTTGAATATGTCGTTGCGTTGGACCCTGCAGAAGAAAAGATACAGGAATCATGAGATATTGGCTTTCTATCCTACAAAATTGGAAATTAATTTTCAGATTATCTCAGAACAGCAGAGCTAATAGGCGCACAATACTGGGTGGCGATAAATTGGAGTCACAGGAATGACAGATTTAGACACCTGAAGCCACAGAGCTGAAATAAGTGAGCGTTTTATTCTATTTTTCTAATCTTGTAATATATTTATGATCTGAAGATGTTTTGACTTAAGTATTAAGCTTTAAATTGACTTTCTAAACCTGAAATAAATGGCAGAATCCTTCTCCGATGGCAATCTGTCTCCATTTCTCCATACGGTGGATTCAATACTCAATGTAATAAGTAACGACATGAGGTGGAAAATAAAAATTTATGAGCTGAGGTTTAGCTCGCTGGGACAAAACGTATAATTGTGAGCATCCTATTCAAAGCAAATACATTGGTCTTTACATCACATATTCATTAGCAACCTAATATTCAAGCTTATTTCTATCTGCATAAAAAACGTCGTCTTACAAGAGGTGTCAAATGCAAAGCTTTATATGTAGGCTAGGAGGACTAAAAGTGAATAAAATAGAAGACCTACGTGCCCCACATGTACATCGCCTGTGCACGACATCCGTATAGAGCAGACTCAGGAGCTGAGCGGTGGTGGGATCAGAGATTACTTCTTAATGCAGTTAGATAGAGGGAGGGGGCTCTCTCTGTCCCATCGCAACATTGTAATAGTGAAGTGATTGAGTGTTCACATGCTCAAGTCGATTAAGAGGACTTGACAAATATGTGAAGAAAAAAATGTTTAAAAAAATGTAGCTCTCAAGTTCCCTCTAGTGGTGGCTGATGGTAGACAGTGTTTTATAATTTACCCATGTATATGTAGAGAAGTTAGAGCACTTCATCAGAAAAACAGCTCTATCCTCGTTAAAAAAAAATGGTTTTAGGGCTTATGCACATGACCGTATGTATTTTGCGGTCTGCAAAACACGGATCCGCAAAAAATACAGTTGACGTCCGTGTGCATTCCGCATTTTGCGGAACGGAACAGCTGGCCCCTGATAGAACAGTAGTACTATCGTTGTCCGTGATGCAGAAAATAATAGGACTATAATAGGTTTATTTTTTTTAAGAAACAGACATATGGACACAGAATGCAACTTCCTTTTTTTTTTTTTTTTTTTTGTGGACCCATTTAAATGAATGGTTCCTCATACCGGTCCGCAAAAACGACAGAACGGACACGGAAAGAAAATAAATTCGTGTGCATGAGCCCTTAAGGGCATGTCTTTTGCTGGACAAGTTGTACTTTCTAATGCCACAATTTAACCCCTTCCTGACACATGACGTACTATTACGTCATAGAAGTCAGTGCGTAAGAGTACGTCATGGTTAACTCCGGTCACCGCTCTGCAATATGCAGGGACTGGAATAAGATGGCTGCTCTAATCGGCAGGCAGCCATCTTAGCTGAGGGCGAGCAGGAGTTTTTCCACCCCCTGCAGCCCGCTAGCAATGGTATGGTGCTGCAGGGGGGCTTGGCTACAGGTGGCAGGGGCTGATGACATCAGCCCATGTCACCTCCTAGGTCAGGGAGGGACACCAGACACTGTTGTCCCCTCCGAGTGCTGCGATTGGCTGGAACAACGCTCCAGCCAATGGCAGCGTTATGCAGTTGAAAGAACAGTTGGTGCCTCTCTGCAGGCAGCCATTCTAGCTTGGTGACTGCTTGCAGAGAGGACCTGTTTCCCACTGTGCTGCTGGTTGTTGGCTGGGACTTGTGGTACTACCACATAAATCAATCAGTGCTTTTCACTAAAGAAGAAGAACAACATCTGGAACAGCTGCAGTGATCTTTGGCTCATCTGCAGCAGTTTCAGATCCCCTTTCCCTGTCCTTTCAACCGCCATCCCCACCCCCTTTCCAGTCCCAGGCGGACTCAAGTTTATTTTTTTTTTTTTTTTTTTTTATAATCTTTTCCAGCTCTGCACCACTTTTTCAGTGTTCGAGCTGTAACTAGCAAGTGTTGATCAGTACTTGTGCTTTTTTTTTTTTTTAAACCTTTAGTTAGTTTTTTCAATTTTAGTTAGTACTCGTTTAGATTTTTTAACCCACACACGTGCTGTCTGCGTGCGTGGGTCCTGCACCTGCTGCGCGCCGGTCAGTACTGTCAATTACGGACAGTGTCTGCTCAGGTTTCAGTGCTTTTTTTTTTTTCTGGACCTTTTTTTTTCTAAATTTTTATCTCATTCTTTCACTTATCTTTTTCTCTTTTCTTTCTTTCTCTTTTTTTCTTTAATCATACATTTTATTTTAAATTCATTACAAGCCCCCTCTCGTGTTAGAGCACTACATACACTTTTCACTTTACACCAATAAAAATAAAAACGTCCCGTCCATCCCAGAGAATGTGCTCAGTTGAAGAGGCATATTCCATCCTTGCTTCTGAAACGGAATCTGCAAGTGAGGGAGAAAAGGATGCCACGTTCCTCTACTTCATCATCCGGTGATGAGGGACCCTCAAGGAGATGTCCCAGGAGAGATGAAGTAGCCCAGATGTCTTGTACCACACTCCAATTTACAATATGGCCATGTCCCAAGATTTGAATCCATTTTGAAATTCCTACATTATAACGATAACGCACACTGCCGATCCCACCAAAAGACAATTTGACTGTCTATTCAAAATTTACAGAGGTGTTTAACCCAGAAAAAGAAATTTGCATAGACTAGTCCCTTGTACATTTTAAAGGAAGGGTTAAATTCCACCAGTACCTGCACAGCAAGCGGGCACGGTACAGAATTAAAATGTACAAGCTGCGCGACAGAATCTCCGGGTACACCTACAGGTTCCGGGTTTATGAAGAAAAGGACTCCCGGATACAACCCCCTGAATGCCCCCCCGTCCTAGGAAGATACTGGCTTTCAGTGGTCCGCTTTGATGGGATCACGATCAAAGCCAGGGAAAAGGAGACGCCCACAGCAGAAGACTGCGTCTCCGCCCTATTGTGGGTTTACAGGTCGGTACAATACAGAACGGGGCTCCACAGCAGACGAACTTTAAAAAAACTAACAAAAAAAAAAACACATCTCATCAGTGGGGGTCGCACTACAAGGTTTTGACATAGTTAGCCTATGTCAAAACTGATGAAAGGTCCTCTTTAAGTATTTTGATTTTGGGGAAACGGGGTTGATTTGAATTTGTATATATTTTTCAAAACCTTTTTTTATATTTTTTTATTTACTTTTTATTAGGTCCCCAAGCGCGCCACAACATTCAATCATCAGATTGCAATTTGTATAGGGTAATGGAATTTTCTCCATTAGCCTATACAGAAATAAGTATATTATAGTTCAGTGCTGCCACCTGCTGGCCTGAATTGTAAAATAAAAGTAATGAGTCTGGAAGCCTAATACAGGCTCAGGATCATTACTCTGAATGAACGCCTTCCCTGATCTCCGCCCGTAAAGCGCGCACTTCCAGGTTTCCAGCTTCTCAGATGTAGTGGTCACACTACACCACAGCATCCTGAGAAGTTAAAGGTCTGTGATTGACACTACTGCTGGTTGCAGAGATTAGCCGCAGGTGTCTGCTGTATGAAACAGCATGCATCACCTGGCTATGGCGCTCGCTCCGCTCCAGAGCACACACAATCTTTAAAGACCCGACATCTGCTGTACATATATGGTGAATTTCGTGAAGGGGTTAAAGGCAGTTTGGCAGCTAAACTGTTGACAGCACTAGGTAGTGGCTGCGCAGGGCAGTAGGAACACAGCTTTTGTGGACGCTTTATCTTCAGTAGTGTGAATATGACTCTATTCTGCTTCCTTTAAATGCCCTTGAGGTGGGAATTCATTGTGACCTGTTCTCTGCTGCCTGAATTAAACATCGCACATTTATCGCATTCTTTTGAACGTTTTTTTATGTGATTTTCTGTGCGGATTTGATGTGGATTTTCTGTAACTCTCACAATTCCATTGAAAAGAGTGAGATCCGCACAAGAAAAATAAAAACACAGTTGACATGCTGCTAATTTCAAAATCCACACAGCAGGTCAATTTCCGCACCTAAGAAAAAAGAAAGCAAAGTGTACATGAGATTAGTCTAATCCAGGGATGCCCAACCTGGGGCCCTCCAGCTGTTGCTGCAACTCCCAACATGCCCTGATAGCTGTAGGCTGTCCAGGCATTCTAAGAGTTGTAGTTTTGCAACAGCTGGAGGGCCGCAGGTTGGGCATACCTGGTCTAATCTCATACACTTCGCAGATAATCCGCATTGTGTGCAGGCACCCGAGTTCACAGAGGCATATTCTGACACTACTCCAGATGAGAAAATCTCCACACGGTATGTTTGACCTGCTCTACTCAGGCTCTACCTAGTGCTGTCAACAGCTTAGTGCGGTCAAAAGTGTGAATCTGTTACATGTGCGCTTGGCAGCTGAAGGCATCTGTGTTGGTCCCATGTCATATGTGCCCGCATTGCTGAGAAATATGATGTTTTAATATATGTAAATGAGCCTCTGGGAGCAACGGGGGCGTTACCATTACACCTAGAGGCTCTGCTCTGTGCAGCTGCTGGTTGGTGCAGGTTTGTAAAAGGGAGTGATCTTTTGCAGTACTAACCACGTCTTTCCTGTAAAGAACCTCCAGGATGTTGCTGAGCAGTTGACAACAAGCTTCCAGTTCCTCCTGTCTCTCCAGGTGATACTTCAGCTGATCAGTCATCATTGGCAGTAAGATTTCTCTGCACTCTGAAAATAAAGCAGAAAAGGATCTTCAGCGATGAAGTACATATAAAAGACATCTGACGGCACGTCCTCAGAGATCCTACGCTGTGGAGCAGGAGGAAATTATCATCTTCATTACAGTCATTCACTTCTACAGCCTATATATTCCACACAATCTTTTTTTTTGTCTGGTTTACAAACCCATTTTCAGATACTTTGTGTAGATGGGATCCTTAATCTTAGATTCTCGCCTGCTCAGGGGCACTAAGCACACCCATACATTACATGGACTGTGTAATGCTGCATTTCGCCTGTGGTGGTGCTGCAGGGAAATTGAGCACTTGGTAAATTCATATTCTGACAGAGATTATAACTGATCGCCGGAGGTTTCGGCAGCAGGATACTGTGTAATCAGCTTCTTGGCTCTGGGACCTCTTAGAGAAAAAAATAAAATAAAAGATGATCCAAACCCGGTCATAGATCAGAACATGAAAGAGCAATAATATACTTCAGTGGCCGTCAGATTTTATCCTGATGTGTCTCTTTTAGTAACTGGAAAATAGAAGTCTTTCAGCACGGATATGATAAAACCCATCATAATTTATTCAATCTTGAAACATATAGAAAAATTTAAAGTCAATTTCTCCAACGTGGTTTTAGTCCACTAGATACGAAATCGATTTTACATTTTTCAAAATCAAAGAAGCACTCGCACAACATTTTTATTCTCTGACCTAGGATGTAAAGAGTAGGGAAGGTAATTTTCTCACCAGTGACTGTAGTTGTGAGTTAACCCCTCCCTCCTGATCCTCAGCTGTGTCATGTGACCAACACTCTGACTTTCCAATTAGCACAGTATTTTATGTTTGGATAGGAAGCCAGTTTCTCTATGTATTCCTATAGGAGCCTCAATGTCAGTCTCATGGGAATGAATAGAGAAGTAACTGACTTCCTGTCCTGTGTCAGTTGGAGATCTGTGCTAGTCACATGACACAGCTGAGGATCAGAAGGGAGGTTATAACTCACAAATACAATCACTGGTAAGAAAATTACCAACAGGTCAGAGAATACATTTTTTTGTGGGGGTGCTTCTTTAAATAAAGTATGATGGATTTTTTCTGAGCGCTAAACAAACTTCTAGTTTCCATATATCAACTGGGAGCAAGCCCTGTGATTGTGCACCAACACAGTGGATAGAGGTGAGCTGAATCAATTTGTATCATCTGTGTTTTTGCAATTATTTGCATTTCCCGTGTAATAGCAATTTTGGAGCATCTATTCTTACAAATATATAATGCGCCATCCATTTATTATTCTTGCTAGAAGTTATAAATGAAAGTCATTTACATTGAAGGTTAAGATGGGCATCACTATCCAATTGGCGTTGTCAGTGACAGACTACGCAGGGAGACACCCCCAACCAGTAACACCCATCGGGACCTTCATTACAAACTGCTAGTCATTCATTCATTATGTCCAGCAGGAATAAAGAAGGAATGGCACAGCATGGGGGAGGCAAGCGGTTACTAAACCAGACATGTCAGGAGAGATGTCAGCTCCTCTTTAAAGGGGTTTTCGGATTTAGAAATCAATTTTATATACCCGACTAGGGGTTTCTATTAAAGGATAATTGTCGCATTTTTTTTTTTTTTATTTTGACTATTGGATTTTGGTGATTAATATCAGCTTGTTGGCCCCGTTTTAATTTTTGATTGTTTAATAAATAACCCCTTAAAAGCCACATTTGTCCGTTTTGGCTGTGCGGGCATGCTGGGAGTTGTAGTTTTGCAACAGCTGGAGGCACACTGGTTGGGAAACACTGAGCTAGAGTAATCATTGTAAGGCAATGGATAAAAAGCCAGGTCCTCCCTGACAGGTGATAACAGTGCTGGGCTGTGTGTGTGCACTTCTCCACATCCCTGCGCTTGGCAGACACTCCCTTAGCAGGGCTGGAGAATGTGGCTGGAGCAGCCGGGGAAGGGAGATCTGCCGCCTACTCAGTGTATAAGTGAAATCATCATGTGGTAAGAGGAGAGATTGGGCAACGTCTCTGTGTTGTAGGAGGACTACAGGCTTCAGCCAGACCTGGGAAGTTCACTGCAAGACCTCCCTATACAGAGCTGGTCTTCACTAACTTCACTGCAGGCGTCCTATGGATTAGCCTCAGGGCTGAGGGCGGCCATCTTAACAGAATAGTGAAATTGCAGTTTTATGCAGACTGGTTGCTAAGGGCTGAATCTTGTTAAATATGGGGTAAGTAAGTCTAATAGTTATTGATTCAGGATTATCATCATATTAGTAACTACATATATGAAAATAGAAATTAGGGAAATGTGACAGATATCCTTTAAGGATTCTAGGCCAGATGGCAGAGTGGCAACAAATCGCTCTCACTCTGGAGAACCTATCCAGACCTACATTACACAGGGTACAGTCAGTAGACAGCCATGCTCAGGTCTCTCAAGGACATTCACAGAGTTGTCCCTAAGCCGCTCCTTCGTTGTCATGCCTTTGTACTTGGGTCATTGTCTTTTTGGAAGGTGAACCTTTGGTCCAGTCTGAGGTCCAGAGCTCTGGATGAGGTTTTCATTAAGAACATCTCTGTTCTTTGCTCCATTCAGCATTAACCCTGTACAGTCTCTCTGTCCCAGCCGCTGAAAAACACCCCAAAGCATGATGCTGCCTCCACCATGCTTCACCGTAGGGATGGTATTGGACAGGTGATGAGCAGTGCCTGGTTTCCTCTGAACATGACGCTTCGAAATGAGGCCAAAAACTTTAAATCTTTGTTTAATCAGACAAGGGAATCTTGTTTCTCACAGTCGGAGTCCTTTAGGTGCTTTTTTAAAAACGCTATGCGGGTTTCATGTGCATTTTACTGAGAAGAGACTTCTTTCTGGCCACTCTGCCATAAAGACCAGATTGGTGGAGCGCTGCAGCGATAGTTGACCTTCTGGAACTTTCTCCCGTCTGCACACAGAATCATTGGCGCTCTGCCAAAGTGACCATTGGGTTTTTGGTCACCTCTCTTACCAAGGCCCTTCAACAAATATTACTTAGTTTGGTGGCGCAACCTGCTCAAGAAGGAGTCCTAGTTGTTCCAAACTTCTTCCATTTAAGAATTATGGAGGCCACTATGCTCTTAGGAACTTTCGGGGCAGCAGAAATTTGTTTGCCCCTTCTGCAGATCTGTGCCTTAACACAAGCCTGTTCTTTACTTCTCATGGCTACGTTTTTGCATTGTCACCTGTGGAACGGGACTGTGTCTTCCCAAATCATGTCCAATCAACTGAACTTACCACAGGGGGGCTCCAATTAGGGTGTGGAAACATCTCAAGAGTAGTTTAAAATGTCATAGTAAAGGGTCTGAATAGTTGTGTGTCCAAAATGTTTGTCTTTCGTCTTTCATTTTGCAAAAGTTTCTAAAATTCTTTTTTCTCTCTGAGGTATTGAGCGCAGAATGTTGGTGAAAACTTTTTTTTTTTTTTTTTAGCACAAAGCCGCAATAATACAAAATGTGAAAAAAGCGAAAGGGCCTGAAGACTTTCCGAACGCACTGTGAAACGTAATGAAGGCTGAGCTGCTACTTATGAGGGCTCAAGGCTAATAAGATGCGAGTTTGAACCACAAATATCTGTGTATCCGTTACTGCTAACATCACATCAATACGGGAAGCGAGCAATATTCATCTCTATAACAAGATGCTCATGTAAGTGAGAAACCAGCACGTGATGAACTCCTATGTAATAGCGTAGACAACACGCAGAGAATACCAATGGCGGCCGCTGACTGATTCCTCTCAGCTTCTGTTCACAGTCCCCGTATAATTACCAAGGCAGTGGCTTTATTAATGCATTGGATCAATATCCCTTCTCATCCAGGAAGGCTATGCCCCAGGCTGAGGGCCAGGACTGATGCTCTGCAGTAGTGGTGTCCTAGGCTGAAATCCAACCGTGTCCACAGAGTTTCTTCCCAGGTTTTCTCCTCAATCCAACACCAGGTGAATGTATTAAAGGGATATTCCTTAATGCTGATTGCGGTTGGTATAACTTATTAATGGGTTTATGTTTTTTGCTATTTTCACTTGATATTTTTTTTGTTCCCCTGGCTATGTGCATCTCCCCATTCACTGTTGCACATGCCCAGAGTCATTTACAACCCCTAGCTGCTCGTATACACAGTGGAGGTTCTGACATCAGTGTGCATGAGTGGAGGAAACCTGGACACTTAGCTGCAAAGTTCCCCTATGCAGGAGCCCAAACCAGAGCAGCAGATTTCTAGGAGATCAAATCGTCATATGGTGCAGGATCACAGTGGATCCAGTGGGGGCAGGCTGCTTACACACTGACTGACCCCCCCCCCCCTTCCTGTGAAAGCCGTTTAAGCAGGAGCTTCACTGGGAAATCATCGCCTCCATCCATTAATTACACAGATAAATAGATAAACGATTATTGGATGATCTATACCAGTTGTGCCTCCCTATAAATCATCGGCACCTCCACCAACAGCAAGTGGTGCCTGGGGCAACATACAAATACATAGGCCTGCAGAGATCTAAGAAAAGATGCTCCAAATTGATAATTTATAGGGAATACTAGTTTTTATAAAAAAAAAAAAAAACAGAAATGTCAGAAGAAACGGCAGAAAAGCATCTGTCAGCAGATTTGTCCCTATGACACTGGCTGACCTGTTACATGTGCGCTTGGCAGCTGAAGACATCTGTGTTGGTCCCATGTTCATATGTGCCTGCATTACTGAGAAAAATGATGTTTTATTACATGCAAATGAGCTTCTAGGAGCAACATGGGCGTTACCATTACACCTACAGGCTCCGCTCTCTCTGCAACTGCCGTGCCCTCTGCACTTTGAAAAGTCATCACACCTGGTCCTGTCAATCACAGTGCAGGGGGCGCGGCAGTTGCAGAGAGAACACAGCCTCTAGATGTAATGGTAACGCCCCCGTTGCTTCTAGAAGCTCATTTGCATGTAATAAAACATCATTTTTCTCAGCAATGCGGCACATAGGAACATGGGACCAACACGGATGCCTTCAGCTGCCAAGCGCACATGTAACAGGTCAGCCAGTGTCATAGGTACAAATCTGCTGACAGATGCCCTTTAAGCCTTTTGAGGATCATATGAATTTCCATTTTTGTGTTTTCCCCCTACCTTCCTGAAGGTACATATGAACGAATGTTACAGGCTGAAGTTTCTAATGGCACCATTTAAAATTGCATACAATGTAGCGGGAGGCTGGGAAAAAAAAAGTCCAAACTGGGTGGAATTGGAGGGAAAAAAAATTGCCACAGTTTTATGGGTTTTGTCTTTACAGCGTTCTCTATACGGTAAAACTGACCCGTTACCTTCATTCTCTGGGTCAGTATGATTACAGTGATAACACTTTTATAGTTTTTCTTCTGTAATACTACGGAGCTGCGTGAGAGCTTTCTTTTTTTGCAGGACGATCTTTAGTATTTATTGATACCCTTTTGGAGTGTATGACTTTTTGATCACATTTTATTCATTTTTTTAGGGAGGTGAAGCAAAAAACGGCAAATTGGCCATTTAGATAGATATGTTTATATTTTAACAGTACAGGTGTTTTGGGATATGGCAATCAATTAGATACTTTTTATTACTTATTTTGAATAAAGGGAAAGGGAGATGATCTGAATTTTTATATTTTGTAAATATATATACACTTTTTTTTTTTTTTAATCCACCTAGGAGGCTTGAACATGTGTCATCATCTGATCGTTTCTCCCACAGACCGCAATGAATTACCATTGCAGTTTATGGGAGATTTAATATGGAACTTCAGAAGGCTCGAGGCTGCCACAGCAAACAAACCGCTCCCTGTACTCCCAGGGCTTCGCTGCCGAGATTGCATATTGACCATGGCATCTGAGGGGTCAAATGTCCAGGCGCTGTTTTTAAAGACCGAACTCCCACGATGTATCGGATGTCATCTGTATCACTGCACATGAGACATAGTTTCCAAGCGGTGAAGCCATCAGTGCAATTACAGAAAAAGGCAGAAACAAAGCCTGAACACACAAATAAAAATGTGTTACTTATAATGGGAGATGTTTGTGAATCAGTATGAAGTGACCTTGATGCCACGAATCACAGTGACGCTACAGATCTAAAAAAGACTATTTAACAGTCAATAGTGCGGCTTTCCTTGAGGTAAATGAACGTTATCACATATAATGCGCATCAGAGCAGACCGTTCCCTTCTTACCGAGCTGACTGAAAAGGTCGCTGTGTACTATCTCAATAAGGCAGTAGAGCTTCTGTCGCACGAGGCGATCTCTTGGAACATTCACAATGAAGTCAGTAAACAGTTTGCTGAGGAAAGGAAATACAAGAACACTGGGATGAAATTCAGAATTGGTGAAATGCAGGACTAATAGGTCATAAAAATGAGTATTTATCCTGGGAATATCAGATCAGCGGGGTCCTGGCACCGCAGGCCACTCCAGTCAGTGTCACAGCTTCCTTGCAGCTTACCAACCACAGCGCCATCCATTGGATCGTGGCTGTGTTTGGCATTTCAGCCGAGCCCCATTCACTTCAATGGGACCGAGTTGTGCCTAGGCCACGTGACCCATTAATGTGACGTCACTGGCTTAGGAACAGGGCTGAGCACTCAAGAAGTGATGCACCCTCTTCAAACAGCTGACCAGCGGGGGTTCCAGGAGTCGACCAATCCGATATTGATAGGCCATAAATATCAGACAACCCCTTTAAAACACTTGTCCCATCTGGGCCGTTTATGGCATATCGTTATTAGATCCCACCTCTGGGGCCCACTCTTATCTCAGGAACAGTACCCCAAAGTGAAGGGAGAGCAAACTGTGCATGCGCAGAAACCCCTAATTCAATACTTGAATAGTTATTTGCAGAGGAGGGGTGGCTGCGCTTGCGAGGCTTGCTCTCTATTCACTTCTATGCGAGTTCAGAACACCCACTCGGCTATTTTCAGAAGTCCCATAGGAATGAATAGAGAGGACGCCACGCATATGCAGTGTGCACCGCCTTCATTTCGGAAGCATCGTTCCAGAGATAGAAGCGGGTCCCAGAGTTGATATCCTCACCTAGCGATATCCCATTCATATCCCCAGAAGAGGCAACTCATTTTAATTTTTTCATGCCTTTTTAAATGAATAAGGTATAAGGTAGTGCAGGTTATTCCCTTTCCGGACGATTCCATGCAGCATCGTGAGCTTCCGGTTTGGGTCTGCCATTACATCAGGTGGACTGCAGTCTGACTACAGGAGTCCTACAGCATCTGCTGTGTGGACTGCGAGTCTCTCTATGCGTGTCTATGAATGTGGATCTCGCAGGTGGGAATGCATAAAAATACTGACTTCCGATCTACTGGATTCAGATAGTCAGGGTGCAGGTCAAGGGCGGTGTGTAACGGAGTTAATAATGAGTAGGAGAATGGCCTGTCCTACCTTTTACAAGATGAACTTTATAAAACAAAAACAAAAATTGGAGCGCACTGAATGATGGAAAACAGAACCCTGACCACAACAATATAATAGGAAATTATTGGTCGGGTTGGAGCGCTAACAAATAAAAACCGCAAAATGGTGTGCAATGGAGGACAGTCAGCGTTAAACAATGCACATGATATAAAGCCTCTCTGCACTTATTGATATCCAATTTTACCTTGGCCCGGCTGGCGATTTGTCTCCCACGCTCCAATTATTAAACATAACTGTATAGTCAAGTGTCACTGTAAATCTACCAGATAATGAAGCCACATCATGGCTCACCGCTCTACAAGTACTAGTGATTCACTGATCTGCCCATACCATGGATATTATCTGGAAAGATTCCCCCATGACGTCAGTGAACAGAGAAATTGCCTTCTGAAGAAATCTATTAATATATCGTCATTGTGTAGAATTGTTCACCACTGGAGGTATAATAAAAAGGATTAACTAAAGTGAAGGGGAACAGCGGCCCCTAAATAACAAGGTTGAACATGAAGTTCTTCTTGTTCAAGAAGCGGAGCAGGAACTGCCCTAAATCACTGATCGAGCTGTAGATCTCAGCTCTACGTGGGTGTTCTTTCAGCTACATCTGCTTCTCTGTTACAGCTTATGGTGTGTCCTTTCTGCTGCAACTCTCTCTTTATCCCATCTCAGACACGTGTACTTTCTCTTTCCGCTACAGCTCTGCCCCTTTGACTCTCAAAGCTACTAAAATTTCTAATATGGATGGTGGAAGTGAAGGATGGAACTGAGCATGTGTGACCACCTCAGTAGGTGGACATACACGACATTACTAAGCGGACTCAGCACCAGGGGAGATGCAATAAGAGCCAGCAATTTATTCATTTACTACTATTGATCTAGGAAGCCACTATAGATGCATCTGAGCAAAGCATCGATGTCTATACAGATCTGCAAGTTATAGAAATCCAGTGAGTGAATTCTGTCAGATCTACATAGTGGGGGTGATGGTGGTGGTCGGGGTTGCTGCTTACCTCAACTCCTTTGGATCAAATACAAGTTTTACATCATTCACAATGGTTGGTAAGTATTTCAGTGCAGCCCCCTGAAAAAAAAAATATCTTATTATCATATTAAGAATACATTTTATACATTTTTACACGCCTGACATTTTTACTATTTTTTTTAT
Source organism: Bufotes viridis (assembly GCA_033119425.1). Lineage (NCBI taxonomy): Eukaryota > Metazoa > Chordata > Amphibia > Anura > Bufonidae > Bufotes > Bufotes viridis. Next base: position 28,995,080 of record CM065594.1, on the reverse strand, counting down.
TTAAATGGTCACTGAACTTTCAGACAACTTTGCATAAATCAATTTTACAGGTAAAGTTTGTAATATACAAGCCTTAAAAAAAATGACTCGTTCTAGAGCTATAAGCAGTTTTTCCCCGTTTCTAAACAAACTTTCTCTCTGAAATTCATCTTGCAGTCCTAGACGGACTGCCTGCTCACTAAAGGATGGAATCATTCAATCAAGATAATCATCCAACAGAAGAGACTGGACAGCAAAAGCACCACTATTAACTGCTAAGCATGTTTAATAAGGGTAGGTTCACACAGAGTATTTTTCAAGGAGGTTTTGAGGCAGATTTTCCTGCAGGTTTTTCAGCCAAAGCCAGAAGTGGATTTGAAAAGAATCAAAATATGAAGAAAGGACGTACACTTCTTCCTTACTGCTGGATCCACTTCTGGCTTTGGCTGAAAAACGAGCAGGAACATCTTACTGAAAACCTCAGCCAAAAAACTCTGTTGGATCCTATTCTATGTGTTATTATCTCACCCAAGTGTTTTTTTCACATCTATACTGATCAGCACTTCTTTATAATTTTTACATAGTGCTTCTGAGTGAATGAGAGAGAGCTAGGAAGCACAATCTGCTGTCTTGGGCAGACATCATCACTATAGCTAGTCTCCATCCATCAGCACAGAGACAACGGAGAACTAAAGCTGCAGGCACAAAAACTGCTGAAGACACAAGTCATGTAATGGTTAGATTTAGTGCAATCACTCCTGTATACACGTGGAAGTCGGTTTGAAACAGTTATCTGAAAGTTTAGGAACAGTATAAAGGGGTTGTCTCTCACTTCAACAAATGGCATTTATCATGTAGACAAAGTTAATAAAAACACTTACTAATGTATTTAGATTGTCCATATTGCTTCCTTGGCTGGCTTCATTTATTTTCCCATCACATTATACACTGCTCGTTTCCAGGGGTTAAGACCACCTTGAATCCAGCAGCGGTGGCCGTGCTTGCACAGTATAGAAAAAAGTGCAGGCCTCTCTGGTGGCCAGAAGTACGCATAGGTGCTTTCCTACAGTGTGCCAGCACGACCACCACTGCTGGATTGCAGGGTGGTCGTAACACCTAGATAAGAGCAGTGTATAATGTGATGGAAAAATGAATCCAGCCAGCAAGAGAGGCAATATGGACAATCACAATACATTAGTAAGTGCCTTGTATGAACCTGATAAATGCCATCTGCTGAAGTGAGACAACCCCTTTAAGCACAGCAGATAATAGATGCAGCCGCAGTTTACAAAGAGCAACTGTTTATAGATGACAAAAAAAAAGCTGCACAAAAAACAAAAGAAATAACTTTGTGTGAAATCTGAAGCAACTTTTTCTCTCTGAACAGGAATCTGAAAACTGCAGAGAGGATTAAAGAACCAGTGAAAGGTGTGTAATAATAAATGCACTTTCTCATGATAGCTGCAGGTCTCCCCCTCGGGGGTACCTTATATCATTGATGAAAAGGGTAACCTTTTTGATGGGGAGAGAAAAATTTCATGCTGTGCAGATATGTGCCTGCTAAATCCTCCCGGGGAGTCATTTGGACTGGCGCTTGACGGAGACATAATTATCCTTACAAACTTTATTTCAGTTGACTTGCAAAATAATATAGGATGAAGACTGACAGTGGAGGGGTAACGGAACCTATTACTTATTTATACACGTCTCAGGTTTTTTGTTGGAAGTGTAAAGGACACAAATTTAACACAAAACCGCAGAAGAGAATAATCAGCTCCAACTGAACAAAATAAAGGAGAAATACAGGAATACAAAATGGTCAAAGTGGACTGTAATTTTATTGATGGCAGCAGAACAACAAATCTGGACTGAGGACATGAACTGTATGTAACGACTGCGTGCGGGAAATGAGAGAGTAAAGAGGTCAGAATGTGACATCGCTTAATGACAGGTTGTATAGAAGGTTCTTGACAATGGGAAGCAGAGGCGGAAGAGCGGCGGGTGAAATGATGGTGACTGGAATAATGAGATATAATTTATATATATAAATAAAAAATAGCCCAGCGCAAATGTCTACATGGCAGACGTGTGTCACTGGCAAATAGTCTTAATAAGATATGAGACTAGTATATCGATGTTGGGATTACTGCTGATAACGAGTGATCAGTACAGAGAAATAGCTGCATGGGCCACTGCTGAAGCTTCGGTCAAAGGCTACGCTCACATCTCCTATGTAAACGAGGATAGACTGTCCGGCAGAAGAGCGGACTACTGGACTACACCGTATTCCGCATAGCCGGATACCGTCAGATCCTCAGTGACTATAATTGGATTTGACAGTTTTCTGCCATAAATGCTGGCTTTCAGCCCAACAAATATCGGTACGTGCAGTGTTATTTGCCCGACCAGGAACCAACAATTAATCCAGAAAGACACCAGATCCCATTATAGCCAATAGGGATGCGGGGGCGTTTCCTCTGTCAGAACACACCACCACAGTTCACAAGTGCACATGTGACCCTACCCTCACGGGACTGTCTACAAGATCATACCGCCCAAAAAATTAATTGACCCTTTCAGCTATACCATATCTCTCATAATAAAAGGGAAAGGATAAAAAAAAAAAAAGGGGGGGGGGGGGGCTAGTCCGACTCCCAGCATCCCCGTCAACCAGCTGTTTAAAGAGACGGCAGTGAGCAGGTAAGAAGTAAAGAGAACGCAACGTTCATATGCGCTGCAGTCGCTTCAAAAGCTGACTGGGAGTCAGACTCTCAGCGATCTGAGGATAGGTCGTCAATATCGGAAACTGGACAACCCCATTAAAGGGCATCTGTCAGCAGGTTTGTCCCTAGGACACTGGCTGACCTGTTACATTTGCACTTGGCAGCTGAAGGCGTCTGTATTGGTCCCAATGTTCATATGTGTCCGCATTGCTGAGAAAAATGATGTTTTAATATATGCAAATGAGCCTCTAGGAGCAACGGGGGCGTCGCCCTTACAGCTAGCATCACCACTTCCTCTGCACTTTGATTGGCAGGACCAGGTGTGATCACGTTTATTCTGCCTGACCCTGTCAAAGTGTAGGGAGAGCGGAGTAATGGTAACGCCCCCGTTGCTCCTAGAGGCTCATTTGCATATATTAAAACATCATTTTTCTCAGTAATGTGGGCACATAGGAACAAGGGACCAATACAGATGCCTCCAGCTGCCAAGTGCACATGTAACAGGTCGGCCAGTGTCATAGGTACAAACCTGCTGAGAGATGCCCTTTAATCCTGTATCATTCTGATATGTTCTACTCTTCGCATTAATCAGAAGCGTGAGCTGAAGAGTCAAGTATTTTAATTACGTCTTATAATCAATACATGACTAATCAGTATTCCTTAGCGCAACAAGAGATAGATAAAACGTCAGCATAGGAAATGAGACTTTCCGGCAGACACTATACTATGTTTTTAGCTCCATTTTTATGTTTACTGTGAATGTGTTGTTCATAACCAGATTATGGAGGTTATGGATCAATATACTTTCTGAATGGGAACAGCTCCACTAAGCCATCAAGGTGACGTAAATGGCCGAGGAGGGGACCCTTGCTTACAGTCCTTTTATTTTGTGCAAGGCTTGAATAATTTGTGGCTGACCTGTTCCCATGGAAATACCATTCAAATTAGTTTACTAAAAAGGACTGATGGAAAAAAAATGGTAACAAATTAGCCGATTCTCATCCTCATGTTCAGCATACAATGGGTCCAATTACCGTAATCTTAAAAAAAAAAAAAAAAAGTGGCATATGCTCGACTAACAACAAGAAATGATCCGCTAAGAGGAAGACTCAATTGCTTAAAGGCCATGTAAACCTCAGCAACAACAACAAAAAAAAGTAAAGGTGTTTTTTTATCCCAATGCATGCACTTTGTCCTAATTCATAATTCAAATGTCTCGTCACCATACAGGCCAGCAGAGGAGCACCGGAGCATTTGCGCTGGATTGGCGGGCGGTTGTTGAGGTACGTTTGTTTTTTCTGGACAACCCCTTTAACCTTGGCAGCAGGATCATTCCAACTTCTCAGTATCGGTTCTGCGCTATGAATGCATGGCAGTTTACAGTACGATACACGCGGACGGAGTTGTCTAAACTCCATCCACACGTACCGGAAAAGCTGAATTGAGGGAACGCTGGGGATTTTCTAATCAGCTGCATGTAAATTCCGACGGGAATTTTCACAGTGGGTCTCACCTTTTCTAATGCAAAGGTTCCACTCCGCACCAAATTCCACATCACAATCCCCATGTAACGTATTTTCATTGGGTTGTGGTTCATTGTGGATTTGCCGGATAAAGGTCGGCAGCGTGTGGAAAGCAACTAAAAATGAACATTTCTCTTAAACTGTGAGTGAGTGCGTGATCAATAGTTGTCAATTCATCACCAATACCCAAAATAAATGGAACTTTAGTGCTACTTACAAATGACCTGTCAGTGTGAATTGATTGGTATTAAGTAGAGGTGAAGAAAAAAATCCATTTACATAAACCTATAAGTCTTGCCCCGATTACAGATTTCACGTTGGCCTACTTCAGTGACCTGAAAACGTAAGACATCTCTCATTTTCTTCCCAACCCCCTTTACTTCACAGCTGTAAATCCCTTTTGCTGCCTGATATTAATCAAATAAACCATTGGTTTTCTCCTTTTACTGCGCCGTCATATGCTAATCAGTGAGTGAAAAGCCAGAAATCTTAAACTCTACTGACTACCCCTGGGAAAAAAGAAAGGTTTACATAGCCTGAAGCATTTTCAGATTTCTGTCGTTCTGGGCTCAGACGGTTTGATGTATAATGGTTTCCATCGCAGCTTTACTTGTCTTAGTGTATGACTAGTAAGAGGTTTTTTCAGTGAAGCTTAAAGCAGATATATCTAAAATAAGCAACATGTAGTCTTGACCCCTTCACGCCTAGCACCATACACGTACGGCGCTGGGCGGGTGTTTAAAGATGGCGCCCGCTCCTGCACACTGCGGGCGCCATAGCTGCATGCTTTTTATAGCAGACACCCGCAGCTAATGTCAGCAACCAGCAGTGATGCCGATCGTGGACATTTAACCCCTCAGATGCCGTGGTCAATCCTGACCACAAAATCTGAGCACGCTGACAACCGAAAGTAAAAGCTATCGGTTTTGCTCCGGCTCCCCCGTGTAGCGATCGGAGGAGCCGGAGCGTGTATGCAGCAGACCATGTCTTTATGAATGACACGAGGCTGCTGCATAGCATTTCCTATGGAGCCCTTGCCTGTAATAGGGCTCCATAGGAAAGCAGTAAAATCATCAAGTGCATTGGAGTCTATGATAATAGCAATCAGATGATTGCATGTTATAGTTCCCTATGGGAACTATAAAAAAAAAAGTGTAAAAAAAAAAAAAAGTAAAAAAAAAGTTTTGTTTTTTTTTAAATTAAAAAAAAATACACATCATGGGTGTCGCAATGTGTGAAAACGTCCATAGTATAAAAATATATTCCCCATACGGAAAACCAGAAAAAAGCGTCCAAATGGCCAATTCGCTGTTTTTGGTCGCTTTACTTTGTACAAAAAAAATACATAAAAAGTGATCAAAAAGTCATACACACTCCAGAATGGCATCAATGAAAAGTTCAGATTGCTCCGCAAAAAAAAAAAGAGCCCCCATACAGCTCCGTACACATAAACACAAAAAAGTTATAGGGGCCAAAAAATGGCGACAAAAGAATAAAACAGATTTTTTCCCACTTTTTAATTTTTTTATCACTATCAATACGCAAGAAAAACTATACATGTAAGGTATCGCCGGATTCGAACTGACCTGTAGAACAAAAATAACCGGTCAGTTTTATCGTTCATCGAACGTCGTAATTAAAAAAAAAACGTAAAACTGTGGTGGAATCGCTTTTTTTTTTTTTTTTTGCAATTTCACCCCATTTGGAATTTTTTTCCCGCTTCCCACTACATCATATGCAATATTAAATGGTGGAGTTGGAAAGTACAACTTGTCCTGCAAAAAGCGAGCCCTCATATGGCTATGTGAACAGACAAATAAAAAAAGTTATGGCTCTGGGAAAGCAGGGAGTGCAAAACAAAAACGCAAAAAAAAAAAAAAAAGTCCTGAAAATGGTTAAAATGCATCATAAAGATACATCTACAACCGTTTCCAATCGATACGGTGAAAACAAAGATAAAAATGTCTGCAAATGACAAATATCTAAGCCTAAGGCCCCTTTACACTGATCAACTGAGCAGACGATTGTCAGGAAGGAAGGACTCCTTTCCAACAATCGCCTGCTCATCAGTGAAGGAGAACCGCTGCATGCAGAGATCTCCTCCAGAGTATGGGGAGCAGTGATCGCTAATGCCATCGCTCAACCCCATACAGAATCACAAAGTGGTGATTTAGGCGTGAGCACCAACGATCTTAGCACCCGATGAACAAGCGTTTCACTCGTTTGTTGTGTGATCGGCAGCACCTTTACCGGCAGATCATCAGGAACACTTGTTAGTGATTATCTACCCGAAGCTCGGCCAGTGTAAAGAACCCGTAAGTCCCCTTCTGTCCTTTATACCGCGGTTACATCTCCTTTCTGACCTCCATAGGTTTAAACGGCTCACTAAGATAACATGGACGGAACAGTGCCGAGTACACTCACAGATCTGGTGCCCCAGACTAGAACAAATACAATGTCAGGTGCTCCAAGCATAGAGCAACTACAATAAAAGTCATTCATTATTATTTATTAATAAAAAAAATAAGTCATCAAAAAGGCAAAAACACATGATCGATGGTATAATCAATAATCAACCTACATGATTAAATGTAATGTTATTGGTGCATGTGCAAAACGGAGAAAGGATAAAAACATAATATATCACAATCCAGTACTGATAAAGTATAATATAATATAACCTGTATAATCTACACCAGCAGGGGCCCACTGCTGGTAAACTAAGTTTAGTTATAAACAGTGGATCCATCTAAAAAGGAGAGAAATAGTACTCTCAAAACCCATTATCAATATATTGTGCATATTAAGATTATGCACAATATATTGATTAGGAAAAAAAGGAAAATGCAGCAGCACTCCGCAGACACAAATAAGGTACAATAATGGCATAATCATAGAAAACATTCTGATGCTAATTGCTAATGCGACGCTTATTTTGCAAATTAAAGACTCTTGGCAAATACATTTTGTACACAATTATTTGGGTCCGTCTGCCAAACGTCAAGGCGATCTCTATCAAACGGGAACCTAACACTAAATACTACCTGTAATGTGCCATAAAGGCCACCATAAAATTCAGGGAGTGCAGGTTCCACATGCATGCTGGGTCCACTCTGCTTTTTACCAAAATACCATTTCTTTACTTGTCAGAAGTTTTTTTAGGTGGATCCACCATTTATAACTCGATTTAGTTTACCAGCAGTGGGCCCCCTGTTGGTGTATACTATCCAGATTATATTATACTTTATCTGTACTGGACTATTAAATATTGTGTTTTTATTCATTTTAGGGTACTTTCACACTAGCGTTTTGGATTCCGTTTGTGAGATCCGTTTCAGGGCTCTCACAAATGGTCCAAAACGGATCAGTTTAGCCCCAATGCATTCTGAATGTATAAGGATCCGTTCAGAATGCATCAGTTCGGCTCCGTTCCACTTCTATTCCGTTTTGGAGGCAGACACCAAAACGCAGCTTGCTGTATTTTGGTGTCCGTCTGAAGAAGCGGAGCCTAACGGATCCGTTTTTTTTTTTTTTACAATGTAAGTCAATGGGGACGGATCTGTTTTCAATGACACAATATGGTGCATTTGAAAACGGATCCGTTCCCCATTGACTTTTAATGTAATTCAAAACGGATCCGTTTTGGAATTTTTCATTTTTCTTTAAACCTAATGCAAACGGATCCGTTCTGGACGGATACAAACGTTTGCATTAGAGGTGCGGATCCGTCTGTGCAAATAAACAGACGGATCCGCACCAACGCAAGTGTGAAAGTACCCTTAAAGTTTGACGTTATCTTTTATCCGTTTGCACATGTACCAATAATATTACATTAATCATGTAGGTTGATTGATTATATCAGCCATGTCTGTTTTTTATTTTTTATTATAAATAAATAATAATTACTTTTATTGTGGTCGGGTCTATGCCTGGAGCACCTCACATTATTTAATACTGACCTCCGGAAGTGCCACAGCATTAAATGGAAGTGGACATCAGTATCCGCCAATCCATTTAAGTGGGGTCCAGCGATCGGTGGGGGCTCTGGGGAAAAGCATTTTTTGTGGGAAAACACTGCTAAGTTCATAGCTTCGCTAGTAGTTTTGGCAGATTTGACTGACAGAATATTGCTGCATGCAGCGCTCTTCTTCTAGTCAAAAAGACGGAAGCCACGACGGAACTGGACGAATCTCATTACAAATTGATAAGGCCCATTGGGCCCCAGCGGTGTCAGTTGTGCATCTGGCAGCTCGTTGAAGCTTCCCTTATGAACATAAGACATAAATATGGTGTGCGTGTCTGATTACTGAACGAGTGACTCAATGATCACTACAATAAGTGTAAAAGAACAAAAAGGAGGGATTTATGAATACTTTAACACAAGTTTATTGGTGTAGAAAAGTCACAAGTTTGGCCCAAGGCTCCTGCTGTGCACATCTTTGTAACTTTTCCCCCTTTTATGCCACGCGTGCAGGAGGGGGCATGAGCAGGGCGACCCTAGCTCGACAGCGATAACAATACCCGCAACAGATTGATTGATGCAAATTACACCAACATAGAGCTTCAGATTTAATTTGCTGGAGCACAGATGACCTGATACACACCTCCAATTTTGGTGCATCTTATGCCACGATAGTTCTTATTAAGACTGGGGTCATAATAAATATCCCAACTGGGTGTAATCAATGCAGCTCAACATATCTGCAATTCATTTTTAAATATTTCAAGAAATTGTTACCAGGCGTGTTTCTAAGCGCTCTGACGTTTTTAGGTTACAGCTTACCTTGACTATGACTGTCTGGTCCGTCTGACTGCTGGTCATCTCATTGATGGACTTGAAGAGCTGCAGTAAGGACTCCATAAACTCGGCTTCTCCCTTATTTTCATACAATCTGAAAAATTAACAAGAATGTATCCTGCTGGATTGGACAACCACAAAAAATCTGGCATTTGTGACATGTGAAAAGACAGCGGATAATATTTAGAAGTATCACAAAAGCTCTGATTTACATTATTATTAAAAGTCCATTCGCATTTAAAGCTGCAACAGAGATTCTGCTGATAACAGCTTAGCGGAGTTCCAACAACACATGGCAACGGAAAATTTTAAAGGAAAATTTTCACCAAAATTTTTTCTGCCAGTTAACCAGACAGCAGCACATTTTTGCAATTTTTTTTATTTTCTGATTAGATTTTTTTTATTAATTTACTGAACATGATTATAGGGGCAGCCATCTTGCCTGAGCTGTTCTTAAAGAGGACCTGTCGCCACTCCTGACATGCCTGTTTTAATAGCTTCATGCATTCCCCATGTAATAACAATTCTGGAGCATCTATTCTTATGGCTCTATGTTGTGCCATTCCTTTATTATTTCTACTAGAAGTTATGAATGAATTGCTAGCAGTCTGCAGTAAGGGTACAGAGGGGAGGTAACCTGCTGTCGTGGCGGAAGGAGGGTTTGGGGCACGTTAGAAAAACTAGTAGGAGATACCACTGAAACCACTAAGCTTTCTTGGTAAATTAACATTTTTAATGCATTTATATTGCAAAATGCAATACTGCCTTTGTGCAATCTGAGCCAATAGAAGGGGGGAAGGGTTTCCCATTCAGGACTATTACCCACAGCGGAGTGTGTCCCTCAGTCTGGAGAAGCCAATACATCAGTGCATGAAAGCTGAGTGATTTAACTTTTAGCTGTGTAAGGCTAGGGCTACACGACGACATTTTTTGCGCGGATAGTCTATCCAAAATGGATTTTTCTGCGACTGTTGCATTGCAGTTGCAGCATGTCGCAGTGCGACACCATAGACTATCATTATGAAAATTGTTGCGCGACACGTTGCAGTGTAGTTGTGCCCTATGTGTTGCGCGACACGTTGCAGTGTAGTTGTGCCTATGTATCGCGCGACACATGTCGTCGTGTAGCCCTAGCCTAATATTTATTTGTCCCTGTGGTGGCACTGCTGGAAAAGCGAACAAACTGAACACGGGTTGCCCGTCTCCCTAAAGATTGCGGCTTTCCTAGTCTATCCGAGGATACCTAGGATCAGGAAACGGTTCTAACAAAACGGGATTTCCAAAGTGAACAACCCACTTAGCTCTGTGTATACGTGATTATTAATATACAGAATTCTCCAAAAAGAAAAGAACGCTGATTTACTACTACCAATACCAGAATACCCCAATGCTGAGTGGACGATTAGCCCTTTATGTCAGAGGGACAAAATACTTACTGGATAAATAAAATTCTAGAGCGGACGATGAACTTGAAAATGTATTCCAAGGCTTTCATGACTTTGTATACTTGGTCTGTTATACCAGGTTTATCTGCATTCTCCACGTAGTTCTTTAACACCTTGGTCAGTTTCCTGGAATAGACACGTGGATATCCACATTAGTCACCGCACTCAGCAGACACAGGGTGAATTACTATAAATGGCTAATGGAGAGTAAAAGGCAAGAATATCAACGCTATTAAAGCAAAGACCTTGAACAAGTGCATCTTTGGGTCTGAGCTTGCTTTGTCACCCATACCGCCTTTTTCTCAGTTTAACCCCAATTTGCAGCTGAACCCATACTGACATAACTGTACAGTTTTGAAAACACTTTGCTCACTTAAAGTATAATATGAAATTATGGGGGTTTTCCGGTTTACCGATACTGATGACTAGGGATGAGCGAAATAGATTCGCTAAAAATGTTGTCGTTATACTGTATGGAGTTCCCGCTCCGTACAGTATTAGAATATATTGGCTGTATCATGTAATAACTTCGGGAATTATTACTCTAAAAACTTTGGTACCGAACTCAAGTTCGGTGCCAAGTTTTTTTTTTTTTTTTTTACAGTAATAATTCCCAAAGTTATTACACGAAGTCGTGCGCTACTTCGTGAAGTAATAACTTCGGCTCATCGGAACCAATACATTCTAATACTGTACGGAGCGGGAACTCCATACAGTATTACAAATAAATTTTTTGCGAATCGACTTCGGATGTACCATCGGAAAAAGATTCGCTCATCCCTACTGATGACCTATCCTCAGGATAGGCATTCAGCATGTGATCAGCTGGGATCCATGCCCGGCACCCACTGCCGATCAGATATTTGAAGAGTCAGTGGTGCTTCGTTTGGGGCTGCTGCCTTCTTGCAGATTACTAAGCACAGCGCCGTCCATTAGCAGCTCTACTTGGTATTGCAGCTCAGCCCCATTCACTTGAATAGGACTGAACTGCGACTAGGTCATGTGCCCGATGAATGTGATCTAGGAAGAGACCATGGCGCTCTGTCTCTTTAAATGGCCGATTGGTGGGAGTGCCAGGAGTCGGACATCAATCAGATACTAATGACCTCTCAGTATTAAAGCAAATGGCATTTATCATGTAGAGAAAGTTAATACAAGGCACTTACTAATGTATTGTGATTGTCCATATTGCCTCCTTTGCTGACTTTATTTATTTTTCCATCACATTATACACTGCTCGAATCCAGAGGTTACGACCACCCTGTAATCCAGCAGCTGTGGTCTTGCTTTCACGATATAGGAAAGCCTCTCCACTAGTCCCAGGAAACGAGCAGTGTATAATGTGATGGAAAAATGAATCCAGCCAGCAAACGAGGCAATATGGAGAATCACAATATATTAGTAAGTGCCTTGTATTAACTTTCTCTACATGATAAATGCCATTGGCTGAAGTGAGAGACAACGCCTTTAAAACACTAGGACAAACTCTTTAAGCAACTTCGCAAAAAAAAGCTGCAATCAAAATATCTTACCGTATCGTGCATACAGCTGTTTGCAGAACTCATTGTCAATGTCCCATTCATCTGAATGGGGCTTGTTGGAATCCATGTGTTGCAGGAGCAACCCCATTTAGATGAACGGAACTGATAATCAGTCACAGAAATGTCTGCACCACATCTGCCACATGTAAATATACCCTAAAGCTGGCACTACACGTTAGAGGTATGCTGCTGATTTGGTGGAGTCAGAAGATCTTCTTACGTGTATGGATGGGCCTCCTGACTTTCAGAGGAGATCGGGATCGGGAGGTTGGATTTCAACATGCCCAAGTGTCTGCCGGTGGCTTTCTCTTCCCGTTCAGAACACATGCATGCTTGGCCCAGCCAAATATGCATGTGTATCAAATGCAATAGCACTCTGCCTACACAAATTGCATGATCACAAAATATATGAACTAACGCTATACTCATTATACAAACGAATTTGAGGGGAGGGTTGGGTGCTCGGAAGGGAAAACTGTGGCCCGAACAAATATTTAGCCAACAGGTATCTCATGTGTTGAGTCCACAGTTTAAATAAGGGCTAAAGGCATACCAAGCTTCTATACCGTACACTAAATTGACTGGCAGTATGGCATTAAACCTATTTACGTGACATTTTAGATGAAGTACTGCGTGCCCTGAATAAAAAGAAAAGGCAAAAAGGAAAAAACTACTTTATTTTCTGTGAATGATGCATTTATTTGCATATTATAAATAGGTCAAAAACTTGTGATGCATTTTCAAACCTCAGGCGGAGATGCTCCAGTCACAGCTCACACGGTCACAAGTGATCTATTGATAGGGGAAGGATTAAACCTACGTGTAAGCCAGGGTTGCACTGAAGTGCTTCTTGATGTAAGTTTCCAGGACTGGGTTGAAATGCTGAAACTTCCGATCTGCAATCAGACCAATAATGAATACCTGCAACAAATAGAAAGTGTCTCTCTTATTAATAATGCAGGCTTGTAGGAGGCACATCCTGATCCAGGGAGCGTTCCATCACACGCTGCATGTGCCTACAGCGCAGGGCGTCCATCCGAAGTGAATCAGAAAATCATAAAGCGAGAAGGAGCTTTAGAGGGGAAGCAAAACCAGACAACATGTTCATGACATATTAAAGAGTGACGGATCCTCTGCAGAGAGCCTTCTATTCTGCAGACAGCTCGTAAAGTTAAAGAAACTTTTTGGCCCCGAGCTAGTCACAGTCTCTCTGCAAACCAAACTACTATTTCAGTGTCTTCAATACCTTCTCTACTATTATGCAAGCTGTAGGCTTTCCTATAGTGTCATAATCTAATTTTTTACGTTTAGATCTTAAAGGGGTATGCCTATCATACCCGAAGTTATACTGAATGGATATGCCATAACAATTGGGTAGATTGCTGAACTCCTGAGCAGGGGCAGTGTGCAGTCCCCGTTTATACACGTACATGGCTGTTTGATTATCTTCCATTCATATATTTAACCTTTACATAAAAAAAAACATTATTGTGACATGTGCACAATAATGGCTTTTTTCAATAGACCAAGCAAAGCATATTCTGCTTCCAAATGGCAGCACGGACTGTTCCGCTCATACGTATGCACCAGCAGACAGCAGGACAGCCTAGGCCTGCGATGGATAACCTCCGGCACTCTAGCTGTGGTAAAACTACACTTCCCAAGAAGCACACTTGCTTGGCTGTCCTTAAAACTCCATAGAAATGAATGGAGCATGCTGGGAGTCGTAGTTTCACCACAGCTGGAGAGCCAGAGGTTAGCCATCACTGGTCTAGGTCTTCTAGACTCCCAGTATAGGATCCAGTACTGCAGGATGTAATGCAATTTTACAGCGCTGGCTCCCCTACTGGATACAGGAGACAAAGCAGGACGCTCTGTCCCCTGGTGCCTGCCCGCCCTGCTATTTAGAAGCAGAATCGTGTATGCAATGTAAGAGTGCAAACTTTTGTAAAATTTCACGTTTTTCTATATAACTGGAGGCACATTTCAACGAAGAGTGACCACATTTGTACGGTTACCTCTTTGTTACGCATGCAAAATTGCCACACAAAATTCTTGGAAGGTTTATTCTGATAACTTTATTGTCGGAAACCACTAGTTAAAAGGGTTTTCTGAGACTCATATACTAATAATCTATTGACAACTAGACCTCATGATAAGACACACCGAAGAATACAACCAATCCTATAAAGAAATACTGGTGTTATGTCCAGAACAGAAAATCTCCATAGGTATATATATAAAAAAAGGATATCCTTCAAACTCATTAAAATACACATAGATAGACATTAAAATTGGAGGCATTAACAGCAGTATTTCTTATAGGATTAGTTGAGACTTATATACTGATAACTCTCTGGATAGATCATCAGTATCTGATCGGTGAAGGTCCGACATCCAGGATCCCAGCCGAACAGATGTTTGAGAATGCAATGGTTCTCCCTGCTCACCAAGCACAGCGACGTCGATTGTATAGTGGCTTAGCGGCTGTGCTTGGTATAGCAGCTCAGCCCCATTCACTTCAATGGAGCTGACCTGCACCTAGACCAGTGATGGGCAACGTGCGGCTCTCCAGCTGTTGCAGAACTACAACTCCCACCATGCAAAGCCTGTCTATAGCTATCAGCCTACTGCAGGGCATGGTGGGAGTTGTAGTTTAGCAACAGCTGAGAGCCGCACGCGTCATCACTGACCTAGACCATGCGACCGATGAACAGGATGTCACTTGGCCTAGGGAAACCTGAGAGGAGGGCGCGGCACTCAAAAGAGAACTGGTGCCTTCTCAAACAGCTGATCAGCAGGGTCCTGGGTGTCGGACCCCCACCGATGAGATACTGATGACCTATGAAAAGGATAGGTCGTCAGTATATTGGTCTCAGAAAACCACTTTAATTCTCATACGTTTAGTAAATAGGCACCAAAAGCGAGGCTGCAAATAACTGTTCTGCATATGAGGTCGTTATACTTTACAATGTATATGCACTCAAGCTTTAACTAGGTAAAATATTTTTTTTAAAGAGGTTGTCCCACAAAAAGTATTCTACAGTTTTCAAACCGGAACCTGGATCTTTTGTAATTGCATGTAATTAAAAATGTAGTATAGCCACTGAGTATATAGCGCCACCTGCTGTTTGTTTATTTCCTTATTTCTTTGCCGAGATGGCCACACATGCTCAGTTTCATCCTTCAACCGCCTCCTGATATAAATCTATCAGAGCAATGAATGTGGAGAGGGCTGGATCCATGTGACGTACAGGGCTGGTTCTAGCTTTGTTAGAAAGAGATTTTCGTGTGCTATATGATGTCTGATTTTCACTTTTTACATAAGTCATGGGATAACCCCTTTGACCCCAAGGTCTCACTTACTAGATGTGCAAAATAAAATAGGTTAAAAATCTGAAGTAGACAAATCAAGGTAAAAGCTTTCCTGCCGAGAAAATATCAGCAAACAAAATAGGACTATGTTCTTCATGGTCACGTTTCTTTTGATATAAACTTACCAAAGCATCAAAGACTAATATATCAAACGTCTCACTCTCAGAGTTTTCCATTATGATGTTAAACAGCGCATCCAAAGTGTCCTGTAAGAACTGAAGACAACAAATGTTGGGTCAACGTCCATGAGAGTTTACAAGTCACTTATTTACCTATGGAAAATCTGCCATGCAATGGGGCTAACCCAGGGCTTTACTGAGTGGAATCCGCAAGAAAAATGAATAAAATGATATAGACATAGACAAAACTATGCCAGAACTTCTCCCAGGGCATGTGACCATGAAGATAAAACCTCACATTTGCATGCATTGGAGGTGGAATGTTTATGGGATTTGATGCAGATTTCTGAGTGGAATTTGAGCAATGCACATCAAAGCCTGAAGGTGTGAACAAGCCCTTAGTGTATCCATACATGCAACAACCGGGTCCCCAGATAAAACCTAGTAATAAAGTAAATTTACTTCCATGTAAATGTAATTATGCAATGTAAATACAATTATGATTGGTAATCTACCTTAACAACTTCTCCTCCGTCGACATTCATTAGCTGCCGTAAATTCTGCTGTAGAAGGTTTGGATTTGAGCGCCATTTCAAGAGCCCGAGCAAATCAACTGGAAGAGAGCAAAGAGAATCAGATTAGAACAGAAACCTGAAGGGAATTCCAAAATAATGTGGAAACAAGAATAAAAATATCCCAAACAACTGTGGTGGCTCGCTTGTGAAGTATGCCCAGGATGATTCTGCAGTCAGGTGCAAAGATGGTGCAAGAATCGGGACATGGGAAGGGGGTACTACAATGAAAATGTCTAATTTGTTTAAAAAAATATCCGCAATAAAAACATAGAAGGGTCATGTGGTGTCCCCTGCTCATCCTCCAGTCATCAGCACTGCATAAAGAGGTCTACGTTCAAAATGGAAGAGGACTGATCTGATGACCACGGCAAATACCTGCTTTTGCTGAGGAAATCTATTAGCCCTAACATTTTCTATGCTTAACAGGAGACGAAAATTACTGGCAATTTTACCGACATTTGTAGGTACTGGTTATTTTTTGGCTTATAAAAGGATTTTTTATGTTATTTGTGAAAAGCAGAGCTTTCATTGTTGTTGGGAATTGTTTATGTTTATCAAATAGCAGTTTTAGGCAATTTTCGTTTTTATTGTCTGAAAAACTAAAACACAATTTTTACATAATTAGATAAAATAAAAAAAATTATTTTTACGCCATTGTCTGACAGTTTTTTTTATGTGACAAGTTCAAGTTAGGGTCACTGCATTAAGACTTCATATAGGATTGGTGGTATTTTTTTTACGCTTGGAATTTATTACTTTTTTTTTTTTTCTAACTTTCACTATATATTTTTTTTTTCTGCCACCCCCCACAAAGTGGTCAGAAAACACCTTTATGAGATCGTTTTATATTAAAAGGGGCTGGCCCATCTCACACATTGGTGGCCCATCGCTAGGATGCAGGTCCTAGAGGTGGGATCGTACCTGTCTCTAGAACAGGGCCACCAAAGGGAAGTAGAGCGCACCGCATATGCACGCCCACACCCTTCTCTGCATTCACTTCTATGGGAGTTCCAAAAAGAGCCAAGCGAGCGGCGCTCAAGCTATTTTCGCCATTCTCGTAGGAGTGAATGGAGGGGGGCCGCACTTGCACGGTACACCCTTGTTCACTTTGGGGGCCTCCTTCTACAGATAGGGTGTCAAAGGTGGGACCTGCACCTGACATTGGTGGCCAATCCTGGTGACCAATGTGTGAGATGTGCCAACACCTTTAATCCCCCCCTATATTGGATATGCATGGCAACCCTAATTACAAGGATAAAACCAACCGTGTTACATGACGACTGACACGGTCATCACTGTCCTGGGTCTAGTTACAGCCTGCAGCAGCGTCATGTGACCTGTCACCACGCAATCACATGAGTGTTCTGGGAACAATGGACGCAGCGCGGGACACACATGATTATATGATTTTATCTATTAATATTTTTTTTATTATACGCACTTATATAGCGCTGACATATTCAGCAGCGCTTTACAGACATTCGCATCATAATGTCCACAATTATTCCACCAC
The DNA here is from genome assembly GCA_033119425.1 of Bufotes viridis. Lineage (NCBI taxonomy): Eukaryota > Metazoa > Chordata > Amphibia > Anura > Bufonidae > Bufotes > Bufotes viridis. The sequence continues at coordinate 28,977,489 of CM065594.1, read as the reverse complement.
TTTTAAAAATCCTATTTACAACTATGTAAAACCTGCCCCATCTTACCATTCTGTGTGAGCTTAGTTGAGCAGACGAGAGTAGAGATTTGGAAAGAGTCTTTGCTAATGGTGCAGCTCCCCAGATTCTGCATGCTCTTCCCGGTGGCCGAGTGACCTTTCTCCTCCAATTCAATCTTAGTTGCAGGAAGGCTGAGGTAAGTCGCCGCATCTTCAAGTTTCTTTACTTCTGCCTTTTAACAGAAAAAAAAAAAAAAAAGCATTAAGAATTATAAATATCCGCACTTAAGAGCTGCTTAGTCTTTCTGAGTCAAGTCTAAACAAATGGGCTGCTCTCACAATGCAGGAGCAGCGGGACACCTCTCATTACAATGTAGTCTTTATGAAGCGGTACACTTACCAGAACACGGGATCTTCTGAACACAAACAACTCCTTTATCACAGCGACTAGCGGCCGGTTTACCTCCACTTCCATGAATAAAGTGCTTAATTACAGCAGTATATTAATCCACAACTCGAGATTCATGAATTCGTTCTACCAATCGCTGGTATCCAATTAAATGGTAAAATAAGGCGCCATTTATTCCCCAAAACACATACTGCGATTAACGGCGGTGTAGCTCACAAATCTACTTTATAATATGAACCACACAGGTGATTTATTACAGATACAGAGCCTTTATTAACGTAATAACAATACAATCGGGATTTCAGCAGACGTATAACTGAAACCAATATGGGAAGGGCGGGAACAGAAATATAACAATTATGTGCATATAAAAGCTCAGTTTACAGTACTGTACATTGCTGAGGCCACTGCCTTCAGCGGGGAAATTAACTGCGCATGCGGCAGATGACAAAAGGCTCATATGGCAACATCTGGGGTAAACAAAAGACAGGGGGCAGGGTATGAAATCCACCCACCTTGGGGGTTGTGCTGGGCGCACAACAGCTCCACGTGTCAAATCGGAGTGCTGGAAGCTGCTGCCTAGCTGTCTCACTGGACCAAACCCGGTTGAAGAGTATCAATGGAAACAGAAGGAAAAAGAAACTTCTTGGGGGCAAAGCTTGCTTAAAGGAACTTCCAAATACATAACCTCGGTATAAGCGCTTATTTGAGTAACATGGCAATGCATTTTGGGGTTGAACTAGCCCCTTCTTCAGACAATACACAATCAATTCAGTGCATATTGCCTGAGGGGCTAGTCCAGCCCCAAAACGCGTTGCCATTTTACACGAATAAACATATATACCAAGGTTACACATTCAGAAGTTCTTTCAAGCAAGCAGCGCCCACGAGATCCTTCTGTTTCCATTGACAGGGGAATGATGTGCCATCAATCAAGAGGGGTTACTGTCAAACAGCCAGGCCGCACTTGCACGGTGCACTGATGTTCACTTTGGGAAAGGCAATGCCCAGTGACACTTGCCAACCAACAAAGGACACATAAGGGGATTCAATTTTATTAATTTTTTTAGATATGTTACTGCTACGAATGGCAGAATAGCTATGCTTAGATGTCTGATGACCCAGGTACGTTCGATACCGCCTAAATTTGTTTTATTTCACACGTTAGGATAAAGCAGGCACAACACTGGCACTACTATTTAAAGGTCTGTATATCCACCTGAGGTTCTGTGTTATCGACGCCAATGCTAATGACCATCCGAAAGAGGATTACGGGCAGAAAGCCCATTATATTACCTTATAAACTATGAGGTCGTGCTCCCCATCCCTTAGTGTTGTTCCATCATATCTCATAAGCTTGACGAATGCCACTGCAAAAATCTTCTCAGACTTATCTTTAGCTGTGGAAGGAGAGAATCGTACAATTATCAGCGTAAGATGATCCAAGCACAACTTTAGGATGATCAGATATGACCTGCTGAATCTCTATACAGAAGGAAAAAAACTGTAAAGTGTAAATGTTACAAAGGAAAAGGGAAGCAGCTGCCAATAGCAACCAGACCCGTCTCCTTGCCAAACCATTAGAACAGTTCTTGCAGCGGTTTATGGCAGTCCGGGAACTAAGCGCAGACTAGTGACGATCATAAAAAGCCCCAATTTACCGATCTGCAGGGAATCTTACAATCCTGAAAGTCATTATCGGCACACTCATGCAGCTAAAGGAAATAGTACAGATACAACATTACACTGGGGAATTCGGATTTAAAGAAATTATTTCACAAGTAGACAATAGTTTAAAGGCTATGTACACCTACAGAGGCAATTTTTATTTATGATTGCATTTTACTCATTTAGGGCTAAAAAATCTTTTTTTCAATTGGTCTTTGTTAAAAATATTAAACCTTTGTGACAAAACGGCTCAACTACTTATCTAGCCGTGGGAATCATACTTTTTACTTTCACTTTGTGCAGATCATCTAATAACCCTTATCTGTAAACTACTTAGAGGTCTGAAACACTTATATAAGCCACATTCTAATCATTAAAGGGGTATTCCCATCACATACAATGGGGGAATTTCACTAGGAATTGCCCCCATTGTCTGAAAGGTGCAGGTCCCGCACCTACAAGGAGAACGGAGCGGGGAGAGCTGTGGCTGGGGGACCCCAGGTTTCCCCGGGTCCGTCCACCACCAAGCGCTGCTCCCATAGAAGCAGATGGTTGCACACCGAGCACGCGCGTCCCCTGCTCCCAATTATTTCTATGGGGCAGACGGAAATAGCTCAGCTATTTTCGGCAGGCCCATTAAAATGAAGAGAGGGCGCCTGCACAGTGCGCCCTCCATTACTTTCCCCCCTCCATTCTCGTTGTAGGTGCGGGTCTCAGAGGTGGGACCCGCTTCTATCAGACAATGGGGGCATATCCTAGTGATATGCCCCCATTGTGTGTGATGGTAAAACCCCTTTAAGATGAGAGCTGAGCTATAATGAGTGTTTCTGATGCCAGAGAGCAGAGATAAGGAGTCGGTCACATTAGTTGGCTGATGAAGCAGAGAGAAAATTCTGATCCCTCTTAGAGCATCTCAGCTCTGTACAGAAAAAAGGACTCCATATTCTTAATAAAGATCAATTTAAAAAATTATTTTTAGCCCAAAATGATTACAAGGCAATAATAAAAATTGTCTTCAAAGATGTACATAGCCTTTAAAGTATGTTGCCCATAGCAACCAATCAGATTTTTGAATAGGGGATACATTTTAATCTTGGCACTAGTCGTTTAAAGGCCATGTCTAACCTTTGAAAACATTTTTATAGCTCCAATGGATATAAATGAAGAAGCAAATAGTGCTCATTAAAAAAAAAAAAAAATCCACTACATGCAGTAATTAAAATAAGAGATATATAAGGATTAATACATATATGAAGTAAATTACAAAAAGTCACAAACATACAAGAACTCATAGGTACAACTTACACTCCTGGGAAGATCTGTGACGGAAAGTGAATCTCAAGTGGCTCCGATTCACATCTTCAATAGGGATGGCGACCTTTAATAAATAGATAAGATGAAACCAAGGCTCAGGAGTAATAGCAATACTTCTGTTAAGACACCTCTGGCTGCTGAACCTCAAGGAAGATTAACCAGAAGTGGGATTTTTTTTTAAGCAACATCTATGAACAGGGAGCTATACGCAAAAGGAGACCTTGTACGGTAATCAGATAGAATTCATATGCACTGATGCTTCAATCCAGGACATACAACAAACTGATAAAAAAAATGTTTTTGCTTTAAAAGGGGTTTCCAGGATATTGTAACGGATGACCTATTCTCTGCATAGGTCATCAGTATCTGACAGGAGGAGGTCTGACACTCGGGACCCCCGCCGATCAGCACTGGTGCTCCTGCCTTCGCATAGCGCCATACATTGTATAGTGGTTGTGCTTTGTATTGCACTCAGCCCAGAGCTGCTCCTAGGCCACGTGACACATGAACATGTCATCACTCTGCCTAGGAAATGCAGGGAGAAGGCCACGGTGCTCACAGGAGTGACTCTGCCTTTTCAAACAGCTGGTCGGCGGGGTCCTGGGTATCAGACCCCCACCGATCAGATACTGATGAGTTATCCAGAGGATCATTATGAAAATCTCAGACAGCAGCTGTAAAGAAACAATAGGCCCCTACATGATCCCCTTTATATTTATCTATAGAAATAGTGAATGGATGGGAATGTATCTCCTACAGATGTAGCAACCATTAAAAGAGTGCTCTACATGACATTAACTCTGCATTAGAACGGACACGCGGCGTAAGTGACGTAGAACGCCAAAGTTTGCTTAACGAACATCTGTACAATTTTTTTTAATTAAAACCAGATCCTAAAACATTTTTTTTACTGATCCGTTTTCATATTATGGGGGTGGATATCGTGCCTGAGCAGTTCACAGATCTGTTTACAGCGGCCACATGCATCACAGGAACCTGTAGTCTGGGGACGACTCATGGACTCCGATGGGAGAGGGTTGGGGGCATGCTCTGTGACCTGTGCAATAGTCACTGTGCAGCAAGAGGATGAGGTAAGCTGGTCCATCATCTATTGTGAATGGTTACCTACAGCATATATAAGTGTAATCCTGCCTGTCAGGATAATGGGATGACTGCTGAGAAGTCTTTAGGAATAGGTTTAACATAAAAATTTTATTCAAAATGTAAGTGATTAATTTGCTTGGTGTCCATAACAGAGCAGAGAGTGAAGATTTCTGCTGCAGCAAGATGTCTTTTAGCCAGGTAACCTAAAGTTGACTGCAGGTTTTTAAAGGGGTTGTCTCTCACTTCAGTAATTGGCATTTATCATGTAAAGAAGGTTAATACAAGGCACTTACTAATCCATTGTGATTCTCCATATTGCTTCCTTTGCTGGCTGGATTCATTTTTCCATCACATTATACACTGCTCGTTTCCATAGTTACGACCACTCTGCAATCCAGCAGCGGTGGCCGTGCTTGCACAAAATAAGAAAACGCACCAGCATACGTGCGCTCCCATAGTCCCGGCCACCAGAGAGGCTGGTGCTTTTTCCTATAGTGTGCAAGCACAGCCACCACTGATGGATTGCAGGGTGGTCGTAACCATGGAAACGAGCCGTGTATAATGGGATGAAAAAATGAATCCAGCCAGCAAAGGAAGCAAAATGGACAATCACAATACATTAGTAAGTGACTTGTATTAACTTTCTCTACATGATAAATGCAACTCACTGAAGTGAGAGGACCCCTTTAAGACACAGCCAATTTTTTATTTTTTTCCTCCCCAACTTCCAAAAGCAATAACTTTTTTAAATTTTCCTTTCACATAGCCACAAAATGTATGTAGTTTCTATTATGTTTTAAGACTTTAAAGGGGTCTCCTGGGATTTTAATATCCTGAGGATAGGTCACAATATCAGTTTGGCGGGCTCCATACCATTTCTTAATGCCAATCACAACTAAAGAGTTATCTAATTTCAAGAACCCCCCTCTATGTGCCGGGCACCTCACAGGTAATAACCTTTCCCCGCTCCTGGTCCCTGCACCGCCGCTGCTGCTTCACCCTGCAAACAGATGAAAACAAACGGTGTCGGGGGGAAGCAGCCAATGGCAGACGGGGAGGTGCCACCCCAGCATCGCGGATGACACTAGGGAGGCTCGTCCCCGTCTGCCATTGGATGCCACCCCCACCGGATGTTTTCATTCATGTGCAGGGAGAAGCAGCTGCGGTGGTGCAGGGACCAGGAGCAGCGCCGGAAGCTGGGTAAGTATATTACCAGTGAGGGGTTCGGCACATGTGGGGGGTTTTTCTTGAATTTGGATAACCCCTTTAAGGGGTTAAAGAAGTCTTGTGAGATTAAAAAATAAATAAATAAATCCTCGTTTATTTCTTCCAGAAAGAGCGCCACTACCAACCAAAGGTTGTGTGCGGTACTGCAGTTCAGCTCCATTCAAGTAAATGGCACCACTATTGGATATAAGCAGTGTTGCCGCTCAGCCCTATTTACTTGAAGAAGGCTGAACTGTAGTGCCACATACAAACCACGGACAGTTGTGGCACTGTTTCTGGAAGAAAGGTTTTTTTTTATAATTTTATATAAAACTTTCTTAACCATTTGTATCGTGATCACTTTTAAATGACTGTTTTTGTTAAGAGGAACCTTCCTGCAGCATTTTGGCCATATTTAAATGAATTGTGTTGCCATTCAGCCCTACCAATCTGCATCCACTGATGGAGGCCTGTCCCATTGTTTTATGGTAGCTACCACAGGTTTCATCTTCCTCTATAGACATCACCATTCTTAGCTGCAATAGTCAAATGAATCCAGACAACGTTTGCGGGCTTTCCCTTTTTGTAATCTCGAACAACCCCTTTAGGAGATTTCCTAAGCCTCTTGCGTCTCATCCACCAGCACTGCAGAGATCGATGTCTGCAGAAAATAGCTGTTTTGGCACAGTTTTTATTTTTTCTATGGCGTTCAGGTGATATGTGATATTTTTGTAGAGCCGGTCGTTATGGACGCAGCAATACAACCTGTATTGTAATGCATTGGCTGACACCCTGCCTGTGAGACTCAGCCTAAGGGCTGGCTATCACAGGCTTCCATAGAAGGCAAGCTCCGATGCCTATGGAAGGCATCAGGCTCGCCTTCTCTGCCATCGGATCCCAGTCAATGCAGCACGGGGACCCGATGGGGAAGAAGAGGGCCCCTGTACCCTCCGCGAACCATCTGCATGCCGCAGTCAGCTTTAATCATCAGTGTTTTTCACCGATGCCGGCGTATGCAGCAGGGACCCAGCCGTCAGTGACTGCCGGGTCCGTGTTGCTGATCGGGCGGGCGCAGATCCTGCACTCGCCCGATCAGCCCGCCGTACATGTACGGCGCTGGTCTTTAAGTCACATCCATAGTCACGTACATGTACGGTGCTGGTCCTTAAGTCGCATCCACAGTCACGTACATGTACGGTGCGGGTCCTTAAGTCACAGCCACGTACATGTACGGTGCTGGTCCTTAAGTCGCATCCACAGTCACGTACATGTATGGTGCTGGTCCTTAAGTCACAGCAACAGTCACGTACATGTACGGCGCTGGTCCTTAAGTCACATCCACAGTCACGTACATGTACGGTGCGGGTCCTTAAGTCACAGCCACAGTCACGTACATGTACGGCGCTGGTCCTTAAGTCACATCCACAGTCACGTACATGTACGGCGCTGGTCCTCAAGTCACATCCACAGTCACGTACGGCGCTGGTCCTCAAGTCTCATCCACAGTCACGTACATGTACGGCACTGGTCCTTAAGTCACATCCACAGTCACGTACGGCACGGGTCCTTAAGGGGTTTAAACATTTGCAGCATTTACTACACTTGTAAAAGGTTTTTATGGCTGCACAATTTACCTTCACGGTTTCAAACCACCGGGGCTGCTTCACTTGATAATATATTACAGATTTGTACTCTGACATAGCTTCATCTCCAGCGCCATGGTAAATCACATTCTTAGGAAAGAAACCGGGGGGAAAAAAAGAAAGACAAAAACAAATAAATGAAGGCGCTCTCAGCTCCTGTGCATTTAGTGACATAATATAGTAGAGAAGTATGTGAAGCTTGTTAATAAGATATCACCAGAAGGGTTCTTACAGTGTGATGGAATGACATTCAGAAATCATAATGCAGCAATATAAATAGGAATTCTTACAGGAAACAACCTTAAATTATACAGTATATCCTCTACACAGCAAAGTACTAGAAACATGCTGGCCGCATGCATTACAGAGGACCTGTCACCACAAAATGCTAAGCAATCAGAAAGCACCATGGTATAGAGCAGGGGGAGCTGAACGGATTGATATATATTTACATTTGTAGGAAACTATGCAGTAAAACCTGTAACTTATATATTCATATCTTTGCTTTTTCCATCACCTGTGAACAGCTATCGGTACTGAAAATCCCTCCTTCCTGTACGGATAGCTGTTCACAGGAGGTGGAAAATGCAAAGATATACAGTGCGGGGAAATAAGCATTTGATACACTGGCTATTTTGAACGTTTTCCCACCTACAAAGAATAGAGAGGTCTGTAATTTTTATCGTAGGTACACTTCGACTGTGAGAGACAGAATCTAAAAAATCCTGAGAAATCACACTGTATGATTTTTAAATAATAATTAGGATTTTATTGCATGAAATAAGTATTTAAAAAACAGAACTTAATATTTGGCACAGAAACCTTTGTTTGCAATTACAGAGGTCAGACATTTCCTGTAGTTCTTGACCAAGGGTGGACACACTGCAGGAGGGATTTTGACCCACTCCTCCACACAGATCTTCTCCAGAACATTCAGCTTTTGGGGCTGTTGCTGGCCTACATTAAGTTTCAGCTCCCTCCAAAGTTTCCACCCCCATGCTTCACGGTTGGGATGGTGTTCTTGGTGTTGTACTCATCCTTCTTTATCCTCCAAACATGGCGAGTGGAGTGGATACCAAAAAGTTCTAATTTTGGTCTCATCTGACTACATGATCTTCTCCCATGCCTCCTCTGGATTATCCAGACTGTCACTGGCAAACTTCAAACGGGCCTGGACATGTTCTGGCAGGAGCAGGGGGACCTTACATGCTCTGCAGGATTTTAATCTATGAAGGGGTAGTGCATTACCGATGGTAATCTTTGAGAATGTGCTCCCAGCTCTCTTCAGGTCATTGACCAGGTCCTCCCATGCAGTTCTGGGCTGCTTCCTAATCTTTCTCAGAACCATCCTTACCCCATGAGGTGAGAACTTGCATGGAGCCCCAGACCTCGGATGATTGATAGTGATCTTGTGTTTCTTCCATTTTCTAATAATTGCGCCAACAGTTGTTGCCTTCTCACCAAGCTGCTTGCCTATTGTCCTGTAGCCCATCCCAGCCTTGTGCAGGTCTACAATTTTGCCCCTGGCAGCTCTTTGGTCTTGGCCATGGTGGAGAGGTTGGGGTGTGATTGAGTGTGTGGACAGGTGCCCTTTATACAGGTAACGAGTTCAAACAGGTGCAATTAATGCAGGTAATGAGTGCAGAGCAGGAGAGCTTCTAAGGCTACGTTCACACGACGACAATTGTCGCGCGACAAAAAGTCGCACTATTGTCGCGCGACAAAAAGTCGCACTATTGTCGCGCGACAATTTTTACAATGGGAGTCTATGGTGTCGCATTGCGACATGCTGCGACTGCGACACGACAGTCGGAAAAAATCCATCCGGGATGGGTTTTTCTGCGACTGTCGCGTCGCAGTAGCAGCATGTCGCAATGCGACACCATAGACTCCCATTATAAAAATTGTCACGCGACATTGTGTGCGACAAAATGTCGTGCGACAAATGCTGCAGTGAAGTTGTGCCCTATTTGTCGTGTGAACGTAGCCTTAAAGAAAAACTCACAGGTCTGTGAGAGACACAATTCTTGCTGGTTGGAAGGGGATCAAATACTTATTTCATGCCATAAAATGCAAATAGATTATTTAAATATCATACAATGATTTTCTGGATTTTTTTTAGATTCTGTCTCTCACAGTTGAAGTGTACCTACGATAAAAATTACAGGCCTCTCCATTCTTTAAAGGTGGGGAAACTTGCAGAATCGCCAGTGTATCAAATACTTATTTTCTCCACTGTAAATGTATGAATTAAAGGTTTTGCTGAATAGTTTCCTAAAATGTATACATCAATCTGCTCTGCTCCTTCAAGTATGATTGCTAGGAGATGCTGGAAACAAGTGACAACCTTTTGACAGACATGAAAAACAGGGACCATACTGATTGCGCAGGGACGTAAAATGGACCGTTGTTAGCAGAAGGAACACGGGCGTGTTTTACAATGCTCATCTGAATATATCCTAAATTGGAAAAAGTAATTAACAGGAAGTGATTCTAATTTATGTAAAGCAGCTTCTTAAAGGGCACCTGTCAGCAGGTTTGTCCCTATGACACTGGCTGACGTGTTACATGTGCGCTTGGCAGCTGAAGGCACCTGTGTTGGTCCCATGTTCATATGTGCCCACATTACTGAGAAACATGATGTTTTAATACATGCAAATGAGCCTCTAGGAGCAACGGGGGCGTTACCGTTACACTTAGAGGCTCCGCTCTCTTTTCAACTGCAACAAGCTCTATTATTTGATTGACAGGGCCAGGCGTGATCCTGTTTGACAGGGCCAGGCAGTGTAAAGTGCAGAGGGTGCGGCAATTGCAAAGAAAGTGGAGCCCCTAAGTGTAATGGCTACGCCCCCGTTGCTCCTAGAGGCTTATTTGCATATATTAAAGCATCATTTTTGTCTAACCATGCGGAAAATGAACACAACTTCTATATCACAAGTTGGCATAGACAAACCAGGCGAGGGTCATTTACCTCCAGCCGCTTCCCATCCTCATCAAATATGGACATTGTGACCTCCACATTCTTAGCCGTTGTCTTGTTGCCTCTGTCGAAGTCGCCCTGAAATAGTGTAACATAGATATCGTTGCGGACATCACCTGAAAAAAAAAATGTGAAAATGCAATTAGCCAACGAGGTTACTGTAGAGCGCATACGGAGACCCAACGCGGATTACTATCCAACACAAATGTTTTAAAGGAGGGTCTGTTTGCTCTCCTGACATTTAGCAAATACTTCCATTCCCCATAATATAACAATTCTGATATAACAATTTCTTTTAACGCTAAATTGTTATGTTCCTCTTTTACTCCTCACAGAAATGCACGATTGAATAGACAACTGGGTATTACAGTCGAGGGTTGTCCCCCACGCTAACATTGTCCAATCAGTGCAGACAGTATTAGATTGTGAGAGACACGACCCTTGAAGGGAACACAATTTTTAATGTAGTTGCAAATTTCTAGGAGGAAAAAAGAGAAACAGCACAACATAGAAGAACATGGGAAATACAGATATTTGGTGTGGTGACATCCCTTGTTTAACACATAAAAAGTCATGCAGGCCTGTCCAGTATATGCATCGGCAGAATAAAATGTACTGTCTATGGTAGCATAGCCTGTCATGTACCTGTGCCGCCATAATTCACCTGTGGCCGGCACAGGTACATTCACACAACCGTATGCATTTTGTGGTCAGCAAAACACAGATCCTCAAAATACGGATGACGTCCGCGTGGCATCTTTTTTCTTTTTGCGGACCCATTGACTTCAATGGGCCGGTGGTCCACATTTGCAGTTAAAAATAAGGCATGTTCTATCTTCTACGGAACAGACATAGGCAGGTGGAAAGCACATGGGAGACACCAGTGAACTTTCCACATTGCAAAAAGTTAAAACATGTTCTTTTCATGGCCGCAAATGCAGGACACCGAACCACTGGAGTAATTGCATCTGCACACAAAAAAAAAAACACGGATGCCACACGGAAGTTATCTCCGTATTTTGCGTACCACAAAATACATACGGTCGTGTGAATGTACCCTAAAGGGAATTCATGCTGCCCACAACTTCTCTTCAACTGCAAATCACTTCCATGGTAAAGGAATCAACAATAGAGAAATGACAGCAAACAGCTGCATTTACGTTTCCTTAAAGAGGACCTTTCATCAGGGTAAAAAATGTGTACTAACTATGCTGACATGTAGAGCGGCGCCCAGGGATCTCCCTGCACTTACTATTATCCCTGGGCGCCGCTCCGTTCGCCCGGTATAGGCTCCGGTATCTTCTGGGACTTGGTTATACTAGGCGGAGCCTAGTACACTTGGTTATAGTAGGCGTATCCCAGGCTGTAGCGCTGGCCAATCGCAGCGCACAGCTCATATCCCAGGCTGTGAGCTGAGCGGTATTGTCACGTCCGTAACAACATGCTCTATAAGAATACCACATGATCTAACCTGTCAGATGAAGGTTTTAAATAAAAAATAAAAACACAGTGCCAAAACAGCTATTTTTTGTTACATTGCCTTTCAAAAAGTGTAATATAGAGCAACCAAAATTCATATGTACCCTAAAATAATACCAACAAAACTGCCACCTTATCCCGTAGTTTCCAAAATGGGGTCACTTTTGTGGAGTTTCTTTTCTAGGGGTGCATCAGGGGGTCTTCAAATGTGACATGGCAACTTGAAATTATCTCAGTGAAATCTACCCTCCAAAAACCATATGGCGTTCCTTCTCTTATGCGCCCTGCTGTGTTCCCGTACAGCAGTTGACGACCACATATGGGGTGTTTCTGTAAACTACAGAATCAGGGCAATAAATATCTGAGTTTTGTTTGGCTGTTAACCCTCGATGTCGTAAAGAAAAAAATGGATTAAAATAGAAAATCTGCCTAAAAAGTGAAATTCTGAAATTTCATCTCAGTTTTCCTTTAATTATTGTGGAAAACCTAAAGGGTTAACAAAGTTTGTACAATCTGTTTTGAATACCTTGGGGGTGTAGTTTCTCAAATGTGGTCATTTATAGGTGGCTTCTATTATGTAAGCCTCACAAAGTGACTTCAAACATGAACTGGTCCTTAAAAAGTGGGTTTTGGAAATTTTCAGAAAAATTTAAAGATTTACTTCTAAACTTCTAAGCCTTGTAACGTCCCCAAAAAAAAAAATGGCATTCCCAAAATGATCCAAACATGAAGTAGACATGTGGGGAATGTAAAGTTATACCTTTTATATGAGGCATCACTCATTATCTGTTTTAAAGGCGGAGAAATTATCATTGAGAATTTTTTATTTTGTTTTTGTAAATTTGGTATTTTTTTAATAAATAAAACTAAAATATTTTGACTCAAATTTACCATGTCATGAAGTACAATATGTGACAAGAAAACAGTCTCAGAATGGCCTGGATAAGTAAAAGTGTTTTAAAGTTATCACCACAAAGTGACATGTCAGATTTGCAAAAATCAGTCTGGTCCTTAATGGGTTAAGGAATGCAGCTTCAAGATTTCCCTTTAAGAACAAGCATTGCAAAAATAAAAGAGCCTCCAGTTATAACTCCCAAAACCTTGCTGGAGTTTAATGTAACAGCCAGGATGTTCTCCTGCGATGGCGATGCTCATACATAATTAATAAAAGAACATCACTGTGCTTTCATGGCTTATACAACGCGCAAGAAGAAATCCAGGCCAGCACAATGCACTCTGGTTCTAGGCTAGGATTTCCTATAAAAGGGAGCAAATCACAGCGGCCATCGAGGGGTAAATATCACGGTTAAAGATAAATCGTGCTGCACTTTCCATCCGGCATATATCAAACGCTGTGTAGGGCATATTAAAGGGAATGCTCAATCAGGTGTATCTGAAAGTAATATCTGCGAAGAAGGGAATTCTATCAAAAAAGTAATACGATGTGAGAGCTAAAAAATTAAATGAAAAAAGGAAAAAAGAAAACTTTAATGAAAGCATGCTGCATCTCCCCACTCTGATTTTTATTCACCCCGTACACCTCCATCTTTTTTCCTTTCTTCTCCTCCCCCAGCTCCTGACCTTTTCTATTTGGACCCCTGTTCTTTCTAACTTATTTTCTGATGTAATTTGTCTTGAGCATGTTTCTCATTCTGGGACAAGCGGGTGATGTGGACGCCCACGAGGAGCCTGTTACTTACAGGCTGGCCTTCGGTTCCCAAAGTGCCCGCTAATGGAGGGTGATGTGACCAGGTCTGTCCATCAGCGGCCTCCGCTTATAGCACTGAGCAAACGCTAGTTTTTAATGTCACACAAGACTTCATGGGCCCCATGAAGTCACACAAGACCTCCGAGACGCTTTTTTTTTTATTGCTGATTACTCCTGTAAGTGCGACAGATGTATTAGCCCTCACTGCAGGGAGCAGGAAGAGTCTTGGCTGCTTCCTGAACTGTACACATGGCACTCACTGAGCACCGTATATATACAGCAATGAGGAAGGCAGGGATGGTAACAAACCGGCTCGGCTTTCTCTACGGGGAGCCCGAATGTCATTGCCAGCTGGCTCCAGTCCTACACGACCTGCGTGCAGCTACAAACTCAGCAAGGACGTTCAGAAATGTCCTTGCAGAGTTAGAATCAAACCCAGCGGTCCACAAGTGGTTAACAAAGTAGAAGTAATGCTTAAGGCTCAGCTAAAAAGGAAAAGCCACATCTTAGGTGCAGCAGAATAATAACCCTTAGGGCGTGTACAAGGAGTGAAGAATGGCCTGGCAGACGGCCGCACCATTATCACTAGTAAAATGCTGTAAAACCGCATGTTATACTACTGCAAATTATATTGCGTTTTACAGAGATTACAGTTTTTTTTAACACAAACCCTGTAAAAGAACGATAAAACTGTGGGTAGTTATACATTGTCTCTGAACAGTGTGAATACATCCCAAGGGTATTATACCATCTCATTCTGAACATGTCCGTAGGGTATAATGGGACTGATGCATGCCCAATGAGTGTCCTTAAAGGGAGTTCTCCTGGAGTTTTATAAATGAACCCAACAGCATGCAATACCACAAAACAACCAGCATTAGGGCTCATTCACATGACCGTCTGAATGAGTCTGCATCCGTTCCACAATAACAGATGTGGACCCATTCATTTTAATGGGACTGCAAAAGATGTGGACAGCACACTGCCCTGCAGTTGCGTACAAGAATAGCCAATTTCTATGATAGTGGCAGCCATGTGTGGTCCGCATATTGCGGAATGTTCGTGTGAATGCGGCCTTATCCTGGTAAATCCCTAACCCCTCCAGCGCAGATAGTTCACGACGATCTTTCTTTATTTTGCTGCATTGAGACTGCTGCAGCCAATCACTGGCCTCAGCAGTGACGCTAGCATTTAAGGCACAAAACTGCGGACACCAGTGATTTACTTCTGGTGTGTAGAAAGGAACCATAAAGTGGAGACCTGTGGGGAGGGAGCGTCAAATAGAAATTTGCATACATTTTTCTGTCCATGAAAACCCCTTAAGTTCTAAATGCCACAAGCTGTGAAATATACTGCCCTTTCCTATTAACCCCGGTTATTGTAGCACTGCACACCTGGCATGATAATCTCAGGGAATCCCATTTTTCGTGCAACGGCTGTAGATCTATCCACGAGATGAGGAAATTCCTTTCGAATCTGATGAATGTCCCCAGGCAGCAGCTTCATTGTTACCCACAGACCTGCAGAGAGAAGACGGAAGGGTTACACGCTCTTGTGAATCTCCATAGCACTTCAGTAGATAAAATTAGCGCACAGCATTGTTGGTCCTATACTATTTAACCTCATTTAAGACAATGTGATCTCTGACTGTCAGGGGTTCCCCGTCATTCACGTACGAGAATTTAATTCTAGTCGTATGTTATATAGACGTCAGTCTACTGATCTACGATCAGCTCAGTAAGCTTTGCTGGTGGGAGGGGGTAATTCACATTGATAGTTTGCAGCCCCATGGCAGGGGATAACAAGGCACCCATTTCAATCAATGGTCATCCATAAAGTCCATTTCTAAAGCGCTGCACTGGACAGGAATTTCTGCTTTACCTATGGGAGTCCCCAAAATACACCCCACCGCTATTAGCTTAGAATTGCTGTAAAAGGGCATCTAAAAAGGACTGGTTAAAACCCTGACAACTCTTAATAGACAAGGCTCCAATACTACCTATTCATTTAAATAGGAAGGGTTAAAAAATTCCTTTTTGCATAATGAGGACTATGCACAAATTAATTCTATCAAGTGGTTTTATGGCCGCTTTAACGGTCATCGAATGCCCATGTTCTTAGAAAGTTAAAAAGAAAAAGGTTTGGTACCATGTTAGCCAGTAGTAAAAAGTCTTAACGCTCTCAAAAAGAGAAACCATATAAAATATTGTGATTTGATACCTTTTAATCCCTAACTGAAATAAATGAGGTTATAAGGCAAGCTTTCGGGACTCTGAGGTCCCTTCTTCAGGCCAGAAGTGAAAAGATCTCTAAAGAAACATGGATATAGAGGGGTCGTCCCCTCTCTAAACTCAGAGCCAAAATTTCACACAGCTTATCTGTAAACTTATAAAGAGGTTCTGTAGTTCTTTTTAATTGATGATCGGCAGCGAGGACCCCCGCCGATCGTTTGAGAAGGCACCGGCGCTACAGGAGCACCATGGCCTTCTCTCCGTTTCCCTCAGGCCCAGTGACGTCATGACTAGTATCCATGGCTCAACCCCATTCAAGTAAACGGAGCTCAGCCCTGCCCGGGCCAGTGATACTAGTTGTAACGTCACCGGGCCTGAGGAAAAACAGAGAAGGCTGCGGCGCTCCTGTAGCGCCACTGTCTTCTCAAACAGCTGATGGGCAGGGGTCCCAGGTGTCGAACCCCCGCAAACAGATGGATAGATCATCAGTTAAAAAGAACTGCAGGACCCCTTAAAAGACTCTTTCTCCAAGATCATTTCTCGGTATGTTGGGGTCTTGGAATGTATTACTCCACCTCTTTCCTGTGTCTAGCCATGTTTCTTTAGAGATCTTTTCATTTCTGGCCTGAAGAAGGGACCTCAGAGTCTCGAAAGTTTCCCTTATAACCTCATTTATCTCAGTTAGCAATTAGAAGGTATGAAATTACAACATTTTATATTGTTTTTCTCTTTGAGAGCGTTAAGACTTCTTAGAAAGTTTTAAATAGTTCATTCAGATTCCCCATATCTGACAGCATGTGCCGTCACCACCTCATATCTGCCAACAGTCTTAGGGAGTCACTTCTTAGGGTAGCAACCACCAACATTACTAAAATAGTTTTCCTAGTAATTGGAGGAATTGTATTCAGATAAAAGAGAACAAAATCTCAGTTATTTCTATGACTATGAGATTCCTTCTCGGAGACCTCGTGGACGTGCATACCCCTAAGTGGTGAGAAACGATTGTCTCCCCGGCCTAGAGTGCAGTCATTTATTTTAATTATAATAAACTCAGCGCTCACAGTGATACTTTAATTACCCCAGCTCCCGGTGTTAATAGTTCATGAAAGTACATACCTTGACCTTTGTGGTTAACTTCCTTGGCAGCAATCACTTTGTTTATAACAGTCTGAAGAAAATCATTCTCCCCTGCCACCCTGGGTGAAAAACGGGATGATAGGTTGAGCTGCTTGTGTCGGATGACGTCATCCAATGCTAGCCTGGAGTGTGCACATCACGGACACCACCACAGGGAACATAGGGTCACAGAAAACCAGAGAGCACGGAAACAAGGGAAGGTCATAGCAGAGATGGCACAAAAGTGTCGTATTAGTTCACAACAGACACAGAACGGAAATGAGATGACAAGAGAGAGATGGAAAGGTCAGTGATCAGGTATTTAACACAGAAGAAATAAAATCAAGTTTAGGACTTTAAACACCTAAGGAGTGTTTGTGAGAGTCGCCGCAGACGAGGCACGTGGTTAAGTCGTTAAGGTGGCCATACACATTAGATAGAGGTAGCCAAAAAAAAACGGTGAATGAATGATCGCTCCGCCAACTGAGCAATACACAATTTGGTCCACTCACACCGTCCATATATGTTCAAGGACAGGACAAACAATATATTTGGAAACATGTCTTCACAAGAGGATCCTGTGTGGACCAAATTTTTTTTTTTTTTTTAAAAGGTGTGTATGGTCACCTTCACTGATGGACTTTAACAAAACACTGAGGAATCGACATGGGAACTTTTCAGAAACTAGTCGGAAAGGAAGAGATCACAGAGACTCAATGCAAAGGGAACATGAGAGAGAGATGTGGAATGTAACAAGACATCACTTTATATAGACTTAGGGCTCATTCAGACAACCATATCCGTTTTCGCAGTCCGCAAATTGCAGATCTGCAAAACACGTATACCGGCTGTGTGTGTTCCGCATTTTGCGGAACGGCCAGCCCTAGGATAGAAATGCCTATTCTTAGACATGCTCTATCAGAAGTACAGGTGCAGAAAGCACGCGGTGAGCTGGCCGCATCTTTTGTGGCCCCATTGAAATGAATGGGTCCACATTGAGCAATGGATGCGGACACAAATATACAGTATACGATATATAATATACAGTCATGTGAATGGGCTAAAAAGCATTTCTAATATACTTTATTAATTTTTACTTTTCCTAGTGAAACAGGCAACTGAAGTTCAGATGCCATGGCGCTTTGCAGTGTATTGGAGTATGGATTCCCCTGGGACCGCACTCAGCACTATACAGGCTGGAGCGTCGCTGCTCCTGTCTATACCGCTGCTGCGCTGCTAAATCCTGGCACAGATGGGCTTTGTCAGGCTTTAGCACAGCGGGCACAGGCAGAGCGGTTATGTACTATGAATATACCAGAGAGGACGCAGAGGGCGCTGCCCCATCAGTCAAGTCCAATCCACATGTCCCGATGCCAATATAACAAAAGCAGTGCACCCAACACTAATGTAGATCACATCCATAGTTCGCCCATAGGAATAACATTCAATCTCAAACCTAGTGTGAATAAGGGCTAAAATGGTGACAGGCAGACACATGTGGATGTGGACCAACGCAGCAACGTCCTCCTCCTAACGCTGTTTCGCCCAATGAGGCTTCTTTTGGGGATAGAGCTCTATGTGGGTGCAATGCATTATGTGAACGCATAGCACCCGCATTGAATCCTGACCCATTTATTTCAATGGGTCTGCGTACATGAGTGCGTTTTTTACGCCTTAGTTCTGCGTTGTGTGAAAAACGCAGCATGTTCTAAATTCTGCGTTTTTCATGTAGCCCTGGCCCCATAGAAGTGAAAGGGGCTTCAGTGAAAACGCATTGCTTTCGGAAGCCTTAGGGTACTTTCACACTAGCGGCATAGCTATCCTGCAGGCTGTTCCGGATCCGCCACGCCGCAAGTACCTGTGAGCTGCCGTGCACGACCGGAGATCGTCAGACTAAAAGTACTGCAGGTCCGACTTTTTAGTCCGGCGATCTCTGCCTTGCCGTAGCTCCGCCCCCCCGCTCCCATTTTAGTCAGTCAATGGGGACGGAGCGGCAGCACACCCGCCGGAACAGCCTGCCAGATAGCTATGCTGCTAGTGTGAAAGTACCCTTAGTCTGGCACGTTAATTGTCAGATCGTACATGCAAATGATGTGACATTCAACTGTTGTAACAGAACATTTGAGTGTTAAGCCATGGACCCAGTATAGTATAAAATGGATTATGCCATTTAATTTAGTTATGAATTCCTGGATAGAAATATTTAAAATATTTTTAAGTTCGTTTTTATCTTGCAGTCTGCAATCTGCTTTCCTTCATTCATTTTCAGACCCCCTGATTAAACAGTTTCTCAGGTGGACATGTCGCTCCCGGTAACACATGCTGGATCTGTGTGTCTAGGAAGCTGCTGTCTTCCCCCTGTAAAATGCCTTGTGTATGCTTTTCTCTGTATCTACAGCCTTTGTAAGCGGGCCTTCTTGGATCCTCTCCTGCTCTCCGCATGCTTCTGCCGCGCACAGCCTGCTCTCCCTCCCTCTTACTAACACTAAGGGTACATTCATACGACCCGTGTTGTGTTTTGTAGTCCCCAAATTGCGGTTCCACAAAACACGGCTGTGGGCATTCCGCATTTTGCAAAACAGACAGGGCCGGCGCTATATAGAAAATGGCTATTCTTGTACACGATTGCGGACAAGAATAGGACATGCTCTATATTTTTTGCCGGGCAGCGCAATGGAACTACAGTTGCGGACAGCACACGATGTGCTGTCTGCATCTTTTGTGGCCCCATTGAAATTAATGGGTCCCCACCTGTTCCGCAAAATTGCCGTGTTAATGTAGCCTAACAGAGGGGAGGGGGAGAGCAAAGAGAGCCAGACACTGAGCTCTGACAAACAGGTTAGATTCTGCAGCACCGGCAGCGAGGTGAAGGCTGTACACACACTCTGCAGGAGCAACGTGGAAAACTTTTAATGAAGAATAATCACCGTAGTTGCTTTATTTGCTTTATTTTGCATTGAGGAAGCAAACCAGCAATTAAAATAAAAATCAATGCAAAGATTTCCATAGCCTTTAAAAAGAGATGGGTCGTAAGATTTTGTTTGGCCAAATCACATTATTCTAAGAGATGCACAATAGCAGATGCTTTTATATACTGGCCCGTGGTTGAAACTCACACAACATCAATCCAGGCAGTGAGGGGTTAAATAACATATTTCCCTCCGGTCCTAATGATTCTGAAGATTTTTATGACCATTAAAATATTCCACTCTAACTAAATAAATATGGTGCACAGCTCAGGCTTCGCTATCACTCACGACAGCTTTACTAATGGCTTTCAGTTACCATAAATGATTGTCTCCACCAGATGAAATCACATCTCACGTGGCTCCTAACACGCAGAGCTTCTGCTAGGGAATCAGGACTCGGAGGGCAAAAGTGATATATTGGGGGTGGACAGCGTACGGGGTATAATCATGCACTTCCTCCTCAAGGCCCTGTCTAATGCATGGTGTCACCGACAGGAGAGCCAGGGGATGCTCTGACCAGTCATGGTGATGACAAGCAACAATGTCTTCCCTGAGGATGTCTTTCAGAGTCTTAAGATCATTTTATTTGCAACGCTTGTGCAGGCAACTATCAGGGACTAACGGTACGAGACCGTGAGCGGAGGCGAGAGCTGCATTTACATGCAGCAATGACCTCTGCTATGAGTCGCCATGCAGATTCAATGTTTTTGGGCAGCAGATCCCGCTTAAGGGTACTTTTGGCAGAGTGATCCGGCAAGCAGTTCCGTCGCCGGAACTGCCTGCCGGATCCATCAATCTGCATGCAAACTGAAGGCCTTTGAAGACGGATACGGATACATCTTACAAATGCATTGCAAGAACGGATCCGTCTCTCCGCTTGTCATGTGGAGAGACTGGTCCGCTATATTTTTTTTCACATTTTTACCGGCCTGCGCAAACCGGAAGGACAGATCCGGCATTGCGGTATTTTGAATGCTGGATCCGGCACCAATGCATTCCAACGGGAAAAATGCCGGATCCGGCATTCCTGAATCTTAGATGGAGATATTACCGCACATGCTGCGGTATTATCTCCGGCCTGAAATATCAAAAAGACTGAACTGATGACACCCTGGTGCATCCTGAACGGATTTCTCTCCATTCAGAATGCATGGGGATGTGCCTGAAGCAGGTTTTTTTCCAGCATAGAGCCCCGACGACGGAACTCTATGCCGGAATAAAATAACGCTAGTGTGAAAGTACCCTTACATAGGACAATCTACTGCCCAGAAATTAGGATTTTGGTGTCTGAATGAACAATGCTTCCCCAGAGGAACGTTTGCTCATTTATCGAATGGTCAAGAGCACATTTCCAAAGGGCAATTATCACTATGCGTCCTATGAACGCTCCTTCTCACTACTTGCCCAATGGGCTTTAATTTACATCAACCCAGGACTTCTGGGGCCAGCTGCCGGGTTAAGCAAGATGTGGGCCGGGGTTGCCTATGGTAGTGTGTGTGCAGAGGGTGATGGGGGAAGAGACAAACATTAAGCGCTGTTACAGAAATGTTTTATTCATGATGCAGAACACAAATTCTGCAATTGGCAGCTACACACAGGGGAGATGCAAACACGGACACAGAGAGAAACCGCTCGCCTGTAGCTATAAAAACCTGCCCACAAACACGGAAGGTAACACTGGAAGTATAAAAGATGAAGGGATCCAGAGACAACATGGAAAACCTGATTATATGTTAATTGGTACCAGATAAAACCAAAAGAAGGGGGCCGAGATACAAACCTGCTTTCAGGTGTCGCAGACACACAGTGAGGAGGGAGAGTTGCTGCCAGATACCATTAGGCTACCTGCACACATTGCAGATTATGTGCAGGTTTAGCTCTCAGATTCTCATGTGGAAAAAACGTAGTGTAAAGCTGCATACCGCGGTTCCGCAAAACAGGGCATCGGTCATATGAACTCTGCATCACGGTGCGGACACATTGACTTCAATAGGTCGGCTTCTGTGTCTTTCCGGGTCCGTGCTTCCGCGCCGCAAAAAAGAAAAAGGACATGTCCTATCTTTCGCCGCATCTTGGAGATCACTGACCTATGGAAGTCAATGCACCATGATGCAGAGTTCAAATGACTGATGCCCGTGTTCTGTGCACCTGCGGTTTGCAGTCTGTAACACGGGAATGGTGGCACCACAGTCATGTGAATGCAGCCTAGTACTAGCAACAAATCTAGACTTTACAAATCTTATTTACACTTTGCTTTTTCATTTTGTGCGGAAATTGACCTGCCGTGCGTATTTTCGAGTCTGCAGCAAGTCAAAAGCTTGTGCAGTTCTTTTGTGCGGTTTTTACCCTTTTCTGCAGTAAAACCACATCAAATCCGTGAGTGAGGTGCGGTAATGCACAGAAGTCGTGTGCAGGTGGCCTTAGAGAACTAGTGTCCTAATTAACCCTTAAAACAGGTGGGGGGGGGGGGGGACGTGTGCATGTTTACGGACTCTAGCTGGGTTCATTTTCAAAAATGTTATTGTCTGCTCAGAATTTCCCTTTAATCATAGAATGACGAGATCCAGAAATGTTAGGAGAAGCCGGCTCGGCCAGTCATTGTCCTTAACTCAGTGATTGGCTCAGTTGGCCTTTTTTGGAGTCTCCGATGTCTTCAGCCGAGACAAAAAGTGGAGAGCAGTGGGGGTCGGAACGACAACGACACCGCAGTGGTGGGAATAAGTAGAGGCAATTAAAACTTATTTTTAATTTTTATCATTTGTCCCTGGAAAACCCCTTTATAGGGATGTTCTTATCTCAGACATTGGTGCACGGGATATGCCATAATTGCCTGGCAGACGCGGGTCCCTCGACCTGTCTCACTGGCCAATGGGTTCAGGCTACAAATGGCGGCCACATTTGCAGCAGATCAGGGTGAGACTGGATGGGCTAAGAAGACCTGTATCTATCAGACATTTATGGCATAAGTCTTTAAAGGGGTTGAGTCACTTCAGCAAATGGCATTTATCATGTAGAGAAAATTAATACAAGGCCCTTACTAATGTATTGTGATTGCACATATTGCTTCCTTTGCTGGCTGGATTCATTTTCCCATCACATTATACACGGCTCGTTTCCATGGTTATGACCATCTTTCAATCCAGCAGCGGTGGTCGTGCTTGTGCACTATAGGAAAAGGCACCAGCCTCTCTAGTGGCTGGTACCATGGAAGTGTGCATAGGCCAGTGCAAGCATGACCACTGCTGCTGGATTACATGGAAACGAGCAGTGTATTACGTGAAGGAAAAATGAATCCAGCCAGCAAAGGAGGCACAATACATTAGTAATTGCCTTGTATTAACATTCTCTACATGAGTGATTGAGACAACCCCATTAGGGTCAATGAGTCTATAAAGGTCCCATAAAAGAAGAAAAAAAACAAACAGTCTTTCACAACTATCAAGGCTCAGTTATACATGGAAGCTTTGACGATAGCATTAGCAGGGGAGATTATCACATAAAAGAACCTGACTCAATGATGGTCCAACACAAAAGAAGAGAACACAGCCGAGGTGAGCGGTGCGGCCCCCGATCTCCTGCTCCCACGCACTGATAGAAGACAAACTGTACATGCAACATGTGCACACGTGTCATAAAAGGTAAATCTCTGCAGAAAACACTCATCAGTGAGGTCGGAGTGGGCCGAGCAGAGGCGTTCAGCCCTAATTAACGTGCAGCAATGATTCCCTATTGTTTCTTATGTAAGACCAGAGAACAGCTGTCAGTGTGAGTTATTCACACAGGACGGCGGTAACAATCCACAGGCTTCACACACAGCCACGACTAAACGTCAGTCTGTGCGAAAGATGGGTGCTGGGGTCACACATGTGCATGCAGTTTTATGGCACGGACCTAAGGTGTGCTGTAAAGAACCGTATAAAACATTATAACCAGGCAGAGCTGCAGGCTTCCCAACCCCCGCCCCAGGGTCGCTCACCTGAGTTTATACAGTAGGTGAAGGGTTTATCTGATAATCCTTATGGTTTGGTTGCAAATATTTAATATTTATTCTATAACTGCCTTAACAGAAATCCACTAAAGATGCACTGACCTACAGGATTTATACACAACATGCAATATGTAGTAGCAGAGCTGCAGTGCGAAGCATAGGGGATGGACAGAGCAGCAACCTGATGACACCATAAAGGGGATTCTAGTCTCTCTCAAACTCCAACGGTTAAATTGTGTAACCTGGAGTCACTGTGTTTAAAGTACTGTAAGAGGTGACTCTTTCAGGAGGCGATGCAGGCCAGGGCCTTGTTAATACTACTGGAAGACCCCTTTGAGACTGCAGACACACATGCAAATATTGATGCAGTTATTTGAGCCAAAGCCTTCTTTTATATTTCTAATTTCATTTGAGAATCTGCAGCTTAAAAAAACGGCATCATCTGCTCAAAAAATAAATTAAAAAAAATCCAAGCCAGACAGCACAAGTCCAGCATAGGTAACTTTCCAGATTTACAAGCCTATTGAAAAGTAAACCTATTGTTATGTCGGCTCCACTGTGTAGCAGATCCAGCTCTCCAATAGCAGGTCCAGGTGCCTGTGTGTCTACTGGATATATTCTTCATTAAACCTCACCTCATTTTGCAGTATTGCATGGTTTAATCCTCCTCTGGATCTGTGTTCAGCTGCTTCGAATCTGCTATAAATGCTGTGCTGTTTGTCTCACTCACTGCCTGAGCAATAGGTTTACTAGCTTGCTAGATCCAGCAAAAGTGCTACAATCTGCTTGTCTGCCCCTGTACCAACTTCTGCTTTATTACCGGATTTAGACCCTCTGCCGCCTGACCTGTGAAAGTTCACCGTACTGACCCTGTACTGTCTGTCCTGACCTTTGGACCATTTGCCAGATTTGGACGAACTCTGTCTGCCCTGACCTCGGTCCGGTAACTGACTACGAGTATTGCCTGACCCGCTTGGGTCAGCTGTTATCCACACCAAAACTACCCCAGCGGCCTTGTGGTTCCCCTGCAGCAGTTCCCTGCATAGGGGTTAAAGGGTGAATACCAGCGGAATTTGTCGGATATGCACGAACTCTGCCTGCACAGACTTCGGGCTGTTATGGACTACGAGTGTTGACTGACCCCCCTGGGTCACTGTCGACCACGCCGAAACTACCCAGGAGGTAGCGACCTGGTGGATCCCCTGCAGCGAAGTACAAATCCCTGCAGAGGGGTCAAAGGGTGAATACTAGGGGAACTTCCAGGATAATGCCTTGAGGCTTAGCCCAGAGACAAACCGGTTGGTTGACACAGTTGCTCCACACCCACTGATCGTTATACCTATTCTTTATCATATACATCTGAATACAAGATGGATTCCTCTGTGCAGTGAAGATTAGGATACAGAACCATGTCACAATCTGCACAAAAGTAGACAAGTGTCACAGAAAGGACGTTATCATTAGAATTCTGTGTAATGCTACTTACGGCTGAAAAGGTATAAAGTGTTGTTTGTCCTCGTCGTCAACTTTCCCCGTAATTATGTCAGTCACATCCATTACTGAAAGCAGAGAGACATAAAATTAACAGAGCGGATGGCGTTGTGTGGGTGTTTTAATGGACGCAATGATTTAATGGAATGTACAGAAAAAAATGTGCATTACATCCGAAAATCTATATTCAAGCTTTATCTCTCATCTGTCGCCACTCTCTCTAATTTCAGCCGCCGAGATTACGGTAAATCGTCTGCCACATAACCTTCCCCACACAGCGACACCTCCACAAAGAAATGTAAGCACTTCTCATTGCAACAATGTATATAAAAGCCAATCTGAATGAGATTTTATTACACGTGTGACATCACTTCTCCACGGCTGAACCACATTTTCTTGGAGACGAGCATCCATTTATATCGTAAATGGCCAACGCTGCTTCAATTACGTCTCCATCGATAATGGAATATGCAAGTGAATTTAATTAACCCGTAATCCAACATAAAACCATGTTTATCCCTCAGAATTTCCATTACATCTGGATAGATGAAAACTAGATTTTTGTACTTACTTTAAAATCTGTTTCTCTTATGTTCATTGGGGGACACAGGCTTGACCGTGGGTATAGCTGTTGTCACTAGGAGGCGGACACTAAGCACAAAAGTGTGAGCTCCTCGCTTTAGCTATACCCTTCTTACAAGGACTAAGCTAAATCAGTTTGTGCAAAAGCCATAGGAGAAGCAAGACAAAGGAAGGAAAACCAAACTATGTACAAACCCAGAACCACGCAGACCAGAAAAGGCCCGTAAAAGAGAGAGAGAACGGGTGGGAGCTGTGTCCCCCAATGAACGGAAGAGAAACAGAGTTTAAGGTAAGTACAAAAAAATCTAGATTTCTCATTCGTATCCTTTGGGGAAACAGGCTTGACCATTGGACGTTACAGAGCAGTCCCAAGGAAGGGCATAACCAAGAACCCTCCAGCCAAACAGAGAACAGACGTCTGCAAAACTCTAAGCCCCAGAGAAGCGTCAGAAGACGCAAAAGGTGTGTACTCTGTAAAATTTGGAAAAGGTGTGCAAAGATGACCAAGTAGCCGCCTTGCGTACCTGAAGGGCCAAAGCCCCATGATGCACTGCACAAGAGGCCCGAGCAGAATGAGCAGCAACCCGGAAGGGTGGGGCCCGGTCACTGATGTGGTACACTTCCATGGCCAAACGAATCCATCGGTAAAATGGAAGTTTTAGACGCAGCCAGCCCTCGTCTCGGCCCCTCTGGAATGACAAACAGGGAATTCGTCCGCCGGAAAGATGACGTCTGGGACAGATAGATGCGAACGGCTTGTAACAAATCCAGAGTGAGGAGCGACTGCTCATGAGGATGAGACAGGTCAGGACAAATTGAAGGGAGAATGATCTCTTCATTGAGATGGAATGCAGACACAACCTTCGGAAGGAAGGACTGAAAAGGGCAAAGGATTACTTTGTCCTGATGGAGGATCAGGAAGGGCAACCGTCAGGAAAGAGCCGCGAGTTCAGACACCCTACGGATGGAAGTGATTGCCACCAAAAAGGCCACCTTGTAGGACAGGAAGCGAAGAGACACCTGCTGCAAAGGCTCAAACGGCGAAGACTGGATAGTGCTGAGCACTAGATTAAGATCCCAAGGATTCAACGGAGGACCAAAAGGGGGCGCAGCTGACGCCACCCCCTGCAGAAAGGTCAGAACCGCAGAAAGCTAAGCCAAGTTCCGCTGAATAAGAATGGAAAGAGCCAAAACTTGCCCTCTGAGGGAGCTGAAAGCCAGCCCCAAGTTCATGCCCGACTGCAGGAAAGACAAGAGCCATGGCAATGAGAAACAAATGAGAGACAGCTGGTGACGCTCCCACCAACTAAAGTAGAACTTCCAAGTCCAGTGCTAGAGTCAGGAAGACGACGGCTTTCTGGCACGAATCATTGTCTGGACAACAGCATCTGAGAAACCCCGAGCCCTTAGTACGACGGCTTCAACAGCCATGCTGTTAAATGTAAAGACCCTAAATTTGGGTGGAAGATCGGTCCCGGTGACAAGAGGTCCTCCCGTAGAGGAAGACGCCAGGGTTAGTCGGCGAGGAGGGTGACTAGAGATGCGTGCCACACTCGGCATGGCCAATCGGGGACCACGAGAATGACAGGCAGACCTTCAGACCTGAACTTCCGGAGGAGACGCGGAATGAGAGGAAGAGGAGGGAGCACTTAGGAAACGTGAACTGACTCCACGGAACCACTAGGGCGTCGCACATCAGGGGTCATGGGATCCCTGGACCGTGCGACGGAGTTCTTGACCTTTGGTTGATGCGAGAGGCCATGAGATCCACATCCGGCCAACCCCATCACTCACAGATGGCTAGAAAAACTTCCGGGCAAAGAGCCCATTCTCTGGGATAAGACGCTCCCGGCTGAGGAAGTCGGCGATCCAGTTGTCGACGTGGGGGATGTGAACTGCTGACAGCGCCGTAACTTGGCTCTCTGCTCATCTGAGAATCAGAGCTGTTTCCGCCATCGTTGCCGGGCTCCTGGTGCCGCCCTGGTGATTAAAGTACGCCAAAGCCGCGGAATTGTCAGAATGAACTCGAACCGGACATCCCTGGAGATGGCCGGTCCAATGCAGCAAAGAGACGAATCGCTCTCAATTCCGGAATGTTGATTGGGAGGGAGCGCTCCTGGCATGACCATGCGCCTTGAACGGATAGATTTCCCAATAAACCCCGGAGACTTGCGTCTGTTGTCTACACCGTCCAACGGAGAGGAAGAAAAACGGATTTAGCTTAGTCCCTGTAGGTAGGGTACAGCTGAAGGGAGGAGCTCACACTTTTGTGCTTAGTGTCCTCCTCCTAGTGGCAACAGCTATACCCACGGTCAAGCCTGTGTCCCCCAATGATACGGATGAGAAATGAGAGGTTCAGTTCCAAAGTGATTCATTTACAGAGCTTTTGCTGCACGGCACTCATTAAAATCAATGGGCTGCTTGCGTAATGCACGGATGTGTCTACCATGTAGCTGCTCTCCACTGTATTGAAAGAGGTGCTTCCAGTATGAGGGTCCATTCTTTATTATTACATGTACCTCCATAGGACTTATAGATAGGGATTATAGTAACTACTTAAAGGGATTTCTAGGACTTACACCTATACAAAGGAAAGTTCATCAATATCTAAATCGTAGGTGTCCGACTCCCAGCACCCCTGCTAATCAGCAGCTGAAAGGAGCCGCTCCACAGCCAATGACTTCATGTCGGTCGATTAGATGGCCTTCGTGCAGCTCAGTCCCATTCAGCTAAATGGAATCAAGCTACAATACCGAGCACAGCCATTATAAAAGGTATGGCACTGTGCTTGGTATAGTATGAAGAGGCCACAGCGTTCAGTCCAGCACTGTGGAGCCCTTCAAGCAGCTGATCAGAGGAGATGTCTGTAGTCAGACCGCCACTATCAGATATTGACCACCTATGAGGATAAGCCATCAATATCTAAAGGGGTTTTGCAGGGTTTTATATTAATGACTAGGGATGAGTGAACTTGTGTGTTCAAGTTCGGTGTACAAGGTTCGGGTTATCTAATTACGTTCTGGATTCCGCCACCGCGGACCATAACTTATGGCCCGTGGTAGAGGAATCCATAACGGAATTCTTAGATAACCCAAACCTGAACCTTGTACGTCGAACTTGAAACACAAGTTCGCTCAACACTATTAACGACTTATAGGATAGGTCTGTGATGGCTAACCTCTGGCACTCCAGCTGTGGAAAAACTACAACTCCCAAGATGCACACTTACTTGGCTGTTCTCAGCACTCCATAGAAATGAATGGAGAATGCTGAGTGTCGTAGTTTCACCACAGCTGGAATGCCGGTGGTTAGCCATCACTGGGAGAGGTCATCAAAATCTAAACGGCGGGGTCTGAACCTCAGCTCCCCCGCCGATCAGCCGTTTGAAGAGGCAGCGCCACCCTGTGTGAGTGATGCTTCCTCTTCATTCCACTAAGCCAGTGTTTCCCAACCAGTGTGCCTCCAGCTGTTTCAAAACTACAACTCCCAGCATGCCCGCACAGCCAAAGGCTGTCCGGGCATGCTGGGAGTTGTAGTTTTGCAACAGCTGGAGGCACGCTGGTTGGGAAACACTGCACTAAGCGTCCTCTCCCTTGAAGTCACAGTGTAGTGTAATTACAAGCACTTGTAATTACACTTACTTCCGAGACGGCGGGCAGAGGAATGAAGAGGAAGCAGGGCTCGTATGGAGCACCGCCTCCTCTTAAAACAGCTGATCGGTGGGGGTGCGGGAGTCAGACCCCTGCCGATCAGATATTGATGTCCTATCCTGACAATAGGTCATCACTATGAAACCCCTGCACCTAAACCGCTTCAGGACACAGAACTTTTTTGTTTTTTTATTCCATCACTGCATTCCAAGAGCCGTAATTTTTTCTTACAGATATATTTGTGGCAATATTAATTCTGTGAGCTTTATAGTTTCATTTTATTACATAATGAATATGACATACCCGAGGGCCTTCTTTAGCACCTTACAATTGTGCTGCAAGGGGAGAAAGAGGGAGCAGCTAGTCAGTCGTTTAAATAACACAGTCGCTAATGACTGCACCATCTGAGGGGGGTAAATGGCCATGTGAAGTGTTACCTCAGAATTTGGCCATTGCAGCACACTGTGCTGTAATATGATGCTGCCACACGTCCTGGCGCCATTTACATTACCTACATAGCACCGATGCTGTAACGGTATGCTGGATATCACAATGTGTGATCTTTCAATAGATAGTAGCTGCATCTGCTGCTAAATTTGGAAGACAGATAACATTACATGGGCGACCCGAGGAACCCTGAAGCTTCTGCTATGTGTCACTAAATAGGTCCGCCATTGTGATAGGTTCTTACATTAGTAAGTCCAGTCTATGAAAAAAAATTGACATTTTATCACTATTTAAAATGTTCTGGAGAACCCCTTTAAATTGATGATAGAATATAACTGGACTGAAAGGATTACCTGCGACTCCAAATGGTCTCCTAAGCCCCGACGTTAGTTTTCTTGTGTTGTTGTCTCTCAGCTCCATCCGTCCAACCCTCACTATCTGACACACAAAGCTTATCTTTTCTCGTTTCAGGTCTTTGCTTCCAAGATCCTGCGGCACAAAAATATTGTATGACATAATGAGAGGAAAAAAAGGAAGTCAACTGAATACTGAACACTTTTTAGAAAACTATCCCCCAACTGGAGGAGGAGTGCCGCCTGTCCTTATAAAAATAATGGAGCCCATGCCCATTTAAAGGGGCTGTCGTGGGAAAAAAAAGAAAAAAAAAAAAAAGAAAAAAATAATTATCTGTTCTGGGACCCGCTAATAATTATTAATTATTAGCGGGTCCCAGAACAGTCTTTTTTAGTCTCTATAGAACGGGGTCCCCAAAGCCAATGTGCACCACGCATTTTCATTTTTGATTGCATGAGATAAATAACATGTTATGTTAGCAGATTGGGCCTTTTCAGACAAAGCTATACAAATTATTTTATTCTTTAATAAAAGCAATATGTAATAGGTGCCGGTGTTCTGCCAGATCTCTATAGATTGCCGAAAGTCTATAGCGGAAGTCACGTGGTGTGCTGCGCAAGTGCACAAGCGCACTTCCACGAATCATCACTGCATCACTTTAAGCCTATAGAGACGTCTTAAAGTGACAGTCATCTCCAGTAAAATACAACATCTACATTAATTATCCCTCGCGTGCTCGCTTCGCTCACCAGCATCGGGCTCGGCCTCGCTGCGCTTGACATTTAGTAAAACTAGATCTGTGCCGCCATTGATGGTAAAGAAGGAAATGGATGGTAAACAAAGAGACTGTAGGGCGGAGCTGTATTTTAATGGAGATGACTGTCACTTTAAGAAGTCTCTATACCCTTAAGTGTGCGCACGCGCGGTGCGCGAACTACTGCAATGGAGGCTGCAGAAATGATTCGCGGAAGTACGCTTGTCTTGTGCGCAGCGCACCACGTGACTTCCGCTATAGACTTCCGGCAAACTATAGACTTTCGGCAGAACACCGTAATATGGCAGACGGAAGGAACCTTCTTAAAACCCATGGTTGCAATGATCACCAGAGTCCAACAATTTCAACATTTGAGGCGAGGGCGGTGAATCAGCACGGGAATAAGTCCTCATGAACACAACCAAAATTTTGGCTCGCGTCCGATCGTCATTTTCTGCAGATCACAAAAAATATGGACAGCACACGAAAGTCATCCATATGCGGTCTGCATCCACGTGGCCATTTCGCAACTTATAGAACATGTCCTCTTCCTGTCCATTTTGAGGACAATAGACATTTGTACTAATGGCAGTGTAAAAGTTGCAGAATGCACATGTCCATTATTTGTTTTCAGGATACAGGAGAACTAGGGAGGACAGCAGCATACTGGACACACAGACCTCACTTCCAACATGTATTTCTAGGAGGGAGAAGAGCACTAGTTGTAAACTGAATATCAAAAGGGTCTAAAAATAAATGAAAGGATGAAGATTGCAGACTGAAACTTAGAGGTTGCCTTCAGTTAAAAAAGTTGCTCTAACAAAAAAAGGAATTTCTTCCATGACAAAGATGCCAGTAGCCACAACTCTTGTACACTACTAGTTGGGTTACTTGAGGACTTACAAGGGCCTACACTTCCAAGCAAATAAATCAGTTACTGCAATACCTATAATAATATCTTACTGTGAAAACAGCTCGCAGATTGTGCAGCCTCTCGATGTCCTTCGGCAGGCCCGAACTTGACCAGCGCACCAAGTAGTTTTCACTATAAAAAAAAAAAAAAGATGCATTAGCAAAACAGGAAATTTATGGTCCATTCAATCAGGGGACTCTAGGACCCCTTATTCGTGGAGGTCCCAGCAGCTGGATTGATATTTATCATCTTTCCTGTCACCTTAAAGGACATCGGTCAGCAGATTTGTATCTATGACATCGGCTGACCTGTTACATGAGCACTATGTTCATATGTGTCTGCATTGCTCAGAAAAATGATGTTTTAATATATGCAAATGAGTCTCTAGGAGCAACGGGGGCGTTACCGTTACACCTGGAGGCTCTGCTCTCTCTGCAACTGCCATGCCCTCTGCACTTTGATTGACAGGGCCAGGCAGTGGAAACGTGATCAAAACCGTGCAACCCATAACCAGATGCCAAAAAACATGCCCGGTTTTGCATCATGAAACTTCCAAGGTTACTTCCACACCTCTGGCAGAGAACACTGCCAGAACAACCATGCCAGAGTTTCACACCAGAGATGTGAAAGTAGCCTAATACAGCTTGGGAGCCGACCCATCAGAGCGGTGGAATGAGAATCCATTCATGAACAGACCAGATTTCTACCCAAGTAAGCAATTAATTTTTTGGGGGAATGACAGCAAGCAGAGATCTTTAAAACCATGATAAATTGATACTGAAAGTATAAAATTGTGTAACTTTTCATTATACATAGAAATCTTTCCCCCTGAATCTCACCCGTAGACCCACTCTATGCACAAGTGCATTCGTCATGTATATTTTTTGACACTTTTGCCATCACTTCATGCTCATTGTTCTTATTTAGCAGAGAAAAACTTTATCTGTGCTTTAATAAAAAGCACATCGCTTAATCCCACGTTACGTTTTAGTAATGCAAAGCGCATGTAAAAATAATTACTTTTTTTTTTTTTGCCACTTTGTAAAATTACATTTTAGATTTCTACTCAAAAATTCTAAAGGATGAGAAGGAATTGCTCAACTAATGGCATTAATTTCAGATGCTTGCTTTAATTACTAGGTTGCGATTGGGATTTATTAACTAGTTATGAACTGTGAAGAAGTTTCCACGAGTCTTTTCCCTTCATTAATTTTCAATTAAACTTGATTAATTTACAAACCTAAAGGCAGGGGAAAAAAAGTTGATCTCATTTACTTACAGTTTCATGGCCGTGACTTCCTACAACGGGAAAAAGTTCCCTTTTTCCACCCTGTAATATTTACTGCATTGTTTCATTGGGGACCCGGGCACAGCACTGTATATTAGGTGGCGGCTGTGCTTGCCATTGCAGCTCACATCAGCTCAGTCCCATTCAAGTAAATTAGACCCAGCTGTAAGTATGGTGCTGCCCCTAGGGAGGCGACGATGGAGATGCAGCCAGAGGTTACTTCCAAGTCCACAGTGCAATATAAAACGCATCGCACACAATTGCATCGCATTTTTTTTCTCAAAATATAGCACGTTGTGGGTTTTTGTCATTTTCCCATAGGTTTTTCTATAGAACATGGACCAGTATACAAAAAAAAAAAAAAAAAAAATTTAATATATGTAAATGAGCCTCCAGGAGCAACAGAGGTGTTACGTTTACACCTAGAGGATCTGTTCTCTCTGCACTTTGGTTGACAGGGCCAGATGTGATGACGCTTTCACTGCCTGGTCCTGTCAAAGTGCAGAGAGCGTGGCAGTGGCAGAGAGAGCAGAGCCTCTAGGTGTAATGGTAACGCCCCCGTTGCTCCTAGAGGCTCATTTGCATATATTACAATATCACTGTTTCTCAGCAATGCGTCACATATGAACATGGGACCAACACAGATGCCTTCAGCTGCCAAGTGCTCATGTAACAGGTCAGCCAGTGTCATAGGTACAAGTCTGCTGACAGATGCCCTTTAAGCTGTAATCTTGGCAGCTCCATAATGATTTAGTTATAATGAGTGTTTATGAGGTCAGAAGATCAGAGATAAGGTCATGAGCCGTCATCTGACAACAGAAAGTGACAATCTGCAAGTAGACTGAAATTTAAGCCATGTAACACAAAAACTGATGATAATTTTTAATAAAGCCCGTGTGCAAAAATGATTTTCAGACCAAAATTAGTAAAATGTAATTATAAAAAAATTGCCTGAAGGTGTACATAGCCTTAAAGAGTTTTCTCACTTCAGTAAATAGCATTTATCATGTATAGAAAGTTAATACAAGGCACTTACTAATGTATTGTGATTGTCCATGTTGCCTCCTTTGCTGGCTGGATTCATTTTTCCATCACATTATACACTGCTTGTTTCCATGGTTACGACCACCCTGTAATCCATTAGTGGTGGCCGTGCTTGCACAGTATAGAAAAAAGCACCGGCCTATGTGAGCTCCCACGATCCCGGGCACCAGAGAGGCCATCACTATTTCCTATAGTGTGCAAGCACGGCCACCGCTGATGGATTTCAGGGCGGTCGTAACCATGGAAATGAGCAGTGTATAATTTGATTAGAGATTAGCGAATTTCCTATTTTGACTTTACTGGTAAAAGGTTACCACGGACCATAACGCATTTCTATGACGGCATGCCTTTAGAGGGGCTGCTCAAGCCTACCCTCTTACAGCCAGACACAGGACAGTGAGGAGAAGGAGGAGGGACATGACGAGGTCTTGGGACACAGATTCTCAGTGAAAAAGGAGATGAAATAGGAGGAAGAGATGAAAGAAGTGCTGATATTTTTGGTGCCTTTTCTATAAAGAAAAAATTCTGCAACTTTCTGATCCACTTTGTGTTTTATTTTATTTTTTGCTATTTTCAAGGTCAAGGTCGTCGAATAAATAGAATCATTCTTGTTTACTTTTACAGGCTGAAAACCTCATCCTGGCCTACTCCTACTGAAGGTTTGCTACAACGTATCAGTTTAGACAATCTTCTCTGAGCTCCACACACCAGAGCCACGAACTGCAAGCTGAAGAAGTCTATAACACACGACAGCAACGTGAGAAGCACTGGGGCTATTACAACTATTTTAAGCTTTTGAATGTAAATAACAAATGATCTATTCACTGACAGTAAGCAGAGAACTTAAAAATGGTGACTAATCAAACACAAAGCGAACAATGAATGTAAATATTAGACTACTGTTGGTGAAAAGAGCAATATTATCGCGCTCGGCCATAAAGGACCGACAGTCTTCCTAGGGCCTACTTCAGCGGGAATGAAGATCCGCGCCTCACAGTGGAGCCACATTTGACTTCATTTTCGGGAAGTAGGTAACAAAACACGTATTCTGCTGATGTAGTTAAAGGGCTATTCCCATCTTATAATGTGACGGCATATCACGGAGATATGCATCGCTTTATGATCGGTTGGAACTACCGCCAATCCTGAGAATTAAGGGGCTGCAGCGCTGATTTAGCCCTGTGGCCCCTTCACTGTTTCTCCCTGCAGAGCAGCACTCCTGGCCACCAGGTTATGCAGAGGACTGCAGCTGGCGCCATGCAATTCTCATACATACAGTGATCCTCCCAAATGGAAATGTCCTAAGCCTTTACAATTCCTAATGGATGCCCACCTATGTCCCTGATAGAGAAAAGATTTTACCAAGACAATGGTCATGAGCAACGATCCCTATTCCTCGATCTGAAACGTGTAGACGTCACGCTGGCTTTTACTTGGCTTAATAAAGGTCGACATATTAATTCATTCTTCTTCCTTTCTGGATTTCCAAGGTGCCTTGTCCTAAGTACGTCCGTGCTTCCTTATTACTTCGCTAGCTGGTGAACGCTACTCCATTTTCTATTTTGTTTGTTACCAAGACAATAGGTAAATCTAAATGCGTCACTGGCGTCTCACATTTAGGGTGTATTCACACAACCTTATGTATTTTGCGGTGCGTAAAACGTGGATCCGTAAAAAAAATAATAATAAATCTGCATGATGTCTATGTGACACCTGGGTTGCATCCGTTTTTTTGTTTTTTTTTCTGGACCCATTGTAAGAAGGCCTATTCTTGTCCGCAAAACAGAGAAGAATAGGACATGTTCTGTCTTTTTTTGCAGGGCTGCGGAACAGACCTATGGATACAGACAGCCCCATTGTAATGTATGGGTCTGCATCCGATCCGCAAAAGATGAGGACCGGACGCGGAGCAAAAATACGGTCATGTGAACGGGGACTTCAATGACTTGAAGCTTCGGTACGATACGATTTTATAGCACAGTGGATCATTCTGTGGGCACCATCCTTTATCATATTGGAGGTGCTGTAACGCAGATACAAAGTTCAAAGGTTGCACCATCACACGGGAAGGTAAAATAATCTTAGCATGACGCGCATGGTTAACACCGGCACTGACCTGATGAACTTGGACTCCAAGGGGTCATAGAGCGACATTAAAACTTCCGCATCTTCCCCGATCTTGCAGACTACATTTTTTAAATTGACAAACAATGCAAAAGACGGTGTGGCGGCAAACTTGGCTTGTCTGTTGATGTCATTCTGCTTTTGGGACTAAAGATGCAATAAATACAAAAAAGGAGAAGGTGAATAAAAACTATATATAAAAAAAAAAAAAAAGCTAAATCCGTCATTAACACGACAGTGAATAACAAAACACAGTACGGCTGTCAAGACATTTTCAAAAAGGCTGGATGGTCATTCGGTATATCTGCCAATACTGAAAAACATCAAAGATTTTCAGCAATGATCAATAACGTATTATGCGATATTCGTACGTTTTCCATTCAGGTATAGTGATCAATATGCAGTAACTACCATATGGGGAAAGCGATGTTCCTGTTGTGACTGCCGGCTGAGGAAGAAGGGAGGAGAGGACATGAGGGTGGCCTCAAAATGGTCACTAGTGGGAGCCACAGAAACGTGGGAGGACAGTGGAGGGGTAAACCTTTTCATTACTAGTTAGAGGGGTGAGGTTTAGGGCCACAGCCCTGGTCGCAGTAAATATGCTGGATTTTTTTATGCATTATTCACTCCTCCAGTGGTATGTGTGGACGTGTCCCTACAACGTCTTATTGCAGATGCCCAAATTTTGGCGCTGGCTTCTAGATCTCATTACGATTTGTCCAGGTCGGAGTTTGAGGACTCAAAAGAAAACTGTGCTAAAACAAAGAATTAGCACCACAATACCTTTTCTTCTTGGATTCTTTCCTCAACCTGTTTTGATGCAATTTCATGAGCCTGGAAGAGGTTTATGGTACTGGTCTGCTCTGGGTCTAGAATATTACCATCCTCATCTCGGACAACCAGGTCCAAATCAAGGATCCTAAGGTAAAAGGCAAACATTTCAGAACAACATGTAAAAAAAAAGGTACAATCCTTCCTCAAACCTAGCATGGCAAAGAATGAAGCAACGAGAATATACAGGACGGAAGGGAGAAAGAAAACGAGTAAGTGAAAGAGAAAAAGAAAATACAAAGCGAGAGGGATGGAAAGGAGAAGCAACGTGGATGAGAAATGAATGAGAAAATGGGGAGAAGAATATAGGGGTGGGTGAAGGAGGATAGAATAAATACAAATGAAAAAAGGGGGGAAGGTATAAAGCTGGGCACACACATGAGACAGCGCGGTCACCCAACAGCTATTCCTTCCAACCTTCCCCGATACACAAGCACGCTGGGCCAAGCATGCACTTATTCTCAAGCATGCACTTATTCTCTGGTGGAGGTCTTGAGAAGAAAAAGGACTGGCCATATTGAAGCCCAACAAGCTCAATTCTTCTTACCCCTGACATCCGCCACCAAGGGAGAGGTGAGAGGTCAATAATATGAATTTGAAAGTGGGTTTGGATGATGTTTGTCCAATATGTATATGAGCAAAGAGACAACAAAAAGTGGGTGAGGGAAAGAACAAAACAGAAGAAAGGTGAGGAAGGAAGGAAAGATAAGGAAAAGAAAGGTGATCAATAAACAAGAAATGGAATGATGGGGAAGGGAGAAAAGGAAAAGACAAGAGGAAGGAAGGAGAGGAGTAAGGCTACATGCACACGACAGTGAAAAACGGACGTGTCATGTACATTTTTTTAATGGCCATCACACGTCTGTTTTAAGACCAATGGTAGTTTATGGCGTTATTCACACGTCCGATTTTTGACTGTCAGTGAAAAACGGACGTAAAAAAAAGAACATGTTCCATCTCGTCTGTTTTTCACCGACAGACTGCCTCCATTCAATTGAATGGGTTTATTTTTAACGTCCGTTTCTCAGAAAGGCATCAGTGAAATAAACGTCCGTTAAAAATGTCAGTTTACTTTCACACTAGCCTTTTTATTTTCCGGCATTGAGTTCCGTCCTCGGGGCTCTATACCGGAAAAGAACTGATCAGTTTTATCCCCATGCATTCTGAATGGAGAGAAATCAGTTCAGGATGCATCAGGATGTCATCAGTTCAGTCTTTTTGACATTTCAGGACGGAGATAATACCGCAGCATGCATTTTTTCCCATTGGAATGTATTAGTGCCTGATGCGGCATTCAAAATACCGCAATGGGAAAAAAAATATATAACGGATCAGTCTCTCCGCATGACAAGCGGAAAGACAGATACGTTCTTGCAATGCATTTAAAAGACGGATTCGTAGCCGGATCCGTCTTACAAATGTAGCCGGATCCGTCTTCAAGTGCTTTCCGTTTGCGTGCAGATTGCAGGATCGGGCAGGCAGTTCCGGCGACTGAACTGCTTGCCAGATCACTCTACCGCAAGTGTGAAAGTAGCCTTATGTTGTTAATTGTGCAATTGAGATCTGGCAGAGAATCTCAATACCGGAATTAAACGGATCCGCTTTGATTTTGCACATCAGGAATCATCTGTTCTGTCAGGATGCAGTTGTGTGAAATCAAAGCGGAAAAAAACAGATCCGTCACTCAAATACATTAAAAGTAAATGGTTGACAGATCCAGATTTATAGGCTCCTAAAAAAAATTAAAAAAAACGGATCCGTCACCATTGACTGACATTCGTTTTTTTCCAGTTTTTATGACCGGACACAAAACTCTGCCGAACCTCAATAACAGGAAAACTAGTGTGAAAGTAGCCTTAAGATGAGTAAGTTGAGAAAAGAAAAATTGAGACGAGGAAAGTAGTTGCAGGAAAAAGCCCATAGGAAAAAAATAAAATAAAAAGCAATATAGGAGATTGACACCAGAGGCCAAATTAGACTAAATTAGATTAACAATAGAGAGGCCAACTGAACGTGTCACTGCTGCAAACATTAAAAGCTCCTATACAACGTTAGTGTATTATCGGCTAAACCCATCAAAAAAGTAGCAAATTAATGCGCACGCCATATTTGCAACTTTTTGAGCTGCTGGCTGCAAGATTTACTACAACTTACTCCAAAAACTATCATAAGGTACAGCTCAAGTTTACACCAGAGCCCTGGAGGCATAAATTTGGGTCCCTGGTGCACGGCAGGGCAGAGATTAGGCACATCTCACTCCAGCGCACAGGGGAGAGGATTTTCTATAATGTTTTGCAGTTTTAATTAGATGTGGTCTTTAAAGGGGTTGTCTCTCATGTCAGCAAATAGCATTTATTATGTAGAGAAGGTTAATACAAGGCACTTACTAATGTATTGTGATTGTCCATATTGTCTCCTTTGCCGGCAGGATTCATTTTTCCATCACATTATACACTGCTTGTTTCCATGGTTACAACCACCCTGCAATCAGTGGTGCACACTATAAGAAAAAGCACCAGCCTATGAGCACCCCCAAGCTCCCAGTCCCCAAATAGGCTGGTGCTTTTTACTATAGTGTGCAAGCACGACCACCACTGATGGATTGCAGGCTGGTCGTCACCATGAAAACGAGCAGCGTGTAATGTGATAGAAAAATGAATCCAGCCAGCAAAGGAGACAATATGGAGAATCACAATACATTAGTAAGTGCCTTGTATTAAACTTCCTCTACATGATAAATGCTATTTGCTGAAATTATACAACCCCTTGAAAGGACCACATCTAATTAAAACTACAAAACAAATAGAAAAATAAAAAAGTAGAAGCAAAAATAAACGTTAAAAAAATGGCCTCCTCTGCAGAACTCTGTAAACTGACTTTGCCCGCCTAACCCAAGCGTTGCGATTACGCCTTGTAATATGAAGAATGCATATGTCCTAGATGCAGCATAAACACTGCATTTCGGAGCCTCAGAGGAAATCGCATCCATTACTTCTCGGGAGCGGAAGATGTTTCTCGGCAAGTCTTGTTGCCGTTTGTCAGAAGTTTTAGAACAAAAACGTATTCTCAAGATGTTCGTTGCTGTTTGAACAAGAAGCATCTGGAGGCTCGGCAAACTTTTAAGCAAATACATTGGCAGATGGTGAGACACAATAACAAACATGGAATTCATTAATTGGGAAGAAGGTTAGGCTTTAAATTCTTTATTAGGAATAGAATCAAGGATCTGTCTCAAAAACGGTTTCTATGCAAAGCAGAACTCAGTCAAAGGAAATGCAAAACCGCCATATCACACTGAACCATGCACAAAATTAGATTTTCATGAAGCAGTCAGACTGTTAAAGGGTAAAAGGCAAAGCGCATACCTAAACACCAGCCACCCCCAGAAAGGTAACCATCTGCTTATAATAAATGATTAAATATTCATGAGCGCCAATGGTAATCACCGAGTCCTCAGATAAGTAAATCATTTTGTTCGGAAGGAAAAATACCTGCTCACATACACAGTATAAAGACACATGCAAACAAGACCTAAAGCAACATCCTTCCACATGTATACGCCGCCCGCAACTTAAAGGGGTATTCCCATCTTGGACAATGGGGGCATATCACTAGCATAGCCAGCGGTGGGACCCGCACCTATATCGAAGAACGGAGCGGGGAGAGCTGTGGCTAGAGGACCCCGGATTTCCCAGGGTCCGTCCACCACCCAGCGCTGCTCCCCGACTCTACAATAGAAGTGAATGGGAGCATACCGCGCATGCACAGCCCATGCTCCCATTCATTTCTATGAGGCCGACGGAAAAAGCCGAGCGACTTTCGGCGC
This sequence comes from Bufotes viridis, assembly GCA_033119425.1. Classification (NCBI taxonomy): domain Eukaryota; kingdom Metazoa; phylum Chordata; class Amphibia; order Anura; family Bufonidae; genus Bufotes; species Bufotes viridis. Next base: position 28,936,373 of record CM065594.1, on the reverse strand, counting down.
CCCGATAGAAATGAATGGAGGGCGGCTGCGCATGTGCAGCGCGCTCTCCTTCACTTTCGGGGCTCTGTTCTGTATATAGGTGTGGGGCAGTAAATCCTGATGAACCGCATGCATTTTCCAATTAAAGGGGTTGTCCCATCTGGGACATTTAAGTCATATCGATAGGATGTGTGATAAACGTCCGACAGGCGAGGCTCCCATCTCTGAGACAAGCCGCTATCTCAAGAACGAGACATGAAGTGAAAGGAAGAGCAAGCTGTGAATGCACAGCCATCTTCCGTTCACCGCTACGGGATGTAGGAAAATAGCCGAGTACTGGGCGACTTATTTCTGAAAGTCCCATAACAGTTAATGGAGAGGACGCTGCGCATGCACAGGAATAATCATTACTAACATTGGTCCTTGTCTTACTTGGAGCTCATAATCTTGCCACTGTATAGCAATATAGTGACACACACTGCCCATTGGCCTAAATGCTAAAACAATATATGCGGTATACTTTTTTGGGGGGCTGGAAACAGCAGATGGCATGGACACAACTCCTGCATCCATATGTAGTGTTTTGCACTAATCATATAAACTCCAGCAAAGTAAACATATGCCAAATTTTGCCAAATGGTATGGATAGGTCATCAGTATCTGATCGATGGGGGGGTTTGACACCTTGGAACCCCACCTATCAGCTGTTTGAGAAGGCCCTGGCGCTCGCAGTACCAATGCGGCCTTCTTGTAGCGCGCCAAGCACAGCGCCGTACATTTTACAGTGCCTCTGCTTGGTATCACAGCTCAGCTCCATCTACTGCAATGCGGCTGAGCTGCACCTAGGCCATGTCACGTTCGTTGGTCATAGGGCGTAGGTCAGGGATAGGCAAAACCGCCGCTGTCCAGCTGTTGTAAAACTACAACTCCCACCATGCCCTGCTGTAGGCTGATACCTGTAGCCAGACTGGGCATGCTGGAAGTTGTAGTTTTGCAGCAGCTTTAGAGCCGCAGTTTTCCCATCCCTGACCTAGGCCATATGACCAACGAACGTGACATGGCCTAGGCCAGTGATGGCGAACCTATGGCACGGGTGCCAGAGGCAGGACTCAGAGCCCTCTCTGTGGGCACTCACACACTGGAAAAAGTCTATAGTGTACCAATATGCCTAAGGCTACTTTCACACTAGCGTTTCTTGCGGATCTGTCATGAATCTGCAAAAACTCTTCTGGTACAATAATACAACAGCATGCATCACGTCATGAACGGATCCGGTTGTATTATGTCTTCTATAGCCATGACTGATCCATCATGAACTCCATTGAAAGTCAATGGAGGACGGATCCTTTTTCTATTGTGTCAGAGAAAACAGATCCGTCCCCATTAACTTACATTGTGTGTCATGACGGATCCTTCTCGCTGCGCATCTCAGGACGGACAGAAAAACGCTGCAGGCAGCAACCACCCTGTCCTATGTTTATAGGTCTTTTAGTGCTGACGTCACATCCAGACACTCACCTCAAAAAGGTAATTAATGTTTATTATTTTACGCCATCCTCTGCCTTTACCCAATTTTTGCTAATCTCAGGCAATCTCTTCTAAAGAAGTTTTACAAGATTAGTAAAACATGGCTTCTTCCGCCACAGCAGGCTTGTGTCTTGCAGATCATTTGCAGATCTTAGAGACACCTGCTGCCTCCTCGATTTACATAACCTTACGGCTTCTTCTTCTTACTGCTGCGATTTCACTGTTGAGGAGTATATATTACAAAGTTTCTTATAATCACCTGTACTACTGACTTATGCAAAGCTGAGTGAAAAGTTAGTCAGCATCTAAGCCCTGTAAAACCCCTTCAATCCAAAAGCTCATCTTAATACATAAGAGCTGCCTTATCAAAAGCTGCTCATTAACGTCTACAAACCTGTTTCCATAGTCAATCTTGGCGGTGATTTTCTTTTTAAGTTCTTTCAGTTCATCCTGTGGAAGGGTTCCCGAGAGGATCTGCGATCTCCCCTCCAGCAGGTCACAGATCATGGTCCGTACACAATTAAACATTTCTCGATTGTCTTGCTAATAGAACGAAAAACAGAGCATTAATTTCACATAATTATAACACAAAAGAGGCAATATATAATCAAGTAATCTAGAAGTTATATACATACATGGCCAGGTAATATATAATTACATAGTCTAGAGTTCACAGAGGAGGTAATATATGATTACGTAATATACGCACTCGGATGTTACATCTAATTATGCAATATAGAAATCATATCTACATAAGAAGGAGGTTATAGATGATGTAATATATATTACATATACACACACGGAGGAGGTTATATATAATCACAGTCTAGAGATCACAGGTAATATATGATTACGTAATACAGATATAGATTATATACACACGTGGAGGACGTAATATAGAATTACAGAATATAGAAATCATATACTGTACACACGGAGGAGGTTATATATAATTATGTGGTATAGATATATACACATACATGATGAGGTAATATAGAAATCATATACATATACATGAGGAGGTAATATAGAAATCATATACATATACATGGGGAGGTAATATAGAAATCATATACACATATACATGATGAGGTAATATAGAAATCATATACACATATACATGAGGAGGTAATATAGAAATCATACACACATATACATGAGGAGGTAATATAGAAATCATACAATACAGAAGTATATACATCACAGTATATAGGAGGTAATATAGAAATCATACACATATACATGAGGAGGTAATATAGAAATCATACACATATACATTAGGAGGTAATATAGAAATCATACACACATATACATGAGGAGGTAATATAGAAATCATATACACATATACATGATGAGGTAATATAGAAATCATATACACATATACATGAGGAGGTAATATAGAAATCATACACATATATACACGGGGAGGTAATATAGAAATCATACACATATACATGAGGAGGTAATATAGAAATCATATACATATACATGAGGAGGTAATATAGAAATCATACACATATACATTAGGAGGTAATATAGAAATCATACACACATATACATGGGGAGGTAATATAGAAATCATACACACATATACATGGGGAGGTAATATAGAAATCATATACACATATACATGGGGAGGTAATATAGAAATCATACACATACATGGGGAGGTAATATAGAAATCATACACACATATACATGGGGAGGTAATATAGAAATCACACATATACATGAGGAGGTAATATAGAAATCATACACACATATACATGGGGAGGTAATATAGAAATCATACACATATACATGAGGAGGTAATATAGAAATCATACACATATACATGAGGAGGTAATATAGAAATCATACACACATATACATGAGGAGGTAATATAGAAATCATACACACATATACATGAGGAGGTAATATAGAAATCATACACACATATACATGAGGAGGTAATATAGAAATCATACACATATACATGGGGAGGTAATATAGAAATCATACACACATATACATGGGGAGGTAATATAGAAATCATACACACATATACATGAGGAGGTAATATAGAAATCATACACATATACATGAGGAGGTAATATAGAAATCATACACATATACATGAGGAGGTAATATAGAAATCATACACACATATACATGAGGAGGTAATATAGAAATCATACACATATACATGAGGAGGTAATATAGAAATCATACACACATATACATGAGGAGGTAATATAGAAATCATACACATATACATGAGGAGGTAATATAGAAATCATACACACTATACATGAGGAGGTAATATAGAAATCATACACACATATACATGAGGAGGTAATATAGAAATCATACACATATACATGAGGAGGTAATATAGAAATCATACACACATATACATGAGGAGGTAATATAGAAATCATACACATATACATGAGGAGGTAATATAGAAATCATACACACATATACATGAGGAGGTAATATAGAAATCATACACACATACATGAGGAGGTAATATAGAAATCATACACACATATACATGAGGAGGTAATATAGAAATCATATACATATACATGAGGAGGTAATATAGAAATCATATACATATACATGAGGAGGTAATATAGAAATCATACACACATATACATGGGGAGGAGGTAATATAGAAATCATACACACATACATGATGAGGTAATATAGAAATCATATACACATATACATTAGGAGGTAATATAGAAATCATACACACATATACATGAGGAGGTAATATAGAAATCATATACATATACATGAGGAGGTAATATAGAAATCATACACACATATACATGAGGAGGTAATATAGAAATCATATACATATACATGAGGAGGTAATATAGAAATCATACACACATATACATGGGGAGGTAATATAGAAATCATACACACATATACATAAGGAGGTAATATAGAAATCATACACACATATACATGAGGAGGTAATATAGAAATCATACACACATATACATGAGGAGGTAATATAGAAATCATACACATATACATGGGGAGGTAATATAGAAATCATATACACATATACATGAGGAGGTAATATAGAAATCATACACACATATACATGAGGAGGTAATATAGAAATCATACACATATACATGAGGAGGTAATATAGAAATCATATACATATACATGAGGAGGTAATATAGAAATCATACACATATACATGGGGAGGTAATATAGAAATCATACACACATATACATGGGGAGGTAATATAGAAATCATACACACATATACATGGGAGGTAATATCTAACTATGTAATACAGAAATCACCCACACAATATACAAGCAGATGGGGGAGGTAATATACACCGATATATACACGCTGATAGAGCTTATTCCTGCTTTGTGCTCAGTGTTTAAGGTTCATTTACATGAAGAGACTTGACATTTAGATCTGAAGAATTGTGAGATCCAGTAATAACTGCCTCGTGTAAATGAGTAAAATTACCAATAATATAACAGATATTTCATGCATAAAAATAGTAATCCTCCGCACAGAAGGTAATCTTTCCCGTCATAGTTTAACTAATACATCAGTCCAGTAATCGGGGTGACCGACTGGTCCTAGGCTGGATTCACATACAGTGTTTTACTGAAAAAAATAATATGTATAAAACTCACACCATTTTGTTTTATTGAAAAGATTTCAAAAACACCCAAAATAGTGTGCATAAAAGAGGTCTTAACCATTCGGGACCAGGCCATTTTGGGAAAGACTTTTTTGATTCTTCTTCTCGTCTTCAGGAGGGCCTTCTGAGGGCTTGTGTTTTCCCATACGAGGTATACTCTAGTAATACCAGGATTAAATGCTCTGTATAATCTGGTGCAAAAAAATTAATTCCACCAATGCGGTTTGGATTTTGTCTTTACCGCCTTCCGTAAGCAGGAAAAATGACAAGACGGCATTATTCCGCAGATCAATCTGATCACAGCAATACCAAATGTATACAGTTTTTCGGGTGTTTACCACTTTAAAAAAATTAAAAATCTTTTCTAAAAAAAAAATAAAAAATTATAATAATTGACATTGTGTCACCATATTTTCGACAACTATTACAGTACTTTTATTTTTAACACGTTTGCATCGAAGGAGGTGCGTGAGGGCTCGTCTTCTGTGAGGTAAGCTGGTATCATGTTGGGGAACATGCCACTCTTGACATTTTTGGGAGGGGGAGGCAGGTGACCACAAAAGTCAATTACAGTGTTTTTTTTTTTTACCAAGGCGATATATTTTTTTTCACAGTGCGGGATAAACACATTTTAGTGCATTAAGGCATTTTCAGAAGCAGTAATAATTATTTTTTGCATTTTTTGGTATTGTATTAATTATGGTTTGTTATTGTATTGTTTTCTGTATTTGTTTTTATATATTTTTTTATATACATTTTTTATATGATAAAAGGGGAAAAGGGGTGATTTAAATTTTCAGTATATGTGGGGAGGTTTTATTTTTCTGCATTTTAAGGGAGCATTCACACCAGCTCTATTATTTTCATTTCTTCTGCTCCATTATAGGAGCAGAAAAATAGAAATAACAGAAGTGCCGGATTCGGCAAATAACGGACATGAACGGAATCAGACTATATTCAGGAAAACATTTTTTTTTTAGCTGAGAAAAAAGTCCTGCATGCAGGTATCTTATCTGCTCTATTTTTGACTAAGGCCCCTTTCAAACGGGCGAGTTTTCCGCGCGGGTGCAATGCCTAAGGTGAACGCATTGCACCCGCACTGAATCCGGACCCATTCATTTCTATGGGGCTGTGCACATGAGCGGTGATTTTCACGCATCACTTCTGCGTTGCGTGAAAATCGCAGCATGCTCTATATTGTGCATTTTTCACGCAATACAGGCCCCATAGAAGTGAATGGGGATGCGGGAAAATCGCAAGCAAGTGCGGATGCAGTGCTATTTTCCCGCATGGTTGCTTAGCAACAGGACCAGATCTTTATTATTTTCCCTTATGGACCATGTGATTGGACCATGTGATGTGACGTCATCACAGGTCCTTTAGATGTTAGCTGAAGCTTGAAGACAGAAGACAGATCGCAGCTACGTGATCAAGTGGCTAAGGTAAGTTAACTTTTATTATTTTTAACCCCTTCATCCTCATTTTACTAAGCATTCTTTATTGAGAATGCCATTATTTCCCTTATAACCATGTTATAAGGGAAAATAATCAATTCTTCAGAATACTCTACCGAAACCGGACTTCAGTGATGAAGTCCGGCTTCGGGTCTGGGTACCAAACATGACCGATTTTTCACACGCGCGTGCAAAACGCATTACAAACGTTTGCACCCGCGTGGAAAAATCTTGCATATTCCCGCAACGCACCTGCCTCTTATCCAGGCGTCAAACATGACGCCCGTGTGAAAAAGACCTAACTCTCTGACGGAGGACAACTCGAAGTGAACAGACCCTAAACATGTTTTTTCAGTCCCCTTAGGGGGATATGAATAATGACTGTTCGATAAACACTGCAACAGTTCTGTATTTCACCGATTTCCTATTACACCCTGCGAGGTTATTCAGCCTCATTAAATAGGTCCTATTGTGTAACACAAACATACCGCATATGTGCATGCACGAACAGTCTGGTCTTACCAGCACAGAACTTCAGTATAGCAAAGCGCGCTTTATGTTTAGTTTTTTCCTGTCCTGCAGGTTTCCTGTCCTTAAAAGTGAGATTTCAGTAAAAGTCTTATACAAGTCCTTACACAATATTTCTAAACATCCAGCCATACTGACCACGTAAAGCTGCCGCCATATGATGGACCATTCCCGTAATGTTGTAGTGACTTCTTGCACAAGAGGAATCTCACAAGGCACCACGGCTTCATGTTGCCTACAGTTGAGTAGACAAATTGCAATGTGAACATTGGTGCAGATAATAGGAGGGATGATAGGAGTTATACATGAGCAGTCAAGGCAGTAGTACAAGGCAACTGCCGCGCCCTCTGCACCGTTATTGACAGGGGCAGGTATAATCACGCTTACACTGCCTGATTCTGTCAATCACAGAACAGAGAGCGCAGCAGTTGCAGAGAGAGCAGAGCCTCTAGGTGTAATGGTAACGCCCCCTTGCTCCTAGAGGCTCATTTGCATATATTTAAAAAAAAAATCTCTGCAATGCGGATACATATGAACATGGGACCAACACAAATGCCTTCAGCTGCCAAGTGCACATGTAACAGTTCCGCCAGGACAGAGTATGAAACGCGTAAGCAGTGAGCTTTTATCAGGATATACAAATGTTATCAGGATGTAAACCCTTCAGGATGTCAACGTGTAACAGGCCGACGCTGCAGCACAATTTTCCTGGAACCTCCCGCTGCTGTAGACCTGGGATCAGCCCGGTGTCTTCTCCATCACTGAAAAGGAAAGAAACCCCAGATTTCTGCTCCTCCGAACTGGTCGGGGAGCTGGGACTTTGCGTCATTGTGTCAGGAGAGCGGACAGGAGATATTTAAAGGGGTAGCTGACTTTGGACAACGCCACTGTGTTAGTAGGGCACCTGGGAAATAAGCTGAAGTATCTTTTGTTCCTCTGGTATTCATACTAGAAGTTTATGAATTACCATTCTACCTTTTGAAGGCATGAGTCTCTGCACAGTCTGACTGCATAGGGTCAGACTGCATGGGAACAGACACACACTTGGTAGATACCAGTTGTCAATTTGTTTATAAATTTCTAGGAGGGATAAAAGAGGAACGACAAAGTATAGTTCTAAAAAAAAAAAAAAAGCTCCATATCTATGATTTCAGGGGGAATACAAGCATTTACTATAACAGACATGTCAGGAGGATGGACAGACCCTGCTTAGGTACCGTGCGGTCCAGAAAAATATGTCAGTCTCCCGGCTGTTTTCTATTATGCCTTGTAACAATCAGTGTGACACATATGCGGTCACAGGGGATATATACAAGGCGACTATTTAGCAGCTCTGTATTTTGCTAATATTTCCAACAAATCACTTCCTAGGGAACAGAATTACACTTTAAAAAGAAAAGAAAAGTGCACTAATCACCGAAAAACCTCTGCTGTTGGCAGAGCCATTTACACTTTGCGGAGGATGGCGCGTTATGCTCCGGTCTCTGACGCTTTCATTTTTCTCGTATTTCCATATCTGCCTACATGCCTCGCAGTCTAATCACATTATCTATCCCATTTGTGAGGATCTGAACGTCGTCCAACGCAAAGTGATTTGTCATTTGGGTTATTTAATACCAAAATCAAAAGTTTGCTCAGAAACTCTGAACTTTCGGCGCGTCGTTACGTTCTGTGACTATTTATTCATCCTATAAAAATAAACCCGCTATTTTCTGCTATTTTCAGCTTGAAGTCGGCTCTAGAAATCAATTTTGTAATCAGACTAGAGATGTCATTATGCAGTAATCAAATGATTAGAATACCGAAGCTCAACATATGTAATCTAGAGGGGAAGACAAAGACAGCGACGAAACACAGACGCTCTGAACAGGTGCCCCTCCACGGCTCCAGCACCCAGGACATTAACCTGTTCATGACTGCAGCCTTTGGGTCCTAAATGAGCAGACATTTTAGCAATTTCAAGGATTTTGTGGTTTAAGGACTCATTCACACATACACCTTTGTTCATGGCGGGACAAAAATAAAGCCCCAAAAAATGCATGACTAGATCAGCATTTTTGCCCATAAAATATGTGGGGCATCTGTCAGCAGATTTGTCCCTATGACACTGACTGACCTGTTACATGTGCGCTTGGCAGCTGAAGTCGTCTGTGTTGGTCCCATGTTCACATGTGCCCGCGTTGCTGAGAAAAATAAAGTTTTGATATATGCAAATGAGCCTCTAGGAGCAACGGGGCGTTGCCGTTACACTTGGGATCCATTCACACGTCCGTAGTGTATCGCGGATCCACAATACTCACGGGTGACACCCCCACAGAACTGCCTATTCTTGTCCGCAATTGCAGACAACAATAAGACCGGTTTTATTTTTTTCCGAAGCCGCAGACCGGAAGTTCGGGGCCGCGCTACAGAAATGCGGACAGCACACTGTGTGCTGTCCTTATCCATTCCTGCACCAAAGAGAATGAATGGGTCTGGATCTGTTCTGCAACATTGCGAACGGACGTGTGAATGGACCCTTAGAGACTCTCTCTGCAACTGCTGCACCACGTTTGCACTGCCTGGCTCTGTCAACGAACAGCAGGAGCGGCAGTTGCAGAGAGAGCAGAGCCTCTAGGTGTAATGGTAACGCCCCCGTTGCTCCTAGAGGCTCATTTGCATATAATAAAACATCATGTTTCCTCAGCAATGCAGGCACATATGAACATGTAACAGGTCAGCCAGTGACATAGGTACAAATCTAATAATAGATGCCCTTTAATGGCATATTCTTCATGTCACCATTTTTTCTACCTCCTGCCCCCCTTATCCTGGACAAGCCCTTTAATCCCAGGCTTCGAGGACCAGAATACCTGCCCACCTAAAGCAATACACACACACACTGGCTGGATCCAATATTAATAGCTGGTATCCATAAAGATCAGAAATTGAAATTACCCCTTTCCTTCGACTGTGGCTTCTTTAAGATGGATATAGGAGGCAGGAAATATGCCCTGGTGAGAAAACAAACAAAACGCTCATTACAAATGTCTGTTCACGGGCGCAGAATATCATCTATTACATCACAACGCCTCAAAACAGAACATCTTGGAGGTTTTTCAAGGCTGGGGCTACAAGAAATTGCACCAAATGATGGTCAATGTGCCAAGTGAAATGCAATAGCCGTATTTGGATTTTTGGCTGCGGGTCATAAGTCACACTTGACTCACGCTTGGTTTGCCATCACAGACCACAATACATGTTGCATGCCCGAGGGACTCTTCTGTGATTTGGCTTTGAAGACCCAGTCGGCTCACAGCTCTAAAATAGTCAACAACCAGTTGCAGACAAGCCACACAAATGTTTCTGGTCGCGTGACTTTCCAGAGATTTGCTGTGATTTAATAAAGTGGTGTATGGAAAATTCAGTATATTTCTATGGTGCCCAGTCGTCTGCATTTGAGATAGGCCTGGCAGCTTTGCAGAGACTCCAGTCTATCACCACCAATGAATAGCTTCCCCGAGCCCAGCGCGGGGAAGCCAGTCTGGGCCCAAGTAGAGCAGCGCTCCCGGGGAAAGCCGCCTCCGATGCAGTGGTCACAATTGACCATGGCATCTCAGGGGGTGAATGCCTACGATTGGCATTACAGCCGAGCGCAGGCATTAGCCGCGGGTTTCTGGGTAAAATAGCAGAATCTTAGCAGTTATGGCGCCCTCTCTGCACTGGAGTGGTCACCATCTTTAAAGTGTGGAAGATGTCACAAAGGGGTTAAAGGGAAACAGTCACTATGAAATGCAATGCAATCTGCAGGCAGCATGCTACACAGCAGGAGGATCTGAGCAGATAGATATGTAGTGTTTTGGGAAAAAGTTTTGTATAACTTGTATTTCATTTCCTGCTCATTCTGGACTTTGAAGTCCCGGAGGCGGTCCGATCAGTGATTGACAGCCTGCCCTCTATGACTGTGTGTACACAGATAGCTGTCAATCACTGATAGGACCGCCCCCTGGACTTCAAAGCCCAGAAGGAGCAGGAATTTTAGGGTATAAATGACAAGTCTTACTATATAATTTTCCCATAATACTATATATCAATCTGCTCAGCTCCTCCTGCTCTATAACCTGATGCCTGATGATTGCAGGGCATTTTCATGGTGTCAGGTGCCCTTTAAGTAGTCCACAACAGAATCCCATCTGTGTCTACAATGCTAAATCTATTGGTCCCGACAAATGGAAACCCATTTTGTCAGCGGTAAAATGCCTCAGACCTGTGTGAAATCTCCCTATGCCTTTTAGCACGGGCATAAGCGAGGCAGTAAATTGGATGGAACAGAGCTGTCTGAACATGCTTGTAATCACAGCCAAAACGCTAAAACGAGGTGCCCCTGCCCTGGTTTCTGACAAGAATATGGAATGCATTAAGCACATCATCAGACAAGAACATTACAATAGCAAAATAAACTATAATAATAATATAGTAATAATAACAGTGAGGACAGAGGCAGCTGGCCTGATTGGAATGAATGGAAAACCTATATGGAATTATCTGATGAAGCTTTCATTTTCAGAAGAACGAAGGAGAATTGCTTTTATAAAGCCTGGATAATCATCCAAATGACAATGGAAATAAGCTGCGGCAGAGATTTCACAAGTCACTTTAAGTAAAGTTGTGACATACCTTTTTAGATTTCTTCCTCAAAATGTAACCTCTGTACCATCCTGCAGAGAAAGAATAGGAAAATCAAAGCTGACCTTAAAAGCGGTGTACTTCACCCTTGTATTGCTATAATCTCAAATATAAACTGAAGCAACTTTGCAAGTAGTTTTCCAACACTTTTGTGTCTACATCTCCTAATGCAGGCATATGCGTCTCCTTGGTAACAGACTACAAACAAAACCACTGTAGTCTGACCCCGCAGTCACATACTGGGAATCGTAGTTTCACCACAGCTGTGGTACCGGAGGTTGCTGATCCCTGTCATATACAAATACAACTAAAAGGTTCGAGGCATTAAACAAAATAATCTTCAACCTCTTTACGCAAATTGACATACTTGTACATCTAGGTGAGGTATTTAAACATGGCACTGCTGCCAGCCAACTGAGGCCCCATAACTGCCAGACACCCAAGGCTAATGTCTGCGATCGGCGATAACATCGACTGCAGACATCCAACCTCTCAGATACCATGGTCAATTGTGACAATGGCATCTGAGGTGGCTTTCCCGAGGAGGACTGCACTTCTGGGGTCAAAAGGGCTCCCCTACGTAGAAACCGAGGGAGCCATTAGGTTCAATCTCGGGCATTCTGAAGTCTCTGAGGCCTGCCTATCAAGCCCTTGAGGCAGGGCTCCACAGGAGCCTGTGAGAGAAGTGATCAGACGATTGCATGGTCAAGTCCCCTAGGACTGTGTAAAAAAAAAAAAAAAAGTTAAAAAAGGTTTTTAAAACTTAAAAAAAATTAAATAACTTAAATAAAAAATAAACAAATATAAATTCACCTCACTTTTTCCATATTAAAAATAAAGAAATAGATTATAGGCATCGCCATATCCCAAAATACCAATACTATTAAAATATAACCATACATATCACATACGATGAATGCTGAAGGAAAAAAATCTAAATAGCTGATTTCACTTTTGCTTTTTCATTTGTCACAACCTACCACAAAAAAAAAAAAAAAAAAAAAAAATTTAAATAAAAAGTGATTAAACATTCACACTCCAATAGTATCAGCAAAAACTACAGATCACCCTGCAAAAAAATAAGCCGGCACACAGCTCCATAGACTTAACTATAAAAAAAGAAAGTTATGGTGATACAAAGAAAAAAAAATGTATTTTAAAGTTTATTATTATTATTTTTTTTGTAGTAAAGGGGTATTCTCATCTCAGACAATGGGGGCATATCGCTAGGATATGCCCCCATTGTCTGATAGGTGCGGGTCCCACCGCTGGGACCCACACCTACAACGAGAACGATGCGGGGAGCGCTGTGGCTGGAGGACCCTGGATTTCCCAGGGTCCATCCACCAAGTGCCGCTCCCCGCCTTTCCCATAGAAGTGAAAGGGAGCACACCGCGCATGCGCCGCCCATGCCCCCATTCATTTGTATGGGGCAGACGGAAATAGCCGAGCCAGCACTCGGCTATTTTTGGCGATCCCATGGAAATGAATGGAGGGCAGCTGTGCATGCGCAGTGCGCCCTCCGTTCATTTCCCCGTTCCTCTCTCATTGTAGATGCGGGTCTCAGCAGTGGGACCCGCACCGATCAGACAATGGGGGCATATCCCAGCGATATGCCCTCATTGTCTGAGATGGGAAAACCCCTTTAAGTATTAAAACACAAGTATATTCATATGGTATAGTAATAATATTAACCCAAAGAATTAAGGTAACAGGTAAATTTTACCGCATATGGAACGCCATAAAGACGAAACCCATATGGCGGAATTGCTTTTTCCAGTTCCACCCTATTTGGAATTTTTCCAGCTTCCCACTACATTGTATACAATATAAAATGGAGCCATTACAAAGTGCAACTTGTCGGGCAAAAAAAATAAACCCTGATATGGCTATGTGAAGACAAGTTATGGCTCTGGGAAGGCAGGAAATAAAAAAATGAAAAACCGGTAAGGGTTAAATCTACACTGTCACCATCACCATTACTGGAAAGCCTCCACTTTCCATATGATTTATGTACGCCTGAATAGGAGATCTCATGATCGCTGCTGCAAAGTGGAGACCTCTATAGAGGTTTCTCTGATTAATCCCAGATTAACAGAATTTCCTCCGCACTGTACAGCAAGGCAGAAAAACCTCGGCACGAGAACAGCAGGATATTCTGCTCCATTCCAGGTCATTGGCACATATTAACCTACTTTTTCCACATGCTTCACTCCTACGCTTTTAATTCTGCCCAGAAAAGGGAGAATCCAATAATTTAAGATTTCTAAATCGAATATGAATCTGAAATCCATAAACTATAACTAAAATACACCTAGCATTGATATTCTCAGGTTCCTGCCACACAACTACCTCCAGTGTCATTATACTTAAAGATGCAAAAGTAAGTTTACAGGTGTTGTCCACTTTCATATAACCCATTAGGAAATTCTGAGGGGGGGTCCTGCTCCTTATCTGTTAGCGAGAGTGGTTACAAAGAGTCTTTCTGGAGGACCCTTCTCATCTGGAATTACACAGACACACTATTGATTTAAATGGGCAGAGTGTAATACTTCATTTCTCCTGTGGTGGTGCTGCAGAGAAACTGAACACTTACTGCCCGGTTTTCTCCCAGATTGCAGCTGATCGCTGGGGGTCCCAACAAGTAGAAATTGTCCAAGTGGAGAACCCAACTAAAACTATAACTCCCAGCATGCCCGAACAGCCTACAGCAGGGCACTGTGGGAGTTGTAGTCTTACAACAGCTGGAGGGCCGCAGGTTGAGCCTGTCTGCTCTAGGGCTGCACGATATGAGAATTTTATGCGATTGCGATTAGGGCCCTAAAAATTGCGATAATGATATGCAATGCGATATTTTAAGGGAATTGTGTTAGAGGTCCATCTGCTTGGATTTTGAAGGTAAGAGCGCACACAGATGACTGATAATGTGAAATGTAGTTATGCTGAACTCAAGAACTGAAATGCTGTGTTTTTTAAAATAAAATACATATTTGCATTACTGCAAAAGTACAAAATACAAAACTTGCCATTTTCTTACTAGCGCTGCACAGAACAGATAAATAAAATAGAAGAACATGTGTTCATTAAAATAGCGACTTTCCACCAGCCCCCCCTCCCTCCCCGCACTGTAACTGATGTATCGCCGGCCGCGCTGTGCAGCATAGCGGCCGGAGATACAGTGTCAGTGTCACGTAAAAAGTCAACCATCGCTTTATAAGACGCACTGCCATTTCCCCCCCACACTTTTGGGGGGAAAAAAGTGTGTCTTATAAAGCGAAAAATACGGTAATATAATTGCAGCATTTTTGGGTCAGCAAATTGCGATTGCGATATGGCGATTAATTGCGATTGCTTTCGCGATATATTGTGCAGGCCTAGCCTGCTCTATCATAAAAGTGAGTCTCTAGTCTAGAACACCTTCTTAGTAGGCCTCGCTCACGTTTACATGTCCATTTGATATTGGAAAATCTGTCCATATTTCATTGGTGTAGAATCCATGTTCTGTTCGGTCCGTGTCTGTTTTTTTTTTTTGCCCGTGTGTCATACGAATTTCACCGACACTGCTGGGCTGAGAATGGATTTTCAGAACATCTCCTACCAATAGTCCGTGAAACACTGACAGAACATAGATGCCACCTGTGTTGTGTCAGATCAAAGTAGTACATGTCACTGTGATTTTTCACTTACCCAGTCAGTAGAAAACCACCGATGTGTGAACAGACACATTAAATCAATGGGTATGAGTGCTGCCTGGGGAAAATGCTGATAGCACACGTCCGTTAGAGATGTGAACAAGGCCTTAGACACAGACAGTAAAATAGAATGTCTTTCTCCATGGTGGAGATGGTCATTCAGGCCTCCATCACGTTTTCCGTTTTTCACAGACTTGGGCTATCCGCATTTTCCACGGGCAGCACACGCACCCCTTGATTTTTATGTGTTTGTTCACACATCAGTGGATCTCTACTGACTGTGGGTCAGTGGAAATATCATGGAGACATGCACTACTTTGGTCTGTGATAGGATGGACATCTTTGCATCTTAGAATAGGTGACACCTATAGATGTTTCCGCAGTTAAATGCTAATCTCTCACCTTCGTGAGTCTCCAGTAGGTGCACAGTGTCGCCGATCTGCAGACACATCTCATCCGCTCCTCTGGGATAATAGTTGTAAAGAGCTGAAAAGCAAATGAGAGAGAAAAACATTACTCCACTATATGTTAGATACAGCCACGCCGTCTGCAGTCAGGATGCATTTAGCTCATGGGTAGGAGGCTAAACATGAATTCTGCGTCTGTCAAGGGTTTCAATGCTGGATGTGATGCAACCATAGATTACAACGGGGCCTGTGGTCTTCGGATGCAGAGAAAACACCTTTGCTTTGTAAATGAATGAAGGGCCTCCCAGGAGTTACCAAGCGGTTGGGCTTGCACACAATAATTTCTTCAGTAGTGCGCAAGCACGACCACCGCTGCTGGATTGTAGGGTGGTCGTAACCCCTGGAGACGAGCCGTGTGTAATGTGATGGAAAAATGAATCCAGCCAGCAAAGGAGGCAACATGGACAATCACAATGACATTAGTAAGTGCCTCGTATTAACTTTCTATAGATGATAAATGCCACTTGCTAAAGTGAGAGACAACCCCTTTAAAGTTCAGAACAATTAGGACCTGCAGACGTATAGATGATGAATTTCCTGAGCCAGACATTGACCTCTGGCTTTCCTATCGAAGAATATGGGCTCCTAAGTAGATAGAACACCCCTGTCGTAGCATAGCCCGGGAATATACAAAATCACCTTAATAATTACAACCAAAGCGACACAAGTAACTTAAAAATATAACAACAATTCATAATAAAATTCATAGGAGGCACAGGAAGGCATACATAGGTCCACCAGAGGAACAGACTGGTGTGAAGCAGATGAATGAATAGAGAAACAGGCGGCAGGTAGGACAGAAGTAGATCAGTGCGCGAATCAATAAGTTACAGATAAAAACAGATCAATGGAGTCAGACAAACCAACAACGTAACATAATAATGATATGATGCAGAGTAAAGTGCACATTGATACTACTAGTACTCAGTGATACTGGGTGATGGCTCACTCTGCGCGTCGGTTACAACGGGAAGGGATGAGAAGCTTCCAGTCACCGTGCCAGCCGCCAACTAACTATTCAGCAGGGAATAAGGCAGGGTTCACACCTGCGCGTCCCGCTTCACGCGTACGACGCTCTATCTTTAACTTTTATTTTCGCATCGTGAAAATGAAAGTATAAATCGCGCGTCGTGCGCGCTATATATCCCTATGGGGGACACGCGACATAACGCCGCAAAGAAGCTCCTGTACTTCTTTGGGCGTAGGGCGTTTTACAGCGCATTCGTACGGAGTACCGAGTATGGGCTCAGGTGAGAACCATGCCCATAGGGAAACATGGGTTTTCTCCTGTTGAGCGTTTTACAGCGCGTAGGAACGCGCTGTAAAACGCTCAAGTCTGAGTCCAGCCTAAAGAATAAAGCTCCTGAGAGCCCAAGGTGATCATAGTAGGGACAAGATAGGTGAATTTTCGGGAAAAAAAAGAAATAAATTCTGTATTTTTTTCAACTTTTAATATAAAGCATATATTATTGACCTTTAGGGTCCATTCACACGTCCGTAGTGTATTGCGGATCCACAATACACCTGGCCAGGACCTCCATACAACTGCTTTTTCTTGTCCGCAATGTCAGACAAGAATAGGACATGTTCTAATTTTTTCCAGAGCCGCGGACCGGAAGTTTGGGGGCGCACTCCGGAAATGCCGATGCGGACAGCACACTGTGTGCCGTCCGCATCCATTCCAGCCCCATAGAGAATGAACGGGTCCGGATCTGTTCTACAACATTGCGGAACACATCCGGACACATTCACGGATGTGTGAATGGACCCTTAAAGTGTAAACTCATACAGATCAAAATTCGTCTATGACCCCTGGGCCAAACCTTCTTATTAGCGGAGGGTTTTCGCCATAATTACGCACAACCGCTAACACTCCACTGACTCATCGTCCAACGCTCTGCTCTCTCCGGCAGTTGCATAGAGACTGAATGGAGAGGAAGCATGGAAAAGTTAAGAGTTTTCCAAGATTTTAATACTTTAGTATCTGATCAGCTGTTTGAGAAGGTCGTGGCGCTCACAGTAGAGCGGCGGCCTTTTCTCAGCTCACAAAGCACAGCGCCGTACATTGCTTGGTATTGCAGCTCAGCCCCATTCACTTCTATGGGACTGAGCTGCGCGCAGGCCATGTGACCATCGTGCGCGACATCACATGGCCTAGGGAAAGCTGACAGAAGGCTGCGGTGCTACTGTGAGCGCCGCTGCCTTCTCAAACAGCTGATCGTCAGGGGTCCCGGGTGTTGGACCCCCACTGATCAGATACTGATGACCTCTCCAGAGGACAGGTCATCGGTATTAAAGTCTCAGAAAACCCCTTTAATAATTTGGCACAATCCTTTAATCAGTTGCAGCAATCACATTGCACTGTCCGGGGCCAACAGTCCCTATACTGATCGGATTCGGCTACCCACTGCTTGACAGCCTTCTCCCTATGCCGCATAGAGAGAAAACTGTCAACCAGCATCTGGAGGGTAAAGGGAGCCCACAGTTCGTGAATATCAAGAACTCCGAGCTGGTGCACGTCATAAAGAGGGCTCCTTCCTTCCTCACAAGTACTGCAACTATTAAAGCGGAAAATTCTCTAAAACTACAGGATAGACCCAAAACAGACGGGGGCATGAAGCAGCATCAAGATGGTGACAAATCCCCGTCAGTGGCTGCCGTTGTGACTCTGGCCAGCTTCATGGGCTTCAAAAAACGTCAGCTAGGGAAAAAAAAATACCTAGAGAAATGATTGCATCAGAAGAAATGGCAACGTAAAAGCCGAGGAGCGAACACAGTGTGGGGGGGTACACCAAAAAGGCAGAGAAAGCCTGGGATTAAAGGAGACAAATGGAGATAATCCACTTCTTGCTAATAAATATTCGTGAGTGTTGAAAACACGGCCTGTAATCCCCGGTCTCGTGTGTATGGGGATAAGCCTGAAAGTTTATCAGTTTACTGAAAGGAAGGAGGGAGGCGTCAGGGTGAGGTATGTCGTGCGGGGCTTGTGCGCGTCTCGCTTCACACAGAATCGCATGGAAGGATGCAGGAATGAGGGCTTTACTAGAAGATAAATCTAAAGCCCTGTGCACATGTAGCAGTCATTATTCTGTCAGAAGTGAAGCTGAGTCGGGGGGCCCTGCCGACTTTAGCAGGATCGGCCAGCCATCTAGTGTAGTGTTTCCCAACCAGCGTGCCTCCAGCTGTTGCAAAACTACAACTCCCAGCATGCCCGCACAGCCAAAGACTGTCCGGGCATGCTAGGAGTTGTAGTTTTGCAACAGCTGGAGGCACGCTGGTTGGGAAACACTGAGCTAGTGTGTATGGAGACTTCCAGCTATCTCCTGATGTCAGGAGAGAAAAGGATCAGGCAGTTGGTTTTCAGCATGCCCGATCCTTCTGTTCTCACCTCTCTCCATACAGAATATTTGAACACTTGGCACCAAGGAATCGTATGCATGGATGCAGGGGGTCAGGAGGAATAGGTGTCAGCTAAAGATGACCCCTTTAAGGCTAGCCACCTAAAGTGTTTTGCTAGCCTTAAAGGGTTCATCTTATTAACCATATTTATATATTAAAAAATAAATAAAATAAAAAAAACACACAAAATCAGACATCATATAGGACATGACAATCTCTTTCTAACAAAGCTAGAACCAGCCCCGTATCTCACATGGATTCAGAGATCTCCCCATTCATTGCTGCAATAGATCTGCTAGATTTATTTCAAGCTGACAGCTCAAAGTTTTTGGCCTTTCTCAAGGGGCGTGTACTTTCTGTTGCAACTCTCTCCTTGAAGGGCCTCAAACGCATGAACATTGTTTAGGTTCGAAAAAATGCGGCACCGAAGCGGACCCATTCGCCTTTATTGGGGCCGCAAAAGATGTGGACAGTGCTCGATGTGCTGTCCGCATCCGTACCTCAGTTCCTGAGGTTGTGGATGGCACTGTTATGGCATGGGGGGGCTGTGGATGCCATCCACAGATCCCCCATAACAGTGCCATCCACAGATCCCCCATAACAGTGCCATCCACAGATCCCCCATAACAGTGTGTCATCCACAGATTCCCCCATAACAGTGTGTCATCCACAGATTCCCCCATAACAGTGCGTCATCCACAGATTCCCCCATAACAGTGCCATCCACAGATTCCCCCATAACAGTGCCATCCACAGATCCCCCATAACAGTGCCATCCACAGATCCCCCATAACAGTGTCATCCACAGATCCCCCATAACAGTGTCATCCACAGATCCCCCATAACAGTGTCATCCACAGATCCCCCATAACAGTGTCATCCACAGATTCCCCCATAACAGTGTGTCATCCACAGATTCCCCCATAACAGTGCCATCCACAGATTCCCCCATAACAGTGCCATCCACAGATTCCCCCATAACAGTGCCATCCACAGATTCCCCCATAACAGTGCCATCCACAGATTCCCCCATAACAGTGCCATCCACAGATTCCCCCATAACAGTGTGTCATCCACAGATTCCCCCATAACAGTGTGTCATCCACAGATTCCCCCATAACAGTGCCATCCACAGATTCCCCCATAACAGTGCCATCCACAGACTCCCCCATAACAGTGCCATCCACAGATCCCCCATAACAGTGCCATCCACAGATCCCCCATAACAGTGCCATCCACAGATCCCCCATAACAGTGCCATCCACAGATTCCCCCATAACAGTGCCATCCACAGATTCCCCCATAACAGTGCCATCCACAGATTCCCCCATAACAGTGCCATCCACAGATTCCCCCATAACAGTGACATCCACAGATCTCTTCCCCCCCCCCCCCCCAACTATAACAGTGACATCCATTTCCACCTCTGCTTATACTCGAGTCACTAGTTTTCCCAGTTTTTTAGGGTAAAATTAGGGGGTCGGCTTATACTCGGGTCGGCTTATACTCTAGTATATACGGTAGTTTTTTTTAGTTTAATTATATTTTTAAAAAAAGGCGGGGTTGCTATTAGAATAAAACCGTAAACTTCCCATCCCAAACCCCTCCGTCCTCCCCGTTGGGTTTTGCTTTCCTGACTGCAGCAGTAATGTAACAGTAACAGCTAATCACTGACCTCAGCAGTCCCGTGTCATATAACGCCGCGGTCAGTGATCGGCTATAGCGGTCATGTGCCGTATAAGGACAGATCACTCATAGCTACAGTAGTGGGGGGTTCAGGATGGTATGTACGTTGTCTAGATTATATACACACACACACACACTTCCCTTCTTATAAAAACATAACTCGGACCACCCCTCTATAGAACCTGGAGATCGACTGAACCAGGCCGGTGTAATTATGCCGGCCAATCAGGCCAAACGATCATTCGCCAGCTGAGCCTATCCTTCATGTGGGCATAAAAATCATGGTGTAAGCAGTGGATGTTCTGCTGGAAATCGCAGTGCGGTGACTGTGCCGGTAATGGGTGCCAACCAACTTGCTATACTGCAGTCTGCGCTCACTACAGGCAATAGAGCGGCAGCCAAAGTTGGGTAAGTGAATGAGTTGCAGTATGTACACCGTGCCTGGGCAAGCGAAACAACACGCATGGAAAAATTCAGATAAGGCCTCATGCACACGGCCATTATTGTGGTCCGCGTCCGAGCCGCATATTTTGTGGCTCGGGCGCGGACCCATTCATTTTCCGTGCCCCCGCAAAAAAAAAAAATAGAGCATGTACCATTCTTGTCCGTTTTGTGGTCAAGAATAAGCATTTCTACAATGGGCCGCGTTCTGTTCCGCAAATTGTGGAACGGAACGCGGTGCGGCTGCCGTGTTTTGCGGATCCGTGGTTTGCGGACCGCAAAACACCAACGGTCGTGTGCATGAGGCCTAAAGCTGAGGGATTTCACAGAGCTCTGTGGACGATTCTAGAGTTTGGTGGGAATTTCTGATCAGCAAGTTATGTATATCCTGAAAATAGGACTTTGATCGTCCTGGCAAAAAAAAGTTAAAAAAATATATATAATATATACACACACGCTGCCTGTCCAAAAAAAAAAAAAAAGTCGCCACCTGGATTTAACTAAGCAAATCGGTATGAGCCTCCTATTGGATAATTATGGGTTTAGAACTGTCCAACGCATTAATAAAAACTGGAAGGATCGTGGGGACCCACCGTATTCAAGGTAGAAATGTGGGCGGAAAAAAGTCCTGAATGATCGTGATCGGCGATCACTTAAATGTTTGGTGAAATCAAATCGAAGAAAAGCAACAGTAGAATCAGGGCTATGTTTAATAGTGAAAGTAAGAGCATTTCCACCCGCACAATGCGAAGGGGACTCAAGGGATCGGGACTGAACAGCTGTGTAGCCGTAAGAAAACCACTAATCGGTGAGGAAAACCAGAAAAAAATGCTTCAATTTGCTGGAGGCATAAAGATTGGACTCTGGAGCAATGGAAGAAGGTGATGTGGTCTGACGAGTCCAGATTTGCCCTGTTCCAGAGTGATGGGCGCATCCGGGTAAGGCCTAATTCACACATCCGTAGTGTGTTTTGCGGAAACACGGATCCGCAAAACATGGAAGGCTGCAATGTGCATTCCGCATTTTGCGGACTGCACATTGCTGGCACTATATAGAGAATGCCTTTTTTTGTCCGCAATTGTGGACAAGAATAGGACATGTTCTGTTTTTTTGTGGAAACGGAAAAAATGATGCGGAAACACAGTGTGCTGTCCACATCCATTCCTGCCTCTTTGAAATGAATGGGTCTGCAACCCTTCCGCAAAATTGCGGATGGGATGCGGATCCATTTTGCGGACGTGTGTATTAGGCCTAAGAAGAGAGGCAGATGAAGTGATGCCCCCATCATGCCTAGTGCCTCCTGTACAGGCCTGTGGGGGCAGTGCTAGGATCTGGGGTTGCTGCAGTTGGTCAGCTCTAGGTTCAGCGACAGTATGTGCCCCATGAATGAGGTCAGCCGACTACCTGAACATACTGAGTGACCAGGTTATTCCATCCCTGATGGCACGGGCATATTCCAAGATGACAATGCCAGGATTCATCAGGGTCAAATTGTGAAAGACTGGTTCAGGCAGCAGGAGACATCATTGTCACACAAGGATTGGCCACCACAGAGTCCAGACCTTAAGCCCACTGAGTCTTTGGGATGTGCTGGAGGCATTGCGCAGCGTTCAGACTCTACCATCATCAATGCAAGATCTTGGTGAAAAAAAGATTGCAACACTGGATGGAAATAAATCTTGTGACATTGGAGAAGCTTATCGAAGCAATGCCACAGCGAATGCGTGCCGTAATCAAAGCTAAAGGCGGTCCAACAAAGTATTAGAGTGTGTGACCATTTTTTTGTGTGGTGACTTTTATTTCGGACAGTCAGTGTATATACACACACACACACACACACAGTATTCACACTAGGCCTTTAGTTGAACCAAACCCAGGAGTGCCTACTAAAGGGAGAAGCATCAGTCCTTCCCATATACTTTCATTCGCATCCGTTCCCGTCTTCTGCATTGAAAATGCACAACAAGTACAGAACAAATGTTAAAAGGCGAGATCAAACCCCATTCACACACAGCTCAGGATTTTAAAATCCACAGCCTGACAGCGGAGTTGCAGATCTGCCACAGATTTCAACATCTGCATGGAAATATACGTAGGAAATTAGGATGGAGTGGATTTTTTTCTGCCGTGTCTAGGGTATGTTCACACCAGTGCTCAAAAAAGAACCTGACATGGAATCTGCATCAGGTTTTTTAGGATGTGTTTTTTTTTCCTGATGCGGTTTTGAAATTCATTTTTATTCCTCCCCATTTTTCTTTTTTTCTGCACTGCAGTTTCAAAAACTGCACATGGAACAGAAATAAAAAAAAGTGCTTTATGAATTTACACGTGGATTCCCCATTTAGCTCAGTGGGAAAGGCCCACATGTGTTTTGGTGTGGAATATGCAGCATTTAAATTCAGTGTTCATGGCCATGTTCATAAAATAGATTTTCCAGGTTGATTTCGGGGTGTTTTTTATTGCTTATCTACTAGCCCCCTCCCACCTTTACAGGTCACAGAGCATGCCTGGAAAACTCTCCCATGGAGGTCAGTGAGGTCGCCTCCAGACCATTGTGTCTATGGTCCAAGGAGCTGCCAGAAAGTAACTTTCTAAATGCTGTTGAGAACAGTTCAGGCAAGATGGCCGCCCCCATAATTATGTTCAGGAAATAGTAATTACAAAATATACTCCGATAAAAAAAAAAAAAAAAAAAAAAAATGATATGTGTCCCTATCTGGTTTTAAAGGAGTATTCCCATCACATACAATGGGGGAATATCGCTAGGATATGCACCATTGCACTGCGCATGCACAGCCACCCTCCATTCATTTCTATAGGGCTGCCGAAAACAGCCAAGCGCTGGCTCGGCTATTTCCGTCGGCCCCATAGAAATAAATGGGAGCAGGGGCCGCGCGTCCACAGTGCGCTTACATTCACTTCTATGGGAGCAGCACTTGGTGGTGGACGGACCCCGGGAAATCCGGGGGCCTCCAACCACAGCTCTCCCTGCTCCGTTCTCATTGTAGGTGCGGGTCCCAGAGGTGGTACCCGCACTTATCAGAGTCAGACAACAGGGGCATATCCTAGCCATATGCCCCCATTGTATGTGATGGGAAGACCCCTTTAACTAACAGAGATCATTTTTGGTGACCATTCTTTTAAAGGGAACCTGTCATCAACCTTATGCTGATCTCACTGAGGGCAGCAATAAAATAGTGACAGAAATGCTGATGTCAGCGCTGTGTCACTCATGAGCTAAAAGTAAGTAGTTGCCGAGAACCAGCATCATAGTCATTGCAGCCCAGGCCTTGAAAAGAGTCAAATCTACCTGAGAAGAGTCCTGGTTATTCCTAATCTCCTGCTCTCCCGCCCATCTGCTGATGATTGGAAGTTCTCTCCTAGACAGAAGGGGAGAAAACTAGGTAGAAGCCTGTCAGTCATCAGCAAGGAGAGGCAGGAAGTCATGAATAACCAGTACTCTTCTCAGGAGGCCGGGACTCTTTTCCAGACCCAGTCTGCGATGATTGTGATTTTGGTTCTCGGCAACCACTTACTTTTAACTTTTAAATGACAGACCGCTGAAATCATCTCACCTCTCTCTGCTTTAGACTGCCATTAGTATGGGCTGCATAAAGTTGATGACAGGTTCCCTTTAAACCTTATCCAGATTCTGGAAAATCCACAGTGCATACGCTCCATGTGCACGTTACCTTAATAAGCACAACGAGGGGGCTACACAGATAAGGGGACAAAAATAATTCAACATCTGTAATTATGAATCGACATTATTTTGCAATGCTCGTTTTTTGGCCTTGCAGTTTTTAGAAGGAAATATCTAACAGGTTTAGCAAACTCACATGGACCTGCAGTGAAACCCTATGAGGACGAGACCTGCAGCCACGGCACAGCCACAAATTTGCCGTTAAAGAACTGATCAAAACGGTTCTAGAAACACGAGCCGGCTTGTCCTGCCACACATACTACACCATGGGAATAAAATGCCATAAAAAAGAAATTTTGGTTTGGTCTTTTGCAAATTTTTACAAAATAACCTGTTACCAAACTGTGGGAGGAAGTGTGATGAAAATATATATAAAAAAAACCATTAAATACATGAACCTCCCAAGACCTTTAGCTGATTTTTCCGGAGGAAGCTTCCATCAGCTACACAGAAAATGTAGAATTACCATATATTTCAGACTATAAGACGCCCCTGACCATAAGACACCCTACCAGCTTTAGACAAGAGGAAATTAAAAAATAAATATTTTCTACAAATAACACTGGCTGCGGACTAGAAGAGCAGGCACAGATTTTTCATGCTAAAAAGGGAGTCTTATAGTCCAAAAAATTATCTATGCAGCCATTCAGAGCATACTCCACTGCCCCTCCATCCAAATTGAATCTTGCCACAACTGTGCCGCTTGTTGGATTCCCCCACATTACAGGAATTGGTGAGGGTCCCGGCAATTTCACATTTATCAAAAGCTTCTACATAGACCTTTGCAAACAAATTTCCCTAATAAATCAAAAAAGAAAAACGAAACCACTTTGCAATAAGTCTTCACTAATAATATTCTACTGTCTCGCTTCTAAAGCTGCTCTGCAATCTATGTGTCACCATGGTAACAGACCACAAACTGTGTAGTCATCCTAAAGTCGCATCTTTCCGCAGCTCTTGTTAACCTGCCAAATGTACGTTACCACAAACTAGAGGATAAAAGGAAGACGGTATGAAAAAGCACGACTGCAAGATTATACAACACACAATTTCTCTGCTCTTTGTTACCATGAAGACAGATCGCCGGCATGGGACCGACAGAACCAAAAAAAAAAAAAAAACTAAACATTTTAAACAATTAAATGTTTTTTCCTAGACTGGAGATATTGATGACCTATCATCAGGATAAGTCATCAATATAAGATCAACTGCACATTATATACCCCCCCCCCCCTTCTAGTAGCTGGTGGGGGCTCAACGGCAGGACTCACGTAACTAAACTTTTCTTAAACTTTATTTAAAAATCTTCCAAATGGCTTAAAAATCAATATACTTTCTTACCGATGATTGATTTTGCCGTTTTACTAACGTAGGCATCCAAAGACCTGGGCGCCAGTCACACTTCAGAATCCGTATACCAGTACATGCTGACAAGTCAGTGGTTTACAGATTACACGGCGGTGCAGCGGCGGACGCTCTACATGTCGCTGCTCCTGCTGGTGCCCCTTATGCTCAGCTAAATTCAGGCAGCGCACATTGGTACCCTGTATAGATGTGCTATCCCAGGATTTAGCTGAGGGTGGTGGACTCCTGCCTGTGCCCCCCTGGCATCGCACATTGGTACCCTGTATAGATGTGCTATCCCAGGATTTAGCTGAGGGTGGTGGGCTCCTGCCTGTGCCCCCCCTGGCAGCGCACATTGGTACCCTGTATAGATGTGCTATCCCAGGATTTAGCTGAGGGTGGTGGGCTCCTGCCTGTGCCCCCCCTGGCAGCGCACATTGGTACCCTGTATAGATGTGCTATCCCAGGATTTAGCTGAGGGTGGTGGACTCCTGCCTGTGCCCCCCTGGCATCGCACATTGGTACCCTGTATAGATGTGCTATCCCAGGATTTAGCTGAGGGTGGTGGGCTCCTTCCTGTGCCCCCCCTGGCAGCGCACATTGGTACCCTGTATAGATGTGCTATCCCAGGATTTAGCTGAGGGTGGTGGGCTCCTGCCTGTGCCCCCTGGCATTGAACATTGTTAGCAGTCACTAAGAGCAGATGGGAGGCGCCGTAAAGGAGACACAGGCATGTGCGTGCCTCTATATGGTGCCTCCGCGAAACTCTGTATTCTTCACAGAACATGCCGGGCCCCATACAGTTCTTTGGATATCATAGGGATAGGCCATCAGCGTTTAGTCCTGGAGAACCATCTGCAGTAACAGGTATGAGGTCCCCCGCAACAAACTGCAACCTGTGAGCAGAAAATTCTTAGCATTCTCTGAAAGACGACACCTACGACTTAAGGATCTCTAGTAAATTCCAAATATAGTATATAGGTATACCTCCGAAGGACACGTTTTTTGGACATGTCAAAAGTTTTTCATTGCATATACGTCACATGTGGGACTCAAATGTGATGTGAACAGAGGCAAAATTGGGCCAGATTGTATAGCCAGCCACCCTACTGGGAACACAGCTGATAATCCCCAAAAATTCTCAAATATACCATCCGTAAACTTAGAGGTTTTACAAATTGTTAATATGGATAACAGATCCCCCAATATCAGATTGGCAGGTGTCCCCCTGCTGACAGCCCAGTGGTTTGCAGGGGCAGCAATGTAACAGAACCAGGCACAGCGCCGTACAGTGGCCGTTCCTGGTTACTGCAGCTCTCTTCCGGCCACATGTATAGGACCGAGCTGCAGTAACCGGTCACTACATAAGTGTACGGGCCGATTATCGGCAGGGATACCGGGATCAGACATTTGCTGATCGAAAATGTAGGACCTATCCTAAGGATATTAAATCTCCAAAGAAACCCCTTTAAGTCCTTGAGCATTTTTCTTCAGTCATATAACTTTTAGCAGATCCTCAGAATTCGGAACTAGGCAGATTTGCCATTCGGGCGTGGCCGGAAACTGAATAATCCCACCCGTCGGAGCTGTGGGCGTCACCACAAGGTTTGTCAGCAGACACTACTTACTGGATCTTGCCCCTTTTTATTCATTGGTCCCTTACGGTTACTTGTTTACGGTATATAATGGTTATCACTGGTTTATGCAGTTATTTTACAGGGGGTTTCAGGGGTGACCTACCCTCAATATCAGATTGTTGGGGGATCTTACTCCCAGCACTCCTCTTCCTAGGCCAGTGACATCACATTCATTGGTGACAGCCCCGACAATCAGCTGTTGGAAGAGGCCACGGCGCTCTGGTTAACGCTGTGGCCTTCTCACAGAATACCAAGCACAGCGCCACCCATTGTACAGTGGGTGTGCTTGGTATTGCAGCCAAGGCTCATTCTCTTGAATGGGACTGGGCTGCAAATAGGCCATGTGACGTCACCGGCATAGGAAAAGGGGTGCCAGGAGTACGGTTCCCCCCCCCCCCCCCCAGGATAGGCTATCAGCACTTATGTCCATGGTATGTCCATTCTGAAAGACAGAGCATGTCTTATTCTTGGCCGCAAATACTGACCACGGCTCCTTTGAAGTTATGAAGTCTGCAAAAAAAATAAAAATGATGCAAGTCGGACGTCATTCCTATTTTGCAGATCCGCACTTTGGGGTCGTGTGACTTTAGGAGCTTATAAGACGACTGGTAACGTACAGAGGAATGACAGCTTCACTTGTAAGGATTTCCGTCAGGACTCGGCACAGGTGAACCAGGTTGTCAGGTACGTGCAACTGCAGAGTCTTCCATCCTGACAAGGAATGTGGGACGTGTCCCGACAGATGGAACGCACAAAGCTTTCGCCTTCTCTGCCAGATGTTCCCTCCGTCACTCATGCTCCTACAATTCCAGTTCTCAGACTTTGTGAGATGGAAAGAGTGCGGCTGGGCGACCCGAAAACCGTCAGCATACAACCAAGCTATGATGGCCTACAGACACACGGCTCAAGCCCGGATCCACTGACCTAAATGCACCAGATTTCTGGTTTAATGCAAGCTACAAAAGTGGCGGACAAGCTTTGTAACACATTATGTGTTTTACATACTTTTGGAAGGAATTTATCATCTGCAGTGGTTTTGGTGCCCGATTTTGCTTTGTGAGGTGATCAAACGCGCACAGTAAAAATATATTTTGCGCAAGCGCCATGTGGTGTACAGCTGTGTCTGTAGAAGTACACCTGGCATGGAGATGCGGCACCTAAAAGGCCTAATCTGAATTCCTGGCCTACTTTTCACTCCACTTCTTAAAGTGTCGAGGCTCACCGAATGTCTCAAAGGTCATTTACAAACAGATAGACGCCATATCTGATGCAGATT
The DNA here is from genome assembly GCA_033119425.1 of Bufotes viridis. Taxonomy (NCBI): domain Eukaryota; kingdom Metazoa; phylum Chordata; class Amphibia; order Anura; family Bufonidae; genus Bufotes; species Bufotes viridis. Next base: position 28,906,900 of record CM065594.1, on the reverse strand, counting down.
GCGGCAGAAAGGTTATTTGCGCAGCAATCTGCGACTTTTCTGATCTCACAACAGGTCTGGCAAAGGTGGGTCGGTATGGGCGGGGAAGGGCCGACAGGCCCATCTTATTTATCATTTTCTACACCTGTTTTAGGCGCAAAAAATGGTCTAAATCTATGCCCTACGCTCCCTAGATTTAGACAGGCGGTAGATGCGGCGAAGATAGGTGGAGGCCGGCACCTCTAAATAAATTTGTCAGATCTACCGCCAGCTAAAGGGGTGTTAAGACTGGCGTCTAAAATACCAGTCTTAATAAATGACTGCCCAAATGTTGCACGCGAGCATCGCTTGCAGCTTTTTTATGCCACAAAACAGATTTGATAAATGAGCCCCTTTTTTGCACCTCACTGAAAGGGACGTGGTTTCGTGGGATGTAGCTGAATGTGCAAAGAAAATTTTTAAGCAAAGTAAGCCGACCAAGAGGTGCCAACAAGGCATCACCCAGCAGCAGTCACCGCAATACATGTGGCACATGTTTAGACTGTCTAAATATTAGCCAGGATTAGAAAATTTCTCTTTTTAAGTGTACACACACACGCACGCGCATTACCCGGCAGTACATGGAGGCCTCACACCGACACGCTGCTACTCCATACCCATGTTTATATACTGTAGTCATCGGTGCATTTCCATATACCACACACGCATGCAGTGTGACATGAACCCCGGATACGGTACAACACACTATAGGCCAGAGGCGGCACCCGCAGGGCGCGGTACAAACAGCACAGGCAGCGCACTGAATGTAGGCAGGCTATTCTAGTATTCAGGTTACATTGCCGTGCTGGCACTCTGCGATAAATAAGTGGGTTTTGGGTTGCAGTTTGGGCACTCAGCCTCTAAACGTGTCGCCACCACGGCTATAGGTCAATTCATTAAATAGGCCTTCCCACCTCACACATCTACGGCATCACTAGGTTCGGCATACACCCATTTAATGCATATGGCCAGATTTACAGCCTAAGCCAACCTCTACATTCACACGACCGCATGTGTTCTGCGGTCCGCAAAAAAACAAACAAAAAAAAACGGATGTTGTTCCGTATGGCAGCCATCTTTTTTGCGGATCCATTGTAACAATGCCTATCGTTGTCCGGGAAAAAGGACATGTTCTATTTTTTTTTGCTTTTGCAGGGCTAAGGAACGGACATACAGATGCGGACAGTACACGGTGTAAAAAAAAAAAAAAAAAACCTGGAAGGGACACGGCAAGAAAATACGTTCGTTTGAATGTAACCTAAGGGCTCATGCACACGACCGTTGTTGGCCGGTACTCGTATTGCGGCCTGCAAATAGTCACTCACTTGACCCAGCACTACTGAGTGCTTCCGTGGTTTTCTGTCCGTGCCTCTGCCCGCAAAAAACATGTTCTATCTTTTTGCAGTGCGGACGGATCACAGACCCACAGCAGCCACACGGATAGTGCCCTGGCATTGGGGACCGCAACACGATCGTGTGCATGAGCCCTAAGGGTGTCTTCACACGCAGCAGTTTTTTTTTACACAGAATCTCCTGCGGATGGAACGGATTTTCAGGCGCAGAAATTGTCATTTAAGCTCCCACAATGCACGGGTCAGAAAGGCATCAGAATTCTGCATTTAGATATGCATGGGTGAAAAATCCAAAAAGGAAAGAATTTGCATAAAGTTTCTGAACTTTTTATGCAGGTTTCACAATGTTGTACATCATGGATTCAGCTTACTTACAGGCACACTGCATTGTGAACAAGAAACCGACATAGAATCATTTTGGGGTTTTCCTTCTACTATAATAAAAATAAATAAAAATAAATAAATAAAAAAACCCTCTCTCAAACGGTTGTCTAGCTGTAGCGCAGTTTTCCCAGCCTGCAGCGCACCGGCTGTTGTGAATCCACTACTCCGAGCATAGAGACCACTGTCCTGCGGAGTAAGAAGCTCACAGTTACACTGGACCCCCAAAAAACTGGGCCCATATAACACGCTGGCACACCAGACTGTAGACCATAGGGGTACAGATTCTGTATAAGGGTGCAATCATACAACTGTATTTTTGGTCTGCATCTGATCCGCATTTTTTGCGGATAGCATGCGGACCGTTTTATTTCAATCGGTCTGCAAAAAAAAATGGAAACTTTTCAGAGAGCAGACACGGTGCACGTGTAACGCCGCGCTGGAGAACTAGAATGGCTAATAACGTGTCGTGGGTGAATGCAGAAGGATGTCACCATCGGCCTTGAGGCTTTTACACGCAGGTGTGAACTGCATTCATCTATATGGTAAGAGCTCTATTAATATAGCACTCTGTGACAATAAACCACAGCAATGCTCGCGGCTAAACAATAACCAAAACAGCAACATCACCATAATCACAGGTACAGCCGTCACTCTGTATAGAAACTAAACTAGAAAAACTAAAAAAGAGAAAAACTCCCAATCCCATAATTCCATTCTTCCAGGACTACACATTGATGGCCTATGCCCCCACCGATCATCAGAACAAAGGGGCCATGGTGCTCGCTGGAACGAACGGTGCGGACCCGAGCTCAGTGAGCGAGTAGTCCTTTGGATGGGGATTGATGGGGGTCATACAGATCAAAGGATAAACCGCCTCATTCCCAAATACCCTAACAGACCATTTTGGGTTAGGCTACTTTCACTCTTGCATTGTTAATTCTGGCACTGAGATCCAGCAGAGGATCTCAATATCTGAATAAGGCTACATGCACACGACAGTATTTTACGGACCGTATACTGGCAGTTTTTTCAGTTCAGTATGCTGACAGTATACTGAACCATTCACGTCAATGGGTCCGCAAAAAAAACAGAGAGCATACGGAAAGGCATCCGTATCCGTTCCGTTTTTGCAGAACAATCTATTGAAAATTTTAGGACCAGCCCAATTTTTATTATGGAATTAATGTATACTGTAGGAACAACGGAACCAAAACGGAAAAAAAAAGGAACCACGGATCCGTAATAAACGGACCGCAAAACACTGAAAAAAAAATACATTCATGTGCAAGAGGCCTTAAGCTGATCCGTTTTGATTTTGCAGATCAGGAGGCATCCTGTTCCGTTAGGTTGCGCTTTTGTGAAATCAAAATGAAAAAAAAATTGATCCGTCACTAAATACACTGAAAGTCAATGGATCCGCTTCTTTAGGCTCCTAAAAAAATAAAAAATAAACTGATCCGTCACCATTGACTTACATTGTTTTCAGTGACTGATAAGTTTTTTTCCGTTTTTATGACCGGACACAAAACAGAATGCTGACAGAACTGAAGACATCCTCTTTCCATTCAGAATGCATGAGGACTAAACGGAAACGTTTTATTCCAATACCAAGATCCTCTGCCGGATCTCAATACCAGAAAGCAACAACGCAAGTGTGAGAGTAGCCTTAGGGTACTTTCACACTTGCAGCAGGATGGATCCGAGAGGCTGTACACCCTGTCGGATCTGCCCTGCCACCATTTCGCCGCTCTGCCACTCTGTCCCCATTGACTATAATGGACTTGGCTGCCCCCCACATGAAGAGCTTTTTACCTGTGAGGGGCTGCTGCCCCCATGAAGAGCTCTTCCCCTGTGAGGGGCTGCCCCCCACATGAAGAGCTCTTCCCCTGTGAGGGGCTGCCGCCCCCATGAAGAGCTCTTCCCCTGTGAGGGGCTGCCGCCCCCATGAAGAGCTCTTCCCCTGTGAGGGGCTGCCGCCCCCATGAAGAGCTCTTCCCCTGTGAGGGGCTGCCGCCCCCATGAAGAGCTCTTCCCCTGTGAGGGGCTGCCGCCCCCATGAAGAGCTTTTTACCTGTGAGGGGCTGCCGCCCCCATGAAGAGCTTTTTACCTGTGAGGGGCTGCTGCCCCCATGAAGAGCTCTTCCCCTGTGAGGGGCTGCCCCCCACATGAAGAGCTTTTAACCTGTGAGGGGCTGCCCCCCAGATGAAGAGCTTTTAACCTGTGAGGGGCTGCCCCCAAGATGAAGAGCTTTTTACCTGTGAGGGGCTGCCCCGCACATGAAGAGCTTTTTACCTGTGAGGGGCTGCCCCCCACACAAGGAACTCTTGCAAATGAGACAATGCTCTTTGGATGCTTCCTCGAAAGTCGATTCGCATAAAACTTCGTAGTAATACTGGACGGAGCAGGAGCTCCGTACAGTATTAGAATGTATTGGCTCCAATGAGCTGCCGGATTGTAGGGTGGACGTAACCGCTGGAAACGAGCAGTGTATAATGTGATGGAAAAATGAATCCAGCCAGAAAAGGAGACAATATGATTAATAACAATACATTAGTAAGGGCCTTGTATTAAAGGGGTTATCCAATGTCTCCAACAGCCCTTCCCCATGTGCCGGGCCCCTCACAGGTAATATACTTACGCCGCTCCTGTTCCCTGCACCGCCGCTTCTCCCTGTACAGGGATGAAAACATCCGGTGTCGGGGAGGAGCAGCCAATGGCAGGTGGGGGATGGGCCTATCTAGTGTCACTAGCAATGCTAGGGAGGCTCGTCCCCGTCCCTGCCTGCCATTGTCTGCTCCCCCTGACACCGGATGTTTTCATCCCTGTACAGGGAGAAGCGGCAGCGGCGGCGCAGGGGGCGGAACATAGGGGGACTATTGGAGACATTGGATAACCCCTTTAACTTTATCTAGTAGGTAGTGACCTCCAACCCGAGGCGCTCTAGCTGTTGCAAAAGAGGGATCATGCCCCGACATTCACAGTAGCAACAGGTTGGGGAACACTGCCATCGGGTAGGACCTCATGCACACGACTGTAGCAGGTCCGTGCCTGTACTGCTGTCCGCAAACAGCGGGTTCGCGATATATGGGCGCCGGCCAAGTGCACACTGTATCACGGATGTGGACCCATGACTGGAGTCTGGGACATACGGTGCAGGAGGCACAGATCAGAGGCCCAAGGAAGCACTAGGGAGCACTTTTTGGGGTTTTCTGTCAGGAAAAGAAATAGTGCATGCAGTACTTTTTTTGTGGTGCGGACCATCGGATATGGATCGCGGAACCCATTCAAATGAATGGGTACGCATCAGCGGACGGCGGGCACACAACTGGACCGCAATTTGCGGTCCACAGCACGGGCACAGCCAGGGGTCAGAGGTGGTGGATATTGTCTGTCACACCGCAAATCCGCAGCATAATCTGCATGTGTCACAGGTCTGATGTGGCGGTCACTTTATTGCAAATCTCTGAACATGTCCCTACTGCTGAATATGGGGGGGGGGGGGGGGCGCGATTTGAAATTCCCATACGTATACATTGCCATGTAAATTGTCAAGATTCTCAGAATTCCCCTTTGTGGGCAATTTCCTTTGAACTGAAGCGGCCTACAACGCCAAGGCTCGGCACAAGTATCCTTCCATCACTGACTCTACCAGAAGGGAAGTGCGATGACTCAGTCTCTCATAATCCTTAGGAAACCACATCCACCCCAGTTATTAATCATTTTTTGTTATTGAGGAACCTTTGGGAGGTGATTTCCAAGGAGTTGGCAAGTCAGCTGTATTCATGGTCACACATAGCTGCTGCGGTGCAGAAAAAAAAAGAAGAAAAAAAAAAAAAAAATCGAATAAAAACCTCCTAAAAAAAAAAAGTGATGCAGTTTCTATGCGTGAAAAATGTCAAATAAATGCTTCACCTGCATTTAAAAAAAAAAAATGCACAACCGTGATAAAAATCGAACTGCCATTTTTCCCATTGTGTGTACCAAATTTAGGCTACTTTCACACTACCGTTTTCACTTCCGCTATTGAGATCGGTCATAGGATCTCAACAGCAGAAGAAAACGCTAAAGTTTTGCCCCATTCATTGCAAATGGGGACAAAACTGAACAGAAGACTCAAAAATGCATTCCGTTCTGTTTGGTTGTGTCCCCTTTTCGGACAGAATAGCACTGCAAGCAGCAGTTTTCTGTCCACGATGTGGTGCGGAGCAAGACGGATCCGTCCTGACACACAATGTAAATCAATGGGGACGGATCCGTTTTCTCTGACACAATTGAAAACAGATCCGTCTTGGCTATAGAAGCCATAATACAACCGGATCTGTTCATGCCAGATGCATGCGGTTGTATTATTGTAACGGAAGCGTTTTTGCAGATCCATGACGGAGCCGCAAAAAACGCTAGTGTGAAAGTAGCCTTACGCTGTTATACAAGCTGCACACCGACTACTTTACATTGTGTCAGATCTTCAGTGTTGTTCCATGAAAAGACAGAATAAACTAAAAAAAGTGAGGGGTGGACTCGCTTCTGTGAGATACCGTATACTGGTCTGACGGAGACCAAAGGGACACTTACCGCCTGCCTGGTGAGTGGGGCCATATGGATACGTTTAGCGGAGCTTTTCCAGCCCTATACACCAAGGGTTCAGCTACACGGCAACATTTATTACGCGACTTTTTGGCGCAGAGAAGCCACGTGACATCTTTTGTAATAATAGTTAATGGTGTGGCAATGCAACATGCTGCGACAAATTGGCTTTTTTTTGCAACTATCGCATCGCAGTCGCAGCATGTAGCATTCTCATACCATTAACTATCATAAAAAAAAAAAAAAAAGAGGTTGTGCAACTTTTCTTCAAGAAGGCTGCTGTACCCGTACCCTAAAGTGTAAGGTATAACAAGATATGAAACAGCCCTTGGGGCCCTTTAAACACAGAAATCACCCTCATCAGGTCTCCATTTTTAATTGCTCTAACCTCCAAAATAAGGCCCCGTTCACATGGCACCTTTCGACATTGAAAATTGGGAGCAGATCTGTGCTGTGGTTTACATTCTTGACGCAGTCGGGGCTATAAATCTCAGCTACATCAACGACAGCATGGCATCTCATTGAAACCAATGGAGGGTGGATTCCGCGTGACCTCTGGCGGCTTTTTGCCACAGAATCCACACTTAATTTCAGATGTCAAAAGACTTCAAGTTGTGTGAGCAGGATTTGGTAAGCAAGATAAGTTTCAGCCCAAGTTAGCAAGAACGTTTCCATTCACCGACATCTAGCTACTTTCAAACTTGCGCTTTCCCTTTCCGCTATAGAGATCCGTCATAAGAGCTCAATGGCGGGGTGAAAACGCTTCCATTTTGTCCCCATTCATTGTCAATGGGGACAAAATTGAACGAAACAGAGTGCATTCTGTTCCATTTGGTTGCGTCCCCATCGCGGACAGAACAATGATGCAAGCAGTGGTTTTCTGTCCGTGAGGTGGTGCGGAGCAAGACGGATCCGTCCTGACACACAATGTAAGTCAATGGGGACGGATCTGTATTCTCTGACACAATAGAAAACTCATCCGTCCCCGATTGACTTTCAATGGTATTCATGACGGATCCGTCTTGGCTATAGAAGACATAATACAACCGGATCCGTTCATGACGGATGCCTGCAGTTGTATTATCATAATGGAAGCTTTTTTTTGCAGATCCATGACGGATCCAGCAAAAACGCTGGTGTGAAAGTAGCCTAAAATGCATGAACCCTGCTGACAACCTCATGGTTTCATGTTTGACAAGTAGACATTATGACTGGGACAAGAACACAGCTAAACACTGAAGAGACGACTCTCCGGAGCCGAGGCGGCCTTCAGCCTGGTCCGGGAAGCTAAACATGCAAGGTGTAATCCAAATATACATATACACCCCCAAAGTGGATTAATCCGCAGTGGACGCCTGCTCACAGGACTGCAGTGGTTTTGTAAGATTCATTATTAGGGGCTTATGTAAAGCTGCGACATAAAACACCCCAGTGATTTTTATAGGGCAGCTTTCCACCCTCAGACGCGCACAGGCTACATCCAGGGTCTACGACAGTCAGCAGGCTTGTCAAAAAGGTTTTTCTAGAGGCGAGTAAGCAAATCCTTATTTCGAGAACAATTACTGTCACCGCTGAAATGTACACGAAGAGCAAAGGAAATCGTTTCCAGAGTTCAAAAATGTAGAAAGCAACAGGCTTGTAAAATACTCATATACAGCAGGTCCCCTCCCGGACACATCGATCTCAGGCACACGGCCATATTTAGTGGCCAGAAGAGGACTGTATGCTTTGGGAAAGGCTTTCCTGATCACCTTAGGCAGGACACGGACAGAACCTATCGGGGGAGGATTGGGTAGCTGGATTTTAACAGCACGGCCCTTCTGTTCTCAGGAAGATCAGCCATCACCAGAGGGATCCAGTCCATTCAGTAGACGTGCACGCTCGCCAAGGTGTATGGGAGGGCTCAGATGACAGCTACAGTGGATATAAAATGTCAGGTTTCTGTGCTGTAATAAAAGGAGACCAAGATAAATCATTTCAGAACTTTTTCCACCTTTAACCTATAAACTGTACCACTCAATTAAAAAACAAACTGAATTCTTTTAGGTAGAGGAAAAAAAACTAAAATAATATGGTTGCATAAGTGTGCACACCCTTAAACTAATACTTTGCTGAAGCACCTTTTGATTTTATTACAGCACTCAGTCTTTTTGGGTACGAGTCTATCAGCATGGCACATTTTAACTTGACAAGATTTGCCCACTCTTCTTTGCAAAAACTCTCCAAATCTGTCAGATGGCGAGGGCATCTCCTGTGCACAGCCCTCTTCCGATCAGCCCATTCCTAAACTTTAATCTTCTTCTGGTGAAGCCATTCCTTTGTTGATTTGGATGTATGCTTTGGGTCGTTGTCATGCTGACAGATGAAGTTCCTCTTCATGTTCAGCTTTCTAGCAGAAGCCTGAAGGTTTAGGGCCAATATTGACTGGTATTTGGATCTGTTCATAATTCCCTCTATCTTAACTATGGCCCCAGTTCCTGCTGAAGAAGACCAGCCCCGCAGCCTGATGCTGCCCCCACCATGCTTCACTGTGGGGGTGGGGTTCTTCTGGTGATGTGCAGTGTTGTTTTTGCACCTAACATATCTTTTGGAATTATGGCCAAAAAGTTCAACCTTGGTTTCATCAGACCATAACACCTTTTCCCACATGCTTTCGGGAGACTTCAGATGTGTTTTTGCAGTAGCCTGACTTGGATGTTTTTCTTGGTAAGAAAAGGCTTTCGTCTTGCCACTCTACCCCATAGCCCAGACATATGAAGAATACGGGAGATTGTTGTCACATCTACCACACGGCCAGTACTTGCCAGATATTCCTGCAGCTCCTTTAATGTTGCTGTAGGCCTCTTGGTCGCCTCCCATCAATTCATCAATTTAGGAGGGACGTCCAGTTCTTGGTGATGTCACAGTTGTGCCATATTTTCTCCACTTGATGATGACGTCTTCACTGTGTTCCATGGTATATCTAATGCCTTGGAAGTTCTTTTGTGCCCTTCTCCTGACTGATACCTTCTAACAATGAGATCCCTCTGATGCTTTGGAAGCTCTCTGTAGACCGTGGCTTTTGCTGTTGGATGCTACTAAGAAAATTTCAGGAAAGACCAACTGGAGCAGCCGAACTTTATTTGGGGTTGATCAGAGGCGCTGTAAATGATGGCACGTGTATGCTGACTACTATGTAACAGGATTGTGATTGCTCAATTCGGAACACAGCTACATCCCCAGTTATAAGAGGGTGTGCACACTTATGCAACCACATTATTTTAGTTTTTCTTTCCTCTACCTAAAAGATTTCAGTTTGTTTTTCAATTGAGTGGTACAGTTTATAGGTCACATTAAAGGTGGAAAAAGTTATGAAATGATTTATCTTTGTCTCATTTTTTTACAGCACAGAAACCTGACATTTTAACAGGGGTGTGTAGACTTTTTATATCCACTGTATCTATTGTGTATGGCCAGCCTTAAAGGGGTTGTAAAGTTACCCCCTATTCAAAGGATAGTGGAGAACCGCCTTCCCAACCGTTCAGCACTAAGCACTATACTCTGCTATTTCTGGCAGTCCTACAGACCGTGAACAGAGCGGCAGAGACCGTTTACAACCTGACCCTCCATATTGCTGCCCACAAACAGGGGGACCACAATACACGGGGGAACTGCCGAGTGCACCCCGTATCACGGATGCGGACCCATTCACTTGAATGGGTCCACAATACGGAAGCTGTAGTGCAGTGTGGAACAGAGGCACGGAACGGAAGCCCACGAAAGCACTACAGAGTGCTTTGGTGGATTTTCTGTCTGTTCCTCTGCTCTGCAAAAATGTTGCGCAGGTGGTGCGGACAGTCGGATGTGGATCACGGACCCCATTCAAGTGAATGGGTCCGCGATTCACATGCGGCGGCCCCATGGTCGGTGCCCGTGCATTGCACCAAAGTTTGGAAAACAAATTTTTTTTCAGCATTTATCTCCTAATAGGTATCATGGTAATCGTTTACCGCTGCCAGACTGAAGACCCCAGGTCTTCCCTGACGTCCTGGGTGTCACATACCTGACGTCACTTGCCATATAAAATGCGCTAGCACACACCACCTTGTGGTTTGAACTGCATTAATGATTCTCCCCAAAGGTCAAGGGATGAAAACCACAATACTGTCAGAATAAAACCAGGAGGTGCCCCAAAATCTGCAAACAATATGTGAATGGGCCTTCACATTGACTTTGGTGTGTCGCTCATTAATAAATCCATTACCCGCGCTTCACTTGCAGCTTCTGTTTGCTCTTGAAATCCAGGCAGACCACAGGCAGCTTGAATTTTCTCCAACTCACATAAAGTAGGTTTTGGTGGTTGGAGGAAGCGCCGTTCATAAAGGTTTGTTTATTCAGATCTCATTGCTTCGTTCCTGAACTATAAATCGTAAAAAAAAAGTCTTCTCCCCTTATTCCAGATTGTGAACATTACAATCACAGAGAGAGGACAAGAAGAGACGGCATGCTCAAGGGTACATGGACATAGACATCAGGGTCCATTGATCAAACTCCAATTTGCTGGCGTAAAAAATGTGCAAACTCTGATGCAAGCCCCACCTGCGCAAAAAAAAAAAAAAAAGACTTTTGTGGGCGCGCGCGCGGGGGTGGGCGTTTCAGTTCACGATAGGCCATCATTATTTGAGCAGCCCGCACACCCTTTGATCAGTAGTTCTGCAGTAGCTCCATAGCCAAAACTACCAGCGCCATCCATTGTGCAGTGGGCGGAGCTGGGTACTGCGGCGCTGCACCCATTCACTTGAATTACATGATCCGTCCACTGCATAGAGGATAAAGCAGTGTAGTCCTGATGCTGGAGCTACTGCAGAACAGCGAATCGGCAGGGAGTCAGACCCCGACTGATCAGACAGTGGAGGGCTATCCTGAGGATAGGCCGTAACTTTTAAAGGGTTGCAGACATCTTTTAACACAGGGTGACACGGACAATCGGCCTTTACACTCGATCCCAATCGTTGCCTCTTGTCCACTGACCAACCAACCTTGTCTTCGAGGTCATCCTTTGTGGGTATAAAAGTCGTCGTTTATTGGCAGCACCAACATGTAACCCGGAGATGTGCAGCTGGTAATACTACTGCTCCATGTAAGGCCTCATGCACATAACCGTTGTTGTTTTGCAGTCCATTTTTCACGGATCCGTTGTTCCGCATCTGAGGGTTTTTTTGTCTCCGATTTAAGTCCTCTTCCGTTCTGTTATTCCACAAAACATATCCGTATGTGATCCGTTTTTTTGCGGATCGGAAACGGAAACAGTAACTTATTTATCACTAAACACATGATCAACATGGGCTGGGCACAGCATTTCTACAGTGTGGATCTGCAAAATACGGATGTGTCCCGTGTGCGTTCCGTATTTTTTGCGGACCCATTGACTTGAACGGACAATAATAGGACATGCACTACTTTTTTGCGGAATGGCAATGCGGACAAACGGAAACTGAATGCACACGGAGTAACTTCCGTATTTTCTACAGCCCCATTGAAGGGAATGGTTCCGCATACAGGCTGCACAAAAAAAACAGAACAGAATCAGAAAGAAAATTAGTTCGCGTGCGTGAGCCCTAAATGGAAGAAAACCAGCACCAATGGACCTGCTATATGGACAACTGGCACGTTGAGCCTCAATGGAAATGTGAGAAGAGCTTAATGAAGGTTTTACTACATTTACAGAACGCACACAGTTGGATTTTATTCACGATGGACACCAGCAGTGCTTGGCAGACCCCAATGACTAAAGCCACTTTTCCACTGCATGACACTGACTCCACTCAACGCGACTCTACTCTGTGACGGTACCAAGTTTGTTTTCCACTGTGGATATGGTACCCTCAAAAGGTAGTTGGTTACAATGTAGTGATGATCCACTTGGACCGATCACTAGTGATCACATGACCTTCATGGCACCATCTTGGCCCACTAGGTACCCCCTGGTGCCAAAAAACTATTGAGTACCATGCCCATCTTTGGCCTAGTGAAAAATTCGGAAAAACTGTGGAGTCAAATATGTTCAAGGTGGTGCCATGCAGTGGAAAATGAACTTTATAGTGGAGTCCGTCGAGGCGTTATTCATTTTTAAAGGAATAATAATGCTGCAAGCTCGGTGGTGACCACAAGCAGCACGTTACCAGTAATTTGTGACCATGCTGTGCCGGACGGACACAGCGGAGGCAGCATGGAGGAGCAGGTAAGTATGAATCTTCTGTTTAGAGAGGCAGGCTGCGGGCAGTTGCTAAAAACTCACTCGGAGAACCCCTTTAACCATATCAATTTCCTTACAAGCCCTATGACAGACCATGGAGCTCCATACTATCGCTATTCTGTGCCCCATATAACATCCCACGGAGCACACCACATTTTGTTTTCTTCTCGATACAGTATGAACCCGGAAAAAAAAAAAAAAAAAAAGTGCGTGGAGGTACAGCATGGTCCAGTAGACGGCTACGGATGCCGCGGTAGAGCGCTATACAACGGAGGCTGTACAGAGCCATAATGCCGCCACGAGGTCAGAACAGGTCACATCAGGTCCAGGCCGTTTCAACAACCCGTATATGAAAGGTGAATACAAGTAGACAGAATAATATGGCACCATTTTAAAAGAAAATCCTGAAAATTTCTCCGCGATTCTAGCCGGTGATGACATTTTCATTGCCGCTCATCATTAGCATTTCAGAAAAATGAAGAACAAAATAATCAACTTCTTTTTTGTTCTAAACTTTTGACAGAATAAAATTATCCCATCCGAGCGGTTCAGATATAATCAGATGAATATGGATAGTCAGTGAAAATGCAAATAACGCAGACAAAAATGTAATAATTAAATATACGCCATGTCTGATTGCAATCAGCTGGCGGAGCACCAGGAATGACAATACGGGGGGTCACGCTGACACAAGGGGACCCTCTCACCTCTAAAATCACACTCCGCAGACTTCATTTATCATAATAACAACCTCATCTGGGGCGATTACCACTTATTTGCATGACCGAATGAAAACTGCACTTTTAGAGAACAGACTGGTTTTTATTTCCATTTTTTATAAGCAATCAATCAAATACGGTCTATAAAAATAACCTAATAGGAAACGCATCGCGAGGTGGGAAAACAGGAAGAAAGCAGCCCGAGATTAACTTCAGATAAATGGATGGTTCGTTCTTAATAATTTTGATTATTTTTATTTTATTTATTCTGGTGATCTCTTATTTTTAGTCAATCGTAGTATTTTTGCAACAATGGTGTTTAAAAAGTCACAAAGACGGGTTTCGCAAATTTTGAACTCCAGATGGACATGAGCTAAAGTATGAACGGACGATGGTCACAGATCAGAGGCGAGCAGTACCCAAGAAGCACCGGCGATGATACAGAAAGACACCGGTAATATGACAGGAGGCCATTGCTGAGAACAAACCACCTCTGCTGCGGACCCTAAATGTAGCTGGCCCACTTCAAAGCCAGCCTTCCCAATTGAGCCGGATGTGGAGCCCGTAGGCTGCTGGAGCTCTCCCTGGAAGGTACTGGACCAGAGACAGGCGGCACGGGGCCAGCGGAAGTGGAGGGACAGATCCAAGACACGGTGCGTCATCGGAGGGGGGGTGGTTGGGCAGGATCGGGCATACAAAGTCAGAAGCAATGGAACCCGCATGCACCGCCACCAGTAAACACCTAGGCCCCAGGCAAAGCATCCATGCCCAGCAATAGTGTTCATGAGGGGCCGTTGCTGACATCGAGCCTCTGTGTAACTGCCTAGATGCCACGGTTGTTACTGACTGCGGCTTCTAGATAGTTAAGCAGCCGGCATCAGAGTTATTTCTGTGCAGTGTCTCTTCAGTCCAGGATTAATGCCGCAGGGACTGAGAAGGGTGCCCAGGCTGGCTGTACTCATACAGCGCTCCAGAAGAAGAAAAAAAGTGATTTAAAAAAAAAAATAAAAAAAATAAACAATATCGTCGGGCACTAAAAGGGCAGATTTATTTAATGAATGTGCCCAGCCCTACTTTGTTTGGGAATGAAGCTCTCTCACTATACATCACACTTAGGGCTCGTTCACACGACTGTGGTTTTGGTCTGCATCCGAGCCGCGTGTGCTGTCCGCATCCGTTGCGTGGCCCCGCAAAAGTTGAGACATGTCCTATTCTTTCGAAAGAAATGGACGGTACTGTGTGTTATCGAAGTCCGGGTGCACGGGTAGCAGGTCAGGACCCCATACGAATATAAATGAATAGACCGGCACTCCGTAATCTTGTGTAGAGGGTTTCTTTATTCGTCACCCATATGTGACGCGCGTTTGACAAAGGCACATGTTTGTGCCAAAACACGCGTCACATATGGGTGACGAATAAAGAAACCCTCTACACAAGATTACGGAGTGCCGGTCCATTCATTTATGTCCTATTCTTGTCCGTGTTGCAGACAAGAATAGGCATTTCTAAAAGGATCGTCCGTTCCGTAAATGGCGGAAGGCACCTGGTCGTGTGGACGTGTCGCCCGTGGGGTGTTTTAGAATTCTGTCATTGTTGGCCTATACTCAGGATCAGTTATTTGATCAGTTATTCTGAGCCAAAACCAAATTCGGGTCAAATACACAGAGGGAAATCTTTCTAGTAAGGCCTCATGCACACGACCGTATGTGTTTTGCAGTCTGCAAAAAAAAAAAAACGGATGATGTCCATATAGCATCAGTTTTTTTGCCGGATCTATTGTAATAATGCCTATCCTTGTTCGCAAACTAGAAAAAAATAGGACATGCTCTATTTTTTTTGGCGGGGCTAGGGAACAGACCTACTGATACGGAAAGCAGATGGTGTGCTGTCCGCATTTTTTGTGGACCCATTAAAATGAATGGGTATATGCATCCTATCCGCAAAAAAACGGAACGGACAAGGAAACAAAATACGAGGCCTAAACCTTCTTCTGAGAAGGCTTCACTACTGGTTTTGGCTGACAATAACTGATGGAAATAACAGATCAAATAACTGAAGTGTGAACTCGGCCTTATAACCCTTAGCTACTTGTGGCAGATTTTATCTGCAAATATAACACATTAATGCGGCTTGTGCTGCAGGTTTCGTCCCTACGAGACTGTGAAAATCCACTACATGAAGCCTCATGCAAACGACCGGATGTGTTTTGTGGTCTGCAAATTATGGATTCTGAAAATATGGATACTGTCCGTGTTACATTAGTATTCTTCACAGACTCGCGGACTTCAATGGGTCTATGATCTGCATTTTGTGGCCATGTACAGGACATATTCTATCCTTACACAGAACGGACATATGGACGCGGAAAGCACACGGATCATCCATGTGTTTTCCAAATCTGTATGTCCAGTCCTTAAAAAGATAGAATATGTCCAAAAACACACACCACGGACCCACTGAAATGCGGACGACAGATGGACCGCATCCGTACTTTGCACATCCGTCATTTGTCGGCTGTCAAACGGACACGGGTGTGTGCATGAGGTGTAATGTCCACGCTGTGGATCTGAAAACCCGCAGTGTGCTCATTTTTCTGGCACATGTGCATGGCGTTTCAATGCGGTATCGCCACGTGTTGTACTGTAAAGGGTGTATTAGACACCCCGATCAGAAAGACGATTGTTGGGAAGGAAGCGTTCCCTCCTGGCAATGGCCTGCTCGCTAGTGGAGGAGACCTCTGCTATTACATGCAGCGATCTCCTCCGCAGCACAGGGAGGAGCGATCGCTATGCCATCGCGCGTCCCCATGCTGTACAGTGGATTGCCAGCAGCAGATCGTAATTAGACAGCACGATATGCCGCCGGCAAATCGACTGTCCGATGAACGAGCAAACGTGGCGGTATTACACTGCCGGATGATTACTAGCGATCATTTGCCCACGTGTAACGAGGATTTGCGCAGATCTGCTGCGAGATCCCGGTGTCTCCCTCCGATGACCACTGACAGGTCCATTTATTGTTCTTTGCTACAAGTAGAGGAAATGTAATAAATGTTCATGGCTCCTGTAACTTCCAGTCATCCAAGCATCGCGCAGTCAGTCGGCTGTTGGGTCTGCAAGGGATCAGTACACAAAATCTATTTGTTTTCCGCTCTTTTTTGTCACCAGGACAAGTGTCTGTGTATACAAGTATATAAACCCCTGACAGGCGACACGATTTTGTGAACTGGAACAAGTTTCAGAAACACAGAAAAGAATAAATCAGAATAAATGTAACACTGCGTCTCCCTTTGAACGGAGCGAGTGCGGAGCCCAGTACGACTCCCTTACATACCCTGCGGCTCATGAACTAGACCTGGGGTCCGCACCCTCCAGCTGCTGGGAAACTACAACTTCCAGCATGCTCCGTTGATATCTACGGAAGTCCTAAACACAGCCCCTAAAGTGCTGGGAGTTGTAGTTCCACAGCAGCTGGAGTGCCGGAGGTTGCTGACCCCAGAGGTAGACCTAATACAGCAGAAAAAAGGTACATGAACATCAGAAATAACTGCGCGCAAAACTTACATCAGATTTATCCAAAACCGATGCTGTTTTTATTGTTTGCTATCCCATATCGTGACGTCTGGTGCTTACACACCTCAGCCTGTAAGAGCTAGGAAAGCTGCAGTGTAAAGCATGAGGGGGGACTATAGCAGCAGGCTGAGAATAATGGTGTGTCCCATGTATTTTTAATACAAAGGGGGAGATTTATCAAACTGGTGTAAAGTAGAACGGGCTTAGTTGCCCATAGCAGCCAATCAGATTCCACATTTCAGGGCTCCTTTGGAAAATGAAAGGTGGACTCTGATTGGTTGCTATGGGCAACTAAGCCAGTTCTACTTTACACCAGTTCGATAAATCCCCCCCCCCCCACCACCATTTTTACAACCATCTCTAGAAAAAGACACATGGTTAAAGGGGTTCTCCGAGGCTGGGAGCCAATGGTCTCCTGTTTAAGCGCCGCACTCCTGTCTCCTGGAGCGCTTTGAAAAGCTGAGAATTTATTTTATTTTTTTTTAAGTTTTGCACCATGCCCAGCCCCCTGACCGCTGATTATCGATCTCGGAGAGCTCCTTTAAGAGAACATTCACACTGCATTTGCAATGTTTGGCAAATGAACAAGAAAAGCTCCCAATTATATATATATGTGTAACCATAGGCGTCCGTTAACCTGATGGTGACCAAAACCGTCCTTTTCACCTCCTTTTATTTGCCGGGTAGGATTTTGTAGTTGACTATGCTATTAGGCAAACTGCAGCTCTCTGGCTGTTGCAAAACTACAACTCCCAGCATGCCCAGTCTGGCTACAGCTATCAGCCCACAGCGGGACATGGTGGGAGTTGTAGTTTTGCAACAGCTGGAGGGCCGCAGTTTGCCCATCCCTGGTATAGAGGCATCCAGTAAAAATACCGCACGATAGGAAAACGTGCAGGTCTATGTGCGCTCCCGCAGTCCCCGCCACTAAAAAGGTCGGCGCCTTCTCCTATAGTGTGCAAGCACGACCACCGCTGCTGGATTGTAGGGTGGTCGTAAACCCTGAAAAGGAGCAGTGTATAATGTGATGGAAAAATGAATCCGCCAGCAAAGGAGGCAATATGGACAATCACAATGCATTAGTAAGGGCCTTGTATTATCGTCCTGTACATGATAAATGCTATTCGCTGAAGTGAGACGACCCCTTTAATGAACCCTCCCCATTTTTCGAGAAATGCACAAAATGCAGCGCAATCTGCAGGCAGCGTGTTCTAGCGCAGGAGGAGCGGAACAGATTCATTTAGGGTTTTGTGGGAAAAGATTCAGTAAAACTTGTCATTTATAAATTTATATATCTTCTACTTACGGCCGCCCCTGTCTACAACGCAGGTTTACGGGTAAATGTATAAATGACAAGTGTTTCCATTAGAGTATTTATCAGACTGCTCAGCTCCTCCTGCGGATTGCACTGCATTACACGGAGACTGGTCCTCTTTAATTGTACATCTTCCTACATACAAATGACAGCAAGGCCCGGAGAGTAAACAGCAGCAGCAGCACGGGCTCCACTTTCCGGATAACAATGGGAAGTTGGACAGCAGCCGGACGTTCTGGCTGAGCACGGCAGATCCCATACAGAACCTTCCTGAACGCGGCTCCGCTTTCTCTATTGTATAACAAAAGGCTCTTCCTTCACAATATAAAACACAAACAGGCAAGGAGCTAGCACGGCCGACTGCTACGCATGCTTCAGAGCAGCGCTCTCCAGCTGTTTCAAAACTCCAACCCCCAGCGTATCTTTACAGACACAGGCCATTAGTTGTACCAGCAGCGGCTACATCCTAGAAGGGATAACTACTTACTCCACTGACCCGTGTCGTACATTTGCACAGGAAAAACTTTTGGCCACAGAGAAAAGAAAATCATATAATCAAAGAGGTTGTCAATGGCCTTAAAGGGGTTTTCTGGATGTTTAATATGACAGCACCGGGGGTCCGACACCCAGCACCGGGGGTCCGGTCAGCTATTCACTTGAGCAGCGCCTAGGCCACGTGACCGATGAAAGTGATGTAACAGTACTACGAAAAGGCTGCAGTTCACACCGGATCGCCACCGCCTCGTCACACAGCTGATTAGTGAGGGTGCCAGCAGTCGGACCCCAGAGATCAGATATTGATGGGTTAGCCAGAGAACAGGCCGTCGATATGAAAGTCTCAGACTATCCCTTTAATGAAAATCAGATCAGTGGGTCCGACGCCTCTCTGATCAGCTGATCGCAGAGCTTGCGGCACTCCGGAGCCGGGCATAGTTGTGCCTCCCTCATTGCTGTAACCAGGCACGGCCTCTACTAACTTGTGCCGGATTCCAGTGCACTGCAGACTCCGCAATCATCAGGAACTGGACCCCCACCGATCCGATATTGACGACCTATCCTAAGCATAGGTCGTCCAGATTAACGGTCTTCGCTAAAAATCCCTTTAAAGGAATCATGCACTAACACGGTGTTTGCAGTCTACATTTGGCCTATGCACTAGCAAATTTCTGGACACATGCAAACATATAACTAGGCCCCTATTCACCCAACTGGGGCAAAAAAAAGCGTAATTTTGGCCTCTGTAGGGTGATATATGTTAGCATAACCATGCTACTGCACACAGAGGCCTCAAATAAAAAAATTGTACACCGCGCTTTATCACTAGTATATACCACCAATGTCAGATAGGTGCGCCCCCATCTCTTGAATGGGGGCACAAATTGAAGGAGAGTGCATAGTGAATATGCGGCATGCGCTCCGGAAGTAAATGGATAGCGCACTGCACAAGTACGACCACCTCTCCGTTAATGTTATCGGAAATAGCCGCGCCAGTGCTTGGCTATTTTCAGCACTCAAATCAAAGCGAATGGAGGGTGGTCGCGCTTGCGCTGTGCACCTTTATTCAATTTTGGGGGCCCTGTTCTACAGATAGGGGTGGGTTCCACCTCTGGCATCGGACACTGCTAGCATATCCTACCAGTATGCCACCAATGTGCGAGATGGGCCCACCCCATCAAAGCCTAAGGGCAACATATGCCCCCGTATGCCTATACAAAGGAATGCATCGGAAGAACGCAGGGGCATCGGTTCAGAAACCTTGCCGAAATATACTTCCGATATGCACAAAATGTACAGCCAGCTCCCGCCTGTCAGGTGCCACTTCTATGGACATGTTGCAGTCAAATCGTTCCAAAATGATGCAGTTTTGCCTCAATTTGACGACAATGCGTGTACAATATGCTGGTCTGGAGGTCCACTATTTATGGAAAAACCCACCGGACCTTACCCAGAATTTCATTGGAGATCAGTGGGGGGGGGGGGGGTCAGACAATAATAGCATATTACACTCTGGCACAAGGGGATCAGAAGTGTTTGAAATGATGAGCATGTAAATCCCATACGTGAATATACGGGCGTACGTGGAAATGTATCACACAGACGTATTACAGAATAGGGCGATTGTTGCCGATCTCGTCAAATAAATAGGTCCTGGATTCAGAGATTATCGGCTGGAGAAACCATTTCTTCCTCGTACTGAACGTTGTTCAAGGACGAAACTCGTAAATCAAATGTTTATGAATTGCAGTGTAACGAGCCGTCTGGATGAAAGCCACGGTGACAAGTCAATAAGCTCTCCCAATGCCGTGCCCGCCGGCTACTACAAGCTTTGCTTTCTGGATAGGAAGTTTATTTAATTTTTTTTGCAATCTCAATGGAAGGGATCAATTTTGGAAAGCAAAGCATTGAGGGAGTGCGGCTGCAGGGAAGAAGCAGAGAAGTGTCAGGGATGAGGCGGGGGGGTGAGGGAGGAGGATGAAGAGGGCCTTCCTGTACCGAGTGCTGGGGGAATAGGCGCGCCTTACAGGCCATTCCAATGGGATGAGCCACAGCAGCAATCTCACACACAGCCCGAGGCCGGAGGGGACCAGCTGCCGCCACATTACTGAGCAGAGAGTGCATTGCCACACACAGCCGCTTCCTCTTGTGACATGCTACAAAGAAGTGAAGCCCCTGAAAGTACAATACACGCTGCAGGTCGGGTTCAGCTAGCCGTCGGGCTCTCCCTGTATTCAGTGCGAACACCAGGTCCGATCTGGAGCCGTATTTTGTATGAAGCCAGAATTCTGTGCGTCTCTGCGCTGCTGCAAGCGAGGACGTGTGTGCTGAACTGTGCCATTAGTTTGTTGCTTCTGGGAAGGATTTTTGTGCTGCACTGAGGGGTTTGGAATTTCTTGGGAAAGAATTTTGCGCTGCACTGATGGGTTTGGCGTTTCTGGGAAGGGATTTTGTGCTGCACTGAGGGGTTTGGCGTTTCTGGGAAGGGATTTTGTGCTGCACTGAGGAGTTTGGTGTTTTTGGGAAGGGATTTTGTGCTGCACTGAGGGGTTTGGTGTTTCTGGGAAGGGATTTTGTGCTGCACTGTAGGGTTTGGCGTTTCAGAATGTTTCAGAAGGCATGTGAGGAAGCACGCCACCAGATTCAGACAAAATCGAACAGAAGACCCTTCCATAAGAAATGGCCGTATATCTTAGTACTGTACATATCCCCCCCTCCCACATGTACACCTCTTGTGTTAGCTTATCTCCATTGAGGACAAAAGTTGAATTTCAACATGTCTGATCCCTCTCTCCCCCATCCCCCCCACAGGACTTATCCTTATACATGGTCACCCATATCCAATGGGGTTGTGCACGGGGGGCTGTGGAGGATAGACAAACCACCCAACCCCCACTTTGGCAGACATGCAATCTGACAAGACGTAAGGGGAGCAGGTCACTCGCTGACTGCAGCGCCATCAAAACGGAAGGCGGAGTGAAGAAACCAAGGCCGGGAAGGAGCCGGGAGCCAGCGTTGGGAAGCAGGTAAGTATGCTTCCCTTCACAGGTCTGCCAGGAAACCCTTTAAGGCTCCCTGCACACGTTGCAGATTAAGTGCGGATTCTCATGCAGAGAAAACGCAGCGTTGCAGATTCACCAACAGGATACGCTCGTCTGAGAGGCCTTACAGCGACATAGTATGGCCATGTGCACGATACGGCTCCACTCGGACACAGATTTCCTATTAATGGTCCAGCAGTGCAAGAAACAGGTCAGAGATGTCCAGGAATGAGGATATTTCAAGTAGTTCAGGTGATTTACAAAGTGTCAAAGGCCCTACAATTCAAAAACTGAGGATCCAATGAGCCTTAAATATGGCATCTAGAAACACCGCTGCAAAATCGTCCATAAACACATACATTTTTGCCTCTGGTTCGATTCAGAAGAAGCTCCATGAAACGTTCTCCCTGTGAAGTTACTGAGGAAAAACCTTAGGAAAGCAGATCGTTCATGTGGTTTAAGAAATAGCATTGGCGGGCGGAGCACACAATATAACATCCGCCTGGTGCACCGCGGTACAGCAGCAGCCGAATTAACACTGGAAAGGTGCGTTTCCCTTTAAGAAGCCGGTCAGCTGTATACCCCGTGCTAAAATACCTAGGGATTGCTCTCTCCAGACCTGGTGCAGGAGGAAAAGGAGATTAAATATTTGCTAATAAACAGGAGTAATCCTCTAAACTTCTTCTAGACCAGAAGCTGGCACTCTGGTAGAAGCAGTGACTCAGCGCGGGCTGGCGAATTACTCACACGGACTTCCCATCTACTCGTACAACGCAGGCGACGTGCAACAGCAATGACGGCCCGGTATACAAGACAACCCTGCAGATGCCTGCCTATAATGACTGCAACTACAGCGGACAGGATTGTCATTTGTGCAGAGTTAGGCCTCGGACACGCGATCTTGTCCGTATTTCAGTCTGCAAGCACCGGATCAGCAAAGTACGGACACCTTCCGTGTTCATTTTAATCGCTCCTATGAATAGAAAGGACTATTGCTGCCTGGAACAGGACATGTTCTACACTAGTCGGAACGGTAAAAAGCACAGATGTGTGCATCGCCCCATAGAAATGAATGGGTCAGGGGGCTATCTGCTAAGAAAACGGACAGGGGTGGAAAATACTTGTGCAGGAAGATCAATGAAGAGTGGAAGCGGAAAATGACTCTGATAAGAACCGTAGACAATTGCTGAAAATACAATTACTTTACATCAGGTTCAACGATCCAAAATGTAGGGTACTCTATAAGTGCCATCACACACTGGGCGTCATTCACAAACGCCGGCGATTTGCGTTGGTCTTGGATTCCTCCCTGCGCTGCTGAAGTTTGCGCCTAATGTATAACAAGGTGCGCACTTTGTTGTACCTTTGGCAGTCCATGCTCCTGGTTTGTACTATACTATGTAAGTAAATATGTAACACACTAAGGCTACTTTCACATTAACGTTTTTTGCGGATCCGTCATGGATCTGCAAAAACGCTTCCGTTACAATAATACAACCGCATGCATCCGTCATGAACGGATAGCCATCCTATAGCCATGATAAATGCGTCATGAGGTTTTCTATTGTGTCCGAGAAAACTGATCTCTCCCCATTGACCTGCATTGTGGGTCATGCCTGATCCATTTTGGTCTGCATGCCATGTCAGAAAGAAAACCGTAGCATGCTGCTCTCTGCTACGAGAACGGAACGCATTTTGGAGCACTTCGTTCTGTTCAGTTCCATTTTGTCCCCATTGACAATGAATGGGTACAAAACGGAAGCGTTTTTCTCTGGTATGGAAATCCTGTACCGGATCTCAACACCGGAAAACGTAAAGGCAGGTGTGAAAGTAACCCAAGAAAAGCTCTATATGTACGTCCTGGAAATGCAGAGAATCGTGTGCAAGTCAAAATGGGAATTAAAAAAACATTTATAAAACGTGTAGCTGCCATGCGTGTAACTACAAGCTGTGGCACTTGTTATGGGGCCCAATCAGGTGCACAAACATTTTGGTACTTTTTTTTATGGGGAATAATAATATAGTGGCTTTTTATTTATAACTTTAATTATACTTTTTTAAGCTGCTGTTTTAATTTCCTTACAGTAGGTGGTGGGGGCCCCATATGACTTTGCTATTGGGCCCTGGGAATTATAGTTATCCCCCCGGTAGCTTCTATATTCAGTGCTTGTTGTCTGGGAATAGATAACTTTTCACAGGAGCCAGCCGCCTGCCTCCGCTATGGGAAGATTCACCTGCTACCCGCAGCTCCGCACTGGCTCCGGTGTGTCTATGCTCCAGTCCGCAGCTTGCTTACTTCCTCTCCGGTATGATCATCTGCTCCGCCGCAGCCAATGACACATCACCGCTGAAGCCGGTTATTGGCTGCAGCAGAGCAGATGATTTAAACAAGCTGCGTACTGGAAGATGGACACACAGGAGACGGCACACAGGACCGGAGCAGCGGGGGATAGGCAAGTATGATTCTTTCCATACCAGAGGCAGGATACTGTGGAAAGTTACTTATTCCCAGAAAACCCCTTTAATGTCTTCCTGTTCTGTCTAGCAGTTCTGAGATGACTGCAGACATGCCCACTAGTGACCTTCCTCCTCCGGTCTGCAGAGGATGAACATACTACTGAGAGCGCGAGACACATGTTCAGGCATTGTAACTAAGGAATGGGAGCAGCATGAAGATACCTAGTATAAGGACAGGCGGGACTACAGGAGAGGCGAGAACTGATTATATTAGAAGGACAGGCGGGACTACAGGAGAGGCGAGAACTGATTATAGTATAAGGACAGGCGGGACTACAGGAGAGGCCAGAACTGATTATATTAGAAGGACAGGCGGGACTACAGAGGCCAGAACTGATTATAGTATAAGGACAGGCGGGAATACAGAGGCCAGAACTGATTATCTATCATCACTAGAACACCCTGCGTATCACTGATTATCTATCACTAGAACACCCTGCTATCACTGATTATCCATCACTAGAACACCCTGCTATCACTGATTATCCATCACTAGAACAC
Source organism: Bufotes viridis (assembly GCA_033119425.1). NCBI lineage: Eukaryota > Metazoa > Chordata > Amphibia > Anura > Bufonidae > Bufotes > Bufotes viridis. Next base: position 28,882,166 of record CM065594.1, on the reverse strand, counting down.
CCTGCTCATCACTGATTATCCATCACTAGAACACCCTGTGTATCACTGATTATCACTAGAACACCCTGTGTATCACTGATTATCTATCACTAGAACACCCTGTGTATCACTGATTATCTATCACTAGAACACCCTGTCTATCACTGATTATCCATCACTAGAACACCCTGCTCATCACTGATTATCTATCACTAGAACACCCTGTGTATCACTGATTATCTATCACTAGAACACCCTGTGTATCACTGATTATCTATCACTAGAACACCCTGTGTATCACTGATTATCTATCACTAGAACACCCTGTGTATCACTGATTATCTATCACTAGAACACCCTGCGTATCACTGATTATCTATCACTAGAACACCCTGCGTATCACTGATTATCTATCACTAGAACACCCTGCTATCACTGATTATCTATCACTAGAACACCCTGTGTATCACTGATTATCTATCACTAGAACACCCTGCTCATCACTGATTATCTATCACTAGAACACCCTGCGTATCACTGATTATCTATCACTAGAACACCTTGTGTATCACTGATTATCTATCACTAGAACACCCTGTGTATCACTGATTATCTATCACTAGAACACCCTGTGTATCACTGATTATCTATCACTAGAACACCCTGCTATCACTGATTATCTATCACTAGAACACCCTGCTATCACTGATTATCCATCACTAGAACACCCTGCTATCACTGATTATCTATCACTAGAACACCTTGTGTATCACTGATTATCTATCACTAGAACACCCTGCTATCACTGATTATCTATCACTAGAACACCTTGTGTATCACTGATTATCTATCACTAGAACACCCTGTGTATCACTGATTATCTATCACTAGAACACCCTGTGTATCACTGATTATCTCTAGAACACCCTGTGTATCACTGATTATCTATCACTAGAACACCCTGTGTATCACTGATTATCTATCACTAGAACACCCTGTCTATCACTGATTATCTATCACTAGAACACCCTGCGTATCACTGATTATCTATCACTAGAACACCCTGTGTATCACTGATTATCTATCACTAGACCCCCCTGCTCATCACTGATTATCTATCACTAGAACACACCCTGTGTATCACTGATTATCTATCACTAGAACACCCTGTGTATCACTGATTATCTATCACTAGAACACCCTGTGTATCACTGATTATCTATCACTAGAACACCCTGCTATCACTGATTATCTATCACTAGAACACCCTGCTATCACTGATTATCCATCACTAGAACACCCTGCTCATCACTGATTATCTATCACTAGAACACCCTGCGTATCACTGATTATCACTAGAACACCCTGTGTATCACTGATTATCTATCACTAGAACACCCTATCACTGATTATCTATCACTAGAACACCTTGTGTATCACTGATTATCTATCACTAGAACACCCTGCTCATCACTGATTATCTATCACTAGAACACCCTGTGATCACTGATTATCTATCACTAGAACACCCTGTGTATCACTGATTATCTATCACTAGAACACCCTGTGTATCACTGATTATCTATCACTAGAACACCCTGTGTATCACTGATTATCTATCACTAGAACACCCTGTGTATCACTGATTATCTATCACTAGAACACCCTGTGTATCACTGATTATCTATCACTAGAACACCCTGTGTATCACTGATTATCTATCACTAGAACACCCTGTGTATCACTGATTATCTATCACTAGAACACCCTGTGTATCACTGATTATCTATCACTAGAACACCCTGCTATCACTGATTATCTATCACTAGAACACCCTGCTATCACTGATTATCTATCACTAGAACACCCTGCGTATCACTGATTATCTATCACTAGAACACCCTGCGTATCACTGATTATCTATCACTAGAACACCCTGCTATCACTGATTATCTATCACTAGAACACCCTGCTATCACTGATTATCTATCACTAGAACACCCTGCTCATCACTGATTATCTATCACTAGAACACCCTGCGTATCACTGATTATCTATCACTAGAACACCCTGCTATCACTGATTATCTATCACTAGAACACCCTGCTATCACTGATTATCTATCACTAGAACACCCTGCTATCACTGATTATCTATCACTAGAACACCCTGCTCATCACTGATTATCTATCACTAGAACACCCTGCGTATCACTGATTATCTATCACTAGAACACCCTGCGTATCACTGATTATCTATCACTAGAACACCCTGCTATCACTGATTATCCATCACTAGAACACCCTGCTCATCACTGATTATCTATCACTAGAACACCCTGCTATCACTGATTATCTATCACTAGAACACCCTGCTCATCACTGATTATCTATCACTAGAACACCCTGCTCATCACTGATTATCCATCACTAGAACACCCTGCTCATCACTGATTATCCATCACTAGAACACCCTGTGTATCACTGATTATCTATCACTAGAACACCCTGCGTATCACTGATTATCCATCACTAGAACACCCTGTGTATCACTGATTATCTATCACTAGAACACCTTGTGTATCACTGATTATCTATCACTAGAACACCCTGCTATCACTGATTATCCATCACTAGAACACCCTGTGTATCACTGATTATCTATCACTAGAACACCCTGCTATCACTGATTATCTATCACTAGAACACCCTGCTCATCACTGATTATCTATCACTAGAACACCCTGCTATCACTGATTATCTATCACTAGAACACCCTGTGTATCACTGATTATCTATCACTAGAACACCCTGTGTATCACTGATTATCTATCACTAGAACACCCTGCTATCACTGATTATCTATCACTAGAACACCCTGTGTATCACTGATTATCTATCACTAGAACACCCTGCTATCACTGATTATCTATCACTAGAACACCCTGTGTATCACTGATTATCTATCACTAGAACACCCTGCGTATCACTGATTATCCATCACTAGAACACCCTGCTCATCACTGATTATCCATCACTAGAACACCCTGTGTATCACTGATTATCTATCACTAGAACACCCTGTGTATCACTGATTATCTATCACTAGAACACCCTGTGTATCACTGATTATCTATCACTAGAACACCCTGTGTATCACTGATTATCTATCACTAGAACACCCTGTGTATCACTGATTATCACCACTAGAACACCCTGTGTATCACTGATTATCTATCACTAGAACACCCTGTGTATCACTGATTATCTATCACTAGAACACCCTGCTATCACTGATTATCTATCACTAGAACACCCTGCTATCACTGATTATCTATCACTAGAACACCCTGCTATCACTGATTATCTATCACTAGAACACCCTGCTATCACTGATTATCTATCACTAGAACACCCTGTGTATCACTGATTATCTATCACTAGAACACCCTGTGTATCACTGATTATCTATCACTAGAACACCCTGTGTATCACTGATTATCTATCACTAGAACACCCTGTGTATCACTGATTATCTATCACTAGAACACCCTGCTATCACTGATTATCTATCACTAGAACACCCTGTCTATCACTGATTATCCATCACTAGAACACCCTGCTCATCACTGATTATCTATCACTAGAACACCCTGTGTATCACTGATTATCTATCACTAGAACACCCTGTGTATCACTGATTATCTATCACTAGAACACCCTGCTGTATCACTGATTATCTATCACTAGAACACCCTGCTATCACTGATTATCTATCACTAGAACACCCTGCGTATCACTGATTATCTATCACTAGAACACCCTGTGTATCACTGATTATCTATCACTAGAACACCCTGCGTATCACTGATTATCTATCACTAGAACACCCTGTGTATCACTGATTATCTATCACTAGAACACCCTGCTCATCACTGATTATCTATCACTAGAACACCCTGCTCATCACTGATTATCTATCACTAGAACACCCTGCTCATCACTGATTATCTATCACTAGAACACCCTGCTCATCACTGATTATCTATCACTAGAACACCCTGCTCATCACTGATTATCTATCACTAGAACACCCTGTTCATCACTGATTATCTATCACTAGAACACCCTGCTATCACTGATTATCTATCACTAGAACACCCTGCTCATCACTGATTATCTATCACTAGAACACCCTGCTCATCACTGATTATCTATCACTAGAACACCCTGCTCATCACTGATTATCACTAGAACACCCTGCTCATCACTGATTATCTATCACTAGAACACCCTGTGTATCACTGATTATCTATCACTAGAACACCCTGCTCATCACTGATTATCACTAGAACACCCTGCTCATCACTGATTATCTATCACTAGAACACCCTGTGTATCACTGATTATCTATCACTAGAACACCCTGCTATCACTGATTATCTATCACTAGAACACCCTGTGTATCACTGATTATCTATCACTAGAACACCCTGCTCATCACTGATTATCTATCACTAGAACACCCTGCTATCACTGATTATCCATCACTAGAACACCCTGCTCATCACTGATTATCACTAGAACACCCTGCTCATCATTCTTTTTGATAAATAAGTAGCTTACTGTACAGTGATAGAACATAAATATACATGATTAACATTTCTTAACTTTACAAAATTTCTATGAAAGTTAATTACTCAATATTAATAACAATATTTATTTAATCCGGAGTCGGTACATTTCTACTGACTCCACCCAAAAAAAGCTTCGCCTCCAACTCCACAGCACTGATAAAAATGTTAGTAAATAACCCCCACCATTGTCCAAGAGATGGCGGAGGGGTCACTACAATCAGATATCGGTGGCATATCCCGGAGACATGCTACCAATCTCTGTGATAAGAGAACTTCTTTAAAGGGGTTGCTCATCAATATTAGATTGGTGGGGGGCCAACTCCCGGCACCCCTGCCAATCAGCTGATTGAAGACAAAGCTGTGCTCGTACCAGCGCTGCCTTCTCTTCATTGTTTACCTGCAGTGGTGAGCAGGCGTAATTACACCTAGGCCGCCCCATACACTTCTATGAGATGGCTCCGAACTGTTGAAGTGACTACTGTACTACAGAGCCGTCCCGTAGAAGTCAATGGGGGACGCCACGGTTGTCATTACACTGCTCGCCGCTGCAGTGGAGCAGAGAAGGCAGTGCTGCTATAAGCGCTGCTTTCTCTTCAAACAGCTGATAGGTGGGGGTGTCAGGAGCAGGACCCCCACCGATCGGTTATTGATGACCTATCCCGAGATGCAGTCAAAGCGCCACAATTTTGCGTACCTGATCTGGATTGGAGGTAGCATTCGCGAGATCCATGTTGCACGACCAACCTAGGCTCTAATCTAATTATCATATAAGAATATCACCCATGTTATCCCTGCAGACCCAACAAGGGGGAGGGAGGGGGAGTATCAATTTTATCATTGCAGCAGCAACAAAAATCCAGATGTTGTGTGTGAACGGGGGTCACGGATACCATTACGCAGGAGCACAGTCTGCAGGGAATTTCATATGAAATCTGACATGTGTGAACAGCGCCTTAACGTCCCGTAACCAATATCAGGCACATTTCCACAGACAGGAAGCAGCCTGTATACTAGTACATACACCCCCTCACATGGGGTGCCACTTGTGGCCCACTGCAAGACTGCAACTCCCAGCAAGGGGCTGTCAGTGCATGCTGAGGGTGGTAGTAGCAGCCTGCAGACCCTGCACTATCACACAATGAGGGCTCTCAGCACTTCCTGCACTTACCCACTCCATACTTCTCCTCTTTCTTGGTGGGAACCCAGCGAGTCATGATGCTTCCTGCTCCCCCAGATCCTCAGCTCAGTCACGGGCCGCCGTCATCGGGGCAGGGGGGCAGCTGAATCCCAAATAATAATGGAAGTGAACTAATAATGACAACAAGGAGGGAAGAAGTGGGGATGAGCACACAGCAACTTTGTGAGGAGGGGGAGGAGGGAGGTGATAGCCCAGCCCTGGCCGGCGTGTCAGGGATTTCCTGGAGGTAGCTCCTCCCCGTACTGTGGGAAGAATTGCTTCAGCCGCGGCGGTACACAGAGGAAGGTGTGGAGAAGACGGCGCTCAGGCCGCCATTTCCCGGCCCCCCCCTCCTTCCAAACAACAGAACTGAAGGGGAGAGAGAACTTTTTGTTGGGATCACGTGACGCGCCGTGACGTCACCGCCGCTGGATTGAGGCTGCGGCTGGCACTTCATACATGAAAACTAGAGCGTGCCCAAAAAAAAAAAAACCGGCGCGGTAACCCGTAGCAACCAGTCAGAAGCTAGTTTACATTTTACAACATGTGAGGGAGAAATGAAAGCTAAAATCTGATTGGCTGATATGGGATACTTCAACAACATTTAGTGTATCAGTTGTATTTAAAGGGGACTTCCTATTTTAAATGTGTGGCATATGTCATAAATTTCTGATAGGTGGAGGACCTGCCTGTGGGGAATGCTAGAGTCCACCAGCTTGCTCGCCTATTATGTCTGCTTCTCCCATAGACAAACAAACCCACATCTATACACACACACACACGCTCAGTCCCCATAGTGTCCTCACACAGAAGTTATATCTACATTGTTCTCCCACCAAAGTAATTATGGCCATATTATGCCGACTCACAGTAGTTATGCCGATATTGTGCCCCCTCACAGTAATTACGCCGATATTGTGCCCCCTCACAGTAATTATGCCGATATTGTGCCCCCTCACAGTAATTATCCTTGCAGACAGCCCTCACAGTGGCTATGCCCATATTGTGCCCTCACAGTAATTACAGTATGCCCATACTGTGCCCCCTCACAGTAATTATGCGCATACTGTGCCCCCTCACAGTAATTACAGTATGCCCATATTGTGCCCCCTCACAGTAATTATGCCGATATTGTGCCCCCTCATAGTAATTATGCCCATATTGTGCCCCCTCACAGTAATTACAGTATGCCCATATTGTGCCCCCTCACAGTAATTACAGTATGCCCATACTGTGCCCCCTCACAGTAATTATGCCCATACTGTGCCCCCTCACAGTAATTATGCCCATATTGTGCCCCCTCACAGTAATTATGCCCATATTGTGCCCCCTCACAGTAATTATGCCCATATTGTGCCCCCTCACAGTAATTATGCCCATATTGTGCCCCCTCACAGTAATTATGCCCATATTGTGCCCCCTCACAGTAGTTATACCCACTTTGTGCCCCCTAAGGGCTGTTTCACACAAGTGAGTCCATTGCTGGAATCATGCTCTGTGTGCGAGCGTGATCCTCTGCTCTGGACTTGCAGGAGCACACAGCATTAGGCCTCTTTCACACGAGAGTGACGGATTAGGTCCGGATGCGTTCAGGGAAACTCGTACCATTTTGCAAGTAAGTTCAGTCAGTTTTGTCTGCAATTGCGTTCAGTTGTTCAGTTTTTTCCGCGCGGATGCAATCCGTTTTGATGTGTTTTTCACGCTCGTGATAAAAAACTGAAGAGTTTACAAACAACATCTCCTAGCAACCATCAGTGAAAAACGCATTGCATCCACACTTGCTTGCGGATGCAATGCGTTTTTCACGCAGCCATATTCACTTCTATGGGGCCAGAGCTGCGTGAAAAACACAGAATATAGAGCATGCTGCGATTTTCACGCAACGCAGAAGTGATGCGTGAAAAACAACGCTTATGTACACAGACCTATTGAAATGAATGGGTCAGGATTCAGTGCGGGTGCAATGCTTTCACGTCACGCATTGCACCCGCGCGGAAAACTCGCCCGTGTGAAAGGGCCCTATACTGATTTATAATGCTGTGTGTCTCTGCTTGACCTTACTTCTACAGGATCATAGTGACAGCTTTATGTCAGTATTATTCTGTATCAGTAAGGTCAAGCAGAGACACACAGCGTTATATATCAGTATAATGCTGTGTGCTCCTGCCAGCGTGATTCCCGCAATGGATTCGCTTGTGTGAAACAACCCTAAAGTAGTTATGCCCAAATTGTGCCCCCTCACAGTACTAATACCCACATTGTGCCCCCTCACAGTACTAATGCCCACATTGTGCCCCCTCACAGTACTAATACCCACATTGTGCCCCCTCACAGTACTAATGCCCACATTGTGCCCCCTCACAGTACTAATGCCCACATTGTGCCCCCTCACAGTACTAATGCCCACATTGTGCCCCCTCACAGTACTAATACCCACATTGTGCCCCCTCACAGTACTAATACCCACATTGTGCCCCCTCAGTACTAATACCCACATTGTGCCCCCTCAGTACTAATGCCCACATTGTGCCCCCTCACAGTACTGATACCCACATTGTGCCCCCTCAGTACTAATGCCCACATTGTGCCCCCTCACAGTACTGATACCCACATTTCCCCCCCTCACAGTACTAATGCCCACATTGTGCCCCCTCACAGTACTAATGCCCACATTGTGCCCCCTCACAGTACTAATACCCACATTGTGCCCCCTCAGTAGTTATTTCCACATTGTGCCCCCTCACAGTACTAATACCCACATTGTGCCCCCTCAGTACTAATACCCACATTTTCCCCCCTCACAGTACTAATACCCACATTGTGCCCCCTCACAGTACTAATACCCACATTGTGCCCCCTCACAGTAGTTATTTCCACATTGCACCCCTTTCACTGTAGAGATGTCCATATTGTGCTCCATTTCAGAAATTCCACCTCTGTAAAAAAAAACTAACAACATTAAATGCCCACCCAAGCATTCCCCCAATGACAAAAATACATCCGGCACTCCTCAGCAGGCATCGGTCACACGTCGTGCCTGCTGGGCTGTGTAGTAGAAGCGCCGTCAGTTGAGCTGAATGGTGAAGCAGGGAACAGAGACAGCTCCTCGCTTCACCCTTGCAATTCTCTCTGTGTCCTAAGGGCGCAGAGACATTTGAGAGCGGGACATACCTCTGCCCTCCCAGGACTGCAGGACAGCCACCAAAATCTGGGACTGTGCATAGACCTGAATGGAGAGTGCACGTGCATGCATGTCCACCGCTCCATTCAGTGCAAGGGGACCCTGTTATCTTATCCTGTGGATTACATCACTTTTGAGCCTGTGTAATGACGGGTTTACACGTACAGACTATCGTGGACGAACTTTCCTGTGAACGCTCATTACCGATCATCTGCCCGTCTAAGGTGCAGCCAATGAACGGACTAAACGCTGGTTCATCGGCTAAAACTGTTGTTCGAGCACCAAGTAAATTCTTTTTTCTGGGCAGTAGGTCATGCGGTCTAAACAGCGATCTGCTGCCCACAAACAATGCAGCAGCAGCGACCGCTTGTCCTCATACTGTGGAGGAGATCACTGTATGTAAATGCATCTCTTCACCTCCACTGAACGAGCGGCCGACTGTCAGGAAGGAACGATTCCTTACCAATAGGCTGCATGCACACGACAGTGGTTTTTTGCGGCCTCCGTTCCGTTTTTTTTTTGCAGATCTGATGGTTTCCCATTCATTTCTATGGATCCGTTAAAAATGCGGATGCCTCTTCTGTTGCCTGTCCGCAAAAAAATATGGCATGTCCTATTCTTGTCCGCAAAATACGGTTTGCGGACCCATAGAAGTCAATGGGTCTGCAAAAAATGCGGATGACCAACAGAAGCCATCCGTTTGTCATCCGCATCTGTTTTTTTTGTGGATGGTTGCTTGGAAACCAGGGCACTTGTACAGGTACTTTAAGAAACTGGTTCAAGCCTTCCTTTTTTTGCGGATCCGCAAAAAAACAACAAGACATACGGAAACACAACCTACAAAATTTGCAGACAAACGGAACGGATGTGAATGTGAAAAAAAAAAGGAAGACGGATACGCAATTTGCAGACAGTAAAAAACAACTGTCGTGTACCTGTAGCCATAATCAGCTGCTCCTTGCCTTGTGTAAATCCACCATTACAGATAAGTGTACAGTCTCCTGAGGACTGTGATATGTCACTGACAGACTCCCATTGTAAATATATATTGTATGTCTGTATATATTTATATATATTATACTGTATACTATGCAGTATGTCTTTACTGTATACATTTAGGTAGAGTAGCGTCTACCACTCTGTGCCATACAACAACAAAAAAGTCTGACAGGCCGCAACGACGCTCTTATGCTAGCTCTACACGACGATATTTGTCGCGCGACACATAGGGCACAACTGCACTGCAACATGTGTCACACGACATTAATGTTGCACCAATGTTGCGCAACAATTTTTATAATGATAGTATATGGTGTCACACTGCAAATGCGACGCGACATTCGCAGAAAAATCTATTTTGGACGGTTTTTGCGACTGTCGTGTCGCAGTCGCTGCATGTCGCAATGCGACACCATAGACTACCATTATAAAAATTGTCGCGCGACAAATGTCATCGTGTAGACCTAGCCTGACGGCCTAGGCTACTCAGCAACTTTTTCTAGCACTACTGATTGATTTTAACTATTGGATGACAGCTGCAGTCCAGAAGATTGCATTTCAACTAAATACATTCATTTGGACTGCAGCTGTGGTCCAATAGTTAAAATCAATCAGTCGCGCTACAAAAAGTCGCAGTGTAGCCCAGGCCTTATTCTTGCTCTGATGCTCCCTCTTCTCAAGCTGCATCGCACGGCGCAAGGCTCTGTTTACAGCCGGTGCTAAGCGGAGACCTGCGCCCAGCATTGAGCCTGGTAACGTCACTGGTCTATAGCGCTGCATTAGGCTGTTTCGGAGGTGGGTACTATAGGCTCACTGCTAGGCGGAAGCCTCCACTTAGCATAGTGTTGTGAAGCCCAGTGCATCACCGGCTCACAACCAACAGTGGCCTGCGCTGCGCAAATGCTCCACTCATATGTAGTAAAAAAAATAAAGGAAGAGCCTATATCCGGGTCCAGCCCTGAACCTGGAGAATCCTTTTAACTTATTCAAGACCCTGGGATTTTCCATTTTTGCATTAAAATTTTTTATTCCCTGCCTTCCCAGAGCCATAACTTTTTTATTTTTCCATTCACATAGCTGTAGGCATACGTGAAGCTGGGGAAAAAAAATTCCAAATTGGACAACAATGGAATAAAAATGCAATTCCACCACAGTTTTATGAAGTTTGTTTTTATGGTTTAGTATGTTACTACAAACTACAACTTGTCCCATGAAAAACAAGCCATCATACGGCTACATCAATGGAAAAATAAAAAAGTTATAGCTCTTGGAAAGTGATGATGAAAAAAAAGCATTATAGCCTATCTCGTAACAGTGGCACACCCCAAAAGGCAAATAGCTATGGCAGACCTGGGGGCCTTTGTTAGGCCCCGGCTGCCATGGTAACACATCAGCGCTTGCATTCATAGGGGGCAGATCTCTGTCTAACTGCCTATATTCAGAGGCGGCTATTGATCGCAGCATTTTGGGGGGTTGAAAATGGATCGGAAGCCCAGCAGTCAGTCAGTGCTGGTCTCCTGCTCTGATCCAAGCTCCTATGCCCGCACAATCGCCATGATGTAACTGTACGTCATAGAAGTATATTGCAAGTCTATCCATGATGTGCCGTTACGTCACGGCGACTTAAAGGGGTTATCCCAATATTAATGTAAAAAATGAAAATCAGACATCATATACTGCAACGCTAGAACCGGCCCTGTACCTCACATGGATCCTGAGATCTCCCCATTCATTGCTCTGCTAGATTTTTTATCAAGCTGTCAGCTTAGGGGGCATGTCCTTTCTCAAGGGTATGTCCTTTATGCTGCAGCTGGTGGCAGTTAAAGGATGGAACTGAGCATGTGCATCCACCTCGGTGAGCAGGACAGAGAAATTAGAAAAAGAGCAAACAGCAGGTGGCGCTATACAGATAGATTTTGGTGAATAACCCAGTAGCTATAATACATTTTTAATTACACGCAATTAAAAAAGTATTTAGATCCAGGAGCTGGTCTGAAAACTGTAGAATATTACTCCTGGGACAACCCCTTTAATGGGTTAATAAGTTTTACGCCCCTTACATAGCAGTAGTTGGTAAATTCAGGGCATCTAAGCTCTGTCCCCCAGAAACTCCCTTACCCCACCTATGGATGGGATTACCGTTAGCCCCTCCAATCTTCAGCCTCCAATTTGCCAGGACTCGCTCTGAAAACCAGGGACAGTCCCTGCGCAATTGGCGACTATGATCTTACTCCTAAGGGCTTCTGACTAGGACTGACATATGAAAGGCCAGTGTCAGTAAATCTGCCCCATTCCTTACAAGGATTGCAGTAGTTTGGTGCACGCTCCTTTTGCAGCATAGGTTGTGTGTACGGCGACTGTTCATTTCTGCTTGTGTGCAAAAAAAAACCTGTGCACAACTTCCAGGTTTCTGTTTTCTGTCTCTGGTATATAAAGTTTTATGTTTTTTACCATCGGCACTTCCTTTCTTGTAGTGATCTTTTGACACTTCTATTCTGGAGGGTGGAGGAGGAAGTTGCATTACCTGCTGTATGTTCACTGTACGTGTCACTCAGCTATCTCCTATGGCTAGTTATACATTCACATGCAGATGCTACCCACAGCTTCATTCATTTATTGATCATGTTTCCCTGCCTTCACCTTTGTGCACCTTTTTCTATCTTTCTGACATACAGACGACATAGGTTATAGATGTAGAAATCTTCCAAGTAGGATGCTCTGCTCAGAAAAGAAAAAAACGTGGCTCCTTCCTTCCAAAAATTGGTAGGAGTCCTGGCATCCCGAACAGATGCTATCGTCTGATGAGTCACTTTGAGAGATCCTGTCATCACGGTGTTACAGTAGCATCCCGAAAGAGGATGTGTCGGCTCCCCTGAAATAGCAGTTCTGGAGCAGTATTGCGCTTTGCCATTCCTTCATTATTCCCCTTAAAAATGTCCGAATAAATGACAACTGGGTCCGGGTACATTCATGCAACCGTATGTATTTTGCAGTCCTCAAAATATGGATGACGTCCTTGCTGCATCAATTTTTTTGTGGTCCGATTGACTTCAATGGGTCCGTGAACCACAAGAATAGGACATATTCTGTCATTTGAGGAACGGACATACGGATGTAGAAAGTACGCAGATGTCTTCTGTGTGCTTTCAGCATCTTTATTTCTGTTCCGCAAAGGATAGAACATCCTATTCTTGGCCTCAAATGCAGATCACAGTCCCACTGAAGTCAATGGGTCTTCAAAAAATGGATGCAGCACGAATGTCATCCGCATTCTGCGGATCCGTGAAATACATAAAGACGTGTGGATGTACCTTACTAGATTGTGTCACTGCACAGTCCAACGATGTCTAATCCGTACTGACACTGTTAGGGTCCATTCACACGTCCATGGTGTGTTGCGGATCCGCAAAACACACCCGGCCGGCACCCCCCATAGAAATGCCTATTCTTGTCCGCAAGCTGCGGACAAGAATAGGACATGTTATATCTTTTGCGGAGCCGCGGACCGGAAGTTCGGGGTCACGCTCCACAAATGTGGAAGCGGAGAGCACATAGTGTGCTCTCCGCTTCACGTCCGGCCCAATTGAGAATGAATGGGTCCGCACCTGTTCCGCAGAATTGTGGAACGGATGCGGACCCATTTGCGGACGTGTGAATGGACCCTTATACTGTATCGGGATGCACAAGGGCAATGGTAACACCCAGTTGGCAAGTTATTCATATATTTCCGGGAGAAATAACAAAGAAACAGTATACCGCAAAGATGTTCCAGAATTTATATTTAATGGAGAACACAAGTATTTACTAAAACTGACATGTTATTAGGCCATGAGCAAGAAGAGAGAGTCTCTCTGGAAGAGGGACTCCTGCTTTGGCAATCTCGAGCTGGCCATTTACGAATTTCTTGGAGACATGAGAACCAATGTATAATGCATAATGTAGGGGCCCAATGTGTGATTCTGCTATACTCTTGCCAGACACATCGATGCCTCCTTAACAATTCAACCCATAGTCTACTCTTAAAAGGCCCCTGAAGTGACAGGGCATGGTTACCCCATAACTGTGTCAGTAAGTGGTCTAGAACACCTCCAGGCAAAGTGTCCACATAACAATTCCACCCATAGTCTATCCAAAATAGAACTTAACTAGAAACAAACCAGTGGGGCATTTCAGGTGCGGTAATTGTAATATGTGCAAGTATGGCCTGCAAAGGAAAGTGGTGACCTTTGCAGGCTTGTACCACAGAATAAAAGAGTTCATCAACTGTAGAAGCACCCACGTCGTATATGCTTTGCTATGCGATTGTGGCTGCTTCTATATAGGGAAGACAGATGTCTGAATGAACGAGTCAGAAAACATGTTTCCTCGGTTACTTCTGGAAAGGGTTGCCCACGAGTTATTGAACATTACCGGGAAGTGAACTGTGGAGATCTCAAATCGCTACATTTTGTAGGTTTAGAAACAGTCCGCCCTCTACCTAATGGAGGTGATAGACACCGCCTACTTTTGCAACGTGAAAGTAGGTGGATCCTCCGGACACAGGCTACAGGTCGTCTGGGACTGAATGAGCGTGCCGATATGTCGGTCTTCTTATGAATCTCCATTTGGGTTGGGCTATGTACTTGTATTTGTAGTGAAGGTTTTTCTCATGTGCATTATACTTGTCGATGATTGTAAATAGCGGCAGGGTGCCGCAATTAGAGTTTGTGGATGCGAGTGGCGTCTATGGTTGCGTAGCAACCTGAGACGCTAGCGCTTAAATAAGACGTCATCTCTAGTTGACAGGTGTGAGCAGTTTGAAGAAACGCGGGTGCGCGAAATAGCTATCCTGCTTTTGTACCTTGTGTGATCACGATGTCTGTACCCCTGCCTTCTAAGTGCACGATGTGTGCTGAATAAAACTTTTGGATTATACCCACCGTGGTGAGTGCCTCCGTTTCACTTACTGCTGCTTTCTATACATTTGTATGGACTTTCTTTTGGATTGTGCACCACTGTGACGGTTGACAAGTCAAGGATCCAGCTGAGGCCAAGTTGGAGAAATTGGCCGTTTGAGGAGAGTGCCGCTGTTTGCTTCTGACTTGACTTTTGATCTACCCAAAATAGACCTCCATAAAGGTACCAAAGGTAATGACCCCAGAACAGTCTCAGTCAGTGCCCCCTAACACCTCCAGTCACGCTCCTCCATGCAGCCTTCTTTGCTTCCACTAAAGGGCGTGTGGCTTCTCGAGCGTTGCCCCCCGGAAGATGTCAGGGCAGAAGACACTTCAAGGGGTCCAAATTAGCTATTGATGCTTATCCATATCTAATCGCTGGGGTCTGGACTCCCGGCACCCCCACTGATCAGCTGTTTAGAGGGGCTGCATCGCTTGGACAATACCAAGCACAGAGCCCGCCATTGTATAGTGGTTGTGCTTGGCATTACAGCTCAATTCCATTCATTTGAATGGGACTCAGCTACACAAAGGCCATGGGACCGATGAACACCACAGATCTAGTAAGAGTGAACTCTGCAGCGTCTTCAAACAGCTGATCAGTGGGGATGCCGGGAGTCGGGCCCCCAGCAACCAGGTATTGACCTCTTCTGAGGGAATTTAAAGGGGTTGTCCCAGTAAGGCAACTTATCCCCACCCCTATCCATCCAATCTTTGCAGCATGTGATCAACGGGGACCCAAGCAGACAGACCTGACATTGAGACTCCTATCCCCTATCCTGTGGGTAAGGGATATGTTGTCTAAATGGGACAACCCATTTAAACCCCAAAAAACCTCCCTTGTGACCCCATCCTATTCCATACACAACAGAGGTGTAACTTGAAGCTCTTGGGCCCCAGTGAAAACTCTATAACAGGGCCCCCTCCACCATGTGCTGTTGATAATACTGGTACCTTTGGGCCCCTTCAGTCACCAGGGCCCTGGTGCAGCTTCTTCCTCCGCACCCTCATAGCTTCAATCCTGCACCCGATCGTCCTTTAGTCTGACTATGGAAATAAAGAGGAGACAAACATTTGTCGACACGCAATAAAGTGTTAGTGTCCGACATCTTTTCTTCGCAGAGTCCTATGAATCACGATTTACGTGTTATTATTTATATGTGACTATCCAGACAAAATTGAAATAACTGAGATCCCGTACTCTCCTAGGTAATAATGTTAGCTTTTTATTGCTTACTTTGCATTTTTAGGAGATGGTCATGAATATCAGCTTTGCAATTTGCAGGAGTGAGTTGAGAATGTGAATGAGCGAAAGATAAAATAAAAGCAGTGATGGATTTTCCAGAATATCAATGAGAAGATACCAGCGAGGTTCCCGCTCGTTGCTTCTTCGGGGAATTTTAAGAAAGATTCAACCATCCGGCCAGGTGAGAGCACAGGCAGGAAGCAGAGATGTAATCCCTTCAATGGAACCAAAGGCAGACCCCCCAAGTGTTCCTCTTTTGGAGGGACAGGCCCTACTTTTGTCCCTCTTTTTGTTCTGAGGTATGGATTTGCATTATTACATTTACAATATTGATCCAGAAAGTGTTGGTCTGGTTCCTCTCAGTACATCAGAGCTAGCCTTGTATATTATTTCATTATTTGATGCAATGTAGATCTTAGAAATTTCTATATTCAGATAATTTTTGCGCTATTGTGTAAAAAAAAAAACTAAAAACTATTGAAGTGTATAGATATGTAGCAAAAATGGATCCTTATCACCATGAACCATAAGTGTCCATCTTGGTCTGTCCAAAAAGTTAGGAGGTATGCAAATGTGATTACTTTAACAGGACCCCCACCTACTATGTGCCATGTATAATGGGACCCTGGGTCCTCTACACATCAGGACAAAGGCGCTATCGTATACACCCTCTAGACTTGCAGTGCTGAGCGTGAAATATGCTGCACAATAATACATGAAGATTTACCACAATTTTGCACCCTAAAAAGTCCACTGCCTCATGCCTCTCCCTTTAGGATCAATCCACTTATGGTTTGGGCTAATGAAAATTAAATCTATCTATTTATCTGCAGTGACCCAGTGGATCACTTCTAAAATGTAATTATTTTTCAAGAGTTAAATGTTGTAATTTAATGTTATAAGCACTTGTCTCTTTATGCACTGTGTATTTTAAATGGTTGTGTATGGACAACAAATAGCTAACACTGGCAGTCTTAGACCAATTTCCAGGGTGATGGGCTGGTCCCACCCCCTGGCTAGAGGGAGTCTTAGCTGAGCAGAGCCAGAGGGAAGATCTGCATGTGTGAGCACCTTCCAAATCAGCCCAAAGAGAAGCTTTATCCAGGAAACACCAATCCTAAGGCTGAAAAGCTGCCAGAAAACAACTTAACTGCAGGAAAGAAGACGGACATCCACAGAAGGTTTAGACCCATCTTGGCCATGCTGGATTCAGATAATAAGATACCACATGTTCATGGCAATAAGACTTTACTGCTGTGAAAAGGGTATATTGTTTCGGCACCCACCACACTTTAAGATGGACTGGCCATCCAGATCTAAGAGCCACACCCTGTTATTGGGAAAAGAATTGCACGCCTGTGGTTATTTGGGAATATTGCAAAGTGTACAGGGAGGATTGCTGCCATCATTGCCAGTGCCTATACACAACTATTGGGAGAAGACTGCTCTGTAATATACTCCAGAACTGTGCCTGTTGCTTCTGTGTGTACTGCAACTCCCATCAGTAGAGAGAGAATTTACTGCAACCAAATGGGCCTGGTCATTGACCCCCATCAGGCAGGAATCCCCAAGAGACCCAGAGTGTGCCCTGAGGGAAGAAGGGTGTGCCCTCCATTCACTGCATAGCCCCAGGGAACATTGAAGTGAGGACAGCCACCATAAACCTCCACCACCCTTATCAGTGCCACAACTACCACTCCCCTCCTCCCAGCTCTCCCTCTCTGAGTTCGCTGCATATCTTTGAATTATCTATCTATCTAGAGTATCTATTTACCTATCTATCTATTTAATATCTATCTATCTATTATCTATCTCTTTTCTATCTATCTATCCATTATCTACCTATGTCATCTATTTCATATCTATCTAAGCTATCTATCTAATTTTCTCATATCTAATATCTATCTACAGTATCTATCTATCTATTTTATATCTATATCTATCTATCTATTTTATATCTATATCCTATCTATCTATCTATCTATCTATTTATATCTATATCCTATCTATCTATCCGTTATCTATCTATCTATTTTAGATCTATATCTATCTATCTATCTCCTATCTATCTATCTATCTATCTATCTATCTATCTATCCATTATCTATTTGTGAAATATCTATCATCTATCTATCTATCTATGAAATATCTATCATCTATCTATCTATCTATCTATCCATTATCTATCTGTGAAATATCTATCATCTATCTACACACGGATAAACAGATTATAAATATGAACATTTGCTCTGACAGGAGACTAATGTGACCGAATACATCATATTTTATGACCGTACACATTTTGCACTGAGCGATGACTGCCTCCTTTTATGAAAGTGTCACAAGTTAACTGGGCGCTACGTGAATTTACATGCAGAAAGAAGGAGCTTTTCAGTGAGTCGTGTGACATAAATGGTGGCACACTTTTCAGCCTTTGCTTATCCGCTTCAACAGCTCAAATGATAAAAAAGGGAAACAAAGAGACCTTTGTACATGTTAATACACAGGCTGCGGCTACAGAGAGGGGCGCCGAATACTGCCTCCTCTGTAACCCCCAGACATGCTCATTAGAGCCTGCTCTTCCGCACCACACATGCACACTGCTGCTCTTATTGCTTAGTAATTAGAAGAAATAAAATTAAACAATTTGTAAGCAGTTTCTTGCACCAAACAATGTTAAATTGCATAAAAAAGCAATTCCCAAATATATTGAATCCCTTCTCCTAGTGGTGGGAGGGTTCCATACTAAAAGACAATAGTGGCTTCTCAGCAGTTAGATGGGGGGGGGGGGGGGACTCTCTTTATTACTCCTTTATCAGTCTCCTGCAACGAGACCGGATGCTATGGCAGCTGAAGACCTATGGCCTGTGGGTCTGCCAAGAATGGAAGCCTCTTAGGCCCTGCAGAAGGAAGGGTCTACCTATCAGAAGCACTCTGACCGGCTGACATATTACACTGCACTACATACATAGTGCAGGCTGGGTTGCCAACCGTCCAGAAAAAGAGGCAATTTTTTCCTCTGTCCTTGAAAAAAATTGATGTGTCCATGATTTTTTTGAGGCTGGTGATACATGACTAGATTATTTTGGTGGTTATTATCATCATTTTACAGCTGACAGTAAGGGCTCATTCATACGAACGTGTGGGTTCAGTTTCCGTATTGCGGACCGCATATGTGGATCCGCAATAAACGGACACCGTTCTGTGTGCATTCCGCATCAGAGATGCGGACCCATTCACTTCAATGGGTCCGCAAATCAGGAAATACAGAACGGAAGCAGTACGGAGTGCTTCTTTGTCCTAGCTTTTTGCGGAACGGAGGGATGCGTACCCATTCAAGTTGAATGGGTCTGGATCTGTCCCAGAGGCCTCACGAATGTTCTCCGTGCATTAGGGACCGCAAATTGCGTCCCCAACGCACGGAACGGAACACATACGTTCGTGTGAATGAGCCCTAAATGTTGGCAATGAGTTCTTATCAGCATATTGAGTATAGACATGTATCACTTATAATCTTTATCATTCATTACGGTTTTCCAATTTGTCTGTAAAAATATTGACTGTCCGTGATTTTGGGATAAGTTGTCTGGTTGGCAACCGTGAGTGCAGTGTGTTATGTAAGCAATCAAAGGAACGCTAGGTTAAGTGAGACTAACAAATACAGTAAAAAAGTCTTTAAGATAAAAAAAAGTAAAAAAATAAATAAAAATTGTATCAAAAGAGTCTTTATTATGAGAAAAGCACAACAAAACTAAAAAGTTAAAGGGGTTCTCTCACTAAAGTAAATGGCATTTATCATGTGAACAAAGTGAATACAAGGCCCATACTACTGTATTGTGATTGTCCATATTGCTTCCTTTGCTGGCTGGATTCATTTTTCCACCACATTATACACGGCTCGTTTCTATGGTTACAGCCACCCTACAATCCAGCAGCGGTGGTCGTGCTTGCACACTATAGGATAAAACGCCAGCCTATGAGAACTGTTGTGCTCCCGGCCAATAGAGAGGCTGACGACTTTTCCTATAATGCGCAAGCTGCTGGATTGTCCCTGGAAACGATCAATGTATAATGAGAGGAAAAATGAATCCAGCCAGCAAAGGAGGCAATATGGACAATAACAATACATTAGTAAGTGCCTTGTAATAACTTTCTCTACATGATAAATGCCATTTATCGAAGTGAGAGACAACCCCTTTAAGGTTTAGAATACAGCAACACAGATAACATTTAATGTAAGGGTACGGCCACACGGTCGGGTTTCCTGATGCAGTTATGAAAGCCAAAGCCAGAAGTGAATTCCAAAAAGAGGAGATGTCGTATCTGTCCTTTGTACTTTCTCTCCTTTTATGATCTACTCCTGATTTTGACTTCCAAAATGACATCAAGAAACCTGCCTGTGTGGCCGGACCCTAAAAATATGTACAAAAGTGGTAAAACATGAAAATATATACATTTGGGGTCTCTATAATCATACTGGAGAATAAACTTAGGATCGCTGTGTTTTGTTCTTCCCTCCATTCCAAAACAAACAGTATAAAAAGTGACAAAAACCTCATATCTACCCCATAATGGTGCCAATGAAAAGTACAGGTTGGTTCACTAAAACCAAACTCTCCTTCAGCTCTGTTGAGGTAAAAGAAAAAAAAAAAAGTTATGGATTTTAATATGGTGACACAAAACTTTTTGAAAAAGTGATTTTTTATTTTGTTTACAAAAACTACAGAACTTTAAAAAAACAGCTATATAAATTTGGTATCACTGTAATCGTTTCGACCTGCAGAGTAAAATTAGCATATCAATTATACTACACAGTGAACGCTGTAAAAAAAAATTAATTCCAGAATTGCGGTATTGTCTCCAAATAATGGAATGAAAATTGATTAAAAGAGTATTTCAAAGTAGAAACAATGAAAAAAAAACTCACACACAAATCCACAGAAAAGCTAAGAAGTTATAGCCCTTGCAAAAGCCAAACCTAATGTCTGTTTTTTGTCTTTTTTTTAAATAATAGTGTACTTAGGCTTCTTTCACACGGGCGTCATGTTTGACGCCCGGATAGGATGCGGGTGCGTTGCGGGAATATGCGTGATTTTTCCGCGTGTGTGCAAACTTTTGTGATGCGTTTTGCACGCGCGTTGGAAAAATCGCCAGGTTTGGTACCCAGACCCGAAGCCGGACTTCATCACTGAAGTCCGGTTTCGGGTTGAGTATTCTGGAGATTTTATTATTTTCCCTTATAACATGGTTATAAGGGAAAATAATAGCATTCTCAATAAAGAATGCTTTGTATAATGTTGACTAAGGGGTTAAAAATAAAAAAACTTAACTTACCTTAGCCACTTGATCGTGTAGTTGGCGATCTCTCTTCTCTCTTCAAGCTTTAGCTGTAGTCTAAAGGACCTGTGATGATGTCACATCACATGGTCCGTGATGGACCATGTGATTGGACCATGTGATGTGACGTCATCACAGGTCATTTACGCTACAGCTAGAGCTTGAAGACAGAAGAGAGATCGCCAACTACACGATCAAGTGTAGTTGATCAGGTGGGAGATGTTTTCTGTATTAAGCCTCCTTCACACGTCAGTGTTCTACAGACAGCACACATCCCCATTCATTTTTATGTGTGTATTCAGACATCAGTGTTTTAGCACGGATGTATGCTCTATTTTGTCCGTGTTCACAGATCACTTTCTTTTACCCTCTATATTATTAAAGATGAGCGAACTTCTATTTTTAGTTCGGCGTCCAAAGTTCGGGTTATCGTAGCATCCCGTTATGGATTCCGCTACCGCGGACCATAACGGCATTTGGAATCCATAAGTGGATGCTTTATTGAACCCAAACCTTGGACAACCCTAAGGACCTGGGGTGACATCACCGTCATGTGATCAGTGCAGGGGGCGTGGCTCAGCACTGGATTGGATAAGAGGTGATCCAGTGCTGAGCCACGCCCCCTGCACTGATCACATGACGGTGACGTCACCCCAGGTCCTTAGGGTTGTCCACGATTCGGGTTCAATGAGGCATCCCCTTATGGATTCCAAATGCCGTTATGGTCCGCGGTAGCGGAATCCATAACGGGATGCTACGATAACCCGAACCCGAACTTTGGACGCCGAACTAAAAATAGAAGTTCGCTCATCTCTATATATTATGTATCCCTGTACTTAGGGTCACACCGTCCTGTTTTAGTATCCTTCCTTTTTGCTTACAGGAGTTATTTAATAAAAATTATAAAAATATTTGATGCAATTCACCAATAATATTAGGTAAAGTTCTTTTGAATTAGAACATTGTAATAATGGAGCACATGGACTACAAATCCTTCATGCCTCCCTGGCTTTTAGCATCCTCAGTCTATGGGCTCATGCACACCAACGTGTTTCCTTTCTGTGTCCGTTCTGTTTATTTTTTTTGCGGAACCATTCTTTTCAATGTGTCCGCAAAAAAAAAAAACGGACATTACTGCGTGTTCATTCTGTTTCCGTATGTCCGTTCCACAACAGAATATAACATGTCCTAATATTGTCCGCATTACGGACATGGATAGGACTGTTCTGACGTCATCCGCACACAAACTACAAAATACATACGGTCGTGTGCATGAACGCTATTCCTGATGCTCCATATGCAGAATACAGACCATCATAAACAGCAGCCTCTATTTTCCTGATAGTTGAAATTTGATAAGACTCGACTTGCCTTCTAATATTTCTGGCTATAGCAGTGACCTCAGAGGTGCGGACAAGTCACTTCTACAGTGAGTGACATCATGCCGTGTCCTTGCTGGAGCCTGGTAAACAGGGATCGGTGGAGATCCGGGGATACATCAGTACATCAGCCTTTTCTGTGTCCAGTGGCCATGGGGAAAAGTGGAATATTTCAGGATTTTTCAATTCGATTCGTCCGTTTCACCGAACTTTTCAAAAAAATTTAGTTCGATCCGAATTTATTTGTGGCGAATCGCGTTAAAAAATGGCTATTTCCTGGCTGCAGAAAGCCTTTATAGTGCTGTAGAACACTGTGCCTTGCAGTAACATGCATAGGGAGTCTGCTGTGGTAGTGAAATAATACTGTGAGTCAGTATGACATGCAGGCGTCGCTCTTAGAATCACTGCACACTTCACTTATTTGGGCAGTCACAGGGCCAAAACTGACCAAATAACTCAAGTGTGAACTCAGCCTTACAGGTCAATGTTAGCGTCAAGAAGAAGCACACTCCTTCTACACTGTCAGAAGCTGATTCCACATAGATGTCTACACAACCTGTTCTATTAAACACTTATACAAGTAGAGCCCCTCACCCCCCGACAAAGTGAGGAGGGTGCCAGCAGTAAGTTTGTGTTGACGTCACTGATTAATTTGCCCTTCCTCTGATCCGTCAGAAAAATAACCCCTAAAAAATGGATCCTGTCTGTGACGCATCCACCTTCACTCGGTCAGCATTTGGTCAGTAATCCATCAGTATTGCTAAAGCCAAAAAAACAGGAGTAGATCTAAAACAGAGATGACACGTGAATGGAATATTTGCATGTCTTCTGTGTTTTGTACCCACTCTTGCTTTTGGCTACCAAATCATAAGCCAATTCTGATGCAAAATAGGGACCATGTCATGCAGGCCTTACAGCTGTTACATAGACCGAAAGGCAAAATAGTGTCCCAGTCATGAAGTGGGGAGGGTGGGAAAAGCATATAAAGTCCACAGAGTGGCCCAATGACATAGTGGTGAGGTGGAAGCAGCATGAGGAGACCACAGAGTGGCCCAATGACAGAGTCTGGAGGTGGCAGCAGCATAAGGAGGAGGCCACAGAGTTCAAATGACAGTGTGGAGGCGGCAGCATCAGGAGGCCACAAAGTGTCACAATGACAGAGTGTGGAGGTGGCGGCAGCATCAGGAGGCTACAGAGCGGCACAATGACAGAGTGTGGAGGTGGCGGCAGCATCATCAGGAGGAGGCTACAGGGTGGCACAATGAAAGTGTGGATGTGGCAGAAGCAGCATCAGGAGGCCACAGAGTGGCAAGGTGACATAGTGTTGAGGTAGCAGCAGCATCAGGAGAACACAGAGTGGCAAGGTGACATAGTGTGAGATGGCAGCATCATCAGGAGATCACAGAGTGACAAGGTGACATAGTGTGGAGATGGCAGCATCATCAGGAGATCACAGAGTGGCAAGGTAACATAGTGTGGAGGTGGCAGCAGCATCAGGAGACTACAGAGTGACCCAGTTACAGAGTTGGGAGAGTTACCAGTACCAGCTAAAGATGGTGGGTGGAATAAGGAGCACTTGGCATCAGATGTGTGGCATCAGGCGGGTGGCAGCATCAGAATAGTAGCTGAGGCAGGTATCCAGAAGAAACCGGTCTCTTTTGTCAAAGTGTTGGTGTGGCACCATGGATGATCTAGTCTGATGCATCAGGCATTGGTGGGTGGAAATCCTGGCTGATCCACGCCTGATTCATCTTGACAAAGGTCAGTCTCTCTACATTTTGGGTGGACAGGTGAGTTCTTCTTGCGGTAACTATGGCCCCCACCGCACTAAACACCCGCTCTGATGCCACACTATTGGCCGGGCAGGTGAGCTTTTCCACAGCAAAATCTGCCAGTTGCGGCCACAAATCCAGTTTGGCTGCCCAGTAGTCCAGCAGATTTTCAATGTGGGGTGGCGAGGTGCTGTCCAAGTATGCCACCACCTGCTGGAAGGTGGGCCAGTCCTTGAGCCTATCAGTGCACGGCAGCGCCGACGTGTGGAGCTGTAACTACGGGCAGGGACAATACATGTCCTTTACAGCCCACTGGGTGAATTTTTCCTGCACAGCGACACCAGCAACTTGGCCAGGTGTCCGCCTCTGCCTCCTTATCCTCCACTGTGTCCTCAGCCTCCACTGCAGGGACAATTCACAGGGGCCCTCCAGCATACCATATGTGCAGGGCATGGCGGTGTCACGCTGTTCTGCACCTCATTTCACTGGTCCAACAGGGGAGGAACTGCTCCGTGTCCTTCAAAAAAAACTCGAATCCTGGCTTTCTCCGCGACAACTCAAAATCGGAACCATGGTGACCGACAACGGAAAGAACATTGTGTTGGTGCTGCGTCAAGGAGGGCTAAGCCATGCGCCCTGCATGGCACAAGTGTTCAATCTTGTTGTCAAGCGGTTCCTGAAGTCTTCCACATCTGCAAAACATCCTAAAAATTGGCAGGAAACTTTGCATGCACTTCAGCCATTCGCACACAGTAAAGCACACCCTCCTTGAGCTGCAGCGGCAGAACGGCGTCCCCGAACATTGGCTGATATGCGACATTTCCACTCGTTGGAATTCCACCCTCCATATGTTAGACCGACTATACAAACAAAGGCCATAAACGATTTCTGAATGATCCAAGCGGATAGGAGTACTCCCCTGTGTAACTTCGATGTCAGCCAGTGGCAGCTCATGCGTGACACCTGCCGTTTGCTCAGGCCCTTTGAGAATGCCACGTTATTTGTCAGTCACCAGGACTAGGGGATGAACAATGTAATTCCACTGCTTCATGTCCTGGAACAGATGCTGGTAAATCGGGCTGGCCAGGGGACTGGAGACATGGCGCCTAGATCTCACAGCCACAAGAGCCCTGTGGGGGCTGAACTGGAGAAGGAGGCGGAGGAAATTGGAGCACAAGCAATGTGTAGTGAAACGGGTGGTTTTTATACACAGGTGACAGGAGAGGAGGAGCAGGACAAGCCAGAGGAGCTACAGGGTGATGAGGAAGATGAGGCAGAGGACCCAGACACACAGTGGCAGTATGCAGTGGAGATGAAGGCAGGGAGTCCCTCAGAGTCACTTGCACGAATGGCTTGATTCATGCTCACTTGCAGAGGGATGACTTCTGGCTCTCCACCTTGTTGGACCCTCGCTGAGAGGAAGAACAAACTAAACTACTATAGAAACATCCTATGTAGTCAGTTGGCCGCTGCCTATCTGCGCCATCGTCCATCCTCTCACAGGTCTGACCGGGGGGGCCGTCTGCGCTCATGTTCCACTGCCATGGCTGGAGTCTAGAGTCGATGATGAGCAGTTTTCTTCACCGACCTAGTGAAGAAAGTACTCACCAGCAGCAGCAGCTAGACCTGGAGCAGGACCTGAACCAGCAGGTGGTGGCATACTTGAACATTACCCTGCCACCCCACATTGAAGATCCGCTGAAATACTGGGCAGCCAAACTGGATTTGTGGCCGCATCAAGCCACTCTGTGGCCTTTTCCCGATGATGCCACCTCCACACTCTGTCATTGTCCCACTCTGTGGCCTCTTCATGCTGCTGCCACCTCCACACACTGTCATTGTGCCACCATGTGGCCTCCTCCAAATGCTGATGCAACCACCTCCAGACTCTGTCATTGTGCCACTATGTGACCTCCTGATGCTGCCACTACCTCCAGACTCTGTCATTGTGCCAGTCTTTGGTCTCCTGAGGCTGCTGCCACCTTCAGACTCTTTCATTGTGACACTCTGTGACCTCCTGATACTGCCGCCACCTCCAGACTCTGTCATTGTGCAACTCTGTGGTCTCCTGATGCTGCTGCCACCTCCAGATGTTGTCATTGTGCCACTCTGTGACCTCCTGATGCTGCCGCCTTCTCCAGACTCTGTCATTGTCCCACTCTGTGACCTCCTGATGCTGCTGCCACCTCTAGCCTCTCTCATTCTGCCACTCTGTGGCCTCCTCATGCTGCTGCCACCTCCACACTCTGTCGTCTTGCCACTCTGTGGCCTCCTGATGCTGCTGCCACCTCTGCAATCTCTCATTGTCGTGCCAATCTGTGGCCTTTTCATGCTGCTACCACCTACAGACTCTGTCGTTGTGCCACTCTGTGGCCTCCTCATGCTGCTTCCACCTCATCACTATGTCATAGTGGACTTCTCATATTCCCACCCTCCCCACTTCATGACTGGGCCACTATTTTGGCTTGACTGACATCATCTTTTATTTGACCTTTTTTCTGATGTCAGAAAGGAAAGGAAGGAAAAATTATACGCGCAACGGATCCTGTCTGTGTAGCAGCTGTAAGGCCTGTATTGCCCCATCAGAATTGGCTTGTGATTTGGTAGCCAAAAGCAGTAGTGGGTACAAAACACAGAAGACATGCAAATATTCAGTTCACGTGTCATCTCTGTTTTGGATCCACTCCTGTTTTTTTTTGGCATTAGCAATACTGATGGATTACTGACCAAATGCTGACCAAAGCTGAAATGCTGAGTGAAGGCGGATGCTCCACAGACAGGATCCGTTTTTTGGGGGGTTTATTGTTCTGATGTTTTAGAGGAAGGGCAAAATAATCAGTGACATCAACACAAACTTACTGTTGACACCCTCTCCACTCCGGGTGGGGGGGGGGCTCTACTTTTATAAGTGTTTAATAGAACAGGTTCTTTAGACATCTATGTGGAATCAGCTGTCGTCGGTGTAAAAGGAGTGTGCTTCTACTTGACACTAACATTGACCTGTAAGGCTGAGTTCATACTTGAGTTACTTGGTCAGTTTTGGCCCCGTGACTGCCCAAATAAGTGAAGTGAGCAGTGATTCTAAGAGCGACGCCTGTCATCTGCATGCCATACGGACTCACAGTATTATTTCACTACCAAAGCAGACTCCCTATGCGTTACTGCAAGGCACAGTGTTCTACACCCCTATAAAGGCTCTGAGCAGCCAGTAAATAGCAGTATTTTAACGCAATCAATGCAATATATTCAGGTCGAACCGAATTTTTCCTGAAAAATTCGGCAAACCAGTGACTCGAATTTTTAAAATATTCGCCTATCTCTTATGACGATCATATATTACTATGTAAGTCATTACAATGTTTCTTTACTGGAGTTTCCCTTCGAGCAAATCTTCATGTGAAATCTTCATGTTTGTTGCAATTTACAATGTATATTATATACTCTGTTGTATGAATCCCCAAAACCCTTAGCAAAAATATAATTAGGTAAAACAAATTGTCAGCTTAATTATTTTGGATGAAAACGTTTCCAAATCTTTCAGCGAAGAGATCAGTGGGGAGCTATGATGAGTGCTGCAATGTAATGTGAAGTTTTGCAGATTAGGTTATAATTCTTACCTGTTTAGGGGTGATTTATCTGCAAGCGGTTTATATCAGTTTCTCAGTTTTCACTGTCACAATAACAACCGGTATTAGATTAGAATTTGGCTTTTTTTTCCCCAAAAACTTTGAGCTGTGCCTTCCTCTGTTAATCCTCTTGAAAATTAAATGGACACCTGCGGATTACCATTACCCTTGTCAGGCTACTTTCACATATGCGTTATTGCTGTCCGGTTTTGAGATCCGGCAGGTATATCAAAACCACAGCAAAACACATCCGTGTGAATAATACAACCGGCTGCATCCACTCAGATCGGATCTGGTTGTATTATATCGAAAATGAACATGACGGATCCGGCACTAACACTATTGTAAGTCAATATCCGAAATAAACCGATCCGGCACTGTTGACTTACATGGTTTTTGGTGCCGGATCCAGCATGTTCAGTTTCCCATGCCGCACATAAAAACGCCGCTTGGAAAGCCCTCATAGAGCTCTGTAGATGGAAATATAAAAAAAAGATATCAGAATATGGTAATGCAAATAAAGAAAAATGTTTTTCAAAGTTTTTTATTTTTTCAGAAGTAGTAAAACATTATAAAAACTATATAAACTTGGTATCGCCGTAATCATACTGACCTGCAGAATAAGATCATCATGTCATTTTTAGCAGTGTAAAAACAAAAAAACAAAACCCAATAAAACTTTAGCCACTTTATTCTACTTTCACTGCTCAAAGAATTTCTTTTTCCTGTTCTCGTTCTCGTGGCATAAAAAAATACTACTTTATCCACAAAAAACAAACCCTTATACGGCTATGTGAACAGAAAATAAAAAAAAACTGACTCTTGGAAGGTGGGAAATGAAAAAATAAAATTGGGCCGTGTCCCAAAAGGATTAACCTACTCTCTATTTATTTATTTATAATTAATACTTATTATATTTTTAACACACTATGGCCTCTTGCACACGACTGTATGCCCTCCGAGACATATGGTCCGTGAGCGGGCCATATGTCCTGGAGTGGCATTGATCATGCACACGAGAGCGCACAGCATCATAGATTACAATGATGCTGTGCACGTCGGGCCACGCGCGGGGCTACTCAACGCCACTGCTAATGGTCCTGTCTAACATACACTTCTTTTGACTCTCTCTCTCTCTGTGATGGGCTGAAAAGAGAATTTCCTGAGCGTTTCCTAGCAATGTTCCATGAAATACAGGCCAAATACAGATGGTATTCGTGCACTGTCCATGGTTTTCACTGACCCATAGACTTCTAAGGGTCTGTTTCTTCCACCAGAGCTCTGGTGACTCCCCTGCATAACGAAAACGGAACGTATCCGTTATGCAGCCCATCAAGTTCATCGGTCACATAGCCGAAGCTCAGCCTCATTCAAGTGAATGGGGCTGAGCTGCAATACCAAGCACAGCCACTATACAATATATGGAGCTGCGCTTGGGAAGATATCAGGAGAGCTCTGGTGAGCGCCGCGGCATCCTGAAACAGCTGATTGGCGGGGGTGCCGGGAGTCGGATCCCACCGATCTTACATTGATGACCTATCCTGAGGTTAAGCCATTAATATGTAAGTCCCTGAGAACTGCATTAATGTATCTCCTGTTCTTTTGACCTGCCTGGAAAACGGGATGGGGCTTAGTAGAAAGCGGGGAGGGCTTCATGGGGATAATGGGGTATGGCTTAAAATATGGCGGTTTGAACCAAATAGAGACGGTAAAATAAAGTAAGCCAACCAGTAGTTGGTACAGAGTCAGATAAAAGTGACTGAGCGTTTTGAAGCCTAGCGTTTTTTGCGCGTTCATGACAGGCGTTTTGGCGCGTTTTTTTCAAGCGTTTTGGTAAATAGTGTAGGCGCGTTTGACGCGTTTATGTGATTGACTGCATAGTGAGCCAATTACCCAACAGCCCTCGCTATATATAGTTTGGCCAATCTGAGTGCTTTTGAGGTGTGAAATTCCAAGGTGGCTGATCTAGTGTGTGTTTTGTGCAAAATGGACTGCTACAGGAGGCGACATGTTGCAGTGGTTGTGACTGGAATCCAACTGGAGCGTTTGAGGAGAAGGAGGGACAGCAGGCGACGGTTCTGGGTCCATCCGGTCATTGCCCAGCGGCAGGAGAGGGGCCAGTTCTGGGCTCTCTACCAGAACCTACGTGCCCATGAGGACCAGTTTTTTGGCTACATGAGAATGTCCATCCCCAGGTTAGTATGTATACGTGATGTGTTTTTTTTTTTTTTTACAGAGAGTGTAGTAATGTTGTAATGTTTATTTTTCTGAATTTGTATCGTCTCCAGCTTTGACGAGCTCCTGGGGCTGTTGGAGAGTCGTTTGATGCACCAGGACACCTTCATGCGGGACAGCATTCCACCTGTGGAAAGACTGGTCATAACTTTGCGGTAAGTATTATATACATCGTGCCCTTCACAAACATGTCTATTGTGTAGCGACTGTATATGAGTGTTTTTGCATTTTAGTAGTCGTGTTGTTTGTGTGGTATGCTTGTTACCATAAATATTCAGCACATGCATCATGTAGCCACCTTTGCAAGGTGTAACCCTTCCCATGAAAAAAAGACTCCAAACATTTAGTTAGTTATTGTTTTATGTTTGGTGCAATAAAGAAACGCAGTACATTCCCCAACATGTTTATATGGAGTACACAAAACTGCACATAACATTTGTGCAATATGCAAACAAAATATGTTAATCCTTTTAATAGAATATAACTTCAACTACCGGCACTTTAAATCGCAGTACCATTTCTCACAGGTCCTCATAATCTTGCCCGGTTGTTTCTGGGTCCGGATCCCGGCTTGTTTGATTGATTTGCCGCGTTTGAAGCTCGGCATTGGCCTGTGTGCTGGTGGTGGTGCTTGTGGATGTGGTCAGGCCATACTGGTGGCCATAATGTGGACCTTCTTGGGGGCCATGTTGGTCGTAATGTTGGCCATAGTATTGGCTATATTGTTGCACAGGTTCCGCAGGTAGAGAATATTGTTCTGCATATTGTGATCCCTGTGGAGCATACTGCTGTGGATATATTTGACCATATGTTGTTGGATTTGTTGGCCCATGTTGGCTAAATTGTGGACCATGTGGGTGGCCATATTGTTGGCCATACTGTGGGTCCTGCCTAGGGGCCTGCATAGTAGGCTGCATTGGATCCGGATTCGGATTCTGCCTATGATCCGGAATTGGATGCTGCCTATGATCCGGAATTGGATGCTGCCTAGGAGCCGGGATAGGAGGCTGCCTAGGAGCCGGGATAGGAGGCTGCCTAGGAGCGGGGAGAGGAGGCTGCCTAGGAGCCGGGAGAGGAGGCTGCCTAGGAGCGGGGAGAGGAGGCTGCATAGGAGCCTGCATCGGGCCATGCATTGAAGCAATTTTAGTAGCCACTTTGGTGGTCATTTCAGTGGCCACTTCTGTTGCCATTTCACTTGCCACTTGTTGGGCGAGGTTTGTGGCCTGGTGTGGGGACAGCTGCGGGGCCTGATGTTGGGCCATTACAGGTTCAAGCTGTATGGCCAGTTGTGTGGCCAGTTGTGTGGCCAGTTGTGTGGCCTGCTGGGGTCCCGGCTGGGTTTCCTGGAACGGTATCGCAAAAGTGTCCAGCGTTCGGGTCAGCATCTCTTGGACTGTGGTGAGTTGCGGTCTGGGCACATTTTGCATTCTGTCCTCCAGACTGAGAAGGAAATACCCGTTACTGGACATTTTTGGTACCGGATGTGCCAGGGCATCCAGGCTGGCTATCAGTCGGTCCTCCTGCCGTTCACCTCTCCTCCTTTTGACCCTTTGCTGGCGAGTGGCTTCTGGCACAGATGGGCCTGGCTGTGTGGGGCTTGTAAGCGTCGGAGGGCCCTCTGTCCCTGGTGGACTGGTTGCCGCAGAAGATGGTCCTGGCTCGCTGTCCCGAGTGTGGCCAGAGTCATCTTCCGCCTCATCTGCAGCCTGACTCTGTTCCCAGCTACTCTCTGTGCTGTTAACGAGAAAAATATAGTTAAGTATCTTCACCATATCAATGTGAATATATGTGACATTATGTAATGCCACATCCTCTCCGCCAATGTGTACTACAATGTCTCACCTCCTCATTTCAGTGCAGGGAATCAAGAAGGCCATTTGCTCCGCATGCACATAACAAGAGCGTGTGGGTGATGAGCCGCTCCTCTGCTCCCTCTCTAGGCGGCGATGTCGTATGAAAGCGTCCTTGATACTTTTCCATTTTTTTAATGGTGTTGACTAAAAATATTTAAAAAAACGTTCATTCTAATTATATATTTTTCTCATTTCAGGTACCTAGGTACAGGCCAGTCTTTGGCCAGTCTACATTATGCTTTTTTGGTTGGGAAATCCACTGCAAGTATCATCATCCGTGAGACCTGCGTGGCAATATGGGATGCGCTCCATGCAGCAGTGATGGCCCAACCGCATAAGGAGCAGTGGAAGGAAATAGCGGATGTGTTCCAGCAAACCTGCCAATTCCCCAACTGTGCCGGAGCTATAGATGGCAAACATATCCGCATAAAGAAGCCGGTTCGAAGTGGGAGCCAATATTATAATTACAAAAAATACTTTTCTTTTGTCTTATTTGCGATGTGTGATGCCAACTATAGCTTCCGGTACATTGATGTGGGCTCATATGGCAGTAGGTCAGACTCTGCGGTCTTTGCCCATTCAGAATTTGGCAAAATGCTACATAACAAGGCTCTGGATCTCCCTGAGCACACCGCACTGCCTGGCACCACTTCACCAGCGATGCCCTTTGTCTTTGTGGGCGACGAGGCCTTTGCACTGGGCGAAAACCTGATGAGGCCGTATTCCAGCAGGGGACTTTCTGTAGCCAGGCGAGTCTTCAATTATCGGCTGACTAGAGCGCGCAGGGTTGTGGAGTGCGCTTTTGGCATACTCGCCAACAAATGGCGATTTCTCCACACACCCATTCACCTCAAATTGGAGACTGCCATATCGGCCGTTAAAGCAGCCTGCGTACTGCATAATTTTGTTCGGGCAAGAGACGGGTATAATTTTGAAGATTCCCTCACCCATTCCCTGCACAGTCATCGTCCTAGTGTTGTGCGTGGCCACAGACAAGGTGCAGCAGTGCGGGAGCATTTTACCGCTTATTTTATGTCGCCACATGGGGCGTTACCATGGCAGTTAGAAGCTATTTAAATATTCTTGCGTTACTTAGTTTCTGTTAATTTGCGTCATAAGTCACATTTTCTTTATTGTTTGCTAAAAATTTGCGTAATTAAATTTTCGGTTTGAGCCATTTTGTCTCATCACGTTTTTACATATATTATTATGGCCCATGGAGAGTGGCCTTTAGGAGGCAATATTCCAATTACATGTGGTAATAAGCAAATGGTGGCCGAAATTAGGTCACACCATTTTGTGGTAAAGACTCCGCCATTAGATTCATTCCTAATGAGGGAGCAATTAATGTGTCCATTCATGTGCCTATAAATGCGAATGTACGAAAATATTTTCTCGGCAAAAACGCGGCCCTCCAGCGGTATATAACTCACAACAAATACCATGCTAACTGTGTGTGAAGCTATGGCAGAGCATGATGACAGTAGCATGTATGAAACGGCTGGAGGGCCGATATTCGACTGCCCTGACATATACACCACAGAAATGTGTCCGTAAATACATAGGCCCTATCAGTCATATTGGTTTACATATGTCACCTCACTAGCAAGTTACTATTCCGCATAACAAGCCCACAATTTGAGCAACTTCTCTACATTGCCCAACATTAGCTTTCATACACAGCGCATACAAACACTATTCAGCTGAACCATTTCCACTTGATTGATATTACTGGCCCATTGCACTGACCCATAATGTGCGCAGGGGCAACTACCAACTGGCCACATAACAACTGACACATCCCACATACAACTCCTACTCAGACCGCACTAGAAGGGAGACATAACATGTAGGAGGTGAAAATAACCATTCTGAAAGCCCCCACAGTTTGTGCCGTTTGCTAGCATATTTACACCTCTAAAACAGGTGACACACAGCAGCAGGCAATTACTACAGGCCAGAGGGTACTGTATCCAAATTGTTATGTTATGTGCCCATGAGGCAAGGCGAACTATGCAAAAAGAGTGCCCATATACTATAATAAGTTTGGTGATGGTGCGGCACTGTAGGTGATGGCCAAATACAGCTACATGCATGCCTCCAAGGCTCCAGCAAGTACAAGACAGGCCACCATTTGTGTAGGTGCAGTTGGACATCACCTCAAGCCGTGCTGCTAGAGATGGCCTGAGCTATTACATATAATATTTTGGACACCAGTGCACACTAGATTTTGAGGTCAGAAAGTAAATCACACATACCTTTGCCTTGTCGGACACTCTTGGTAAACTGCGGCCACTCTGGCCAGATGGACTTGCAAATGTCCTCCCAGGCTTGTAGTCGGACCCTGCGGTTTTTATAATAGGGGTCTTGGGTGTCATATAGGCACCGCTTGGCCTGCACCAGCCTGATAATGTTTTCTGAATCACAGGCCTCCTCCATGGCTGCTCTCCAGCTAAACTCTGGGTGCTTTGCACATGTTGTTTTGGCCTTTTTCAGCATGTTGCAAACTTGCGTCCATAGGCGCGTTTTACGCTGCACAAACGCCCGAACAACACGCCTATGGCGTTTCCCATTGAAGTCTATTGGAACCAAACGCTGGATAAACGCCCGAATTAACGCCAACATACTTGCCTATGCGTCGGACGTTTTTAGGCGCCTACGAACGCGCATTAAAACGCGCAAGTGTGAACCACCTCCATTGGAATGCATGGTTCCTGTACTGTTGTGCGTTTTTTTGCGCGTTCGAAAGCGGCGTTTTACGCGAAAGTGTGAACTGAGTGTGAGTCTTTTGGGCTCATGCGCACAACGTATCTTGCATCTGTGTCCGATCTACATTTTTTGCTGATTGCACATGGCCCCATTCATTTCTACAGACCCCCCCAAAAGGACCGCACAATGATGTCGTCTGTGTGCTGTCGGCATCCGTCCACAAATTGAAGTTTAAATATATGCAAATGAGCCACAAAATGAAGTTTTAATATATGTAAAAGAGCCTCTAGGAGCAACAGGAAGGGGTCCCCTTTACATTTGTAGGTTCTGCCCTCCCTGCAACTGCTGCAACCTCTCCACTTTGATTCATAGGACCAGGTGTGATGACTAGAGGTGAGCGAATCGAATCCCACAAAGTGGAATTAGATCCAAACTTCAGGATAAATTCGATTCGCCTCGAAGCCGAATTTCCTTGTGCTTCGTGTTAGCGAATCGATTTAACCCGAAATAGTGTAAAAAACAAAAAAAATCATACTTACCTCCTCCATTTGCTTGCGACAGGCCACCAACCACCATCTTGATTGAAGATATCGGCCAAATCCCGTGCTTGGTAACGTGCGAGATTTCGCTTCAGATCTTCAATCAAGATGGCGGCGGCCAGCCCATCGCGAGCAAATGGAGGCGGTAAGTTTGAATAAAAAAAAATTTGCGTGTTAATTTCACACACTTTTTACGCTAAGATGCAGCGATGATGTATGAACGCGGCATATGAGGGGTATAATGACGGGGGGCAGCGCTATCACTGCTCCCTGTCATTGCACCCGCTACGTACAAAAATATGCGCTTCATGACAAAGTAATTTGTCACTTTTCATAAATTCGCTCATCTCTAGTGATGACGTTTACACCAGTGGCGTAGGGATCGCCATTGCAACCATAGCAATGGCTATGGGGCCCTACGCCACTGGGGGCCCGGGCCGCCTGCTGAGTATTATTATTTTTTTTATTCATGTGGCGACGGGCTGTGTACAGTGTTCCCTTCCCATTTATTGTACCCCTGGCCACTCATGTCTGCTTAGCGGCTGTTCATGTCTGCTTAGCGGCTGTTCATGTCTGCTTAGCGGCTGCTCACCAACCAGCTCACCCCGCCCCCCCAGCTTTGCAGCACGCGGCTGTTGTGTGAAGTTTCCCCGGCCACAACATCTGCACTTACAGCCGTGTACACATCTGGACACCTCCGCCATGGACCCGGCCTTCACAGCAGGACAGGTGAGGAGCACCCCCGGGCCCCGGCCCCACACACAGCTACTGAAAAGAAGGCGCGCCGTGTGCGGGATGTGGCCACGGCTGGGGAGCTGATGAGGGGCATGTGCCGCCACCACACTGTCCTAAGCAGCCACGAATGGCACCGTTATTCAGGAGCTGTAAATACGGCTGGGGTGTGGGGCCGTTGCCCATAGCAACCAGTCAAAGGCAGCGTTATACGTCTGTAGTGTGTGCGCGCTGACTGGTTGTTATGGGCAACGCATTCACTCTGCCATACTTGTCTCCTTTTTGGAAACTATACACTACATTTTCAGACTTATACCCTACCATTTATAATATGGATTGTGTCCCCACCAGACGAATGCCAGCCAATAGGGATGTGAGTTATTCATGGCAAAACCCCTTAAATGGGGTGGTTTATTAACCCCTTCTAAAGGGCCCTTTACACCGGCCGCCTGCAGGCAATCACCGGGACCATTGTGTGCATTCCCAACATTGCTTTCTTGTCAGTGATCGCCCCTGTTGTATGGGGCGAGGGATCGCTGCTCCCCATAGAGATTCATTATTTGAAATGATAACTTGAGTGGTGGATTAGCTGATACTGGAAAACTCCCTGATCGGTGTGGGTCCCAGTGTTCGGGCCCCCACCGAGCCTGAGAAGGGGGTCCTGTTCCTCCAATCTGATAAAGCAGTCCCATAGAGAATGAATGGAGTGGCAGGGGGCATGCCCTGCCTACTGCTGCATCACAATGGGTCCTCTGTTCTTGGGATTGTTGGGGGTCCCAGCAGTAGGAAAGTAGCAAGAAAAGGTACAAAAATAACTGATGCTGGATCTGTCAGCAGTTTTAACTAAGAGCAACAGAAGCTAATGACAGATCCACTTAGAAAAATGCTGGGTTACTTTTCCCAATATGTTATATTGAACACATGATGAGTTATGAATATTCATTAGTTCCTGATTTTCTCCGCCCCTCTGCTGCTTATTTAGTTTGAAAAAAACTGTCAGTCAGAGGCAGGGGGCAGGGAAAACCAGAAGCTCCCGAATCCGTGAAGGGGGGGGGGGGGGGTTCATAACATTTTTTTGCTATGGGGCCCAGTCATTTCTAGCTACACCCCTGGTTGACACTGCCTGGTTCTGTCAAACAAAATGCAGAGGGTGTGGCAGTTATAGAGAGAGCAGAGCCTCTAGGTGTAATGGTAACGCCCCCGTTGCTGCTAGAGGCTCATTTGCATATATTAAAACATCATTTTTTCAGCAATGCGGGCACATAGGAACATGGGACCAACACAGATGTCTTCGGCTGCCAACAGGTCAGCCAGCTTCATAGGTACAAATCTGCTGATAGATGGCCTTTAATAAAGCTACCCCTCGGTGTCCTGCCATACCGGGTCCTCGCACACAGCACTGCAGTCTGGTTTAAGTCACAAACGTCACTATTTTCAGTTTAAGGAAAGCTCAGATCCTATACATTACCATAATATTATATGAAAGTAGTAACAATGTCTCTGCTTGGCTCCAGTTTATATACTGTATATATGTAGATTGCCAAACACTGACATAAACCGTTGACGCTTACCACTAGATACCTAAACTTGCACAGATTGTTGTTTATGGGGGAAGGGGAGCCTGCAGGACTATTGGATTGGCGCCATGTATAGTGGGACAGGATGCCGCTAGTTACCTTAATCTTTCCATACGATATTGCTTTCTGCGATGACCTCCCCTGAGAGCCTCCGCTAGATCATCAGCCTTGTGTACTAATCATATACAGTGGTATTGCTGCACGAGTGAAATAAATATCCCTGTGCTGTGCCCCGCAGCCCATAAAACACGTGGCGCTATTAATCCAGCTGACGGGGGACATGCCACACTGGCAAGTTCATAAAGCAAATTGGAAGCAGGGTTTCTAGAATGTTCTAGGCGCATGCTATATATTGCTAAGATTTGTATTACTGCTTTGTATTAGTGTCACTTATCATGACAAATGAACCACTCTGCAGTAATTGGAGATTGTGTAATAAATGTGCGTTATTTCAATGCTCCGCTCTCATTGTACGCAATGTCCTTTGGTCTTAAAGAGAAATCTTCACCTTGAAAATGCAGCCCTACGTGCAGACAGCGTGGTCTAGAGCAGGAGGAGCTGAGCACGTTAATACATAGTTTTGTGGGAAAAGATTCCGGATATCATATTCATCCTGACCTTAGGAGTCCAGTGGGCGGTCCTATCAGCGACTGAAAGCCGTCCATGCATTACTGTGCATACAGAGATAGCTGTCAGTCACTGGTAGGACTGCTACAAAGAGCAGGGGTTTAACCCCTTACTTACCACCAATATGACTTTTTACAGAGGTCGCTAAGGGTCCTTAGGCTGGGCCATCACCTTTTTGCTGCGGGCCAGTCTAAGCACTGCACAGGTCTCCCATGTCCTATAGTTGTCCGCATGGGACTCAGAAAAATGCAGATTGCACACAGAAGTTATCCATATTTTGCAGATCCATTGTATGCAGACTGTAATACGTACTAGACCGTGTGCATGAAGCCTAAGGGTTGGAGCTCCGTCATATTGTATATTCTATAGTATTTTTGCACTGACATCACCTATGACCATTGTTATGGCTGATGGTTTTTTGGCCCAGCGTGCTGGCAATTTAGACCCATCTTCATTATGAGGTGATAATATATATATTTTTTTTTTTTCCAGGGCCACTTTAAGTTTCCAATCTCCCCTGGCTGCTGACAGACTTTCAAGGGAGACTTGCTTCCTCTGCCTAGGAGATCAATGGAGCTGAGGTGTAGTACCGCACACAACCTGTGGACAGGTGTGGTACTGTTTTTGAAATAAAGCAGCCATGTTTGTCTAATCCTAAAAAGCACCTTTAAGTATGATTTTTGTACACTGTTGTGTACTGTTTTACTCTATGTACTTGGGTGTCTTTTCATCCCTTGGCAATGGGGACTGGAACGCACAGACGTCGCAACCCTACAAATGGCTGCATCCACTGATTTACACCTGTGCTGTCATATATGATGAGGCTCACTGAACCCTATGACCTGTATGTGACAGCTAGTGGGCATTGGTAAGGTCAATTCAGCAGGAAATTCAAGCTGCTGTACACCTACATATGGTACTTCTGAATCCTGATATGTCCTAGTTAGATATGGGCCTACCTGTACAGAGAGTACCGCCTAGTTATATATGGGCCTACCTGTACAGAGAGTACCCTCTAGGAAGGTATGGGCTTACCTGTACAGAGAGTACCCTCTAGTTATATATGGGCCTACCTGTACATAGAGTACCCTCTAGTTAGATATGGGCCTACCTGTACAGAGAGTACCCTCTAGGAAGGTATAGGCCTACCTGTACAGAGAGTACCCTCTAGTTAGATATGGGCCTACCTGTACAGAGAGTACCCTCTAGGAAGGTATAGGCCTACCTGTACAGAGAGTACCCTCTAGGAAGGTATAGGCTTGCCTGTACAGAGAGTACCCTCTAGTTATATATGGGCCTACCTGTACAGAGCGTACCCTCTAGTTAGATATGGGCCTACCTGTACAGAAAGTACCCTCTAGGAAGGTATAGGCTTGCCTGTACAGAGAGTACCCTCTAGTTAGATATGGGCCTACCTGTACAAAGAGTACCCTCTAGTTAGATATGGGCCTACCTGTACAGAGAGTACCCCCTAGTTATATATGGGCCTACCTGTACAGAGAGTACCCTCTAGGAAGGTATAGGCTTGCCTGTACAGAGAGTACCCCCTAGTTGGATATCTGGAGCTCCTTGTTGCAGGTCATTCTTAGAGAAAGGGCGCTCCCTGCTCTCCTCTACAGTAGTGACTTCAACAGACAGTGGTTGGTTGTCCAGGAGTTAAAATGATTCCGATTGAAAAATCATCACAATTTGCGTGATCTAACAGAGTGAATAAAATAGTATTCTGGTTAAAGAGGTTATTCTCTCTCTGCCAAATGAGAAGGGGACCTGTGCCCCCAAAATAAATGGAGTGACTGGTGGAACGTGCATTGCTGCTCTATTGATTCTCAGTTCGACTACTGGAGATAGCTAAGATATGTAGATGTACAGGGCTATTTCTGGTAGTCCCATAGACATGAATGGAGCGGCAGCACCAGGGGCGTAACTATAGGGGAAGCAGGGGAAGCGGCTGCTTTGGGACCCTGATCCAGAAGGGGCCCATCCAAGA
This sequence comes from Bufotes viridis, assembly GCA_033119425.1. Taxonomy (NCBI): domain Eukaryota; kingdom Metazoa; phylum Chordata; class Amphibia; order Anura; family Bufonidae; genus Bufotes; species Bufotes viridis. The sequence continues at coordinate 28,841,641 of CM065594.1, read as the reverse complement.
GGAGAAGAAGTACTAAAAGATTTTGTCAGGGCCTCTCAACATTATTACACAATTAAATTATATACATTGGCAGTATAGACAGTGTAGAAAACGGATGGAACAGCTGCTGGGCCTGGTCTGAGAGAGCGATCTTTACTAGCCACAGGAAAGGGGGCGGCATGAAAGGAAGGGGTTGTGAAAACATTACTGGGGGAGGGGGCCCCATTCAAAAATTTGCTGTGGGGCCCAGTCATTTCTAGTTACGCCACTGGGCAGCACACACATTCAACCAGCTGCTCCATTCATTTCGGGGGCACAGGCCACTATTTTCTTAATGGGGGGCCCCCACCAACGGCATAACATCTAACTAGAATACCCCGTTAAAATGTATTCACAGAGAATCTCCCAGTCCCCTGCTGTCCCCTGTAGATGACATATGCCACTTATTATACAGTCAGTTTGTCCCCAGCTAGGACCGTCACAATCCACTGTTATCACTGGTGGCAATGACCAGTCTGAGTGCAGACCTTTAGGTAATGAAATGATGCCAATGGTCCTCCAGAGGGAGAGATCTCTCGTTATAAGGGTTCCCAATTGGGATATCACCCGCTATTTACTCCTAATGCAATAGTATAGTAAAAATAGCAAATAAATAGGAAACCACGACATCCAGGCTCATACCTCATGTCTGGCTGTAAGCAGCTGCAGCCAGCTTTGCAGTAATAATACCATATGGTTCTTTGATTCATTACCTCATGTGCATAGACCCATTGGCTATAAATGTGTACCGTACATTATTCTTCCAAATGCTAATGCACTAAACAATGCCCCCATAACTGTGCTTAACCCCCTGATGTATTATGACGTACACATGAAGCAGAGCTATTATCTCAGGCTTTCCATTGCACTCCAGGGAAACCTATTACCTTCTGACAAAAAAAGTTCAATGACAAATTCAGGCCTGCTACTCCTGCACATGTACATTGTGATGTGTAGCTGCTTGCTGTGTCTATAGTAGACGTGCTCACAGTATTTCTCCTGAACACAGTGTTTGTAGTTTGTGATGAGCGAATCGAAGTCCACAAGGCGGACTTAAATTCGATTTGCTGCGAAGCGGAATTTCTTGGTGCTTCATGGTAGCGAAACGATTTAACCTGAAATAGTGTAAAAACAAAAAAAAATAAAATACTTACCTGATGCATATGCTCACGACGGGCCAGCCGTCATCTTGCTTGAAGATCTCGGCCAAAATCCTGTGCGTGGTGACGTATGACGTCACCACGCTGGCCGGCGTGATGACGTCTTCTCGGGCCGTGCAAGATTTCACGCCAGACCTTCAAGCAAGTTGGCGGCGGTCGACCCCTCACGAGCAAATGGATCAGATAAGTATTATTTTTTTATTTTATTTTACACTGTATTATTCCTATCTGAGGGGTACAGTGATGCGGAGCTGCGCAATTGTCGCTCCTTTTCATTGCACCCAATACTTAGAAAGAGATGAGCTTCGTTTTGTAAAATTCGGCGAAGCAACAAAATTGAATTTTACAAAACTTCGCTCATCTCTATTTGTAGTGTATTTGCAGATGAAAGGCTATTGCCCACATTGCCCACACAGAAGGTTGGTGGTAATAGATATCCTGAGATGACCGGAGGGTTTAGGGAAGAAGGACTTTCAACAGGATTTAGAAGTATTAGAAATAGCTGAATGTGACCACCTTTCCATTGATCACAGTGGTAAGGTGGGGGCCAATTGTTGCACTGAATATACAAAGCACGGGGGCATACACAGATCTCATAGTTTCCCATAGCAAACCTTAGTAGGCGCTCCACCCAGTTTCCCAGTAATCTTGCATCAAACATTCCCACAAAGTTTGACCCTCAGATTTCTGACGAATTAGATTTTATTGAATGGAAGAATTAAAAAAAAAAAAAAAAAACTGTAATAACAAATTAAGGTGCCCTCCTCCTCACCCAATTTATCCAGCTTCTACAGTGGCATGCAAAAGTTTGGGCAGCCCTGGTCAAAATTACTGTTACTGTGAATAGTAAAGCAAGTTGATGATGAAATGATGTGCAAAAGTCTTAAAGTTAAAGATGACACATTGCCTTTGTATTTTAAGTAAAAACATTTTTTTATTTTCATCTTTTACAATTTCAAAATAACATAAAAGGAAAAGGGCCTGAAGCAAAACTTTGGGCTCCCTGCATGGTTAGTACCTAGTAGCACCCCTTTGGCAAGTGTCACAACTTGTTAACACTTTTTGTAGCCAGACTCCTGGGCCGTCTTGCATGCACTGCTCTTTTGAGGTCTATCCACAGATTTCAAATGATATTCAGATCAGGGGACTGTGAGGGCCATGGTAAAATCTTCAGCTTGCGTCTTTTGAGGTAGTCTATTGAGGATTTTGAGGGGTGTTTAGGATCATTATCCATTTGTAGAAGCCATCCTCTTTTCAACTTCAGCCTTTTTACAGTTGGTGTTATGTTTGCTTCAAGAATTTGCTGGAATTTCATTAAATCTATTCTTCCCTATACCTGCTAATTGTTCCTCGTGCCATTGGCTGCAACACATTCAAAATGCGTTAGGACAAAACTGAAGCATTTTATTCTGGTTTTGAGCCCCTAGGACAGAACTCAATACCGTAAAACTTTAACACTAGTGTGAAAGTACCCCTAATTACTTTTAATGACACAGGCCCCGTGAGCTCTTATGTCAGGCCTACATGTTTACCACAAAGATAAACGTTGTGGCACACTGCTTGTTTCCGCCACTGGAAGTCGGGTTCCCGCCCCGGTATAATGAAAAAAAGAACTCCAGTTTGTCTGCGGTTTGGACGCTTTTTATTTCTGAGTAAATGCGGCAATATCACTAGTAAATGTGACGTTTCGGCCCAGTTATGGCTTTCATCAGACTGTGATAAGAGAATACAAAAAATGAAAAATAAATAAAGATGTAATAACAGGTACCATGTAGTGATTTCTGGACATGATGATAATTTTACAAAAACATGATCAAATCGAAAGATTACATGATTATAAGATAGTATGACAATTCTAGACATGATTCTGGATATGGTATGAGATAAAAAAGAAAAATTCATATAACAAGATGTGCTGTTAGTAGACTGGGATCCATCATAGGTATAATGCAGATATATAGAAAGTCCATATTCAAGTCCATAAGGAATCTCATAATCAAAGAGAACATCTGCATGGGAACATAACAAATTTACAGGATAACGACCTAACCTGCTCGGTCATAGAGACACCATAGGAGACTAATCCTGGGTGTGTTCTAATAGAAATACACGTATAGTATACATTGTGGACAAGGAGAGTCACATCACACAGTGTTGAATCAGAGTATATCAAATCACATCAGATCAAAGTGCATCTTTATCGAATATAATGTCCTGAGGTCCCTTGATGTAGTAAATATCTGAGGTGCAACCCTTAAGGAAAACCTTCTAGTCAATATGTATATAGAATATCCTAGATAAGAGAGAAAGAAGAGGATACCTGTTGCCGCTGGTATTTGGGTATAAAGGGATGGTCTGTGACCTGGTGATCCGCAGGACTGTGCCTGCTAAAGGTATATGTCGCCTGGCGCCAGAGAACGCGGCGCTCGTTCTTAAGTCGGCGTCCCGGAAGTGTGCGGACCGGAAGTGAGGATATCACGCTTAGATGCGTGTCAAGCCTCTCTTTGGTGTGCGGCTTGGGTCTCAGGCGCATGCGCACACGATTTGTGGGCAAAACTACTGGCAATTGAGCGGAATGTACCAGGACATGAGCTGAAATGGATGATTTAGGAGGAATATATTATGGGATTGGTGGCTAGATGAAATATAATATAATAAATTCATGGTATTATTAGATGATGGTATAATGATGTGATATACATGCGAATAGATCGCCATGCGGTTATTATAATATGTCCCATTGTGAGTAGTATAATGTCAGGAGTGTAGATGAGGGGGAATGGAATATTATGTATTAATTCCAGGTCAGACCAGGCAAGTGAATGATGGCTAAAAAAGGGAGGTAATGGATACATATGTCATATGTATATAAATATACACATGAAATATTGGATCTATAGTCAATGGATAATGTACCTACAAGTGATACTTACTGGATTCTGTTAAGGTAGACTATACAAACCCATCAAAAATACTCGGAGACGGAGGCTATACATACCCATCGGGATAATTCATAGAAGAAGGTACATACCACCCACCAAAGGATACTATAGATCTAGGTCATCTGTGGAAAGAGTAGTATATATCGTTAATAATCTTAGTCTTATGAAACTAATGGGTGAAATATGCGGATAGCATGTATATAACCAAGGGAAAGATTAAGGGAGATTAGGTATAACTCTGGATCTCGTACTCTCTGTTCAGACCCTTGGGTTCTAGTGTGTCCAGAGTATGGATCCAATATGCTTCTCTCTTTTTGAGAAGTTTGGATCTATCGCCTCCCTCCTTTGTGGTCCTATATGGTCAATAACTTGAAACTTCAACTGTGAAATATTATGGCCTGTGGATTCAAAGTGAGCTGGGACTGGTAATAGTAGGTCTTTGCGTCTGATTTTCGATTTGTGTTGGCAAATGCGGTCGCGTATCTTTTGCGTTGTTTCTCCTACATAAAGCTTACCACAGGGGCATTTTAAGATGTAGATTACATATGAGGATTCGCATGTATAGAAACTGCGTATGTTGAATGCCTTACCGGACAGTGGGTGAAAAAATTGTGGACCTTTTATAACGTGCGTACACTGGAGACAATGAATACAGGGAACGTGCCAAATTTTTGTTTGTGTAGAAATATTTGTCTGGGTATGTTGGTAGACGGGCCTATGTCTGCTTTAACCAGCATGTCCCTCAAATTCTTGGATCGGCGTGTGCATGGGAGAATAGGGTTCCTAAATTCTATTACTTCCGGATATGCTTTTTGTAAAAGATACCAGTGGCCTTTAATGCTGTTAGTCACTTTCTGGGCACACGGATGATACGTATGTACAAAGGGAATTCTATCAGATGACTTAGTGTTACTTTTCTTAGAGTGGTTGGTGTTCTTAAGTAGCTTATATGGGTAGCCACGTTGTTTAAATCGGTCTTTCATTTCTGTGAGTCTAGTTTGTTGAAGGGTTTCCGATTTGACAATCCTTTGGATGCGTTTGAATTGTGAGTGGGGAAGTGATTTTTTTGTATTTGGTGAGTGGAAGCTTGAAAAATGTAGTAAGTTATTTCTGTCCGTCGGTTTCCTGTACAGGTCTGTGGAAATGGAGCCGCCCCCCAAAAACACAACCAGCAATTGAAACCTTCATTTCATTAGTACAAAAAGATGTAGCCAAATTTAGGAAGGATCTTACATTGAGGAAATTCAAATTTTCGCACAATTTAAGTGAATCAGAACGACAAGTCCTTTCCGCCCTTACACAGCGTAAAGATCTTGTCATTAAACCAGCGGATAAGGGGGGAGCACTAGTTGTGATGGACAGGGACAAATATATAAGAGAGATACAACACCAACTAGAGGACACAACGGTATACAAAAAACTTGATAAAGACCCCACCCACCAGATCTCTGAAAAAATAAAAAGGACATTACAACATTACCGAGGGTGTGGAGTCATAGATGATTCAGTCACTACCTTTCTAACCAAAACTAATCCCATCACACCGGTCATCTATATTTTGCCCAAAATACATAAAAACCTCAACAATCCCCCTGGTCATCCAATAGTGGCCTCCACAGAATCCATACTCTCACCACTTTCTATCCTCTTAGAAAAAGTCTTGACACCCATCATTAAAGGCACTAGATCATTCCTACTGGATACTTCAGCCTTCCTGTCACTACTATTTAGCTTACCACCATTACCTCCTACCTCCATACTAGTAACCTGGGACGTTACTAGCCTATACACATCTATCCAACACCAAAAAGGCCTAACATCAGTCCGCAAACTTCTATACCACCATGTTCCAGACCACACTCTGATTAAATTTTACATGGACCTTCTAGAACTTGTGCTACACAATAACTTCTTCCTCTTTCAAGATGATTTCTTTCTACAAATACAGGGTACCGCGATGGGGTCCAACGTAGCGCCTCCCTATGCAAACAGCTATATGTCCGATTTCGAGGAATCTTTCATTTACATCCATCCAAATTTCCCTAAAGCATTGTTATGGAAACGATATATCGATGACATTTTTTGCATATGGGAGGGCACGTTGGACTCCCTCCTTGAATTCCACTTATTCTTAAATTCCGTATATCCTGAACTTCAATTCACAATACACTATGACACCACAGAGATCAATTTCCTGGACACAACAGTCACTAAACACCCAGACGGCTCCATTTCCACAGACCTGTACAGGAAACCGACGGACAGAAATAACTTACTACATTTTTCAAGCTTCCACTCACCAAATACAAAAATCACTTCCCCACTCACAATTCAAACGCATCCAAAGGATTGTCAAATCGGAAACCCTTCAACAAACTAGACTCACAGAAATGAAAGACCGATTTAAACAACGTGGCTACCCATATAAGCTACTTAAGAACACCAACCACTCTAAGAAAAGTAACACTAAGTCATCTGATAGAATTCCCTTTGTACATACGTATCATCCGTGTGCCCAGAAAGTGACTAACAGCATTAAAGGCCACTGGTATCTTTTACAAAAAGCATATCCGGAAGTAATAGAATTTAGGAACCCTATTCTCCCATGCACACGCCGATCCAAGAATTTGAGGGACATGCTGGTTAAAGCAGACATAGGCCCGTCTACCAACATACCCAGACAAATATTTCTACACAAACAAAAATTTGGCACGTTCCCTGTATTCATTGTCTCCAGTGTACGCACGTTATAAAAGGTCCACAATTTTTTCACCCACTGTCCGGTAAGGCATTCAACATACGCAGCTTCTATACATGCGAATCCTCATATGTAATCTACATCTTAAAATGCCCCTGTGGTAAGCTTTATGTAGGAGAAACAACGCAAAAGATACGCGACCGCATTTGCCAACACAAATCGAAAATCAGACGCAAAGACCTACTATTACCAGTCCCAGCTCACTTTGAATCCACAGGCCATAATATTTCACAGTTGAAGTTTCAAGTTATTGACCATATAGGACCACAAAGGAGGGGAGGCGATAGATCCAAACTTCTCAAAAGAGAGAAGCATATTGGATCCATACTCTGGACACACTAGAACCCAAGGGTCTGAACAGAGAGTACGAGATCCAGAGTTATACCTAATCTCCCTTAATCTTTCCCTTGGTTATATACATGCTATCCGCATATTTCACCCATTAGTTTCATAAGACTAAGATTATTAACGATATATACTACTCTTTCCACAGATGACCTAGATCTATAGTATCCTTTGGTGGGTGGTATGTACCTTCTTCTATGAATTATCCCGATGGGTATGTATAGCCTCCGTCTCCGAGTATTTTTGATGGGTTTGTATAGTCTACCTTAACAGAATCCAGTAAGTATCACTTGTAGGTACATTATCCATTGACTATAGATCCAATATTTCATGTGTATATTTATATACATATGACATATGTATCCATTACCTCCCTTTTTTAGCCATCATTCACTTGCCTGGTCTGACCTGGAATTAATACATAATATTCCATTCCCCTCATCTACACTCCTGACATTATACTACTCACAATGGGACATATTATAATAACCGCATGGCGATCTATTCGCATGTATATCACATCATTATACCATCATCTAATAATACCATGAATTTATTATATTATATTTCATCTAGCCACCAATCCCATAATATATTCCTCCTAAATCATCCATTTCAGCTCATGTCCTGGTACATTCCGCTCAATTGCCAGTAGTTTTGCCCACAAATCGTGTGCGCATGCGCCTGAGACCCAAGCCGCACACCAAAGAGAGGCTTGACACGCATCTAAGCGTGATATCCTCACTTCCGGTCCGCACACTTCCGGGACGCCGACTTAAGAACGAGCGCCGCGTTCTCTGGCGCCAGGCGACATATACCTTTAGCAGGCACAGTCCTGCGGATCACCAGGTCACAGACCATCCCCTTATACCCAAATACCAGCGGCAACAGGTATCCTCTTCTTTCTCTCTTATCTAGGATATTCTATATACATATTGACTAGAAGGTTTTCCTTAAGGGTTGCACCTCAGATATTTACTACATCAAGGGACCTCAGGACATTATATTCGATAAAGATGCACTTTGATCTGATGTGATTTGATATACTCTGATTCAACACTGTGTGATGTGACTCTCCTTGTCCACAATGTATACTATACGTGTATTTCTATTAGAACACACCCAGGATTAGTCTCCTATGGTGTCTCTATGACCGAGCAGGTTAGGTCGTTATCCTGTAAATTTGTTATGTTCCCATGCAGATGTTCTCTTTGATTATGAGATTCCTTATGGACTTGAATATGGACTTTCTATATATCTGCATTATACCTATGATGGATCCCAGTCTACTAACAGCACATCTTGTTATATGAATTTTTCTTTTTTATCTCATACCATATCCAGAATCATGTCTAGAATTGTCATACTATCTTATAATCATGTAATCTTTCGATTTGATCATGTTTTTGTAAAATTATCATCATGTCCAGAAATCACTACATGGTACCTGTTATTACATCTTTATTTATTTTTCATTTTTTGTATTCTCTTATCACAGTCTGATGAAAGCCATAACTGGGCCGAAACGTCACATTTACTAGTGATATTGCCGCATTTACTCAGAAATAAAAAGCGTCCAAACCGCAGACAAACTGGAGTTCTTTTTTTCATTATACCAGGCCTACATGTTTGGTAGAACTCATATTCACCTGTCACCCTCTTCAGTTAGATGGGTAATTTTTCTAGCAAGTGGTGTGATGGACCTCATAGTACTTCTTATGCTAATAAAAACTGCATTGCACAGGAGGTTCATTATACCACACCACACCTCCTTGAATTTACTATACATAGATTTTCATTTTGTTCCTATTTCTTTTCTCTTCTATCCTTCCCCACCTTCCCTAGTTCTATCCACCCTCCTTCATGCGGCACGTCTCCGGACCATTTGCATTAAGATGCTCACAGATGACTGTTCTAAATGGCTAAGATTAAATGTACCACTTGCAATGTGAGAGGCATGAACACACCGCAAAAAAGATCTTAGTTATGTCGCCTATTACTTAAATCCAAGACAGATATATGCTTTTTTCAGGAAACGCATTTTAAAGCAGGACGCATACCATCTTTACCACAAGCGTACTTTAGAATGTGGTTCCATAGTTCTTATGTCAGCAGGAAAAAACAAAAAGGGTTCCAGCACTTCACTTACGTTGCAAGCCAGTAGTTTATTGTGGTGGTAAAATAGTTTTACAACAAGTCGATCCCCATAATTGTCATGCTCCTGTACAGTTGACGCGTTTCGGACATAAGTCCTTACTCATGACAGTTATGAGTAAGGACTGATGTCCGAAACGCGTCAACTGTACAGGAGCACGACAATTCTGGGGATCGACTTGTTGTAAAACTATTTTACCACCACAATAAACTACTGGCTTGCAACGTAAGTGAAGTGCTGGAACCCTTTTTGTTTTTTCCTATTGCCAAGAGGTCTTACTCGTGTTCCGTTGCACCGAGGGTTAGATGCACAAGACAGGTGAGCTGGATACCCATGTATATTTGTTTCTTATGTCAACGCCTCAAGAGGGGTGAGTGTTGCTATTTCAAAAAATTTACCCTTCACCCATATTCTCACAATCTGACCCTGAGGGACGCTTTATTTTTGTTAAGGGTAAAATAGGAGTGGATGTTGTTATGCTTGCAAGTCTATATGCACCTAACAGAGGCCAACAACAATGGCTCAAGACTACACTGGCTAAGCTACATCAGTTCGCGGAAGGTATACGTATAGTGGGAGGTGACATCAACATTGCCCTTTCACCCACTCTTGACACTTTCTCCAGTACTTCCATGCACTCTCAGGTATCTCTATGGAGAATACATAGAACATTAAAGGATGCTTGCTTAACCGATGCATGGCGACTCTTATACCCAACTACCAAAGACTATACATCTTTCTCTAATGTGCACAACACATTTCAGAGTCTGGATTACATTTTTGTTTCAGAACGGCACATTGACTTATTGCACTCGGCCAATATAAAGCCGATCACTATATCCGATCATGCACCAGTGAATATATCCTTATGCTTTGGAAATATGCCAGCTACAACATGGTCCTGGCGTCTAAATGAGACATTGCTGGATAGGTAAATAGACTTGCAGGCAATGCAACAGAAGCTCACTCTTTTGTTTAAAGAGAACTCACCCAGGGACACTTCTACCATAATGGTATGGGAGACTCATAAGGCTGTAATGAGAGGGGAACTGATTTCCCTGGGAAATAAATTGAAAAAAGAAAGGCAAAAGCAACTGAACTCTCTGCTTTCTCAGATAGCCACAATTGAAGCTCTCCACAAGAGGTCTAAAGTTTTGCAGACACATCAGGAGCTGACCCATCTGAGAAGGCAATTGAGAGACTTGCTCAATACACAATAAGCCAAGTCTTACCAATATTCAAAATTTTGATTCTATGCGCAAGGAGACAAGGGCAAAAAACGTATGTCTCGCCTCCTGAAGCAGCGTCAGGACGCCACCTTCATACAGTCAATTAGGCAAGCTTATGGTTGTAGGGTTACAAAAACCACTGATATTGCAGCAGCCTTTCAGGAATTCTATGCCCAGCTTTATGGCTTGAGGGATGAGGGAGATCCAATGGAACAGGATTCTTGTGAGACCACTGATGGCTTCCTAGATCCCTTGCTTCACCCTTGAAGACCGTTCACTTTTGCTTCAACCGGTCAAGGAAAATGAGGTTGCCAAGGTTATAAAGTCAATGCCCTTAGGCAAAAGCCCGGGTCAATATAGCTTCCCGGTGGGCTATAATAGGAAATTCTTGCCCACTCTTCTCCGTCAGATCACAGAATGGTGTAGGTCTCTAATAGACCAAAGAAAGAGGAACGGGCCAAAAAAGACGGTGGGATCTAGATTGACCCCCGTCCAGTGGCCGTCCGAAATAGAGAACACGCAATAAGGCGCCACTCCCTAGTGGATACAGAAGGAGGGAAGAAGGATAGCTGATATAGGCCAGTAACCGGCCTTTATCAGCTATTCTTCTTCCCACCATCTGTATCCACTAGGGAGTGGCGCCTTATTGCGAGTTCTCTATTTCGGACGGCCACCCGGCGGGGGTCAATCTAGATCCCACCGTCTTTTTGGCCCGTTCCTCTTTCTTTGGTCTATTTACCCTTGGGATTGGACAGCATCTCATTCCCATATGAACACCTGTGCGGCCTTCCGTAACGTCTAACTAGGGGTAACTATCTGCATCTACTCTCTTATTACCTTTCTATATCCTCCACCCTCTTGGCGCCTTATAGTGCAAAATATCATCTTTAATCTGGGTAATTTACCCATGATTGATTTATCTCACACCTTAACCCTCTTTTAGTTGTTTTCTCTTCCTATTAGTAGGTCTCTAATGTTAAGGGCCGTCCTACATCCTCAGGCTCTAGAAGTAGTGGTTACTATTAGAGATGAGCGAATCGGAGCTGACGAAGTGGAATTAGATCTAAATTTCAGGAATTCTTCGATTTGCACCGAATCCGAATTTCCTCACGCTTCGTGGTAATAAATCACATTTTTTCCTAAAATGGCTGCTGCACATGTTAGGACATGGAGCAAGGAACTCTGGGAATTAGGGATCACCCACAATACCATGCATGCAGCCAATCAGCAGCCAGCCAGCCCTGTGATGTCACAGCCCTATAAATAGCCTCAGCCATCTTGGATTCAGACATTTTCCAGTGTACTTAGGACAGAGAGAGATGTTAGCAGGCACTAGGGACAGTGCTTAAAAAGTTATATTTTTCTCAATAAAAGTGTATTAGAAGTGTAGGGAAAGGATAGGGAGGAATTATTACACAATATTAAAGCAGAACAGGGTTCAATAGGGGTGTTTACAGCCTGGGTAATAGTAAAAATCTTCCGCCTCCAGCTACACCCAAATCCCGCCTCCACCCTCCGGTCGTGGTCGCACTGCGATCGTTACGCCCCTGATCCCATCACTACAGAAATACAGCGCCCCATACCTCTTACATCCAGTGACGTCTCCTTTCATGTAGATGTTATCTGTCCTCGTATTCTCCTTTCAGACCTTCAGACCAGACCACCATTTTGTCGCCATTTTCCGTCTCTGCAGTTTGACAACAACAAAAAATCTTAGTTTACTACTTTTCCATCATCCTCCCATCTTCTGGACAAATCATCCTGCTACACCCAATACTGTGCCACTGTGCTACCCAATACGATACTGAATAAACAGATAATACCCCTGATAATACTAGTACCACACAGAGCCCCCATATAACATACCCCTTCTTCGTGGCCCCAGTAGAAGCCCCCATAGTGCCCCATAATAATGTGCCTCTCCATGCCCCCTCCCCATGTGCCAGTAACAAGTGCCTCTCTTCCCCCCATGTGCCAGTAAGAAATGCCTCTCTCCCCCCAAATGCCAGTAACAAGTGACTCTCCATGCCCCCCCATGTACCAGTAACAAGTGTCTCTCCATACCCCCCATGTGCCAGTAACAAGTGACTCTCCATGCCCCCCCATGTACCAGTAACAAGTGCCTCTCCATACCCCCCCATGTGCCAGTAACAAGTGCCTCTCCATGCCCTCCCCATATGCCAGTAACAAGTGCCTCTCTCCCCCGATATGCCAGTAACAAGTGCCTCCCCCCATGTGCCAGTAACAAGTGCCTTCCCCCCATGTGCCAGTAACAAGTGCCTCTCTTCCCCCCATGTGCCAGTAACAAGTGCCTCTCCCCCTATGTGCTAGTAACAAGTAGCTCTCCCCCCATGTGCCAGTAACAAGCCCCTCTTCCCCCATGTTCCAGTAACAAGTGCCTCCCCCCATGTGCCAGTAACAACTGCCTCTCCCCCCATGTGCCAGTAACAAGTGCCTCTCCTCCCCCCATGTGCCAGTAACAAGTGCCTTCCCCCCATGTGCCAGTAACAAGTGCCTCTCCCCCCCACCATGTGCCAGTAACAAGTGCCTCTCCATGCCCCGCCATATGCCAGTAACAAGTGCCTCTCTCCCCCCCATGTGCCAGTAACAAGTGCCTCTCCCCCCATGTGCCAGTAACAAGCCCCTTCTCCCGCCCATGTGCCAGTAACAAGTGCCTCCCCCCATGTGCCAGTAACAAGTGCCTCTTCCCCATGTGCCAGTAACAAGTGCCTCTCCCACCCATGTGCCAGTAACAAGGCCCTGTCCCCCCATATGCCAGTAACAAGTGCCTTTCACCATGTGCCACATGTGCCAGTAACAAGTGCCTTCCACCATGTGCCACATGTGCCAGTAACAAGTGCCTCTCTTACCCCCCATGTGCCAGTAACAAGTGCCTCCCCCCATGTGCCAGTAACAAGTGCCTCTCTCCCCCCATATGCCAGTAACAAGTGCCTCTCTTCCCCCCAACCTCTCTCCCCCCTATGTGCCAGTAACAAGTGCCAAGTGCCCCCCCATGTGCCAGTGACAAGTGCCAAGCGCCTTTCTCCCCCCCCCCCCCCCTATATGCCAGGAACAAATGCCTCTCTTTAAAAAACACTTATACTTACCTCCATGGCAGCGATGCAGGCCTCTTCTGGCCTGTGTCCCACGTTGTACGGCTCAGGTGTATCAGAGTATCAGGCACCGGCCTCTGATAGACTGCGGGCCCCACAGCACAGCAATCTGTATCGCTGTCCTGAGGACGACGATACAGATGACTATGGAGATTACCGCTTCCATAATGAAAGCGTTCATCCCCCTGTGACCTGCCACTGTGGGCCCCCTTCCCGGCCGGGCCCTCGGACCACGTCCGAAGTGCCTGACCGCTCAGTCCGCCCTTGCTGACTGCGGATCCAAATTTCCATTATACTGCTGCTTATTTCAGGTTTGCAATGCCTTTGTAATTCCAGCAAACCGTTCTTGTTATTGGGGTCTTATTAGCCCTTGTGCGGTGCAGTTATATATGTGTTCTAAAGTCTTTTTTTGTCATGTATTGGTGGGGCAAAAAGGAGCTTATTAGCCATTGTGTGTTGAAGTGAGAAATATACAGCCATTTTTGGCGTGTGGCAAAAAAAATATTATTTGCCATTCACGGACGCAGTTATATGTTCTAAAGCCTCTTTTTGTCGTGTATTAGTGGGGAGAAAAGGGGGCTTATTAGCTGTTGTGTGGTCATCGGGTCACTCTGTGGCCTCCTTATGCTGCTGCCATCTCCACACTCTGTCATTATGCCATTCTGTGGCATCCTCATGCTGCTGCTGCTGCTGCCACCTCACCACTATGTCACTAGGCCACTCTGTGGTCTCCTCATGCTGGTTGCACCTCACCACTATGTCATTGAGCCACTGTGTGGACTTCTCAAGCTGTTCTCCCACCCTCCCCACTCCATGACTGGGCCACTATTTTGCCTTTTTGTTCTGGATGACATAACTATTTATTTGACCCTTCTTCTGAACTGTCAGAAGGAAGGAAAAATGATACGCACAACGGATCCTGTCTGTGTAGCAGATGTAAGGCCTGTATGGTCCCATCAGAATTGGCTTATGATTTGGTAGCCAAAAGCAGGAGTGGGTACAAAACACAGAAGACATGCAAATATTCTATTCACGTGTCATCTCTGTTTTGGATCCACGCCTGTTTTTTTTTACATTAGCAATACTGATGGATTACTGACCAAATGCTGACCGAGTGAAAGCAGATGCTCAACAGACAGGATCTTTTTTTTTGGGGTTATTGTTCTGACAGATCAGACGAAGGGCAAAATAATCAATGACGTGAACACAAAATTACTGCTGACACCCTCTCCACTCTGTCGGGGGGCTCTACTTGTATATGCGTTTAATAAAACAGGTTATGGAGACATCTACGTGGAATCAGCTGACGACGGTGTAAAAGGAGTGCGTTTCTTCTTGACGCGAACATCGACCTGTAAGGCTGAGTTCATACTTGAGTTATATAATAACATAGTCAATACGGTTAAAAAAAAGACATAAGTCCATCAAGTTCAACCAAGGGATAGGTGGGGACCCGAATCCCAGAAGGAAGTGAGACTCAGATTTCTACACGTTTTCATAAGCATTAATGTTTACTTTTAAGAATTCATCTAAACCCTTTTTAAAACTGTCCACTGTTCCTTCTGTGACCCCGTCCTGAGGAAGTCTATTCCACAGCTTCACAGTTCTTACAGTAAAGAGACTGAACTTTTTCCTCTTTAATTGGAGGCAGTGCTCCCCTGTCTTTTGAGCACATTTTACATAGAACAGTTTTTCACCGTATTTTTTGTATGGCCCATTTATATATTTGTATAGGTTAATCATGTCCCCCCTTAGACGTCTCTTCTCAAGACTAAATAAATTCTATTCTTTTAATCTTTCTTTATAACTAAGACCCTCCAGGCCCCTTATCATTTTAGTCGCTCTCCTCTGTACTTTTTCGAGCTGTAGTGCATCTTTTTAATGTACTGGTGCCCAGAACTGAACTGCATATTCCAGATGAGGCCGCACCAATGCTTTGTAACGTGGCAATATCACATCCCTGCCCAGCTACTCCATGCCTCGTTTAATGCATGACAATCTCCTGGTACAGTAGCCTTAGAAGCAGCTGATTGAGATTGTATGCTGTAATTTAATCTACTATCTACAAGGACACCCAAATCCTTCTCTATAGGTGACTCCCCCAGTGTTACATCACCTAGGACATATGAAGCACAGAGATTATTACTACCAAGATACATAACTTTCAGGGGCGTAGCTAGAAATGACTGGGCCCCAAAGCAAATTTTTGTATTGGCCCCCCCTACCCGCGCGTTTCGCTCCCCCTCTATAATGTGCCAGCCATATAGCCCCCCCTATAATGTGCCAGTAGTCAGCCATATAGCCCCCCAGCCCCCCTATAATGTGCCAGTAGCCAGCCATATAACCCCCCCTATAATGTGCCAGTAGTCAGCCATATAACCCCCCCTATAATGTGCCAGTAGTCAGCCATATAAACCCACCCTATAATGTGCCAGTAGCCAGCCATATAGCACCAGATGCCCCCATAGTGCGCCTCTCCCCATAGTGCCCCCTATAATGTGCCAATATCAAGTGCCTCTGTCTTCCCCCATCCCAATATCATAGTGCCATCCTCTCCCCCTGCCCCCTAATGTGTGTGCCAATATGAAGTGCCTAAGACATCTAGATAAGGAGAACTTTGATAGTGTATCTATACACATTACAGCTGCCCCAACACACCAAGCTCTGCTACATCCATATACAATGTGCTGGTGCAGCTGTAATGTGTATGGATACACTATCAAAGTTCTCCACATCTAGAGGTCATATTTTTTTTTTTTTAGCTATCTGGCTATTCAGCTGATATGGCCTTGTGGATAAGTGTCTTGCCTTTGAACCTAATGGTCGCAGGTTTGATCCCCAGGGCAAGCTTTTCTGAAAGAAAGAAAAAATAAGTTTTAAATAGACAAGGGCGAGAGGACACTGCGATTCACTGTGTAATTGGAGAGGAGTGAGGACACGTGCTGATTACCCAGGGGAGGAGAGAAGTGAGGACAACACGTGCTTGCCGGGCCCCCTGCAAGCCCGGGCCCCGAAGCAGCTGCTTCCCCGGTAGTTACGCCCCTGATAACTTTACATTTATTCACATTGAACCTCATTTGCCAAGTTGATGCCCAATCACTCAGAGTGTTCAAATCAGCTTGTAGTATATGGGTATCTTCCATTGATGGTACAGTTCTACATAACTTGGTGTCATCTGCAAAAATAGAAATGGTGCTATTAATCCTGTCCTCAATATCATTACTAAATAAACTAAATAATAGAGGGAACAGCACTGAACCTTGGGCTACACCACTTATGACTCAGGATCATTCTGAATAGGAATCATTGACCACAACTCTCTGGACACGGCCCTTCAGCCAGTTTTCAATCCAATTACAAACTATACATACTCAGATTGGGTCACTGTCACTAGTGGGGTACCTCAGGGGTCAGTATTGGACCCTATTCTCTTCAATATATTTATTAATGATCTTGTAGAAGGCTTGCACAGTAAAATATAAATTTTTGCAGATGACACTAAACTGTGTAAAGTAATAAACACTGAAGAAGACAATATACTGCTATAGAGGGATCTGGATAGATTGAAGGCTTGGGCAGAGAAGTGGCAGGAGAGGTTTAATACTGACAAATGTAAGGTTATGCACATGGGAAGGAGTAATGCAAGTCACCCGTACATACTAAATGGTAAAACACTGGGTAACACTGACATGGAAAAGGATCTAGGAATTTCTTTTTAAAATAATTCTTTATTTATTATAATTGGTCACATGAAAAAAAAAACATTGCATGACAGCATGTATACTGAATATTAAAATAACAGCATAATACAATCATACAATAATGGGAGATATGTGATGGTTCAACAAACTTTATGAACAACAAAAAAGACGACTATTACGACCTGGTGAGATCGGAAGGCACTAAATATCAGAGATGCATACATACATAACATTAATCCATAAGGAAGGATGTGAGTTTGAGCTTAAGCCATGCCAATAGGTCCTTCTAGGAGAAAAAGATCCCCTGTGCCGCATAACATCATCTACGGGACTCAACGGAGCCGTCTGGTCATTCCAAATTTTTAAGGAAGACTTATAGAGGTCTCAACACATGTAAAATTGTTTAAGCCAGCATATACCCTAGTAGTTAGAAAGAGAAATAACTAAGCCCTTTTAGGGAATCGTACTATACCGGTCAGGGGTGACACAGGATATTTTCCCACACCTTACCCTAAACGTGTTATGGTACCCATATATATCCAACCTTGTTAACTCATAATGTAAGGAATTAATAGGTAGGTTTAATGTCCCCTAACTAGTTCCCCTATCTAGTCTTTTGGCATGGAAGTCCAACTAAGGTTGCCAGGTTTTAAGGAAGGCTACCCTTCTGTGCAAATTCCACCCCACCAGTTCCTCCAACCAATCTTCCTGTGAGGGGGGTTCAGGATCTCTCAATTTCTGTGGGACTACTATTTTAGCTGCAGCTATCAAGTGAGTGGGTAAGCTATCAGCTAAAGTGTCAAGTCAGGCTGAGCCTTCCATAACAAGACAAGCTCTGGGGATAGTCTAATACTAATTTTACATATATCATTAATGTGGTTCCCTATTTCAGTCCAAAAGTGTTGCAAAGATGGGCAAGACCACCATATGTGGGTAATTGTACCCGTCACCCCCAAACACCTCCAGCATTTGTCATCAGGTAGCGGATTTATTTTGTGAAGGATCTAGGAATTTTAATAAACAGCAAACTAAGCAGCAAAAGCAAGTGTCAGGCAGCTGCTGCCAAAGCCAATAAGATAATGGGTTGCATCAAAAGGGGCATAGATGCCGGTGATGAGAACATAGTCCTACCACTTTACAAATCACTAGTCAGACCACACATGGAGTACTGTGTACAGTTCTGGGCTCCTGTGAACAAGACAGACATAGCAGAGCTGGAGAGAGTTCAGAGGAGGGCAACTAAAGTAATAACTGGAATGAGGGATCTACAGTACCCTGAAAGGTTATCAAAATTAGGGTTATTTACTTTAGGATAAAGACGACTGAGGGGAGATCTAATTACTATGTATAAATATATCAGGGGTCAGTACAGAGATCTCTCCCATCATTATTATTATTATTATTTATTATTAGAGCGCCATTCATTCCATAGCACTTGTACATATAAGCGGTGCACATACATAATACAGACAATTGCATTAAGCATAAACAAGACGAGTCACAAACTGGTACAGAAGAAGAGAGTGGCCTGTCCGTGAGTCCTTACAATCTACATGGTATGGGGGAAGGGGACAGTAGGTGAGGGTGAAACTGGTCATGGCCGTATAAAGGCAGCAGGGTCACTGGTTGAAGGCTTGTCTGAAGTGGTGAGTTTTCAGGTTTCTTTTGAAGGATTCCACTGTAGGTGAGAGTCTGATATGTTGGGGTAGCGAGTTCCAGGGTACAGGTGTATCGGAAAAGTAGCTCTGAGATGTAGGGAGGGGACAGGTTGTGGACAGCCTTGTATGTATTGGTTAGTATTTTAAACTGCGTTCGCTGGGCAAAGGGGAGCCAGTGAAGGGATTAGCAGAGGGGAGAGGCAGAGGAGTAGCAGGGTGAGAGGTGGATTAGTCGGGCAGCAGATTTGATGATAGACTGGAGGGGGAGTGCTAGATGGAAAGCCAAAGAGGAGGATGTTGCAGTAGTCTAGGCGGGAGATGATGAGGGCATGTACAAGCATTTTCGCAGATTCAAAGTTGAGAAAAGAGCGGATGTGGGAGATGTTTTTGAGTTGGAGGCAGCAGGTGGTGAAAAGGGCTTGGATGTGTGGTTGGAAGAAGAGGGCAGAACCCATGGTCACTCCATGGCAGCGGACTTGGTTGACCGGGGAGAGTGTGCAGCCATTGATTGTGATAGATAGGTCTGTTGGGTGGGGGGGGGGGGGGTAGCAAGATGGGAAAAGATGATGAATTCTTTTTATCCATGTTAATTTTTAGAAAGCGAGAGGAAAAGAAGGAGGATATGGAAGATAGGCATTGTGGGATTTTGGATTGTAAGGTGGTGATGTCTGGACCAGAGAGGTAGATTTTTGTGTCATCAGCATAAAAGTGATACTGAAAGCCATGGGACTCTATGAGCTGTCCTAGGCCGAAAATGTAGATAGAGAAGAGCAGGGGTCCTAGGACGGAGCCTTGTGGGATGCCAACAGAGAGGGAATGAGGTAAGGAGGTGGTGAGAGTGGGAGACGCTAAATGTCCGGTCTTGGAGGTATTATGTGATCCAGGAGAGGGCCAGGTCTTTGATGCCAAGAGATGAGAGAGTTTGCAACAGAAGGGAGTGGTCAACAGTGTCAAAGGCAGAGGACAGGTCAAGGAGAAGGAGGACAGAGTAATGTTTTTTTGTTTTGGCAGTTAGTAGGTCATTGGTGACTTTGGTGAGAGCAGTCAGTTGAGTGGTGGGGTCGGAAGCCAGATTGTAGCCGGTCAATGAGGGAGCAGCCATCATCTATTTATCCCCAGGACTTTGACTGTGACAAGGGGACATCCTCTGCGTCTGGAGAAAAGAAGGTTTGTGGTAAAGATAGAAGAGGATTCTTTATGGTGAGAGCAGTGAGACTATGGAACTCTCTGCCTGAGGAGGTGTTGATTGTGAGTTCACTAAAAGAGTTCAAGAGGGGCCTGGATGTATTTCTGGAGTATAATAATAATTCAGGCTATAGCTACTATTCCCCTTAAGTGGGGAAAATTGGCTTCTACCTCACAGGGTTATTTTTTTTGCCTTCCTCTGGATCAACTAGCAGGATGACAGGCCGAACTGGATGGACAGATGTCTTTTTTCGGCCTTATGTACTATGTTACTACGCAAGCAAGTGATCATGCATCGGGCCATTTGTGCAAGTGACTCGGAGGGACTCCCTGTCTCCATCTCCACTGCATACTGCCGCAGTGTGTCTGGGTCCTCTTCCTCATCGCCCTGTAGCTCCCCTGGCTGCTCCTGCTCCTCCTCTCCTGTCAGCTGAGTAGAAAAAACACCCATTTTGCTACACATTGCCTGTGCTCCAATGTCCGCCTCCTCCAGTTCAGCCCCCACAGGGCTCATGTGGCCGTGTGATGTAGGTGCCACGTCTCTAGTCCCCTGACCAGTCAGATTTGCCAGCATATGTTCCAGGACATAAAGCAGTGGAATTGTTCGTCCCGTAGTCCTGGCGACTGATAAATAATATGGCTCTCTGCCGGAGGAGGTGGTGATGGTGAGTACAATAAAGGAATTCAAGAGGGGACTGGATGTATTTCTGGAGTGTAATAATATTACAGGTTATAGTTACTAGAGAGGGGTCGTTGATCCAGGGAGTTATTCTGATGCCTGATTGGAGTCGGGAAGGAATTTTTTATTCCCCTTAAGTGGGGAAAATTGGCTTCTGCCTCACAGGGTTTTTTGCCTTCCTCTGGATCAACTTGCAGGATAACAGGCCGAACTGGATGGACAAATGTCTTTTTTCGGCCTTATGTACTGTGTTACTATGTATACTTTCTAAGCCTATAGACCTTACTTTACCTAATTAACGTAGTTCCCTCCTAAAGTCCCTGATTCTCAAGTCACGTAATCTAAAATCACACACTTAATACAAACACAGACTGGAAATCAAACACGCGAACGCTCACAAACTCGCTTTGTTTGCTTGTATAAGTGCAGGTCTCAAACCAGACAGCTTTTTTTCCTTTTTCCTAAGTGCAGACCTAGGTTTTTTAGCATTTATATATTTAAATAATTTTATAGGATCTGTTCTGCTCTCTTTTGTTGTATGTTGTTAATCCAAATGTACAATTTTGATGATTAATAAAAATAAATTTTAAAGAAAGTGTTTGCAAGACATTTACTAATGTATTGTGATGATCCATACTGCTTTATTGCTGGCTGGATTCATTTTTCCATCACATTATACACTGTTCATTTCCATGGTTACGACCACCTTGCAATCCATCAGTTGTGGTCCTGCGTGCACACTACAGGAAAGGGCACTGTGCATCCACTGTCGCATCCACTAGAGAGCCTGGCTCTTTATCCAAAAGGCTTGTATTAACTTTCTCTACATGATAAATACAATTTGCTGAAGTAAGACGATCCCTTTAAGATATAGTTGTCAGTCACTATTCAGGACCACCCACTGGACTCCTAGATGTAAAACGAGCAGTGATATAAATGAATAAATTGCAAAAAAAGATTACTGCCTGCAGTTCAGACACTATGTGTTCGACATGTCAGGTTCCTGCATCTTCTGAAATTATGGGACACCCTGGAAAAGGGTACGGCTGAGTTCACAGAACCATTTATGTTTCCGTTCTTCCGATCCGTCCGAAGAAGAGAGAGAGAGAGAGAAAAACAGGATCCTGTAAAAAAAAAAAAAAACGGATCCTGTTTTCATCCGTTTGTGCCATTTCCGTCTGAGATCCGTTTTTTTTAGATAGGAAAAAAAGTTCTGCGTACAGTACTTTGGTTTCCGTCTAAAACGGATCTCAGACGGAAATGGCTCCTGTTTTTTTTTTTTTTCTCTCACTTCTTCTGACAGATCAGAAGAACGAAAAAATAAACGGTTTTGTGGATGCATCCTAAACTGAGGGGTGGTAAGGTGATATTAAGTTTATGGCAAAGGTTGTTTTTTTTTCCTGTAAAGCTACTGTGTGTGGAAAACCCCTTTTAGAACATTGCAGCAAACAGAATTGTAAATCTGCAGCGTGTCAATTTATGTTACAGATTTTCACTGCAGATTTCATCCTTTGCAATTTATGAAGTGAAATTCACTGCAAAATCTGCAAAAATCCATATGTAACCCATGCAGAATTTGCTGCAGAATTGTGCCAGATTTTGCCATGGACTTGGCACATAAAGTAAATCGGCACTATTTTTTTTTTTTTTTGGTGGGTTTTTTTTCGTGCAGTTTTTGGCACGGATTTGATGTAGCTTTGTCGCAGAGCTCAGTCTTCCATTGGTTTTTCTGCACTAAAACCGTATGGAAAAAGTGCATGTAATCACACCTGAGCGTTTCTGAGACGCGCGTTTTAAGCGCGTTTTTGTCGCGCGTATTACAGCGCGTTTTTGCAAATAGGAAACGCGCGTCGAACGCGCTGTAAAACGCGCAAGTGTGAACTGAGGGTAAAGGGTTAACGATATTACAGCCAGTCTCTCTGTGCATAGCCTAGGCATCCAGACATCTCGCCCTTCTGCTTTAATGACCACAGGGAAGAAACATTAGTTTGCATGCTGAACTGATCGATGCTGACCAAGGCATTGGACGTGTTGTATGATCTTTGCCTGGATGTCAATACGTAAAGGTTCCAGAAGATTACAGAGCTCAGCAGTAAAACCTAGCTCTAGATTAAGAAATCCTGCCAGGTTTTCACAGTGCCTGCCCTGTCTTCACATCTACATTAATACAAAAGCAGAAAATCGTTTGCTGAGCTTCCCATGGAAATGTTGACCTTTTAGTAGACTCCCAGCCCTGCGCTCTCCTGTGGACAGAAATATGTATCCATTAAATGCATGCAGCAAAACAGTCTGAAAAACAGAGAAATATATTATTATGTTTTATCATAAGTTTATCTTTACTAAAGTGCAGAATGGGGGTTGTAGTTCAACGGCACCAAACACAGTTCAAAACAATTCACAGTTCAAATCTTCCTATATAGTGATGTATGGCTATAGGCCAGGATCGGGGTTGTTGCACGCCTACCCTCTATCTTTCCAAAGTCTCTCTCTGTAAAATCTAAGGCTGACAATAAGGTTCTTGCAAACTTCTCTAATTCCCAGCTACCAGGGGTACAGGATTAAGATACGGCTGGCTAGGACCGTGTCAAAGTGTGAAAGGTGTCTTAGCAATATCCCTCTCACTGCAGTAAAGTCACTATCAGCCTTAGGCCTCTTTCACACGAACGTGTGCGCTCCATGGCCGTGCTGCGGCCCGCAAATTGCCGGCCAGAATGCACAGGCACCGACCGTGGGGCAGCCGTAGCGGCTCGCGGACCCATTCACTTCAATGGGTCCGTGATCCTCCGGTTCCGCAAAAAGATAGGACATATTCTATCTTTTTGCAGGACGGAAGTATAGAACGTAACCCCATGAAAGCACTCCGTGATTCCGTTCCGCATCTCCGGATTTTTCAGACCCATTGAAGTAAATGGGTCTGCATCCGTGATGCGGAATGGCGACGGAACGGTGCCCATGTATTGCTGATCTGAAAATGCGGTCTGCAATACGGGGCGCACATGTTCGTGTGAAAGAGGCCTCAAACAGTAAATGCCTTGCTAACTGACTCCAATGCTCGGCCATGCAGATTCTGGACCTTTTAGTTCTTTCCTTTCTCTATCTTTCCTGAAGTACTATGAAGAAGAGATGGTTTTCTCTACATGGATCTCTCAGAGATAGTAATTCTCTAAGATGTAGGCCTAGTCCTCTGAAGAGTGATCACATGTAGCTTCCTCTCACTTCCAGCACTAGACAAGTAAACTAGGGGTGGACCTAAGTCCCTTTCCTAGCTTCATACAGGATCAGAGTCAGGATTATTAACCCTGACTGATCCATACAGAGATATGCTGGTATATTACAAGGCATCAACATATTAAATAAGATTAAAAAACATTAAGCAGCAAAAACAATTTACAATATTCCGAGATACTGCACACACGCTGGTCCAGCAAATTCTTAATCGCCCGAGTATCTTGACCACCTCTAAAAGGACTTACTAATTTAGGGGTTAATATTTAATATTTCTTCTAAATGTTCCTGGTGGTCAGTGTAGCTTTTCGGGTTAAATAGGTATGGGGCTCCCCAACCCTTTCTATAGGTTGTACATGGTATTGCAGTTATGCTCCATTATGTTGAATGGGACTGACTTGCAATACCAGACACAACCTGTGGACAGGTGGGGCACTACTCTTTGTTCAAACAAAGGAGAAAATTAAGACCGAGGACAGAATGTAGAAAACTTAGCTAAAAAGCTGCCTTATCCTCCTCTCTGCTTGTCAGGAATTATGATCCTGAATACAGCTGATAAGATCTGAATCTCTGTGGGAATGGAGTTCATGAGGAGACATGAAGTACAGAGAGGATGGACAGGACAGACTGTGGTAATGTGGGGCTGTAGTAATGGAGACTGCATATAAGTGCTGCTGCTCATTACCACATCCCCAACTCATCTCTGTACTTCATGTCTCCTCATGGACTCCATTCCTACAGAGATTCAGCTGAAGATCTCATCAGCTGTATTCAGGATCATAATTCCTGATAAACAGAGCAGAGAGGAGGATGAGGCAGCTCTTTAGCTCAGTGCTCTTAAGTCACTTGTCCTCCTGTGTGATAAGAACAGGTTTTATGTGTATTAACAGGATGGCGGCCATTTTATTTCTTGTGATGATTGCTCCAGAGACAAAACAAGCTATTATGACTAATGAAAGGTATTTGGGATTTTTTTTTATAATAAAGTAATATTTAAGTATTTTCACTTTCTTAATTCCTGGAGAACCTCTTTAAATCTCCTGGCCTACAGTAAAAAGAGCTAAATTTGCAGTATAGCTATCATTAATAAAATAAACAAAAAAAAGACACCTTCCCACCTGAACATTTCTATTTCGATGTAGTGCATGTATAACTTTTGTGGGGGGGTTTTGTAAAAAAAAAATTTAGCATATTTTCTCTGTCCATGCTTACTAGTGTAATGTTAGTACAGTGCCCAGCACTCTGGGATCAGAGATCATTCTACTTCTGTTCTTCTTCCCCTCTCACAGCATGTGGCCATAAAAGACACAGAGAGCGATTGAGATAAGCTCCATCTTCAGAAAATGGTTGATGTGGAATTTAGATTGTAAGCTCCAATAGGGAAAGGGAGTGATGACAACCTCTGTACAGCGCTGAAGAATATGTAAGGGCTATATACAATAAACAAATAGATATCATGAAGTTGCACAAAAAGCACTGCAGCTCCCATGTTGCAAACTGGCATAACCGCCAATTGTTGCCTTGAAGGGGTAAGCTATTCAACCATCCTACCTTTTAATGAAGTTTCCATAGGTAACCTCAATAAAACATTTGTCTTTGTTTAACTCATTGGGGAAATAATTTGAGACTTAATATGAAACCTCACTGGTGTACAGTGCATTAGTTATTAAGAGACACAAGCCTTTTAATAATTTGGGCGCATCTTAAGGAGGTCTGTAAACCAGCAAATAAAATCTACACCAACACGAGAGCTGGTGTAGATCTCTACTGTAATGTGCTCCAGTTTTCTGGGGAAAGAGTGTCAGGAAATGGCAAAAAGTTGCAGATTTTGGTGCAATAAAAGTGTTAAAAAGTTTTAGTGCCAAAATTTGCACCTTTTTGAATGCAAGAAAACTGGCGTCCACAGCTGATTCCTTCCCCTCATTGTGTACCTTGCAGCGCTGTCACTTGGGCTCCATGACGCAATGAAAGTGTACAGTCCTTGAAATATTTTCCTCCACCTCAAAATTCATACCCGAGGATTTGTTCTGTTATTGAATGTGCTTTTTCATTTTGAAGGATCTACGTGAAATGTTGGTGGGAGTTTTTAAAATTCAGGATTGCTATATATTTTTTTGCATCAGAAATTCTCACTTTGCCAGGACTATGTGATTGCATATTCAGAGTAACCATTGCCGCCCGTACAAGAGAAATTGTGCGAGTATAATTACCGCAACCAGCATTCCTGCTGTCTAATGAGCCTATGGGTCTCAAAGGACACACTTAACATTTTTATTCCAATTAGCTACATCAACATCGGAACAAAGGTTTGTTTCCCAATAGAAATTCGACGAGTTTAAAAGTGCAATTGTTATGCCTACATTCCCTCATCGGGTACACTGGCGTTGATTCTGTATGCCTGGAATATTATTAAAGCTACTCATTTCTTGGATTTATCATGATGAAATATGTGTACATCGAGCTACAATTTCCTAAATGCATCCACATTGTATTTTTATTAAAATGTGCACCTGCCGCATTCCTATTAAAATGTACGAATGCCTTGGGAAAGGTGACCGTCGGGAGTCACAATGAGTATGGCAGACTCTTAACTACATTAACAATAAGCATTGTAATAAGTCCTGGCAGCCGCACAAATACATCTGCCTGCAACTGCACAAACTCAAGCAGACCATTTTTCATGCTTCTTCTTCCAGTTAACTGAGCTAAGAGGCATATTTGCCGACATATACAGTATGTATTCACAAAGCAGATGACAATGACTCCTGGATTTCCTAATCAGTGCAGTCACTTCTTAATAAAAGACCTCCCAGCCCTGTCTATGCACATCTCATGAATAGTCTGCTGACAGGTAGATGCTTCTCAACACCTCCCTGCTTTACCTATACACATTTCATGAATAGTCTGCTGACAGGACGATGCTTCTCAACACCTCCCAGTTCTACCTATACACACTTCATGAGTTGTCTGCTGACAGAAAGATGCTTCTCAACACCTCCCAGTCCTACCTATACACATTTCATGAGTTGTCTGCTGACAGGTAGATGCATCTCAACACCTCCCAGCTCTTCCTATACACATTTAATGAATAGTCTGCTCACAGGTAGATGCTTCTCAACACCTCCCAGCTCTTCCTATACACATTTCATGAATAGTCTGCTCACAGGTAGATGCTTCTCAACACCTCCCAGCTCTTCCTATACACATTTCATGAGAAGTCTGCTCACAGGTAGATGCTTCTCAACACCTCCCAGCTCTTCCTATACACATTTCATGAATAGTCTGCTGACAGGTAGATGCTTCTCAACACCTCCCAGCTCTTCCTATACACATTTCATGAGTAGTCTGCCGACAGGTAGATGCTTCTCAGCACCTCCCAGCTCTTCCTATACACATTTCATGAATAGTCTGCTGACAGGTAGATGCTTCTCAACACCTCCCAGCTCTACCTATACACATTTCATGAGAAGTCTGCTCACAGGTAGATGCTTCTCAACACCTCCCAGCCCTTCCTATACACATTTCATGAATAGTCTGCCGACAGGTAGATGCTTCTGAAACACCTCCCAGCTCTACCTATACACATTTCATGAGAAGTCTGCCGACAGGTAGATGCTTCTCAACACCTCCCAGCTCTACCTATACACATTTCATGAATAGTCTGCTGACAAAAAGATGCTTCTCAACACCTCCCAGCTCTACCTATACACATTTCATGAGTTGTCTGCTGACAGGTAGATGCTTCTCAACACCTCTCAGATCTACCTATACACATTTCATGAGTTGTCTGCTGACAGAAAGATGCTTCTTAACATGTCCCAGTTCTACCTATACACAGTTCATGAGTTGTCTGCTGACAGGTAGATGCTTCTCAACACCTTCCAGCTCTACATATACACAGTTCATGAGTTGTCTGTTGACAGGTAAATGCTTTTCAACACTCTACCTATATGCATTGAACAAACAACCAGGACTCTTCCTGTGGCTGGCACCCCACCAAACTAAGTAATCAGGGAAGAAGGGCATTGGTAAGAGAGGTGTCCAAGAACCCAATGGTCACTCTGGCTGAGCTCAAAGATCCTGTGTGCAGATGGAAAAAACTTCCAGTCAACCATCACTGCGGAATTCATCCAATCTGGGTTTTATGGCAGAGTGGTGAGAAAGAAGCTTATCCCCAGTAAAACACACATGAAGGTTAAAAAAAAAAGCACCTAACGGACTTTCAGACTGTGAGAAACCAGATGAAACCAAGATTCAATTTTTTTGCCTCAGTTCTAAGCGTCATGTCACCAGGTACTGCTCATCACCTGCCCAATACCAACCCTACAGTGAAGCATGGTGGTGGCAACATCATGCAGTGGGGGTGTTTTTCCAGTGGCTGGGACAGGGAGACTGGTCAGAGTTGAGGGAAAGTTGAATGGAGCCAGGTACAGAGATATTCTTAATGAAAACCTGATCAAGTGGGCTTTGGATCTCAGCTTGGGCTGAAGGTTTACCTTCCAACAAGACAATGACCCTAAGCACACAGCTGAAAACAACTTAAAACGGCTTAGGGACAACTCTGTGAATGTCCATGAGTAGCCCAGCCAGAGCTGTGAATTGAACCCAATTTACCATCTCTGTAGAGACCTGAAAATCGCTGTCCACTGACGGTCCCCATCCAACCTGACATAGCTTGAGCGGAGAAGAATGGCAGAAAATCCCCAAATCCAGGTGTCCCGCCCTGCCCTGTGAATGTGCGGAGGTCTGTCAGACTGGCTGCACATGTCTGACTTCTCTGTTTGTTTTGGTTTGGGTTTGAGCTGGATCTACCTTCCCTCAG
The DNA here is from genome assembly GCA_033119425.1 of Bufotes viridis. Lineage (NCBI taxonomy): Eukaryota > Metazoa > Chordata > Amphibia > Anura > Bufonidae > Bufotes > Bufotes viridis. Next base: position 28,812,651 of record CM065594.1, on the reverse strand, counting down.
GTGTACTGGGTTTGATTGTTAGTGAGGCTATTTATCCCTCCTTCTCCCAGTGGCCTGTGCGGGTTATAGTTCTTTCCTGTGAGCTCTGGATGTGTGGTGGATCGTCTGCTCCAGCTCTGCTCTAGATAAGTCCTCTCTGTTATTTCTTATTGTGTCTTTTATCTAGGCCTCTAGGGAGACGCTTGCTTCCTCCAGGTTTGAAGAAGCAGGTTGCCTCTTCCCTTTTCCCTACAGCTTAGGGTTTGCCCAGGGTGTACAGATTTAGGCACGAGGGCATGTGCATATCCACCATTAGGGTATGCACATGGGCACAGCAGTTTAGGGAAAGCTTTTAGGGATCGCTAGGAGGTGACCCTTTTCTCCCTAGCTTTTGGGCCTAGTCATTTGTTCTGTTTGTTTTCCTGTGTTCGGTTATTTTCTCGCTTACCTACCTATCGTGACACTAGGTGTCCACACCTTGTGGCATCATCCACAAGAAGACCGGAGGCTGTAATCGCTGCCAAAGGTGTTTCAACTAAGTCCTGAGTAATGGGTCTGAATACATTTGTCAATGCAAGATATTAGTTTTTCCTTTTTCACTAAATTAGCAAAAATTTCAAACATTCTGTTTACACTTTCTTGTTATGGGGTATTGAGTGCAGACTGATGTGAATGAACTTTTTTTTATTTTAGCACAAGGCCTCAATATAACAAATATGAAAAGAGTGAAGCTACTTTCACACTAGCGTTTTAGTTTTTCGGTATTGGGATCTGTTTTGTCAATAGGGACAATACTGAACTTAACAGAACGGAATGCTCCAAAATGCATTCCGTTCCGTTTAGTTGCGTTGCCATACCAGAGAGCAAACCCCAACATGTTGTAGTTTGCTTTCCGTCCTGGGATATGGAGCAAGACGGATCCGGCATTACCCCAATGCAAGTCAATGGGGACGGATCCGTTTTGTCTGACACAATCTGACAATAGAAAACGGATCCGTCCCCCATTGACTTTCAATGGAGTTTATGACGGATCCGTTTTGGCTATGTTAAAGATAATACAACCGGATCCAGTAAAAATGCTAGTGTGAAAGTAACAGAAAATAATGCACTATAAAATTAGATGCAAGCATAACATATGGACTAGGCCCTCACTCTTGATAAAAACTATGACACTTGGTCAATACATTTTGATCAAAATACATCTAAGCCCACCTACCGGCGACAAGGTGGTCTCAGTTCAGGCGGGTTCCTATGCTAACCTATTCATGCTGTGGCGCATTATTCAGGAGCACAGTCCCCGCATATATGGTGTGCTGCCCCTTGTTACCTCCATGTGCATCAGCAACCGGTGGGAGGAGAGACACACACACCTATATGTACCACCTTAATCAAGGTCACCTATTAGATAGGTGGGGCAAAAGTGCACTTGAATATCACTCCCAGTATAGGAGCGTATTCACACATAAATGGTTTATATATAGTTTTTTCTGTGATTTGCTATTGTGAAAGTAGCCTGAAAGAGTCTGAAGACGTTCCGAACGATATATATATATATTAAAAAGTTACATTTTGCACAGGATACACTGCTGTTATTTTTGAAAATACTGTTGAAAACACTTTTTTTTGGCAAGAAAAATTATTTTGTGACATAATAAAATTTGATATAATACTTTAATAGTATGCTAAGAATCTTATTATGGGGCCTCATTTTCGGTTTAGCTTTGGGTGCCCATTGTTACTTGTTACACCCCTACTTTGCAGGAGAACAACCTCATATCTTTATATGTTCTATTTTTACTTTATGGTGATCTTGTATTTACACTTTCTTATGTATTACACATTAATTATGTTATCTCTTTGTATTAGATTCTTCCTCATATTCTTTATTAGAATCTTCCAGCCACAGAAAAAAATTTTCCCAGTAAATGCAGAACTCGCATGCAGATAATGAATCTGGATAGCCCAGCCTAATCTAATACTGTCTACCTACTATAAAATGTATTAGTTAATACTGCGGCTTCTTCACAAGTCACATTTGTGATTGACCTTAAAAGATCTTGTTTTCTAGAGGGGCAGCGTGCACAACATTACAGGACTGCAGATGGTCAGCCGCCGCATCTGTCTCCGTGTTCTTTTCAGGGGACTCTGCCTGACTAAACATGTTTCTGTTATGTAATGTGGTAGACATGTCATATCCCATAAAAGAAAAGAAAGTTGCTGTGCCAAAACGGGAACATTTTGCATTTAACAAACAGAAGATGTGAACTTCTGGCGAAGATGACCAGAGAGAAGAAAATGAGTCATGTCGGAGATTACAGTGCAGGTCAGTACAGGGTAATCATATCTCATAACGATGACAACACTTCTGCACATTTGTCGAAATCCCTTCTGCTTCCCTTTGCCAGATAAGTGAACCAGGCTGTCAAAAAAGAGACTTTTTACTTTTCAAAAAAGAGACTCTTTTACTTTTCTCTATGATTCGTGGCCATCTGTGAATATTTAGAGGAGCTACTACTTTTAACCTATTTTTTAATACATATGCAGCGTCTCAAATTTTTGTGAAAGGGACAGTTTAAATCTCTGTATTCATCTAATGTACTGAATGTATGGTATTTTCTATTTATTAGGCTGGCAATGTCATTTCACCCATTCACCCCTAGGTGGTGCTGGCGCCACTTATTTATATAGCTTGGGGTGTGCCTAGCTCAGAGTGTGTTGTAGTAGTAGTTCAGTTAGAGTGTGTATCAGAGTGGATGGAGGAGAGAAACAGGCCCAAACCAATATGTAGCTGCAAAATCTTTCCTCCAGGACCAGATCAAACCTGGAGAAGACAGACTAAGATTCGCTATAGCAGCCAAGCACCAGACAGTGAGTCTATGTCTAAATATGCAGTAAACCTAGTGAGGATTAGAGCTGAACCCAGCCTATGGACTTCACCAGCACAAGTGCCTGAGAGGAAACTCTAGAAGTTCCAGGACATGTATGGATAATTAGTGAGTGCGCAGAATTGTCCTTATCCACTATTCTATCCTTCCAGGACATGGTGGAAAACCTAAACCTTTATAGAAGAGCATGAAGCAAAAGACTGATGCCTGCCACAAGGGAGATCACCCTTATTGGATAGCTCAAGATAATTAGAAACCAGCATATTTACTACCAGAGTGCTATAGTTTGGACTTAGAATGATTGCAGAAGTCTTGCCTGTAAAGTGTCACCCTTAAAGTGAACTCCTCAACTGACAAATGACCTGTATCTGTATTGACTGCCTGAAGACAAGTGATTTAGTAAATGTTCAACTGTTTGATAACAACTGACTCCTCATCATTTCTACTACTACACTCATCATTTGCACCTAACGGTGCTGGCGTCACGAACACAGGGGCCTAGCCACCAAAGCACCTTAAACACCAAATACAATCACCTCAACCAACATCTGGCTGGTGTTCCCTGCAACCAAGAGTGCCCGGAGGATTTCGTGCTGTCTTCTCCTTCACTGCACTCCAGCCCAGGGATGCTCTACTAACCATGAGTACAAGCAACTCCTACCCACATCAGCTCACCATAGCCTCACGCGTTTCCCCTGTGGCCTGGTTGTTGCACATCTATACAGTATAGTTCATTCTACTAACATCCAGAGTGTAACCCTCCTCAAAGTAAGGACTTGCTGATGATGAGCTGATTGCCGCAGCTCCAGAATCAGAAACTTCAGCAATCAGCTGTTATAGATGGGAGAAGGCTGCAGTGGCCACTGCAGGACACATGTGGTATTACATGGTGCCCATTCAAATAAATAGTCCTCTAGAGTGGGATATACTCTTTGCAGCAACTCTCTGCTGTGGCTAACGGTAAAAGATTGTACTAATAATGGGTTAACTCCTTTAAAAGACAATTGCAATCATAATTACATGTATTACTGCTGTCAATGGTGCACTAATCCTTCCTAAATTACCATATTTTGGGACTATAAGACGAGCCTAGGATTTGGAGGAGGAAACAAAATATTTTTCATCAGACCTCAGAGAAGACCCAAATCCTCATCGGACCCCAAAATCAGACCCTCAGTCTTTATCAGACCTCAGATCAGACCCCAAAATCAGACCTGCAAGCTCCATCAGTCCTCAGATCATACCCTCATCAGACCCCAAAGCTCCATCAGCCTCAGATCAGACACTCAAGCTCCATCAACCTCAGATCAGACCCCCCAGCCTCCATCAGCCTCAGGTCAGACCCCCATCAGCCTCAGGTCAGACCCCCATCAGCCTCAGATCAGACCTCCATCAGCCTCAAAGACCCCCATCAGCCTCAGACCAGACCCTCATTAGCCTCAGATCAGATCCCCATCAGCCTCAGATCAGACCCCCATCAGCCTCAGATCAGACTCCCATCAGCTTCGGATCACACCTCATTAGTATCGGATTAGACCTCATATCAGATGTAAAAAAAAAATAAACTTACCTCGCTTCTTGCTGTCACTCACTCACTGCTCCTTGGTCTTCTTCCGGCCTGCGCTACACTGTGACCTGACCGCACAGTGTCAGGCAACAGTGCCTGCCTACATGCACTTTGTCCTGACGCTGTATGCCATCAGGACACACTAAAGAGCGGGGTCTGGAAAAAAACTAGGGAGGGTGAGTAGAGCCAGTGCAGCACTTTACTCATCGCTCCCAGTGCCTCCTGCATGCTGATGACAGCTTCCGTAATGGAAGCGGCCATTTGTCACGACCGCTATCCCAGCAGCGGTCGTGTCACACCAGACGGAGGGGAAGGGGGACCCTTATCTACGGATGGGAAATAGAACGGCCAACCCTGACTAACCCTAAGCTGGCACCTGTCTGCCCTGATACCCTAGACGGGGTGTGAACCCGTGCGGCGAGCAGGATGCCTAAACCCTGAGTCACCCTAAGAAGACTAGACTGGGGAAAGGCAGATGGGAACACTAGTCACCATCACTCATGTCTAGGAGAACAACAGGGGAAGACAGCAACAAACAAACAATCTATTCCCAGCAGAGATAGACTTATCCAGTCACGAGCAGAGAAGATGATCCCAATAACGACAGTCCACGCCAGACAAGAGCTCCACAGCAATACCGTCAAACGATCTCCTTCAAAGGTCAGAATAGCACTGGAAGTAAGGACTATATCTGGCAATGACTGCAAGTGAAACTGAAACTAATATAGTAGCTGGGAGTGGCAGACAGCACTCACCTGAGAAGAATGCCTACAAACTCCCAGTCAGGACAAAAAGGTTCACAAGGCAAAACCCGGATGACATACCCTGAACCACGGAGCAAACTCACAAGCTATCGCGAGTAGCAAGTCGCTGCGACCTTCTCTTCCCAGACCTATCTGGATCAGTCACAGTCGTGACAGTACCCCCTTTCTACGAGGGGCCACCGGACCCTCAAGACCAGGCCTCCCCGGGTGGGACCTATGAAAAGCCCGAATGAGTCTATCCGCCTTTATCTCTGATGCTGGCACCCACATTCTCTCTTCGGACCCATAACCTTTCCAGTGCACCAGGTACTGAAGAGAGCGGCGAACATATCGTGAATCAACAATCTTTTCTACCTGAAACTCAAGACTGCCATCAACAACCACCGGTGGAGGCGGTAGTGGCAATGGTTCAGGAGGTTCTACATATCTCTTAAGCAGAGATCTGTGGAAGACATTATGGATCCTTAGAGTCTGAGGTAGCTCCAGACGAAAAGCCACCGGGTTAATGATCTTAATTACCCTATAAGGACCAATAAATCTCGGACCTAATTTCCATGAGGGAACCTTCAACTTGATATTTCTGGTAGACAACCACACCAAGTCATTCACCCCAAGGTCCGGACCTTCAGAGCGCTTCTTATCAGCCACACGTTTGTATCTACCACCAATTCTCTTCAAACTTTCTTGCACACTCTGCCACACTGATGAAAGTGAAGACGCAAATCGTTCCTCCTCGGGAATCCCAGACGGCCCCCTCACTAAACGTACAAAACTGAGGATGGAAACCATACGCACCAAAAAATGGTGACTTATCGGTGGATTCTTGACGACGATTATTAATGGCAAACTCGGCTAACGGTAAATAAGATGACCATTCCTCCTGATTTTCGGAAACAAAGCATCTCAAATATGTCTCTAGGTTTTGATTGGTACGTTCAGTCTGACCGTTGGACTGTGGATGGAAAGATGAAGAAAACGACAGATGAACCCCTAAACGAGAACAAAAAGCTTTCCAAAATTTAGAAACAAATTGGGTACCACGATCCGAAACAATATCGGAAGGGACCCCGTGAAGCTTCACGATGTGGTCAATAAAAACCTGAGCCAGTGTGTTAGCATTAGGCAATGCGGTCAGAGCAATAAAGTGCACCATTTTACTGAATCTGTCAACAACAACAAGAATAACAGTCTTCCCCGCTGATACTGGTAGATCAGTAATGAAATCCATTGATAGGTGCGTCCAAGGCCTGTTGGGGATGGCCAGAGGTAAAAGACGCCCTGCCGGACGAGTATGATCCACCTTAGAACGAGCACAGGTAGGACATGCAGACACAAAATTCAACACCTCCTGGCGCCACTTAGGCCACCAGAACCGACGAGACACTAATTCAGAGGTTGCCTTACTACCTGGGTGTTCTGCCAGTGCGGAGTTATGGTGTTCTTTAGTATCTCCAGGCGTAAATTTTCTGGCACAAACAGTTTACCCGAGGGGCAGGAGGCCGGGCGTCCCCTGAGCTTCCAACACCCTCCCTCTAAACCTGAGTGTAATGCAGAGACCACCACCCCCTTTGCAAAATAGGCTCTGGAACATCATCATCACCCCCTCCAGGAAAACTTCGAGACAATGCATCCGCCTTAGTATTTTTGCCCCCGGGCGATAGGTTATTACAAAATTAAACCTAGTAAAAAATAACGACCACCGAGCCTGTCTAGGGGTGAGACGTTTAGCAGACTCCAGATATACTAAGTTTTTGTGATCAGTAATCACTGTGACGGGATGAACCGCCCCTCCAAAAAATGACGCCACTCCTCTAAGGCCAACTTAATAGCCAAAAGTTCCCTGTTGCCAATGTCATAGTTCCTTTCTGCAGTAGACAATTTCTTCGAAAAGAAAGCACACGGACGCCATTCACCAGGGACGGGCCCTGAGATAGTACCGCTCCTACCCCCACCTCTGATGCGTCAACCTCTACAATAAAAGGAAGCGAGACATCTGGCTGTACGAGAATAGGAGCCGAGGTGAATCTTTCCTTCAGAGATGTAAAGGCAGTTTTGGCTGCATGTGACCATTTGGAAAAATCGGATCCCTTTCGGGTCATGTCCGTCAGTGGTTTGACCACCAAGGAATAGTTCTTTATAAACTTTCTATAAAAATTGGCAAACCCCAGGAAGCGTTGCAATGCCTTCAGGTTCTCAGGCAGATCCCAGTCCATAATTGCCCGGACTTTCTCTGGATCCATGCGGAAACCTGAATCTGACAACACATACCCCAGAAATGGCAGTTCTTTTACGGCGAACACACATTTCTCTAATTTGGCAAACAATTTGTTGGCCCTTAATATCTGCAGCACTTGTCTCACATGGATCTTATGTGTATCCAGATCCGGAGAATAGACCAGGATGTCATCAAGATATATCACAACAAATCTCCCGATAAGGTGACTAAAAATATCGTTGACAAAATGTTGGAACACCGCAGGCGCATTAGTAAGACCAAATGGCATGACCAGATTTTCATAATGCCCTTCCGGAGTATTAAAAGCCGTCTTCCACTCATCCCCCTCTTTGATGCGAACCAGGTTATAGGCTCCTCTGAGATCCATTTTGGAGAACCATTTAGCACCAGCAACCTGATTAAAGAGGTCGGGAATGAGAGGAAGAGGATAGGGGTCTCGGATAGTTATCCGGTTTAATTCCCGAAATCCAGGCAAGGACGCAGGCCCCCATCTTTCTTTTTAACGAAAAAGAACCCTGCAGCCACGGGTGAAGAAGAGGGTCTGATGTGTCCCATAGCCAAACTCTCCGAAATATAATCTTTCATAGCCTTCCTCTCCGGGCCGGAAAGATTGTATAACCGGGTTTTAGGTAGTTTTGCCCCAGGTAACAGATTAATTGGGCAATCATATGGACGATGAGGTGGTAACCCCTGACAACCCTTCTCAGAGAACACATCCATAAAATCTGACAGAAAGGAAGGTAGAGATGTTACAGAGAGTGTTGAGCACCTACTACTCAAGCAGTTGTCCTTACAATGTTCACTCCACTCCACAATCTCCCTGGCCTGCCAATCCACCACTGGATTGTGAGTCAACAGCCAGGGAAGCCCCAATACCATAGGAGCCGGAAGACCGTCCAGGACATAACAAGAGATATGCTCTTTATGGAGGTCCCCTACCTGCAGATGGATATTATGGATGACCTGAGTTAACTCTCTCTGAGTAAGAGGGAGGAGTCGATGGCAAAAACAGGAATAGTTCTGCGTACCGGTTCCGGAGTAAAACCCAGAGCCTGGGCAAACCGTGAATCCACCAAGTTGACCCCCGCCCCACTGTCCAAAAAGACGGAACAGATCTCAGTCTTATTGCCCGCCACAACGGTAGCGGACAACAAAAACTGAGACATGCGTATGGAGGAAACGAATACGCCCAGACTGTTATCCTCCGCACAGTCTGGGGACTCTAGTTTTCCGGCGGCTCCTTTGTTTGTGATCTCTTGGGTTCTGAGGGACATACCTTCACAAAATGACCCCTCCCCCCACAACGAAAACAAACCTCTGACCTATGGCGGACCTTAGGAGGATTCACCCGCCTAGTGGCGCCCCTATTTGCATTGGTTCGACTGGATCACAACAAACCGATCCCTGCCCTATAGAGGCCTCTGTAGAATTTAATAGTCTCTCCCTGAGTCGTCTGTCGATTCTTATGGACAAAGACATAGCAGCCTCAAGAGACCCAGGGACCTCGTATACCGCCAGCGCGTCTTTTAATTTTTCAGACAACCCCTGGCAGAACTGACTCCTAAGGGCCGAGTCGTTCCATAATGTATTAGTAGCCCACCTACGGAATTCGAACAATATAGTTCAGCTGACCGGTTCTCTTGCCGAAGTCTACGTAGCTTAGATTCAGCCAGTGAGACCCTGTCCGGGTCATCATATACGAGACCCAAGGCTTCAAAAACTCCTCCACAGATCGTAAGGCCGGAGAGTCTGATGGTAAGGAGAAAGCCCAAGCTCTGCGGATCTCCTTGCAGGAGAGAAATTACAATGCCCACCCGTTGTTCCTCACCGCCGGAGGATCTAGGGCGTAACCTGAAGAACAATTTACAAGCTTCTCTGAAGGTTACAAATTGGTCTCTCCCTCCTGAGAACCTGTCAGGAAAAGCCACTTTTGGCTCAGGAGTACCTTGGTTTCCCGTAGCAACGGTGGAACCCAAGGATTGCTGCTCCTGCTGCAGCACTGTTGCTTTTAATCCTGCCACTTCAAGGGATAATCCCTGTAATTGTTTCGCCAAAACCGTAACCGGATCCATAGTGGAACAGAAGAATACAAAGCAAAACAGCAAGCAAAAAAAAAAAAAAGGAAATGTCACTTTTTTTTTTTTTTTTAAAGGCCAGATATACTGTCACGACCGCTATCCCAGCAGCGGTCGTGTCGCACCAGACGGAGGGGAAGGGGGACCCTTATCTACGGATGGGAAATAGAACGGCCACCCCTGACAAACCCTAAGCTGGCACCTGTCTGCCCTGATACCCTAGACGGGGTGTGAACCCGTGCGGCGAGCAGGATGCCTAAACCCTGAGTCACCCTCAGAAGACTAGACTGGGGAAAGGCAGATGGGAGCACTAGTCACCATCACTCATGTCTAGGAGAACAACAGGGGAAGACAGCAACAAACAAACAATCTCCAGCAGAGATAGACTTATCCAGTCACGAGCAGAGAAGATGATCCCAATAGCGACAGTCCACGCCAGACAAGAGCTCCACAGCAATACCGTCAAACGATCTCCTTCAAAGGTCAGAATAGCACTGGAAGTAAGGACTATATCTGGCAATGACTGCAAGTGAAACTGAAACTAATATAGTAGCTGGGAGTGGCAGATAGCACTCACCTGAGAAGAATGCCTACAAACTCCCAGTCAGGACAAAAAGGTTCACAAGGCAAAACCCGGATGACATACCCTGAACCACGGAGCAAACTCACAAGCTATCGCGAGTAGCAAGTCGCTGCGACCTTCTCTTCCCAGACCTATCTGGATCAGTCACAGTCGTGACACCATTAGCATTTGGACTATATGACTCACTTTTCCCTCACTTTTGTGGGGAAAAAATATGCATCTTTAAGTCCAAAAACGATAGTATACCTTAAAGGGGTTTTCTGAGATATTTTTATTGATGACCTATCCATCAATATCAGATCGGCGGGGGGTCCAACACCCAACATCCCCACCAATCAGCTGGTTGAAGAGAAGGCTGCGCACTATACCAGCGCTGCCTTCCCTTCATTGTTTACCTGCTCACCGTCAACATCGCAGCAGTGAGCAGGTGTAATTATAAGCCACTTCTATGGCACAGCTCCTTCCTATACACTTGAATAGGAATTAGCTGTTCCTTTGAAGTGAATTGGACGGCTCAACGCTGCGATGTCGAAGGCGAGCAGGTAACAAGTCATGGCAATCAGACGATTCTTCCTCTGATCTCGTCTTCAGCCCCAGTCTTGCTGGTTGCTCATGTCAGGTCTAAGGGCCTATTTAAAGGGGATTCTGTCATGCTATATCTGCAGATTAAGGTATTTACCTTTGCCTGGCGCTTGCTTCTGTGTGTTGTGACTCTGATTCTAACTTCTAGTTGACTCTGACCTTTACCATTGCAGTGTTCCTAAATATTTCTCCTGCGTCAGCCTTTCGATTGTTCGCCTGGTGCCCGTTCTTCTACTCCTGGCTCTGATTCTCTCCATTCCTGACTGCATACATTCCTGTGTCATCTTCTGGCCTGACCACTCTCCTAGTGACAACTTTGAGCTATGTTCCTGATTACACTACTGCTGGGGACGGCGATCTGGGGATCCAAATGGGAAACCTTGTGGGGATTAAAGGGGTTGTCTCACTTTAGCAAATGGTATTTATCCTGTAGAGCAAAGTAATACAAGACACTTACGAATGTATTGTCCTTATTGCCAGCTTGATTCATTTTTCCATCGCATTATACACTGCTCGTTTCCAGGGGTCATGCTCACCGCTGCAGAACAGATACAAAGTGGGGGAGCTGCTGCACATGTGTGCCTATGCATGCTCTCACAATCCCGGCCACCAGAGGTGTCAGCAATTTTTCCTCTATTGTGCGAGCACGACCACCACTGCTGGATTGCAAGGTGGTCGTCATCCCTGGATACGAGCAGTGTATAATGTGATGGAAAAAAATAAATCAAGCCAGCAAAGGAGGCAATATGGACATAACATTAGTAAGTGCCTTGTGTTAACTTTCTCTACATGATAAATGCCATTTGCTGAAGTGAGGGAACCCCTTGAAAGGTGAGGAATGGGGAGATTCCTTACACTGCGCACCCCAGTCTAGCTAACACCAAATTGTTTTTGCCTTAGAGAATCCAATATTCTGAAAGTAGATGTTACAGTCTGTACTAAGATTGCTGTGTTGGTTTGATATTTTGAAAGTACTATCATTACATCAGACACTGAACATTTATTTGATCCTGAAAGAAAATTAGCTGCAAAATCCAGAACTGAGCCCTGCAATATTACAGTACTACTGACCTGCTAGGGGTGTGTATGCCGACAAAATGTCGACTCATTCTACCAGCAACAAACAGGATTCTGCATGTAACGCTGTACACAGTGCAATGTAACGTATGTACACAGTGACTTCACCAGCAGAATAGTGAGTACAGCTCCGGAATATAATATAGGATGTAACTCAGGATCATTACAGAATAAGTAGTATACACTACTCACAAAAATGTTAGGGATATTTGGCTTGTTGGTGAAATTTCAGGATGAACCTAAAATGCACTCTAACTTTTATAGGTGAACTTAAAGGGAACCTGTCATCAACTTTTCGCTGATCTCACTGAGGGCAGCATAAAATAGTGACAGAAATGCTGATGTCAGCGGCGTCCCACTCAGAGCTAAAAGTAAGTGGTTGCTGAGAACCAGCATCATGATCATTGCAGCCCAGGCCTTGAAAAGAGTTACCGTATTTTTCGCCCCATAAGATGTACTTTCCCCCCCCCCCAAAAGTGGTGGAAAAATGTCCCTGCGTCTTATGGGGCGAATGCTGACATTTTTACATCGCAGGCTGCGATGCTCCAGCATTGTATGAGCGGGGAGGGACCGGGAGCAGGCAATTGCGGCGGGGCCGGTGCGTTCACTGTGCTTCGGCCCCGCCGCTCACAGTCCTACACTATAAAGTTATAAAATGTCCTCTCATTCATAAAATGTCCCCTCATTCAATAAAACATGCCCTCTCACTTATTACTGTAGTTACTGGTACATAGTAAGAGCTTACGAATATTGCGGGCAGACCGGCTGGGCGGACGGCAGCGTGACTCCCTGATGTCACGTGCCCACGCCGCCTACTTTATGAATGAAGCAGGTGGCGCAGGCACGTGACATCAGTGAGTCACGCTTCCATCCGCCCAGCCGGCCTGCCCGCATTATTCGCAAGCTCTTACTATTTACCGGTAACTACAGTAATAAGTGAGAGGGCATGTTTTATTGAATGAGGGGACATTTTATGAATGAGGGGACATTTTATAACTTTATAGTGCAGGACTGTGAGCGGCAGGAAGGGGGGATCTGTGGATGGCACTGTTATGGGGTGGGGGTCTGTGGATTACACAACAGTGCCATCCACAGATCCCCCATAACAGTGCCATCCACAGATCACACATCACAGTGCCATCCACATATCCCCTATCACAGTGCCATCCACATATCCCCCATCAGAGTGCCATTCACAGATCCCCATCACAGTGCCATCCACAGATCCCCCATCACAGTGCCATCCACAGATCCTCCATAATAGTGCCATCCACAGATCCCCCATCACAGTGCCATCCACAAATCCCCCATCACAGTGCCATCCACAGATCCCCCATAACAGTGTCATCCCATAACAGCAATTATAAGAGCTTCTAAAGCTCTGGCAGAAGAGAAATTAGCTCAGTCAGTGAAAAAAGGTGATAAGACATTCTTCAGTTACATAAATGAAAAAAGGAAATTAAAACAAGGAATTACCAAATTAAAAACAAAAGAAGGAAGGTATATGGAAGAGGATAAAGAACTAGCTGACTGCCTCAATGAATACTTCTGTTCAGTTTTTACAAAGGAAAATGAAGGAAAAGGACCTCAGTTAGGGAGGAAGACTAATGAATCCTTTGATGCATGTGTCTTTACAGAGGAAGAGGTTCTAAGTCAGCTGTCTAAACTTAATACAAATAAATCACAGGGGCCTGATGGGATACACCCAAAGCTATTAAAAGAGCTTAGAGGTGTACTAGCAAAACCCTTAACAGATTTATTTAACCAATCACTGGTAAAAGTTGTCGTCCCAGAAGATTGGAAATTAGCAAACGTTGTGCCAATTCACAAGAAAGGTAGTAGAGAGGAATCGGGCAACTATAGGCCAGTAAGCCTGACATCAATAGTGGGGAAATTAATGGAAACCATACTCAAGGAGAGGATTGTGGAACGTCTAAAAACCCATGGGTTGATTGATAAAAAACAGCATGGGTTTACTTCAGGGAGATCATGTCAAACTAATCTTATTGACTTTTTTGAGTGGGTGACTAAAATAATAGATGGCGGAGGTGCAGTAGACATCGCTTATCTGGACTTTAGTAAGGCATTTGATACTGTCCCACATAGAAGGCTTATCAATAAACTGCAGTCTTTGAGCTTGAGCTCACATATTGTTGAATGGATTAGGCAGTGGCTGAAGGACAGAAAACAGAGGGTTGTAGTCAATGGAGTATATTCAGACCATAGTATTGTTACCAGTGGGGTACCTCAGGGATCTGTTCTGGGACCCATATTGTTTAATATCTTTATCAGCGAAATTGCAGAAGGCCTTAATGGTAAGGTGTGTCTTTTTGCTGATGACACAAAGATTTGCAACAGGGTTGATGTTCCTGGAGGGATACACCAAATGGAAAAGGATTTAGGAAAACTAGAGGAATGGTCAAAAATCTGGCAACTAAAATTTAATGTCGATAAGTGCAAGATAATGCACCTGGGGCGTAAAACCCAAGAGCAGAATATAAAATCAGTGATACAGTACTAACCTCAGTATCCGAGGAAAGGGATTTAGGGGTCATTATATCAGACGACCTAAAGGTGGGCAGACAATGTCATAGAGCAGCAGGTAATGCCAGCAGAATGCTTGGGTGTATAGGGAGAGGCATTAACAGTAGAAAGAGGGAGGTGCTCGTGCCGCTCTACAGAGCACTAGGGAGACCTCATTGGGAGTATTGTGTGCAGTACTGAGACCATATCTGCAGAAGGATATTGAAACTTTGGAGAGAGTTCAGAGAAGAGCTACTAAACTAGTACATGGATTGCAGGACAAAACTTACCAGGAAAGGTTAAAGGACCTTAACATGTATAGCTTGGAAGTAAGAAGAGACAGAGGGGATATGATAGAAACGTTTAAATACATAAAGGGAATCATCACGGTAAAAGAGGAGAGAATATTTAAAAGAAGAAAAACTGCTACAAGAGGACATAGTTTTAAATTAGAGGGGCAAAGGTTTAAAAGTAATATCAGGAAGTATTACTTTACTGAGAGAGTAGTGGACGCATGGAATAGCCTTCCTGCAGAAGTGGTAGCTGCAAATACAGTGAAGGAGTTTAAGCACGTATGGGATAGGCATAAGGCCATCCTTCATATAAGATAGGGCCTGGGGCTATTCATAGTATTCAGTATACTGGGCAGACTAGATGGGCCAAATGGTTCTTATCTGCCGACACATTCTATGTTTCTATCCCCAGATCCCCCATAACAGTATCTGTCACAGATCCCCCCCATAACAGTGCCATCCACAGATTCCCCATAACAGTGTCATCCCCAGATCCCACATAACCGTGTCACCCCCAGATCCCCCATAACAGTACCATCCACAGATCTCCAGTAATAGTGTCATGCACAGACCACCATTAGTTCCAAACCCACCAATAACACACCTTTTGGTTAAAAATATTTTTTTCTTATTTTCTTTCCAAAAATCTAGGTGTGTCTTATAGGGCGAAAAATACGGTAAATCTACCTGAGAAGAGTTATGGTTATTATAATCTCCTGCTCTCCCGCCCATCTGCTGATGATTGGCAGTTCTCTCCTAGAGAGAAAGGGAGAAAACTAGGTAGAAGCCTGTCAATCATCAGCAGATGGGCAGGAGAGCAGGAATTCATAAATAACCAGGACTCTTCTCAGGTGGCAGGGACTCTTTTCCAGGCCCAGTCTGCAATGATTGTGATGTCGGTTCTCGGCAACCACTTACTTTTAATTTACAAATGACAGACCGCTGAAACCACCTCACCTGTCTCTACTTTATTCTGCTGTTAGTATGGGCACCATAAAGTTGATGACAGGTTCCCTTTAATGTGACTTTTGAATGCACATATCCAGCTATTTAATGTTTCAGTACTTTTTTCCTTTAACAAGGAGCTTAACAGCAAAATTCACAACAGGTGTTTGATCCATGAATTGCCCAATAACTTTCCTGGTTCAGTTAGAATTGGTATTTAAACAGTCCTCCTCATCACGCTGTTCACATTTTGACATCATGAGACCAAGACGACACCTGACAATTGATCAGCAGTACCTCGCCATTGTGAGGCTTCAAGCAGGATGTTCTCAGATGGAAGTGGCCACTGAGCTTAGAGCGTCACAGAAAGGCAGAGGTCACAGAAAGGCATAGAAGTGGACGTCCTTTGGCCACATCCCACACTGATGACTGCTTCATTGTGAACAATGCCCTGTGGAACCGGATGACTCTAGCACACTTAAAGGAAATGAGAGGCACCCAAGTGTCATGTCAGACCATTCAAAACCGTTTACATCAGTGTGGTCTAGACAACCTGCAAGGGTACCACCACACCACCAGGCAGAGGTGTCATCGTCTTGCATGTGCCAGGGAGCATCTAGGCTGGATGAAGGACCTGTGGGCCTCAGTGCTGTTCACTGATGAAAGTCGATTCACGCTGAGCAGAAATTATGGCCGCCAATGATGTTGGAGACATCAAGGAGAGCGCTATGCATCAGCGACTGTTGTCACCAGACAAGCAATTGGTGGCGGTGGTGTCACAGTGTGGACAGGTGTGTCTAGTCAATACAGAACTGCCCTACACTTTGTGAATGGTCCAGTGACGAGCCAATACTTCTTGAATAACATAATTAATCCAGTCATTGTGCCTCTGCATGAACAGCACAGGCCTAACTTCATTTTCATGGACGATAGCTCATCAAGGTCACATCATTAGTGAACAGCTCCTGGAGACTTGGCCTAAATCCCATTGAAAACCTATGGAATTAGATGAGTCGCCGTGTAGAGGCTCATAACTCTGTACCCCAGAACCTCAATGACCTAAGGGCCGTCCTTCAAGAAGAGTGGGATGCCATTCCTCAGCAGACAATAAGTCGACTTGTGAACAGCATGAGATGTCGAGCTGTAATTGATGCTCACAGGGCCACATGACAAGTTCCTGGGACACTGACATTTTGTGGGGGTATACCCAGCACTGGTGTTGGCTTTTGTTTCAATAAATTGTTTAAGATAAGGAAATCACCATCGCTGCTTCTACTCAAATGCCCTACTTTCATTACATTATATCACTGTAACGTGAATTTTTTGCGCTTTCCATTAATTTCACCCGAAAGCCGAATATACTAACTAACTTTTTGTTAGTAGTGTATGTACACAGTGACACCACCAGCAAAATAGTGAGTGCCGCTCTGGAGTATAATACAGGATGTAACTCAGAATTAGTACAGGATAAGTAATGTATGCACACAGTGACTTCACCAGCAGAATAGTGAGTGCAGCTCTGGAGTATAATACAGGATGTAACCTAGAATCAGTACAGGATAAGTAATGTATGTGCACAGTGACTTCACCAGCAGAATAGTGAGTGCAGCTCTGGGGTATAATACAGGATGTAACGCAGGATCAGTACAGGATAAGTAATGTAAGGCATGTACACAATGACTGCACCAGCAGAATAGTGAGTGCAGCTCTGGAGTATAATACAGGATGCAACTCAGAATCAGTACAAGATAAGTATTGTATGTATACAGTGACTTCACCAGCAGAATAGTGAGTGCAGCTCTGGAGTATAATACAGGATGTAACGCAGGATCAGTACAGGATAAGTAATGTATGTACACAGTGACTTCACCAGCAGAATAGTGAGTGCAGCTCTGGAGTAAAATACAGGATGTAACGCAGGATCAGTACAGGATAATGTCCACATTGACTTCACCAGCAGAATAGTGAGTGCAGCTCTGGAGTATAATACAGGATGTAACTCAGGATCAGTACAGGATAAGTAATGTATGTAGACAGTGACTTCACCAGCAGAATAGTGAGTGCAGCTCTGGAGTAAAAAACAAGATGTAAATTCAGATGATTATAAGATGAGCAATGCAGTGAATTTACAAGGTTACTGTACTCTGTATGTAGACTATTTCTATATGTAACTATTTAGATTATATTTATGCATACATACAAATATACAGTATGCTGGGTGGATATACAATGAATATATTTTGCACATAGAATTCCTCAAATTGGGAAGATTGCACAGATTTTCATAACGGTATTACATATAAAACATACAGTCTTGTTTGCTGCACATTTTCTGTTGGCACACCACAGCCGGGGAATGTATCAATACAATGTATGTCAGAATCTACATTACTCCAAGGACCGTTCATGCACTTCAGGCAATAGAACTGGCATGAAAAATGAAGATGTCCAGCAATGTGAAAACTCACAGATCTGCAGAGGCCTCTGTCCTTGTGTGGAGCTGAAATATTTATTGTGAACTCTTAAGTGGAGCACAGGGGGGTTAAACACGAGGCTATGGCACATCGCCTTCCATACTGTAAATGAATCTTGGACAGAGCGATACAATATTTCACCATCTTCCCAGAAAAACATTGCAGAGCGACTGGTGTAGGTCACCGCCATGTGGAACGTCACATAACTGTAAGCAATACTTTGTCATTGTAATTTCCGATGTTTGGGAAGTTGTAGTTGTGGTGTTTGAAATGGAAAATACAAGAGAATCGCTTGAGGGTTAGAACACAAATATAAGAGACTGAATTTATCTAAATGAGCTTCACAGTAAGATGGATTGCCAAATGTTTCCCCAACATAGGATCGTAGATTGGTTTGATAATGATGAGAAGAGAAAAAAAAGAACAAAACAAGAGCAACAATGTTCACTAATTTACTTCCACAATGTATTTACTATATTGCAAACGTGATGGATGATTTTTCTGAATTAAGTTCTAGTAGTTGTTACCATTCACGAAGACAGATGATTCTGTACATGGGTTTGTGTTAAGTCTACACTGGGGGAAGTAGCTAAAGGAGGTGCAAAAGTAGCAGTTGCACCTCAGACCTGGTGCCTGGGGGCCCCCAGAGACCACTTTGACAGATAGAAGTCACCAGGGTTATAAATAACACATGGAAGATGTGGGAGGCCCTGTGTTAAATTTTGCATTGGGGTTCAGGAGCTTAAAGGGATGACCTATCCTCAGGAGAGGATATATATATATATATATATATATCAGATTGGTTGGGGTTTGACTCCTGTTGGACAAGGCCACAGTGCTCGATCTAGAGCTACAGTCTCTTTTTTGGCTAATGGTATCATGTCCATTTGTCACATGGCCTTTCTGCAGCTCAGGTCAATGGGACTGAGCTGCAATATCAAGCACAGCCACTATACAATATGTGGCACGGTACTTGGCAGCATCGGACTGGCCTACCAGAGTACCGGAGGATCGTGTGGTGGATCCAGGCTCTGATACCCTAGTGGGCCCCAGAGGTCCAGGAGAAAAAAAAAAATTTGGAGATAAGAACTTGCCATTAGGGTCTATTTTTTTTTTTATCAAACCTATTCGACTTTATTGATGATATGAGAGTTGGGCCCTGAGAGTAATATCTTCTGGTGGGCCCAAGGAGTCCAGTCCGACCCTAGTGCTTGGTATTCTATGACCTACCTTGTAGCTGGACATCTAGCTGGTAGAACAATGTCATGCAAATAACTTCTGACGGTTTGTGTCGACACCCTAGGCTTGGGATTTTCCTGCTTAAGGCTACATTCACACGACCGTAGTGTATTACGGATCCGCAATACACCCAGCCGAACCCCCCATAGAAATGCCTATTCTTGTCCGCAGGCTGCGGACAAGAATAGGACATGTTCTATCTTTTGCGGAGCCGCGGACCGGAAGTTCGGGGCCGCGCTCCGCAAATGCGGAAGCAGAGAGCACCTAGTGTGCTCTCCGCACCTCGTCCAGCCCCATAGACAGTGAATGGGTCCGCACCCGTTCTGCAGAATTGCGGAACGGACGCGGACACATTCACGGTCGTGTGAATGTAGCCTTACTTGCATTACAGAATGGATCACTATGCGCTATTCTTCTAATTGATTATCCGTCCATGCAGAGGTTCGCTTCTGTGCACTTCCTTCTGTCATTCTAGTTCATCGTCGTTCTGTGACAATCTGGAAAAAAAGAATATAAAAGTTAAATATACAGGCACCTGAGTTCATGTCAGAATGCCCATTTTGTGACTCCATAGAGAAGAGCAGGGCCTTCTGACAGCAGGGGTTCAACTGTGGCAGAATCGAGAAGGGTGCAGTACCCCAGTACGACTACTGAAAAGAGTTTAAATTGAATGTTGGGATTTATTGTCTTTTATGTGAACTGAATAGTACCGTATCAGCAACCTAACGAGTTAACATTTGGCATACTGTTTAGATTACCAGGGTGATGGACTTGGTCCACCCCCTGGCTCGTTAGTAGAGTAGGAGTCTAGCTAGACTGCAAAGTGTCCTTAGATAGAGTGAGGGTCAGGGAGTACTACTGCTACAATCATTGTTGCTGTCTCTACGTTGCTATTGGGAGAAAATTACTTTGTGATATATACTTTGAAAGTTTGCCTTTTGATACTGCATGTACTACTTCTCCAATCGTAAACTCCATAAAGAAATACTTTATTTGTTGCAACCCACAGGCCGCTGACCCCTACACTTTCTCTCCTGTCTTGCATCCATCTACCTAATGCCAAGGGCACCCCACTTAAACCAGGCAGGAGCCCCAGAAAGACTAGGATGTCCCCAGATGGAAGAATGGGTACACACTCCACTCCCCTCCTAGAGAGTGCAAGGGTGGAGATTGCCACCATGAACTGTGAGTACAACTACCACCATCATAGCCACTACCATTCTTCCCAAACTCCCCTCCCCTCCGGGTCACTGCATATCCAGGGACTCCTGACAGCAGGGGTTCAAAAGTAACTCCATAGAGAAGAGCCGGGACTCTATACAGCATGGGGAAAGGGTGTAGGCTGTTTGGTGGGCCCCATAGAAACCACAGTGTCAGTGTGGTAAATCTACTGGGACCTCTACCAATCTTTGCAATACAGGGGCTGCTAACAAGGTACTGTGTGTTAAACTACATGGATCTGTGTGTCATTACCAGGTTGGTATCGATGCTGTACAGCCTATTTGCTTCAAGGGGTTGCCCCACCGTAAGAACTTATACCTCTTTGGACCCTCATCTATCAGTAAGTTATGGCATAGCCTTCTATAATATATTAGTAGGAAATCCCTTTAGTGTGGGCATGTTATATATGCAGATTTACACATGAACAAAATATACATTAGAAATATCTGATTACTATGGCAGCATGGGATGTAGAACATTATTGATTATTGATGGTTTTTCCAAGCTACCTTAGCTGCTCAGATCCCTTAGAAATTGAAGAATCTTTCAGACTAGCTTTGAGGGAACTAACTTGAGGAGGCTTTGAGGAGAAGTAACTAGTTATCAGTTGACAATACCATCCTAGGTATTAGTAATCAGATTTTTCTAGAAATAAAATTATGGTGGCAAACTTTAATTTATTTGTTATATGTTGAGTATTTTTATCATATGTTTATATTCAGTAAACTAATTAGCACTTAAAACCCACATAGAATATACAGGGCCGATGCAAGGATTTTTGCCAACACAAGCGAAGCTACATTTTGCCCCCCATGATCACATTATGACACCCCTGTGTGTCACACTCCCCCCCCCCCATGGCATATCATCCCCCCCATGTCACATTTCTCCCCCTCCATGGCACAGACTACGGACATTTGATTTGTCCCCCCTCCCATCATGTCACCCGTGACCCCCCCCATTAATGTTGTGTAATAATTATAAACAATATGCGCTCTGCGCTCATCACCCACCACCTACCCTACGGCAGTCGACAGTCCGCCTAGGCTGGCTGTGTGAGTCACAGTCACCAACAGCTGCTCCAGTCCCTGCTGCTGCCCTCCGCGGAGCCACTTGCCAGTCACACACCCCCTAAGTGCCCCCATGACCATGTTGCCGTGCTGCCGCTCTGTGAGTGAGGACCGGGGCCGCATGGCACATGCAGGCTGGGGTGGGTGGCCAGCGGCGCAACTCGCCACAAGTGATTTAAAAAAAAAAAAGTTCATTCCCCCCCCTTCTCTGCGCCCTAAGGCAGCCACTTGGTCTGCCTTATTATAGAACCGGCCCTGAGAATATACAAAGTAAATTGATTAAAATTGTACACATGGCCCTGACACTTTGGCCTTTGGGAACTTATGGTAACCTGGATGAACATACACAAGAATTTAAATTATGAGACCCTCTGGGAAAAGGGACGGACTGATGTCACTGATATTAATCTATGTACATTATTTTGGAATATGTCTCTGCTGTAAAAGCAACTGGGAAAAAAATGAATTAATGTAGCACCTGGAAGTGGCCCTGTCTTTGCAGCAATAGGCATCGGCATTATAGCTCTTCATATAGTTTAATTGTCAGAATCAAGTCATGTTCAGCTTTATGAAGATGTACTGATGAGAAATGTATTAAAATGCATTCTTTTTGGAATTCGCCATTGTGAATACTGCCACCTACTGTTCTGAACATGACATAGCAGTGAAATAACAAAAATAACAAGAGCAAGAGGAGGACGCTTCATATTACAAATAGATACACAACCTCTTGACAATGATTATATTCGAGAACTGCATTATAAACAATATCCTAATACAATACTCTAAATGTTATTACTTGAATTAATGCTATTACAGGTAAGAGCAGGTCCAAAGATAAGCCTGCAGAGCTGCAGGGACTGCAACTACTATCCAATGAATACAGATGACATTTATGGTGACCTGTATATTATGAACCAAGCAGTGGCGTAACTAGAAATGACTGGGCCCCACAGCAAATTTTTGAATGGGCCCCCTCCTCAAGCAACTTTTTTGCAACCCCCTTCTCCTGTACAACCCCCACTCCTGTGGCTAGTCAAAATCACTCTTTCAGACAAGGGCCAAAAGCCGCTCCATCCGTTTTCCTACAGTTTATCTGTATATAATGACTGTTGAGGGGGCCCTGACAGTAAAATTGTTTAGTCCTCCTCCAGGGTGGGCCCCTTCTGCGTTTGAGCCCCAAAGCAGCCACTTCCCCTGCTTCCTCTATAGCTACACCCCATCTTTCTATCTATCCATTTAGTCTGGGTTATCATGAAATTATTCTAGACAGAAATCCTGGATAGGTCATCAGTATCTAATCGGTGGGGTCCGACACCTGGGACCCTCGCCGATCCGCTGTTTAAGAAGGCACCAGCGCTCTTGTGACTGCTTTTGCCTTCTGCACTGTATATGGTAGAGTGGCTGTGCTTGTTATTGCAGGTCTGCGCCTAGGCCACGTGACCGATAGTGTTGGGAGCGAATTCTAATCGCGATTTCGTAAATTCGTGAATATTTAGAATATAGTGATATATATTCATATTTTGGAATTTTCTACTATTCTATTTCTTTTTCATCAGTAACTTCCCTTCTTGCTTGTGGGCCAATAAGAAGGCTGCAATGTCTTTGTCTGAGCTTAGCAACATCCCTAGCAACCAATAGGAAAGTTGCCTACCCCTTACTATATAAGAACCTCCCCAGCAGCCATTGTATGCAGTGTAATGGAGATCTGAGAGAGACAGCAGTGCCATTGCTGTGCTCTGTGCTTTGCTGTGTCATTATATTAGTTAGTTAGTTAGGTTATATTTATAATACAGATAGTTAGTGGGAGATAGTCAGTGTAGGTTATATAGTGATATAGTGTAGCTGATAGGCTCCAGTGCAGGGTGTTAGGTAGTGTGATAGGTTCTGCTGTCCATACATAAATACACAGTGCTGTGTCACAAGTTCATAACAATACTTGGTGCACCTATTACTAATATGTAGTCAGACCTGCTAAACTGTGAAGTTGCACGTATTGTGCAAAAAAATGCGCATCATTGTTTGCCGATTTGTGCAATCGCGGATATATCGGAGCACTCTATCTGCATATCAAGCTATTGTAATGTTCTGCCGTACCAACCATTTTCTCCAGTCTCAGTAAACTTCTAGCAGCTTGAAAAATGTAGCAATAGTGACCCACGCCTGTATTTGCGCGCGCATTACGTGCATATTACATTGCCAATTTTCGCAATCAAGAAAATAATAGCGAATTTGCAAATACATAACGAATATTCTACAAAATATTTATGAAATATCACGAATTTGAATATTGCCCCTGCCGCTCATCACTAGTGACCGATGAAGGTGATGTCACTGGCCTAGGGTAAACTGTGAGAGGGCCGCAGCACTCACAGGAGCACCACTGCCTTCTCAAACAGCTGATCAGTGGGGTTCCCCAGGTGTCGGACCACCACCGATGAGATACTAATGACCTATTCAGAGGATAGCTTATCAGTTAAACAGTGTTGGAAAAGCCCTTTAATAATTTCATAGATAAAAGATAGATTAAAACCCCTTTCAATGGCCATCAATAGATTGCATTGGTATACTTTTATTAATGGGGTTTATTGGGGGATAAAACACACCTATAAAGCCACTTTACTCCCTGGAACATGTTTGCTATTTCTGCCCCTTATAAAAATGCTCATTTTGTGCTGTGCTTCTATGAAAATACATGCTTACCAACATTTGTATCCCATTTTAAGCCCCCACCCACATATACACAGGAACGCCAAAAAAAGCTCCAAGGCACCATCATTTTTGCATTTGCATGCCTCCTTCATATCTATTTTGCTGGACAATCCCACAAAAAACGGGATGGTTGGGAGATATTACGGTAATTTGTACCTAAATGATTAATTATAGCACAATTCTGATGAAATCAGAGTAATTTATTTTTATAGGTGGAAATGACAATTTTTATAAATGCACCTTAATTCTCTCCTCTGTATCACAGCCTGTGTCAAATTCCATGAACAGCTAGAAGTCCACATGTAAAGTATTATTAGACCTGAGTTCGCTGAAGCGTTGGCTTCCTCCATCATACTCATCCTTATCCCGAAGCTGCGGAAATTCACAACATTTTAAGTGAGTGTGAAGTAATGGTCTGAGCGGCTGATCTGAGTGCATAGACGATGCTACCTTTGGCGTTGAATGCAGATTTATTACATTTCCTGGAAAACGAATTTGCTTATATGTAACACTGCATATAATAATGACCTGGAAGTGCTGACATGCTTAGCCACAGTCCAGGGGGGCTGATTACAAGGATAAAATAGGCATGAGGGGTGGAATATAATTTATCAAACTTATGTCTAGATACAAGTTTTGCAAGCACAGGGTTTATTTTTGATAAATGTGGCAATATGAATTTTACTACTAAAAGGCAATTGAAAAGCGGGGGTTTATTACTTAATAATGTAGGTGTATGAAAATTGTTAACAATGCTAACAATCAGTGATGTGCTCCAGTTGTACAGAGCTATAACACAGCTGTCATAGCTGTCCATGGGGCCTTAATGTCCATATTCCTCCAAGAGTTTTTCGCGTTGGGTCCATATGGAGGCGCTCTACATAAAATAGATGGGAGTGGAAAAAGAAGCAGGTTCCTGAAATCAATAACATACTCTACGTACTTAGTATGATTTAAAAATGTGCCCAAGTTTTCCAGGGCAAATTAGCTAAGTTGCCCAGGTTAACCCCTGTCCATATTCCCTCAAGGGCTGAAGACCACTCCAGAGCCTGTAGCTGGTAAGAAACAGTAGATTATGCTCTGGAAGACCCAACTCATCAACATGTTACTCGATTGCAATTCATTCGAACATCAGGCCCGCAATACTACATTTGCCCAGAAGTGGCCACTGCTGGAAAAATGCATGGTTGGCTGAATCTTCAGAAACCATTAACCGATCGCTGCACTGGCTTTAATTGGGCTGAAAACCACTCCAGAGCCTGTAGCTGCTAAACAGTAGATTGTGCCTTGGAAGACCCAACTCAACAAGGAGTTACTCGGTTGCCATTGATTTGAAGGTCAGGCCTGCAATGCTACATTTGCCCAGAAGGGGCCACTGCAGAAAAAATGTATGGTTGGCTGAATCTTCAGAAACCATCAACTGATCGCCGCACTGGCTTTAATGGTAAAACGAAGTTAGCAAAGATCTGAACATTTAGCCACAGGCTATATTACTGTTATATAGTAAATACCAAATATCATTACAGAGTTGCCACACCTGCTCCTAGTCCCTTTTAGACTTGTTTACTTCAATGGCATTGCCTCTAAAGTGACATAAAGTCATGTTGCTGCTTATCCAGGTGGCACTGAAGCAGTGGTGGAAAGAAATTTTAATTTTTTCGGAGGATGGGGTGATCTCACCCATATTAACTGTGCACACAGCTCAGCAAATATATAATTCTTTCCAGGCAATGAAGGATCCACTTGGAAGCGCTGACTGCACTGCAGCTCTGGTACAGAGAGTATTCTGCATACATAACAAAGCAGTTTGCTCTTGTAAAAGACAAACCCTACAAAGTTGGATCCCGGCCACGTGTCAACAAAAAAGCACAGTATCACAGATCAGCAGAAAAATGCGAGCATCAGTGCAAATTACAACGTCAGTGCGGACCAGCAGAAATAATAGCCACAAATACACAGCTCGTTTTTCTGTAGCCTGACAATGATAACAAGGACAAGACATTATCCTGTACATGTGGTGACTGTTAAAGGGACGGTGAGCCGCAGATTAATTTATGGATCTGCCAGACGCCAGAACAGCAAATAGTGTTCAGTGTATTTCATATTCAAGAGAGACTCGTGGTGAGTCAGGTCAAACGAGCGAACAGAGGGAGACAATTAGTCAGGGCTTTCTCTAGAAATTGCCTCTCGTGTGGATTGAGCTTCATTAGATCAATAGGTATTCTTTTAATAAATCACGTTATAGCCAGTATTACCTCATGTTTAGACCAATACAAGGTGACGCGTACCGCTATGTCAGCCAGTGTGGCTGCTCTGGGGCCAATTGAGGGCAAGGTTAACACATTTCCCACCTTGTGTTGGTTAATGTCATCTCAGTAGCTCTCCTGAATAGGGGGCTTAGTGCTTGTTTTATTCCTATCTACCCATGGCTTGGTCCCCATCTTCTTGGTTGCTCTCATGGTTGTGGGACCAGTGGAGACAAGATGGTGACCACTTAATGCAATGTTTTGCGAGTGTTGTGTTATCCAAGGCTGGTAACTTTGATCGTGCGGGAGCCCCACTGACCAAATGTGGCCATAACATCGTCTGACTGAAAGTTATACTTGTGCCTCTGTTGGTCACTGTGATCCCACTCTAATCCTCACAGAACCAAGAGGCTGCACCATGTGTCCTTTTGGATTGCACCCTAGAACCTAGTTGCACCTCTGCAGGTCACAGTGGTGGTCAGGTCGGCGGTATGGCTCTCACTTCTCCTATGACTCAGTGGCTTTCTGGCTGCTGCTGGCGAGAGACGCGGCCAGGACACAGCTGAGCTTTCTAGATGATGAGATGCACCACCCCACCACTGCCAATCTTGCCAGTTTTTGCCTCCTTATATGGTTCTAGAAAAGGGTAGCCCTGTTCAGGTTTATACCTCCTTTAGGAAGTGATGGCCATATGTGATGCATGAGTTAGGTCTTCCCTCTCCATAGCTCTATTTCCTGTATGCCAATGACTACAACAACAAGTAAAAGAGGATCAAGTCTATTGGTCAGACCAACCTTCTCTCCTACCATGGTTTAGAAGAGAGGGTTAGGTACTAGGGTTGGCTTATCCTTAGGACTTAGGCTACTTTCACATTTTCGCTTTCCCTTTCCGCTATTGAGGTCCGTAATAGGATCTCAAATGCGGGGGGAAAATGCTTCCGTTTTTCCCCATTCATTGTAATTGTTCTGACACACAATGTAAGTCAATGGTGACGGATCAGTTTTCTCTGACACTAAAGAAAACTAATACGTCCCTCATTGATTTACAATGGTTTTAGAGATACTACAACCAGATCCGTTCATAACAGATGCAGACGGTTGTATTATCATGACGGAAGCATTTTTGCTGATCCATGACGGATCCAGGAAAAACGCAGATGTGAAAGGAGCCTTACTCTGGATATTATGTTGTGTGTTATTTGATTTATTTGATTAGATGTTACATTTTTGGACCCTTAACAGTGACTGGAATAGGAGGGAGCAGTAGATAGATGTTTCTATAAAGACTATTGGTCTTGGCAGAACCTTGAGCTCTCGGACTGTTCAGATCCTCATAATGTTGGACACAGCCTTCATGCATTGTCTTACATACTTTATTGAACTCCTTATGTACTTAGATATTTTACCCAGTAAACTATGCTTTTTTATACTTCTGTACTTATTTGTCCTTAAAAGAGATAATTCCACGGCACTCAACAATGTGTAAAAAGTCCTTTTATTGAAAAGCTGGCTCAAATTTGTATGTCTCCCTGCATCGTGCACGGATTTTCAATAAATTGACTTTTTACACATTGGTGAGTGCCGTGGAATTATCTCTTTTAAGGACAATTATTTACTGTCGTTTTACCATTGAGTACCGCTTGTGAACATTGCTCTACTGCCTAGCTGGAGTAAAGCGTGTGGTTGGATAGATGTGGTGCCGACCTTCTGCTGTCTTTTATAGTACTTCTATATAACCTCCATATAAAATCAGAGACATATGGAAGCATAGATTAGGTATCATGCACCTCTTTTAGCCACAGTGGACATCTATTCTGAGCAGCTCCCATTCCCATTCCCTTGGCACCGTTAGTTCTTTGCTGGAAGTGCCAAGTGTGGGACCTGGGCGATCAGTTAATCACCCCAGGTGCTGATTTCTAAATGAGGATGAGCATTGGTGGTCACAAAGGTTGGATCTTAACAGCAGGGGCGTAGCTAAAGGCTCATCGGCCCTGGTGCAAGAGTTTAGCTTGGGCCCCCTTCCATCAGTGGTTTTTGGCCAGGGGCAGGGAAGCACATAGCCTTCGTGCTGCCTGAGGCAAAAATTTAAACTGCACTCCCCCCCCCCCATGCTAAATTCTTGATCTAACCCCGTCCCTCCAGCCAGCGTTGTAACTTGACCACTTTCTATGATACCGGTGTCTTCTTATGTGACACAAGGGTCTCTGGGCCCCCTCAGGCTCCTGGGCCAGGTAGCGAGTGCTACCTCTGCACCCCTTATAGCTACGCCCCTGCTTATCAGATTACACAAACCCTAAGGATAGGACATCGAAGTGTATTCTAGGAAAACTCCCTTAAGGGGGTTTTCCCATCTCAGACAATAGGGGTATATCGCTAGGAAATGCCCCCATTGTCTAATAGGTATGGGTCCCACCTCTGGGACCCACATTTACATTGAGAACAGAGCCCTGAAAGTGGTGGAGGGTGCACTGTGCATGCACAGCATTCCTCTATTAATCTCTATGAGTTTGCTGAAAATAGCTGATGCGTGGTACACTCCCATTTACTTCTATAGAGAGAGCTCTTGGTGGTGGCCACCCCGGAAACCCGGAGTCCTCCAGCCACCACATTCTCCGTTCCGTTCATGATATAGGTGCAGGTGGGACCCGCACCTATCAGACAAACGGGGAGTGGGGACATATCCTAGCGATATGCCCCCCTTGTCTCAGATGGATATAGCACACGACCGTGTCTGTCTACAAATCGCGGATCCTCAAAATACAGATGCGGTCCATGTGCATCCCGCATTTAGTTGGGAACCCATTGACTTTGATGTGAGGTGACTGATGTTCCTAGTAGATAAGACAGTAACAATAGCTGCAATTTAAAGATTTTATCCTAGCGGAAAACGGCCTCCTAGGAATACATAACTGTTTTCGGGCTGGTTCTTCCATTTGTGATGGATGAGCATATGGGAGGTTATGGGTTTCATTGCTCAGTACATTCAATCACTGTCTTTTAAAATCATCGTAAAATTGATGCAGACAGCAGTCTAAAATAAGCATCACTTTACTTATTGGATATCATTTCTAGGTCACTTCTCATTTTATTTTGAAAGCTTGGCTAAATCAGGTGTGCAAAGTATTCCATCTCCTCACATATACAGAGCGCACATTACATGTATATAATTTTAGGTTATCTGCCTCGGGAAGCAGGAGTAAAAGACAGAGCCGAAGCATTAAGTGGATTTATTAAAATATGGAAGTCTATACCTAAAGTCTTACTTTTATTGTGCCAGTGCATCTAATTAAAAAAAAATATGAGGGAACTTTACAAATAGTCCTAATTAAAATTATCCGTTTTGTGTACAAAGCCTCTATGCAATCTTTTGTGTCGTCACGGTTACAGACTACAAACAGACCCAGTGTGTAGTCTGATTCTACAGTCATGTGTAAATTCCTCCCACTTCTCCTTGTCCCTCATATCCCCATCTTCACCCCTTTGGCCCCCTGATATGAGCATTTCATGCTCCGATGCTCTTTTGCAAGGTATTTTTTTGGAGATCCGGTGACGTACCGGGCTCTGCATGGGGAAAGCTAGGCAGAGGTTTCCGCCTAGCAGTGAGCCCAGTGATATCACCGGCACCTGTAAAACGGGTAGGGCGGCGCTAAAGCCCGCCCATCAGAGTTGGTGGTGATGCCGGGAAGTGCTATGGCTATAGTTATGTCTATGAACATATATCTAGGATATGCGATCTATGTCAGATAGGTGCAGGCCCCACCTCTGGGACCCGCTCCTATCTCCAGAATTAGCCAACTAACGTGAAGGGAGAGCAGCCCATTCACCAATATGGGAGTGGATGATTGTTGTGCTCACCATTCTGTTATGGGACTTCCTAAAATAGCCACGCAAGCTCGCTCAGCTTTTTTCGGCACTCCCATAGCAGTCAATGGAGAGCACGCCACGTAAGTGTGGTGTGCTCTCCTTCACCTTGGGGGCCCCATTCTGGAGATAGGAGTGGGTCCAGAGGACACATGGACACTCTTACTGTAAATAAAGCAGACCCTTTAATCTCAACCTGAGCAACACCATCAACAATATCTTTTTGAATATTGATATTTTGGTATGTTAATTTGTAAGCCAAAGTTTTCCAAGCTAAGTTTTGACAGTGCTCCCACAGAATTGAATGGGTATTACATCTCTATTTAAGTCTATGCAGATGAGGCATGAATATTTCTCTTATTCTGTTTTGTAATTTGTCCATTTAACCACCTCATAGGGTAAATTAATATATAACTGTGTTCTTTTTTCAGTAAATATCCTGCAGCAGTAAATCGTTCCTATATAATGCAGCGGAGGACGTAGCGTGTAATTACTGATGAGTGCCGCCTGTGGGGTGTAGTGCGGGGAGCCATGCTTATTTCCTAGTACCATTTGTAAATACACATTCTGAAGTTCTCCCATCAGTTTTCACATCCGATCTCCTGGTTCACATTGTAGTTACATAGCAACCATACAACTCCCGCTGGAAGTCAAATTGTTCAGACAGTGGAAAAACAGCACATTCTCTGCAGATTATCATCATGCCAAAATTGTTTTCATTAATATAAACTTTATGCAACTTGGTCCAACTAAAAGGAACACATTTTATGTAGAAATTCTGCAGATGAATAACTTTTGTGTTTAAAGGGGTTGTGAAAGAATGTTTTTGGCTAACCCCCCATTTGGCCTGACCTGTAAAGGGAAGATTACTTACCTGCTTCCCTGCTCCTTCTCCTCCCGGCCTGCAGTGCTCCACTAGGCCTGCTTGATGTCAGCATTCCATTTTAGAAACTACGGGATAAGGTGGCAGTTTTATTGGTACTATTTTGGGGTACATATGATTTTTAATAGCTCTATATTACATTTTTTGTGAGGCAAGGTAACCAAAAAATGTCTGTTTTGGCACAGTTTTTTTTTTTTTTTTACAACATTCATCTGACATGTTAGATAATGTGCTATTTTTATAGAGCAGGTTGTTATGGGCGTGATTAATTCAAATATGTCTACTTTCTTTGTTTCAGTTTTACATATTAAAGCATTTTTGAAAAAAAATTATGTTTTTGTGTCTCCATTTTCTGAATGCCATATCTTTTTTATTTTTCTGCCGATCGTCTTGTGCAGGGGCTCGTTTTTTGCAGGAATAGTTAATGTTTTTATTGGTACCATTTTTGGGTACATATGATTTTTTGATCATTCATTATTATACTTTATGTAGCAAAGTGTTTTGGCACATTTTTTATTTAGTTTTTTTAACGGCGATCACCTGAGGGGTTAGGTCCTGTGATATTTTTATAGAGCAGGTCGTTGCGGACGTGGCAATACATAATATGTATACTTGTTCTTATTTATTTAAGTTTTACACAATAATAGCATTTTTGAAACAAAAAAAAATGATGTTTTAGTATCTCCATAGTCTGAGAGCCATATCTTTTTTTTAGTTTTTGGCTGATTGTCTTAGATAGGGTCTCATTTTTTGCGGGATGAGGTGAAGGTTTGATTGGTACTATTTTGGGGGGATATAGGCCTTTTTGATCACTTGGTGTTGCACTTTTTGTGATGGTAAATGAAAAAAATTGCTTTTTTGGCAGTGTTTTAAAATGTTTTTTTTTTACGGTGTTCACCTGAGGGGTTTGGTCATGTTATATTTTTATAGAGCCGGTCATTACGGACATGGCGATACATAATATGTCTACTTTTTTTATTTATTTGACTTTAACAAAATAATAGCATTTTTGAAACAAAAAAAATTATGTTTTAGTGTCTCCATATTCCAGGAGCTATAATTTTTTCAATTTTTGGGCGATTGTCTTGGGGCTCATTTTTGCGGGATGAGGTGACGATTTTATTGGTACCATTTTGGGGGACATATGCCAAAATCGCTTGGTGTTGCACTTTTTCTGATGTAAGGTGACAAAAATAGCTTTTTTTTTTACACAGTTTCTATTTATATTTTTTTACAGTGTTTATCCCGTCCGGGTGGATCATGTGATCTATTTATAGAGCCGGTCGTTACGGATGCGGCGATACATAATATGTGTGTTTTTTTATTTTTTTTCTATTTTTTATTGTAAAATAAGGGGAAAGGCTGTTTTTTCTTTGTTAACTTTTTTTTAAACTTTATTTCTATCCCACTCTGGTACTTCAACTTTTGGGGGTCTGATCCCCTCTTCAATGCAGTACAATACATCTTACTCTATGTAATACACTAACAAGTTGCCTAGGAGACGCAGCCTGGGGCTGGATCTCCTCGGGCCCCCGTAGAAGGCAGGTCCCCATGTCGTGCAAGGCATCGGGCTGCCTTGTCACCTATCGGGTCCCCGCCACAGCAGCGCAGGGACCCGATGGGCTCCCTCACCCGTTGCATGTACCTTCTATGCCGCGGTTAGCGCTGACCGTGGCATAGAAGGCGTTAATCCGCCAGCATCGGCTTTTGCAGCGATGCCAGCGGATACAGCTGGGGCCCAGCTATGAGGGACTGCCGGGCCCCTGCAGTGATCGAGCGGGCACCGCTCCAGTGCCCGCCCGATTACCATGACGTATTAGTAAGTCAAATGTGGCAAGGGATTTGCCGCCATGACATACTAATACGTCATTGGTCATTAAGGGAATAAAGGGGTTTTATGAAATTAGAAAAACATTTCACATGGATAAGCCATGTCTGGTATTGCAACACAAAACAAAACCCAAGGACAAGATTGACGCTGTTTCTGGAAGACTCTGAAACCTCTTTAAGCCCTTAGGCCTCTTTTACACGAGCGTGACAGATTGGCTCCGGATGCGTTCAGGGTGCGTTCAGTGAAACTCGCACCATTTTGCAAGCAACTTCAGTCAGTTTTGTCTGCAATTGCGTTCAGTTGTTCAGTTTTTTCTGTGCAGGAGCAATGCGTTTTTTGAAGCGTTTTTCACGCGCGTAGTAAAAAGTTTTTTCAGTGTCGACTAACAATAAATTAGGAATTTTGGCATTTTTTGTTGTTGTTTTTTTTACGGTATTCACCGTTAGGGATAATTTACATGATATTTGTGTAGTACAGGTTGTTCTGGACATGTGGGGGAGATTTTATTTTTGCAATTTTTTTCATTAAAAAGCGTATTTTCAATGGAAAAAAAGCTTTTTAGTAGAACTTCTTTATTTAATAAATGTTTTTATTTTACATTTTTCAGCCACTTAATAGTCTCGCAAGGGGACAATAACAGGCGATCTTTTGATTGCTTTTAAAATACAAACCACTATCCCTATAGTGCATTGCATTTTAATGTCAGTGCTATACTGACATTGACCAGCAGGCTGCACCAGAAAGGTGCAGCCTGCTGGGGAACACTGAAGGCAGGCTTGGGGCCTACAACAGGTTCCAACCAGCCTTTACACACGTTGGCACCCTGCTCCCTCTGTCACTGCTTGCATGCAGCGGGCTCTATGTAAGGGGTTAAACAGCCCTGATGTCACGCTTCGTGTGGGAGGGAGGGAACGTAGGAGGGAAAGGGGTGAGGGGAAAAGGCCTGAAAACTAAGGAAAGGAGCAGGTCCTGACTGATTGCATGTATGAACTGACCCCAGAAGTAGGTGAGTTCATACACAACAACCTAAAGTCTTAACTCACCCTGTAGGACCCTGGTACCAGTGGCGTTGCTAGGGCTTGTGTCATCCGGTGCGGTAGAAAATGGTGTCACACCCCCCCTCTCCCGAAGCTTAGAGCCCCAGCACCCCCTTTCCCCCCTGGCAGCAATTCACCTTGGTCAGGTGCACCCCACTTTCCCTGGCTGGCTGACCGAGACACCAAATGCTGTTCAAATTCTAGTCCAGGACGAGTCACGTAGGGGACGTCCATCAAGCTCCGCCCTTCAGCTGACGTCCCTTCACGTCCTTCACTAAGCCTGCTGACCGACCCAAGAGGTAACGGGGGTTCAGATAGTAAACAGACCCCAGACGTGGGGGTCTAAGCAGACAGATTGCCGAAGGGGGGGGTATGGGGGGGGGGGAGTTTTGCCACCCTAGGCAAAAGAAAAGTTTGCCGCCCCCCCATGTGACATCATAATGCCCCACCCATATGATCTGCCATAATAACTAACGCCAGTGCTGCAGTGCCGCTGTGTTTA
This sequence comes from Bufotes viridis, assembly GCA_033119425.1. Lineage (NCBI taxonomy): Eukaryota > Metazoa > Chordata > Amphibia > Anura > Bufonidae > Bufotes > Bufotes viridis. Next base: position 28,778,066 of record CM065594.1, on the reverse strand, counting down.
CATTAAAAAGCCTGCGGGGACAGGCTATAAAGACCAGAACCACTATATTAAGCTACAGTGGTTCTGGGGACTATAGTGTCCCTTTAAAGTGAGGTAAATTAGAGACTGTAACTGTAGTCACAAAAATCAATGTTCTGCGAGAACGGGAAGCAGCTCCATTTTTGGGGGCCCTTTACACAGCTCAAGGTCTGGGCCCCAGGGCCTGCCGGTGAGTATGCCCATAAGGCCCACCCACAAGTCCACCTACATGTTCCACCCATGAGTTTGTTCACAGTGGGTGAAGTGTGTAGGGGATGTGTTATGTGTTGCTGTAGAGAATCTAATGTGTGTGCTTATGGAATGTAGTGTATAGGGATAGCAGTGTGTGTATGTGATGCAGTGTGTGTGTGTGTGTAGTGGATTGCAGTGAGTTTTCGTACAAGGGATAGAGAGCAGTGTGTGTTTGTGTATAAAGTATGTATTGTGTGTTTCTGAATGTGTGTACAGAATACGTTGTGTGAATCTGTGTCTGTAAGGTCTGCGAGGTGTGTGGCAAGCACCCGACTGTATAAGGAGGGTGCTCAGGGACTGATGGTCCCCCCCTCCCCCTTTTTCCCCTTAGGGCTTTAGGGTGCTGGCCCCTTCGAGTTAATGGTAAAGTAGATGGCAGAATAGGACCATTAAGAGGTTAATTCACTGGGGAGCTCCTTAGACAGGATGTGGGCGGGGCAGAGAATCCTGGAGGCTGCATATACTCACTCCATATTCTGGCACTTCCTCTTGCCAGTGGAAGCAAATTGGTGTGGTGTGCACCCTTTGCTCTGTCCACACCAAGATGCCACAGGTGGTGTTTTTTCCTGTAATTGCCTCCTGGTGAGTTTCATGGGCAGGATGAGGGATAGCTGTGCTCAGTTTGAGCAGCCTCAGCTCTCCCCTGGCATCCTCCTCCCCTGTGCCTGCCTTAGTGAGTGGTGTGGAGCTGCGGGGCATTTTGGCTCTGCCATTCCCTGCAGCATTTTGTTTCATGGGTGTTGGGGCTGCACATGCCAGCCAGGATTGTTAGCCATGAGGGAGGGTGTGGGACAGCTCCTCACTAACTAATTCCTACCCCCCACCCCACCCCCTGCATTTTAGCCTATTGTGCACCCCCTTTCCACTAAGGTAGGGCAGCATGGGGTCACCGCAGCCCCCTGCTTCAGCCAGGGTCCTTCAGCTTCCATGGTGCGAGCTAGTCACTGCTCCTGGCCCTGCCCCCTTACCCCTGCAGTGCTTACAGGGCGCTTGTGACGGGCACCGCTGGGCAGGCGAGTTCTCTTGTTACTATATGGCCCCGTGGGAGCTCTTCACCCGCCCTAGCATCCCTCTGCCCCCCTTCTCCATATCAGATTAGTGTCACCGGCCCCTTAGTCCAGCAGCGCTTACTGGGCGCTTGTAATGGGAACCGCTTAATGTGGGACCGTTTGCTATATGGGGCCCGGGAGAGCTCTTCACCTGCCCCTCGTACTCCCGGTTTACAGTGCCCCCACCAATGTAACCTTTTCTCCATGGGGTTGCTGCTCCCCCGCTTATGCAGTCTGTGCCCTTTTAGTACATGGGGCACTGCGGGTCTCAGTTTGAGACCCTTATGACACCCCCCACCCTCAGGCAGGCAGGCGCAGGGCTCTCTGTTTTTTATCCTTCTCGCAGGTGGGCCGGGGGCGTGGCCTCCATGGTTACCGCCTGCGCCAGTCCCGACAACCGCTCCAGGGTTTCCGGGTGAAGTAGGCGCTCCAGATCCTCCAGGTGGCGCTAGCCGCCGTCTTCGGACGGAATGTCGGGCGCATCTGAGGAGTCTGGTTTGCTGTTGCGATTGGAAACCGTAAGAGGCTGGTGCCTGTCCATCTATCCAAGGTTCTCGGTATGGTCGCTGCAGCGACCCACCAGGATGGCATTCCAGTTCCCGCTCCTTCAGCGGTGCCGTTCCTTTCTACAACTGGTGAGTACTGATGCTCTAGGGGACGGGGGGTGTCTGGTCTTGTGCAAAATTAGAATCCTTGCTATAAGGGCACTTGTAGATACGGGGTCCCCGGCCCCTCCGGTTGCGCTGGTTGCTCTGTGACGCAATAGCTTATGGGTAGCATTCCTGGTGGTTTATGTTAGTTGTTCCTGGTTTTACTTCTCCTTTGGTTTATGTTAGTTAGTACAGGTTTGACCTGGGAGGTTCCCAGCCGTGGTTTACCTGAGCTTGTGCAACTGCGGTTTTAGCACTTGGGGTGTCCATATCCTATAGAAGGGGTTTTCCCCGACCATGTACCAAAAAAAAAAAAAAAAAAAAAAAAAAGGGTGTGGATATGTTTGTAGATATATATGTATATATATATATTATATTTATATATGGTAACTGTAAATGATTACTCGATCACAGAAAGAGGCAATGCCCTCTGTCAGTGGTGGTTTTGTGACGGCGGCAGTACAATAGCATGACCCCCCCTCCTTTTTCGGGACCGGTTGGGCTTAGTATGTGGTTTTCCAGGGTAGCGTAGCAGTGAGGCCACAGGTTGATATGGTTTGGCAAGTGTTCGGTCCCCTACCTGGTTCTGGTAGGTTTCCTGATGTGGTTGTCCTATGTAGTGCAATGAGTACTTGATTTGTATGGTGTAGACATCTTGTTGAGTCAGAATGGGTCGTGCGTTAGTCGCTAGTTTCTTCATTTTGTGTATCCGATACCCTCATGCTCCATGTAACGGTTCTTGTCCCACCGGTCTTTCGGAGGGTTTTCTTGCAGCTGGTTTTGGGTGAGGCTCAGGCTCTCTGTGTAATAAATGATTTTATAATTGGGTGTGTATCCGGTGCGAAATATGTGTAGAGCAGTGCTTCCTGTTATACTCCTACCTGCGGGCGCTAGGCTGTGTGTTTGTTCTATTTGGGCTTTCAATAGGGACATATCTGACATGGTTGGTTCATATGTACGGAGGCATGTCACAGTAGTCTTAATCCCTCTAGTCGGGCTGTGGACCTTCCTTGATGTAGATGGTTGTTAGTTCATATCAACACAGCCACATTTACATTGTTTCTCTTGCTGAAAACTACAGTTCTGGTCCGCCGGACCGGGTTTCATTGGGATGGTTGATAACTGGACACTTCTGCTGAGATTCTAACATTACTATGCAGGTTGGCAGCATGGTGGTAATGCACTTGCCTTAGATCCAATGTTTCAGTAGTTACAGTTCTGTGGGATCCAGTTGAGCGGAATACAAGGGAGATGTACACGATGTAAGCAGTACAAGAGACTTTATTCTGGCCAGTGGGTGTGGTTGCCAGGAGGGCGGTATCGGTATACTGCTGCCGCATGACTTCCCCAGCTGAGTGAATGTTGCGGAATTGGCAGTCGCAGGATAATCAGATGGTAAGCCAGTAACTGATAACCAGGTCTGTTCACGGATCGCCGCTCAAAGGAGAGCCTTGATATAAGCACAATTCATGGGGTTACAAAATAAATAAATAAAATAAATAAATAACTGCAGCCTTTTATTCCCGCTCGATCTGGGTTTTGACGTGAATCAGGCACTCTGACTGGTCCTCCTGACTGGACTTTACTGGTCGGCAAGGTGCCCCTCCAAGGTTCATTTGCCTGTACTGTTCCGTTGTTAGGTAAGCAACTCGGGTATAGTTAGGGGCATTTAGTCTGATAGCCATGTCCCGTCTCCTTCAGCCTTCTGTCCTGGCTGATTGGTATTTTCTCCTGGGTGTTTGTCTCTTCATAGGAGGCCGCACTGCGTTGGGGGTGGTTATCTTTTTATGGGCTAATAGTAGTCGGGATTATAGCCGTCTCATACATGACGATCAAGTTAATAGAAAGGGGTGTACCTCCCTTTGCCCGGTTTCATTCCGGTCTGGCCGGTTCGATGGGTTATGACTTCACACAGGGTGGGGATCCAATTCTTTTTCCCATCAGGATGTTTCCTCAGTGGGTTTTACAATTTACCTTGAACTTGAAATAAACAAATACATAAATAACTTTTTAGTTTAACTTTTTCTGGTCTGGTTGTACGATCCTCTTTGTATGTTGAGGCTCGGGCTAATTTTTTTTTTGTCTTTCAGGTTCTTGGTGTTTGGTGGATCAATTGGTGGCCTGTATATATCTCCATGGGGAGAGAGGAGCGCAGGCCCGGTGTGCGCTCCTGGTGGTTCGATTGGTTCAGTCTTGGCAAAGGGATCCGGGATTTCAGGTGGTATTCTAACTTCTTCCGGAAGTGGTTGGTATACCCGTGCTGTGGTACTGCCCCTTGTCATTCTGGAGCTCTGGACCTCATATGTGCTGACATGCGATGATCCCTGTTTTTTCAGGAGGTTGGTAGGAGGGTGGTTGGTTGTCATCTCCCGGGTGGGTTGTTCTGGCCATATATGGGAAGGCGTTGTGTATACAATACAAAGGTATAGCTCAAGGGGCAGTGGTTTGTCACCGTGATCGGGAAAATTCAGCTATATAGTGTAGCAGTTCCAGTTCTTTGGATCAATGACCCTCTCTGGTAGCTATGGTCTGTAATATTTTACTCTCCAGGGTTACATCCAGGCCCCACTTGATTCAACATTTTTGGTGACTTCACCATTACCACTTCCTCGGGAAGGGATTTCATAGCCCACTGCTCTTGCCGTGAAGAATTATTTTGTCTATATACAAACCTTCTTTCCTCCAGACGCAGAGGATGTCCCCTCGTCACATTCACAGTCCTGGGGATAAATAGATGATGGGAGAGATCTCTGTACTGACCCCTGATATATTTATACATGGTTATTAGATCTCCCTCGGTCGTCTTTTTCTAATATGAATAACCCTCATTTTGATAACCTTTCAGGGTACTGTAGTTGCCCCATTCCAGTTATTACTTTAGTTGCCCTCCTCTAGACCCTCTCTAGCTCTGCTATGTCTGCCTTGTGCACAGGAGTCTAGAACTGTACACAGTAATAATTATAAAAAAAAAAAAAAAATAAATGTATATATATTTAAATAGCACTAACATATTCCGCAGCGCTTTCCAATTCAGGGGTTCATGGACAAACGGTCATAAATAACATAGCAACTGACAAGTTGATTATTACAACAAGAAGAATGAGGGCCCTGCTCGCAGGAGCTTACAATGTGTGGTCTGACCAATGATGGGTAAAGTGGTTAGACTTGGTTCTCATCGTGGGCAGCTATGCCCCATTATATACAACTATTTATCCTATTGGCCTTGGTTTTTAATGGGACTTGATGGCATTTTCCTCTTGAATGTTAGTCGGACACTTCCCGGCCTGTCGGGAGTTTCAACAGACTCGGTTCTGCTGGGTGGTGGTCGGAGCCCCGTTGAGAACGGGTCTCCTCCGTGGCGGCATTTGGGTGCAGCGGAGATATGGTGGTACAAGATGGCGTAATTGCTCGCTGGGAGTCCAGCGGCCGGCATACCGCTCTTGATGATTACGGTTTAACTTGACTCGCTGGGAGTCCGGCGCTTGGCATACCGCTATGATATTATGGTTTATTAAGGTTTGCCGCTTTAATAAAGAAGCTGTGGCCGATCACCATCCAGCAATAAAGTGACACAGTTGTCAGTGTTTTTGTTATAGGTCAAGTTTGGGTGAAGGGGCCAAGCGGGAGTTAAAGGTGATACCCCACCCTGTTTCCTGGATACCAGCAGTCTGGCAAGCACCCGACTGTATAAGGAGGGTGCTCAGGGACTGATGGTCCCCCTCCCTTTTTCCCCTTAGGGCTTTAGGGTGCTGGCCCTTCGAGTTAATGGTAAAGTAGATGGCAGAATAGGACCATTAAGAGGTTAATTCACTGGGAGCTCCTTAGACAGGATGTGGGCGGGCAGAGAATCCTGGAGGCTGCATATACTCACTCCATATTCTGGCACTTCCTCTTGCCAGTGGAAGCAAATTGGCCCTCCCTCCCTCCCTTTGTGGATATACTTGGGAGACTGGTCAAGATACAAGGTTTTGATCGGTTATGGATACTTGTTTTATTCTGCTTTGTTTTTCAATTTTTAGGAGCCCTGCTGGGAGTCCAGAGGTTTGGATATCGCTCTGATGATTACGGCTTTTGAGATACGTGAATTCTGGTCGAGTTTATCAAGTCACAGCTGGCGGCATTTGGGTGCAGCGGAGATATGGTGGTACAAGATGGCGTAATTGCCCGCTGGGAGTCCAGCGGCCGGCATACCGCTCTTGATGATTACGGTTTAACTTGCCCGCTGGGAGTCCGGCGCTTGGCATACCGCTATGATATTATGGTTTATTAAGGTTTGCCGCTTTAATAAAGAAGCTGTGGCCGATCACCATCCAGCAATAAAGTGACACAGTTGTCAGTGTTTTTGTTATAGGTCAAGTTTGGGTGAAGGGGCCAAGCGGGAGTTAAAGGTGATACCCCACCCTGTTTCCCTGGATACCAGCAGTCTGTCTGTAAGGGGTGCACTGAGTGTGTGTAAGGGGTGCATTGTGTTTCAGTGTGTGTAAGGGATGCATTGTGTGTTTCTGTGTATCTGTGCAAGGGGTGCATTGTCTTTGTGTGTGTGTGTGTGTGATGTCAATCTCCCCCCCCTCCCTTGCCATTCTCTTCCCCTCCCTTGTCACTCTCTTTTCCCCCTCCCTCCCTTGTCACTCTCATTTCCCCCCTCCCTTGTCACTCTCATTCCCCCCTCCCTCCCTTGTCACTCTCATTCCCCCCTCCCTCCCTTGTCACTCATTCCCCTCTCCCTCCCTTTGTCACTCGCATTTCCCCCCTCCCTTGTCACTCTCTTTCTCACCCCCTCGCTTGTTACTCTCTTTCTCACCCCCCTCCCTTGTCACTCTCTCACCCTTTTTGTCATTCTCATTCCCCCCTCCCTCCCTTGTTACTCTCATTCTCCCCTCCCTCCCTTGTCACTTTCTTTCTCACCCTCCTCCCTCCTTTGTCACTCTCTTCTCCCCCACCCCCACCTCTAGTGTAGGTGGCCGAGCTCTGTCCGCTCCGCGGCATAGGAGCATTTGCTTCTGTACCCGGCCGACTGAAAGGAAGTGCACACTAAGTGAGCACTTCCTGTCAGTCCGGCCGGGTACAGGAAACAAAAGCTCCTGTACCCGCGGACCCGGACAGAGCTCAGGCACGCTACACGAGAGGGACTGACAGGAGGGACTGCTGAGTTCTTCCCTCCTGTTAGTTCCTCTCTTCATGGTGCGCCCAGGCAGTGCGCCCTCATGGACGCGCCAGCCTGGGCAGTGCTGCAGCCCCAGAAGCTCTAGTCACCCCATCACACTGGTGTCACCCGATGCGGCCCGCACCCGCTGCACCCCCCTCGCAACGCCACTGCTTGGTTCTAATGTCAGGACAAGAGACAACCTGTTCCTCTAAACGGTAGGACGAACAGAAGTCTCCCTCAGGACTAAACACAAATGACAGGGAAAAGAGCAACCCAAGAAAACCAAAACAATAAACAAAAGGGGAAGAAGACACTTAACTTCAAATTGCTATGGAAACATAGGAACTCCACCGAGATCCAAACACCAGCAATCCACAACAAGACTGAAGCTATAACCCACACAGCAAGGTGGGAGAAGCCACAATAAATAGGGAAGGTTAAATGACCACATAAGCAACACCTGAGGCAAGGGGTGTGGCTATTAGCAGAAACAACACAGACACAAATTGATCCACAAGGAACCTGTCAGATCAAACCACATGTTGCCAGTCTCACTAGGGTGGCCAGACATCCGATTTTTGGCTGGAAAGTCCGTTTTTTAGACTCCTGGTCCTCCTTCCAGCACAAGGCCAGGATGGACGGCTAGGAGTCCTCCTTTTCTGTTGTTATCGGCGACTCTAGACTCGGAGAGTACGGGGCACTTTAAGGATCACTCATATGATCACTCACATCACAGCGCAGAGCGCACTGACGTCACGTCCCACGTCTGGCAGCGCCTGCATCGCGCCAGTCAATTCTGGTTTGTGCACGCGTGGCCACGTGGGAAGTGGAGAAACAGACTCTGAGGAGCGCAGCTGCACTGAGGTACTCAGTGGTCTGTGCTGTGGGCCTCCAGGGATTGCTGAAAGGGGGGAAGGGCAGACGCTGCTGATTTTGAAAGGGGTTAATAATAACTACTGTGTGGGTCCTGGGAACAGCCGAAAGGGGGGAATAAATAGGTGTAAAAAGGGGACTGAAAGGGGTTAATAAATACTGTGAAAGGCCCTTATTAACCCCTTTCAGCAGTCCCCCATTCACAGTATTTATTAATGTAATACCCGAGAGTGGCTTTACCACCTCTTTTGGACCCCACTATCTGTAATGGTTGATCCTGTGTTATTATAAATGTGTATTCCCATGTCCTGCATAGTGTGTGTATGTACAGTTGTGTTCAAAATTATTCAACCCCCAATGCTGTAAAGGGTTTTAGGGAATTTAGTGTACATTTGTAATTGTGTTCAGAATGAAATCTTACAAGGACTTTTTAAAGAACCAAATGCAACTAAAATGTCATCAATTGTTTTTGTAATACAGTATTAAATGTTTTTTTTGTGATTTCTTCATTGACACAATTATTCAACCCCTTAAAGACTACCACTCTTAGGCTGGGAACACACCTAAGCGTTTTTGGAGTGGGCGTTTTTTTGATCGTTTTTTCGTGCGACAAACGCGCGTTTTCATTGGCGTTTTTGCATTTAAGGAACGCGCCTTTTTGACGCGTTTTTTGGATTGACAGGTTCCAGATCCACTAAAAATGTAGGCCCACCTATATGAAAGTTGCAGACTGTTAGCCAAATTGGGCCTTTTTATGCTGGGTCAAATGAGAAAAACGCGCGATCGTATGCGCGTTTTTTAAACAGAAAACGCGCATATCTTCAACTTGGAGCGTTCCCATGCATTCCAATGGGTGGAAACGCTTGAAAAAACGCCCCAAAGAAGCTCAAGCACTAGCGTTTGCGGCAGGCGTTTTTCAGCGCGTTTAAACGCGCTATAAAACGCCCAAATGTGTACCATGCCCATAGGGATACATGGCATTTCACATGTTGTGCGTTTTTCACCATGTAGGAACGCGCTGAAAAACGCTTAGGTGTGTACCTAGGGTAAAGAACAGAGGTTCATTCAAGTGTTTTCGATCAGGTATTGAAAACACCTATTGGATGTCAAGGAGCAGCAATCAAGCGTAATAAGCATCAATTCGGCAGATTTAAAATGACTGTGATACTCAGCTCCTTCTAGACATTTACTGGTGTGTTTACAGACATGGTGAAGTCAAGAGAATGGTCCAGGAAGACAAGAGAAGAGGTGATTTCTCTTCACAGGAAGGGCAATGGCTATAAGAAGATTGCAAAGATGTTAAACATACCAAGAGACACCATAGGAAGCATCATTCGCAAATTCAAGGCAAAGGGCACTGTTGAAACGCTACCTGGTCGTGGCAGAAAGAAGATGCTGACTTCGACTGCTGTGCGCTATCTAAAGTGCAAAGTGGAGAAAAGTCCCCGTGTGACTGCTGAGGAACTGAAAAAAGATTTGTCAGATGCGGGTACTGAAGTTTCAGCTCAGACAATAAGGCGCACACTGCGTAATGAAGGCCTCCATGCCAGAACTCCCAGGCGCACCCCCTTGCTGTCTCCAAAGAATAAGAAGAGTCGACTGCAGTATGCCAAAAGTCATGTGGACAAACCACTAAAGTTTTGGGATAGTGTTCTGTGGACTGATGAAACAAAATTAGAACTGTTTGGACCCATGGATCAACGCTATGTTTGGAGGAGGAAGAACAAGGCCTATGAAGAAAAGAACACCTTGCCTACTGTGAAGCATGGCGGGGGGTCAATCATGCTTTGGGTCTGTTTTGCTTCTACAGGTACAGGGAAGCTTCAGCGTGTGCAAGGTACCATGAATTCTCTTCAGTACCAGGAGATATTGGATGAAAATGTGATGCAGTCCGTCACAAACCTGAGGCTTGGGAGACGTTGGACCTTTCAACAGGACAATGATCCCAGGCATACCTCCAAGTCCACTAGAGCATGGCTGCAGATTAAAGGCTGGAACATTTTGAAGTGTCCATCGCAGTCACCAGACTTAAATCCGATTGAGAACCTCTGGTGGGACTTAAAGAAAGCAGTTACAGCGCAAGCCTAAGAATGTGACTGAACTGGAGGCTTTTGGGCGAAGATATCCGTAGATCGCTGCAAGACACTTGTGTCAAGCTATGCTTCACATTTAAAAGCTGTTATAACTGGAAAAGGATGTTGTACTAAGTACTAAGATTGAATGTCACTTGGGGGTTGAATAAAACTGATAATGATGTGAGCACAGAAAAGACATTTGTGGTTATTTCATTATAAATGTTATGTTATATTTGTCTGACTTACAAGTGCCTCTTTGATTTAAATGTAAACAAGATGACTGAAATGATCAAAATCAATGTCAAACTGGCCAAAACACTCAATTTCAGTGGGGGTTGAATAATTTTGAACACAACTGTATTTCCTTATAAATTACTGTTCAAGTGTAATGTGCCTGGTTTACCAGCAGATGGCAGCACTTTTGGCAGAGCTGTGTTAAATAGAATGGAACCTTTCTTCCATTCTATTCCCCCACTCTAGAGTGGGAGTAGTTAGCTAGGAAGGTCAGTCTAGCCTTCCCCTTCCTGGGGAGAGGTTGTGTGTCGACCAGCAGAGCACTGCCTCTGAAGTCTAAATGGTTGCTTGTCCCCTCCTGGGCTTGCATTGCCTAAAAGCCAAGTTAAGTAAGCGTGAAGCCAGGAAGCAGTTCCTAGGATTACAATGAGAGACGGACTACAGACAGCTAAGTTACAAGTTACAGCAGAAGAGGAAAAGTTTCCAATTTAATCCAGCCAACATAGTAGAGCTGAGAGAGTACAGATGTAGCAGGGCCGAGTGTGTTTGCCTGCCTGAACTTCATGCCAAAACCTGCTGGTAATAGATAAAGTTGGAAGATTGTTCCTTGATGAAAGTTTATGCCAAGTAAAGTTGTGTTCAACGTTTGTACAAGTCTGGACTCAGGTTATTCTACCAATCCCTAAACTGTTAACCCTTTTTGCACTGCTTCATCTGACTACGTCTGGGATCCAAGGATATCAAGGTAGAAGCACTGTGACAAGTGCAAAATCCACACCTAAGGGACACTTTAGGCAACCGTTACACCACTCTGGCAATCCTACACCTGGGTACCACTACCATCTACATAAAGGGGACTCCTTGTCCTCGTTGCTTCCATGCAACTGGCGTCACAACAACTTGCTCTAACAGAGGGACATATATCGTAAAAACCCTCCTAAAGCAGGGATGCCCAACCTGCAGCCCTCCAGCTGTTGCAAAACTACAACTCCCAGCATGCCTGGACAGTCTACAGCTATTAGGACATGCTGGGAGTTGTAGTTTTGCAACAGCTGGAGGGCCGCAGGTTGAGCATCCCTGTCTTAAAGGGTAAGGGATACCCCAGACGCTGGGAAAAAGGGCGTTGCATTAACCCCTCGGGGGACTGCTGAAAGGGGTTAAAAAATACTGTGAATGGAGGACTGCTGAAAGCGGTTAATATTTACTGTGAAGGGGGGACTGGCTGGCTCCAGTACACCCTCCGGCCCCTTCAGGACACCCCTGGCCCCTCCACAAGTTCTTCCCTCTCCTCCCCCTGTTTTTTCCCCGGGCTGCGATGGGGGTGTGGTTTCACGGAGGTGGGCATGGTTTATCAGTTTGGGGGAGTAGCCGGTGAGGTCCGGCTTTTTGGGGCAAAGCCAGTGGCCACCCTAAGTCTCACTGATCTCTCACCTGATCAGCAGTCCTGCCGGTCCAGTCTGTGAGAGCCAAGCCCCCATTCTCTGCTGCACGGGGGACCCATGCAGCGCTTAGACCAGTAGTAAAAATATCAGCCAATAAATATAACCACAAATACAATGGCTGCAGTGTACAGATCACTGCAAATATAGAACCAACAAGGACAGTTTAGTCAATGGGTTGCTTGCGTTGAGGGCCAAAAACGTCAAAAATTAGAGGGAAGATGAAGTTTTTTCCTACAAGTGCAAATTGCCAGGACGAAGCAGGATCATTTGAATTGTCGTGCAGCTGAGCACCTGTATATGGGTAGGGTTCAGTGAGCAAGCAGTTATGTGTGAAATTCAATTACAGGCTTTGAAAAACATCTCTTTATCATAATGGAAGGGGTGTAGACAGAATATACTCGCTACTGATTCAAATATTATCTAAGGAATTCTTCCATGATGAAAACGTAAAATAAACATACAGTGCATTTTGCTATGTTGTGGGCTTGTGCTAAAATGAAAAAAAAATTAATTAAATGGGTAAAGGAATACTGGCTTAGTTGCCCATAGCAACCAATCAGATTCCACCTTTCATTTTCTAAAGAAGCTCTGAAAAATAAAAGGTGGAATCTGATTGGTTGCTAGGGGCAACTAAGCCAGTTTTCCTTTATACCAGTTTTGATAAATCTCCCCATCATTCTGCACTCAATACCCCATAATGAGAAAGTGAAAACAGAATGTTAGAAATCTTCACTAGTTTACTGAAAATGAAAAACTAAAATCTTGCACTGAGATAATTACTCAGACCCTTTACGCAGGACTTATTTGAAGCCCCTTAAGCCTCTAGCCTCCATACATGCTCCGGCTCCCCCAAACCCCACCGGCGGGAGCTGGAGTTCAACCGGATGGCCACGACATCTAAAGGGTTAAAATTCTGCCATTATTGGCAGCAGACACCTTTAAACCAGCAGACACCCAGAGGCCGCGGTGCCTGCTACACCAGCGGGCGCCATTTTTAAATGCCCAGCTGCCCATGTAAATGTACTGTCAGCAGTCGGGAAAAGGGTTAACTTCCAAGCCTTCACACTGAAATTGGGCCACCCAGTGGGAAGAATATGATTGGGCAGAGTGGTCTGGGTATACCTGATTTATAGCGATTTGTAATGAATTTATTCAGAGCGAATCGAATTTCTTGCCGAACTTCAGCGAATCGGCCAAATCTAATTTTTCTAAACTTCGCTCATCCTTAATTATGATACCAAAAGGTTTGCACACCTTGATCTGGGGATTTTCTGCCAGTCTTCTCTGCAGATCCTCTCATGCTCTGTCAGGTTGGATGGGGACAGTGTGTTGATAGCCATTTTCAGGTCTCTCCAGAAATGTTTGATTGGGTTCAAGTCGGGTCTCTGGCTGGGCCTCTCATGGACATTCTCAGATTTGTTCCTAAGCCACTCCTGTGTTGTCTTGGCTGTGTGCATTGTCTTGTTGGAAAGTAAATCTTCATCCCATTCTTTGGTCCAGAGTTTGTTTAACCCCTTAAGGACCCTGCTATTTTTCACCTTAAGGACCAGGCCGTTTTTTGGAAATTTGAGAATGTGTCACTTTATGTGGTGATAAGTTTGGAACTCTTTCACTTACCCAAGCCATTCTGAGATTGTTTTCTCGTGACACATTGTACTTCATGATAGTGGTAAATTTTAGTCAATATTTTTCATTTTTATTTAAAAAATAAATAAAATTTACAAAAAATTTTAACAGCCAAACAAAACTCTATTTATTACCCTGATTTTTTAGTTTACAGAAACACCCCAGTTGGGATCGTAATCTGCTGTACGGGCACACGGCAGGGCGCAGAAGGAAAGGAGCACCATATGGTTTTTGGAGGGCAGATTTCACTGGGATAATTTTAAGCTGCCATGTCACATTTAAAGATCCCCTGATGCACCCCTACAGTAAAAAAACTCCCAAAAAAGTGACCCCATTTTGGAAACTGCAGGATAAGGTGGCAGTTTTGTTGGTATTATTTTAGGGTACATATGATTTTTGTGAGGCAAGGAAACAAAAAATAGCTGTTTTGGCACTGTTTTTATTTTTTGTTATTTTCAACGTTCATCTGACAGGTTAGTCCATGTGTTTTTTTGGTTGTTTGTTTCAGTTTTACATGAGAAAACATTTTTGAAAAAAATTACTTTTTAGTGTCTCCATATTAAGAAAGCCATATTTTTTTTATTTTTTGGGCAACTGTCTTATGTAGGCGCTTATTATTTTTCAGAATGAGATGGCGGTTTGATTTGTACTATTTTAGGGTGCATATGACTTTTAGATCGCTCTGTGTTTTTTTTTGTGATGTAAGGTGAAAAGAAATGGAAAGAAAGAAAGAAAACGTGTCTTTTTTTACATGGTTTTTATGTTTTTTTTTATGGTGTTCACCTGAGGAGTTAGTTCATGTAATCTTCTTATAGAGCAGGTCGTTACGGATGTGGCAATACCTAATATGTATACTTTTTTTAATTTAAGTTTTATACCATAATATCATTTTTGAAAAAAAAAATCATGTTTTAGTGCCTTTATAGTCTGAGAGCCATAGTTTTTTTGATTTTTTGGAAAATTGTCTTAGGGTATAATTTTTGCGGGATGAGTTGACAGATAGATTGGTACTATTTTGTGGGGCATACACCTTTTTGATCGCTTGGTGTTGCACTTTTAGTGATGTAAGGTGACAAAAAAATGTTGTTTTTTTTTAGCACAGCTTTTATTTAATTTTTTTCTGTTCACCTGAGGGGTTAGATCATGTGATATTTTTATAGAGCCAGTCGTTAGGGTTGTGGCGATACCAAATATATATTTTTTTTTACTTTTTATTTTTGTGCCACTCTGGGACTTCAACTAGTTGCTCTTTATTAAACATTTTTAACAGTTCTTCCTCTACAGCTTTCACTTTCCCTGCATCTGCTGCTTCCCCCTTCTCAGTGAATCCGTCAGAGAACTGCTCCGAAAGCTTGATCTGTAACTGCAACCCTTATCTCTGAACGCCTGACAGCTCATAAACACGCATTTAAGCTAAGTTGTGAACAAACTGATATGAATTTTGATATAATGAGTGTGTACAAGCTGTCAGGAATTCAGGGGTAAGGATTGAGCCATCAGAGCAGCTCTCTGACAGATTCACTGAGAAGTGGGAAGCAACAGTGTGCAAATGCGCTGAAATTGAAAGCTGTAGAGGAAAAAATGTTAAAAGTTTTAATAAAGACTGAATGAAAAAAATGTTAAATAAAAGTGTAACTGTCATTCTTTTTTTATTTATTTTTATTATGTGTAGGGGCAGTGATACTGACCATTTGTCTAATATACTTTAAGGGCTGAAATTGTAGACTTATTAGTGTACACTGAATTGTACACTATTAGAAAAGTAGCTCTAAAGTTGCCCATTTTGAGCCTTAGCAGCGCTCCTCTGTCTTCTGTTTAGATAACTGTGGAGACTTGCTCAACACTGACTGTTATGTAAACAGAAGACAGAGGAGCGCTGCTAAGGCTAGTTTCATACTAGCGATAGGGGAGTCCGTCAGGCTATTCCGGGGGCTGTTCAGATCCATCCTGCCGCTAGTGAATGTGTGCTCCCAGACTGCTGCTCCGTCCCCATTGACTATAATGGGGGCGGAGTTCTGACGGCAGCACACGGCGAGAGGCAGCCGGACTAAAAGTACTGCATGTCGTACTTAGTCCGGCGGCCTCTCGTCGTGCTACCTCCGGAACTCCGCCCCCATTATAGTCAATGAGGACGGAGCGGCAGTCTGGGGGCACACGTGAACTAGCGGCAGGACAAATCAGACTGAAACAGCCTAATGAACTCCCCTGCCGCTAATGTGAGCTATTTTTCTAATAGAAATATATGATTTCAGTAATTAAATTATATTACAAAACTGATCAGTATCACTGCCGCTATACCTTATAAAAATAAAAAAAGAATGGCAGTTATAATTTAAGTTAATGGTCTGGACTCTGGAGTAAGTCCTAAAGCAAGTGCAATATTGTGGTACTTCTGGGGTTGTTACTGCCATTCGGAAGTGTAGGACGGTCACCTAGTGAAAAAGTAGGAAGGTCTCCTAATGGAAGTGCAGGTAGGTCTCCTAATGGGAGCATAGGAAGGTCTCCTAATGGAAGTGCAGGTAGGTCTCCTAATGGGAGCATAGGAAGGTCTCCTAATGGAAGTGTAGGAAGGTCTCCTAATGGAAGTAGGAGTTTGCACTCAATGCTCTTCTTTACACGGAGCCATAAAAATGCGTTTAAGAAACTTATATTTTTTGCAATGTATTTACATAAGGAATGCTAATTGCTTCAAGGTAAACAATAATTGTGGAAATGTTCTTTACATAGTGCCACATATGACATCGGCAGGGATATAGCTCCGACTTACCATAACAAAGCTTAGTTCTTACAATCCCCTGTATTTGTTTTTATAATTTGATGTAAAATTGGGAAGGTGTAAGAACACAGCGTGAGCCCGGCTGCCTGATTTACATGTTACCGACCAAAGAAGACTCAACAGAAAATGAGGCAATGAATCTATTCCTCCTCTGTTTCTAACCGCGGTACTAAAATCAAACCAAACAGAATAGGAAAACACCAGGCAGACAATACGCGGTGACATATTTACATTTTCTGTATAAGGTACAAACTCTTCCCAGCCGCAAAGCAAAAAAAAAAAGAAGAAAGATGTCCCTGAGCTGCTGATTATATTTCCTGCGCGACAGTATTACTTACAGGAAACTATATTTACAGGGGAGTCCAATACATAAATATACAAGGTATTTTACCGGTTCATTCTGCCGTAAACTCTGAGTGTCTACATCTTGCTGGTAAAGTTCACTGATTCTCACGTTTGATACAGTATAAAAGGTTATTATAGATACAAAAGTGAATACGAATTGTGACAATAGTAAATGATGACATTTTCCGAAGGTCACATTTTCTGCAGATAAAATAAAAGATTGTTATAAAATATGTAAATTCTGGTGTTTTATAATCTTCTGGACCCATGGAAACGTTGATGGGTTATGCATATATTGGGGGTCATTTATCAAAAACTAGCATTTTACGACAGTCTTTGATAGCTCCTGCACTGCCAGAGGATGCGGCTAATTTACATCAAGGTGCATGCCTCCTTATAAATTAGGTGCATCCTCCCGCAGTATGTCTGCCTAGATGGAATTCTACTCCAGTCCTTGGTGTAATTGTTATTAAAAGCTGTACATGTTAGTAAATTTTCTGGCGACGATAGCCCCATTATGCCTCCTGTGAAGTGTGACGTAAAAAATGCTGCATACATGTGTTTACAAAGAAGCAAAATGGGGGGTGGTGACTTTTTTATGCCAAAAATAGGCATAAGTAGTGTAAATAAATGACTCCCATTGTCTATATATACAGTATCTGAGCTGCCAAGAAAGAAATGATATACAGTATATGTAACTTAAAAAAAATCTATAGAAGTTAAATATCCATCTCTGTTCAAAGGCTACACCCTCATAATCATATTTTTATTCGTACTATACATAAAAAATTAAGCATCTTTGCTAATAGGCTTGCTTAAAATATCTCCTACCATTCTGTGTCAACAGCTCCTATGTAGACTTATGTATTTCCATGGTAACAGACTACAAACAAACTCTGTGCAGTCTGATCCTGGATTCATGCTCGCTTCCATTTGTCTTATATTTCTTACATACATCCAACGTACTAAATGTAATGGCATATGCAATGTCAATAAAAGGGTTATGACACAAATTCAAAAGTGTTTTTTTTTTTACATGTCTAGAGGACTTGCCTTTTTGAGGGCAGGTAACAGCTCATTAAGCACCCCCATCTATCAGGAGTGCATTGCAATTAACTCTCACATAGAACCAGAGATATATTTCCTTATCCACTGTCAAAAGAGATAAAGCTACTGTATATACTTCTATGAAGTAAGACGTAGGGATGAATGAATGAAAGTTGTCTTGAGCAAATGTTGAGGCTTCTGCTCTTCATCAGCACAGAATAGGGTTTTGATTGACTGGATGTGATGACTTGATGGAGCTCTGGGAAGGTAAATGTCCTCATTGAAGATATCGAGCTGGTGTATAGAGACTTCCAGGAAATGCTCCATGTAAAATAGTATGCAAAATAGCTCTCCTCAGGAAGAAGAAAACAGTCATAACAGCCAGAGATTACCAGAAATGAAGAGATGCCCATCTGTATCTGTTTCTTACTGGTTCTTGGGCCTCATCAGTACAAAAGAAAAATCACAGAAAATAGGACACATTGTATATGGACTAAGCCCTCATTCTGATATGATAAATTCTGAGACTCTCAGCCAATATATTTTAATCAAAACACATCAGTGCCCACCTACCCCCGCCAAGGTGGTCTCAGTCAGGCAGGTCCTACTCTAAACTGACCTATGCAGTTGGGCATCTATATTCAGGACAGCAGGCCCAGCACATATAGTGTGCCGCTTATTGTTACCTCTATGTGCATCCAGCAACTGGTGAGAGGAGCACGCACAGCTATATGTACCACCTAATTAAGACCGCTTGTGGGATAGGCAGGACAAAAAGTGCACAAAAATGCTACTCCCAAGGAAAAATAGGAACTTAATTCAAGAACATAAACTCAACAAAAATCACTGAAAAAGGTACATTATTGTTAACATTATTTTCTGTGTTTTTTTTCCTTTATAAAGGTTGCCATGTACATCGGCATATTCAGTTATCATATTGTGCAAGATATTTTGTATCTTTTTGTATCTTTTCAGTGTTTCTCATCAGTACACAGCAGGTTACTGAGTGGCTGGAAAAGATGCCTTAGTTTGCATATCTTTTTCCCATGAAGCACTGCCAGAAAATTACTCTCCACACACAACCTGCCCAGAGATTGTCTAAAAGAAAAACAATATGTACAACCTTTGGAAGGTTTATTGCTTTAACAACATACCTCACATACCGTACTCTTGAGACACACGTTCAAACCGTTCACGCATTTGGATGTAACTGTACATCCAAATCGCAAGTAATTTACTGCATTTGGACGTACAGTCAAGTCCAAACTGCTTACCAGGGCTGTAACACTACAAAGCATTTCAGCCCCGGAGTCTCCGCTCTCCCGAGAGCAGAGACACATGGGAAGCCGGCAAGGGACCAATCAGAGTGATTAGCCAATCGGAGCACTTTAGTGTAAAAATGCTGGTTTCAGGCTGTGATCGTCACTCTGTTCCCCATTGATATAATGACCGCCAGTAATTTAGTGGCCCCCATAATGCCCCCCATATGCCCCCATTGCCTCCTGATGCCCCTGCAGCCGGCCTCAGTGTGATGGCAGCAGCTCAGGAAGGAAGCCGTCTGCATCAGCAGAGAGTGCCAGCTGTTACTTACAGCTGACACTCTGCTGCTACAGCCAAAATTGGTGCTAGCACCGATCTCGGCCGTTTAACCCCATAGATGCCATATCGCCGCGTCCATAACGACATGATCTATAAAAGTATCATGCTACTAATCCCGTGTGGTGAATGCCGTAAAAAATAATGTAGAAAACAATGATGAAATTGCTGTTTTTGTCACATCACCTCCACAAAAAAATTAATAACAAGTGATCAAAAAGTCATATATACTCCAAAATGATACCAATAAAAACTACAGCCCATTCTGCAAAACAAACCAGCCCCCACACAGCTACATTGGTGAAAAAATAAAAAAGTTATAGACTTTAGTATATGACTATATAAATTTGGTATCGCCATAACTGTATCAACCAAAAAAAAATAATTATCATATCATATTTACCGCAAGAGGAACCCCATAAAAAATTAAAAACACTGACACAATTGCCATTTTTACCCAGTTCACCTTCACAAAAAATGTGATCAAAAAGACTTATGAACCCCAAAATGTTACCAATAAAAACTACAGCCTATCCTGCAGAAAACAAGCCCCAACACAGCTACACTGGTGAAAACAAAAATTTTATGGCCCCTAAAAACAATTTCAGCAAATTACATATTAGAAAATCCCGATGCCGCTCCTACCCTTCTGAATGCTGCCGTGTCCCCAAACAGTGGTTTACGACCACATATATGGTGTTGCCATATTCAGGAAAAAACGCATAACTAATTGTGGGGTACATTTTCTTGAAATCTCGTGAAAATAAAAAAATTAGGGCTAAAACAACATTATATTGGAAATAAAAGTTAATTTTTCATTTTCACAGCCATGCGTTTCTAAGTTCTATGAAACGCGTGTTGGGTCAAAGCATTCACTTCACCACTAGATTTCTCCCTTGAGTTTCCAAAATGGCATCAATTTTGGTGGTTTTCTTTCTAGGGGTACCTCAGGGGCTCTTCAAATGTGACATGACACATCTGCCCTCTGTTAACAATATGGCGCTCCTTTCCTTCTGTGGCCTGCCGAGTGCCCATGCAGAAAGTGACAACCACATATGGGGTGTTTCTGTAAACTGCAAAATCAGGGTAATAAATATTGAGGTTTGTTTGGCTGTTAACCCTTACTGTGTAATAGGAAAAATTGATTAAAATTGAAAATCTGCACAAAAAAATTTAAAATATATAATTTCCCCTCCATTTTGATTTAATTCTTGTGGAACACCTAACGGGTTAACAAAGTTTGTAAAATCAGTTTTGAATACCTTGATGGGTGTAGTTTCTACAATGGGGTCATTTAGGGTTGGTTTCCACTATGTAAGTCCAACAAAGTGACTCCATAACTTAAGAATTTTTTACATTTTTTACATATTTTTTTATTGAAAAATAAAATTACATTTACAAAATGATGCAAAAATAAACTATACATATGGGGAGTGTAAAGTAATAACTATTTTATGAATTATCACTGTCTAAAAAGCGGAGAAATTCTAATTTTGAAAATAGTTAATTTTTAAAAATTGTCTGCAAATTTAAAGCTAAAACGTATCAACTGAAATTCATCACTAACATGAATAACGATGTGTCACGAGAAAACAGTCTGAGAATGGCTTGGATAAGTAAAAGAGTTCCAAAGTTATTACCACATAAAGTGACACATGTCAGATTTTAAAAATGTCCAAACTGGCTGTCGCTTGAACGAGGTTAACGTGTTAACGTTTTGTTTTACTTCTCGTTATGAGCAGGGAAAGCTCCCAGTGCATTTTGCAGTCTCCTGGTGGATCAATCCATTGGTTAATTTAATACTTCAGAGTTAGAATTGATATTGTTATTAAAGTACTTATTTTATTATGTATTATGCATCCCACATGGTTCATTATGGGCAACAAATAGTTAAATCTGACAGTCTTTGTTAAATTTCTGGGAAACAAGCTGGACCTGCCGACCCTGGCTTGTAGAGCGAGAGTGTCTCTAGTTATCAGAGCTAGAGGCAACATGCGTGAGCTCCTGAGAAGTAGGCCTGAAGAAAAGCCTGATCCAGGAAAACAGTGAAAGTTGCCAGAAAGCAGCTGAACTGAGAGAAGACTCCTGAGAGAAAGAGAGCGGACATTTATAGAAGGTTTAGAACGATCAAGGTTGAGCAGGACAAAGACCACAAGGTACAGCATGTTTATGGCAATAAGACTTTACTGCTTGTGGAGAGGGTTAATTGCCTCTGGCACCCACCACACTTTGAGATCGACTGGCCATCCAGATCTAAGATCTGCACCTCGCAGACTGGGAATTGCAGAAAGAGTTAATGAGAATGGATTTGCATGCTTGTGGTTATTTGGAAAGATTGCAAAAGTTATCTAGAAAGGCTCAGGAAGGATTACCACTATTACCATTGCCTATGTATAACTTTTGGGGGAAAAACCTACTCTGTGAAATACCCCATATGTACCTATTACTGCTGTATGTACTGCAACTCCAATCATCCTCAATAAAGAGACTTTATTTATTGTAACCAAATAGGCCTGGTCATTGATTCCACCATCCATATGCCGGCCCTTATATCTGCCCTCTTGCCTTGTACCCATCTACCTAACTTCTAGGGTACGTCACCCAACACCAGACAGGAGTCCCAAGGTGTGCCCGAGGGAAGAAAGGGTGCACCCTCCATTCACTGCCCTATGTAGAGCTGGAGTGAGGACTGCTGCTGTAAACCACCACTACTCCTTTCAGTGCCACAACTACCACTCCCCTCCCTCCAGGTCTCCATAGGTCTCCAGGCACCCAGCGTATGCCAAAAGATAGTAACTTTAAAATACATTGGGGTAGATTTATCAAAACTGGTGGGAAGGGAAACTGGCTTAGTTGCGTATAGCCAAAGATTCCAGCTTTTATTTCTCACAGCTCCTTATAAAACTTAAAGGATGAATCTGATTGGTTACTATGGGCAACTAAGTCAGTTTTCCTTTGTAGCAGATTTGATGAATCTTCACCATTGTGTTGGTGTGTATGCACCTAGCCTTTTTTTGCTGCATAGAAAAGTGTGGTCGTCTACTGTTTTCTACAGAAGGAAAAGGTTTTGTATACCAAGCAGGGTACGCTTTTTACAAATGGTGTCAAGGCCAATGTATGACACCATGGTGGTCATTTATTAAATAGAAATACGCTTAAATTAGGCGTTTTAATGGAGCAGATTGCAGTGCAAAGTCTAAAAAGTGTCTCATTAATTATTTTCTACGCCTGTTTTAGCCATAAAAAATGGTCCAAATGTAAGCCAGCAAGGAAACTGTCTTACATTTAGAAGTTGCGCTGGTTCTGCATAACCTTGGTGGATCTACTACAAGCGATGGGGGTTATTAAGGCCGGCATCTAAAATGTTGGTCTTAATAAATGTGCCCCTATATGCCTATATACAGCATCCTCGACATATACCTACAATGGAAGCTATAAAAGGTCATATGAATACAGCCGACTAAGAGAACAAGTAGTCATAATGTGACAAGAAGAAGCAAAAGAGAAGGTCTTTAGTCTAGCTAGCACCAAAATAGTAATTCTTTCTCACACTGGAGTAATTTGAAGCTTCTGAGTCCCAATGCACCCCTATAGCCATGGTCAGATTGGCCATAGACCCTACAGTGAAATTTCTAGGTGGGCCGATGCTGAGGGGACCACTCAATCTTTGCTCTTGGCCACCAGCCAGCTACATAAATATCTGATGCTCTCGGCATTAATTAATGTAGGAGCATCAGGCACTTATGCACTTAACCAGTGGCAGCAGGTGCCCTCCTGAATTTAATTATATTGCCGTCCTCAGGACAATGATACAGCTTCATACTGTGGGGCAGGCGGCAGTAATTTGTGGTATTTGGTTCCGTCGGGACGGTATTTTGTTCTGCACTACGGCATCGCTGGCCCCACCTACTTCTGTTGCCCCACCTTCTGTCAATTTTGACCCGCCGACAACATGAGGCCTTTTTTTTTTCCAGGACCAGTTTAAGTTCCCAGTCCGCCCCTGTCTATAGATCAACCTCTGCATTGTTATGTATATATGCTCATAAAAAACCTGTGTTGTTTTAATCAATCACAATATTATTTAGCAAATGGAATCAGGCTTTGAGGCAATCTAAAATAATTGCGATAGAACCAAAAGACAGTAGCTAATAAATCCCTGTTATATTTATTATAATTAATGTATAAACATATATGTCAAAAAATCATCAGTTCTATATCGTACCTTATGTGACTGGTAAAAAGTATCTCCAGATTCTCCAAATTAGGCTGGGTTCACATCCCGTTTTTCCCATCTGTTAACGTATCCAAAAAATGTATATGTTAAACGGATGCCTCAGACTGATGTTGTACAGTGGCATCTATTCACCATAGAGTTCCATTGTAAAAAAAAAAGTATACTTTTTTACCGGACTGTGCAGGATACAAGAATGCGGTGTGCTGCGTTTTGTATCCTTTTTTTTCTAACGTACATGTCAAACGGAGGCATAAAACGTGATGAGAAACCACCCTTATAAACACATAGCAGGAGTTTTATCCAGACCATCGTATGAAACTCTGGGCTTCATATCCCCTGCCACACGCCTCATCCTGAAATTACATACTTCCTCTGGCAGTCCAGATGCCTCTGGCAGGCCGGAAAATGGGTGTAAATGACGATAAATGTGCGGGGCCCGATGGCCCTGCCCACACCCTGCCATCACCATGCCCCCTATTCAGAAAGTGGCTAGGGCGGTGTTGAAGCACCAATTTCTACTAAATGATAAAAGTTGCAAACCCGGGGTTTCTGCCTTTTTTTATGCCATAAAACTGGCGTATAGGGCGAAATAAATCTCCCCTGTAGTTCTCATTAAATACACTAAAAATACACATATTAAAAACAATCCAATATTATCAAAGATGATCGAATTCTATATGGCATGTTTCCCTTATATATGCAAATGTTACACATATGGGGGTGTATTTGGCACCTTTGGGTCACTGTGTGAGTGGATTAAGTAAATTAACTGTACAATCTTTCTTGAGTCTTGGTTTCAGTTGCTAATTATGTTTATTTTTTTTAATCTTTTTGTCTTTTTCTTGTGATTTCTTTATATATCTGCAGGGGTGTAACTAGAAAACACTGGGTCCCATAGCAAATTTTTGAATGGCCTCAACCCTCAGCAACTTCTCTACAACCCCCACGCAGTCCCACAGCTGATCAAGGCCGCCCACACTAGTCAGTTATTGATGACCTATGATGACCCCAGGACAGGCCATCATTATCAAAATCTTGGACAACCTCTTTAATGTCCTCGTTAATTGGTGTATAAAAGCTCTTTCTTCATAGAGGGTGATGTTTTCAATGTCACCTGCAGTATTTTTTAGACAGGAATTTCCTTGAATGTATGCTTTTAAATACAGACCCCAGCACATAAGAAATTGCAATAATTAAAGGGGTTCTCCGGGTTCAGAGCTGAACCTGGACGTACCCAGATTTTCACCCAGGCAGCCCTCCTTATATGAGCATTGGAGTATTTCATGGCAAGGGATTTTTTGTTTATGTTTGTACATTGCTAGGCGGACGCTTCCGCCGAGCAGTGTATTCGGTGACATCACCGGCTCTGATGGGCGGGTTTTAGTGCTGCCCTTGCCGTTTTACAGGCTAGGGCAGCGCTAAAGCCTGTCCATCAGTGCCGGTGACATTACTGGTACGTCACCGGATCTCCTAAAAATACCTTTGCCCTGCACGATTCAGCGCAGGGCAAAAGAGAACATTGGAGCATGAAATGCTCCGATGCTCAAATCAGGAGAACTGCCTAGGTAAAAATATGGGTATGTCAGTGTTAGGCTCTGAACCCGGACAACCCCTTTAACAGATTTAATGTTTTTGGTCATTTTTGTCTGAATCAGTAGTAAATAAACCACATTCAATAAAACACTGAAGGACTATGGCAGATTTACAGCGGTGGAATGGACTGTATTGATTTCTATAAAGATATTTTGTATCTGTTCATCAATTCAATATGCTTGGAAATATAGCTCCTAAGGGTGTCGAGTGAGCAATCAAAACTGACATCACGCCTACTGTAGAAAACTTCATGCTTACAAATAAAAACAAGTGTATCAAAGCTAAAACAGAAAACGGCACCTAGAGAATAGTGAATAATTTAGAAGTGCTCGACTTAAATGAATATTACATTCAAATATCATATGGAGCATTGTCTATTGTACACCTGTGGGTGAGAGACACCTGCCACAAACATTACCCGGTCAGCTGCTTATAGCTTTAGACCATATAGATGATACTCATTTTCCCTACAGCACCCCCGCAGGAAAACAAGAACTTTACAGTCAGTTTAATAAACATGGAATAGATTGTCATTGCTGCTGCAGTGACCCAGCAGATCATTGCTAAAGAGTTAAGTGTTGTGATTTACTGCCTAACAACTGGAGAAGAAATAGTTAAATCTGTCAGTCTTAATTAGGTTGCTGGGGAACTGTCTGGTCCTGCCCCTTCCTGGTTAGGTGTGGCTGGGTTTACAGACCAGTTTGGTAGCATTAGCTAGTGAGTCTTGCTGCATCCCGAGAGTTCTTAGCCTGGGGAGCTAGGGACTATATCTGTTTGGTTATTGCTGTAATAAAACAGGCCCAAGAAGGTACTTTAATCCAGGAAAACACCATTCCTGAGACTGGAAGCTATTAGAGAAGCAACTGAACTGAAAGACCACCCCTGAGAGAAAGAAAACCGACATTCAGGGGCGTTGCTAGGTTAAAACATTCAGGGCCTGGCCCCCAGATGTTTTGTCCCAGGCCCCGAATGTACTTCTCGCTAGTCATATACAACTGTATTGCCATCCTCAGGACGGTGATACAATTGAATCACTGCGGTGGGATTGTCCAGAGTCCCCATCTGTAGAGAGGCCCCCTGCCCAGCTGGTCCACAGCCACTGAAACAACAGTGGTGACTACAGACCAGGACGTGCTGCAGGAGCTGAAGGACCTGTGATGACTACTAGTGGCAAAGCTCAGTGGTGAAGAAGGAGCTGTGATGACGTCACCGTCATGTGATCAGTGGAGGAGCGGATGATGTCACTGTCCTGTGATCAGTACAGGAGAGGATGGAGCTGAGCTATAAAGAGCAGAGCTAGTGGTGAAGAACCTGTGATAAAGTCTGTGACCTGAGGAGAAGTAAGTGAAGGCATAGATTCAGTGTAAGAGCCAGAGGAATGCTAGGAGTTGTAGTTCTCCCCTCTTATACCCCTCCCTGCTTGGTTGAGGGAGTGGTGTTGTTTACATGGGACTGTATTATAGGGCTGAAGAGAAGGTTGTTATTCACTTGGGACTGTATGTTGGAGGGGTCTGAAAGGAGGGGGTGATGTTATTTAAATAGGACTGTATATCGGAGGTGGCTGAGCAAGGGAGTGATGTTATTTACATAGGACTGTATTTTGGAGGGGGCTGGAGGTAGGGAGTGATGTTATTTACATGGGACTGTGTGTTGGATGGGGTTGAAGGGAGGGAGAAATGTTTGGTACATGGGGCTGTATGTTGGAGGGCACTGAAGGCAGGGGACTGACGTTATTTACATGGGCCTGTATATTGGAAGGGCTGGGGTTTTATAATTTCTGAGAGCACTACAGGGAGGATTATAAGTACAGGATACACTACCGGGGGTCATTAAAAGGACAGTGGGCACTAGGGTACTATAGACACTATGGGCATTACAGGGGGCACTTTAAGGACTGTGGGCACTACGGGGGCACTATAAGGTCTGGAGGCACTACAGTGGGAATGTAAGTATGGAAGGGGGGGGGGCATTATAGGAGGTATTTTAAATACTGAGGTCAATATAGGAGAATTGAAATTCCTGGGGCACTATTGGCGACATTATAACTTCTGAGGCCACTATCAAGGAGACTTAATATTACTGGGAGCTCTATAGGGGTGACTTATTAATTCGAAGTGTGCTATACAGTTGTCTTATTACTCAAATGGCAAGAAAAACAGACTGGATCGCACATCCACAATGCTTAACCCTTGATATACGCTCTTCAGCTAAATACTATGATACTAACCCCCCATATCGCATGCAGATAGTGGAGACATTAGTTTACATTTTGATCAAAAGGTAGTAAGCCCACTCACCAACGTCACGGTTGTCTCCTAGAGCGGGTATCTACTCTGTCCATAATCTGACGAAGGCGCCATGCTGCATGGCGACACGTGGCACCATCCCAGCAGGCCGCAGCTACGCAGGCCAGCCAGAAAAGCACCACGACAACAGAGGCCACCATGCAGCATAGCACCGTCTGAACAGGAGCCTAATGCAACCTGCTCAGTACTAACAGAAATATTACTGGGAGCTCTATAGGGGTGACTTATTAATTCGAAGTGTGCTATACAGTTGTCTTATTACTACTGGGTGCACTATAGTGGCCATTATTATTTGGCACAATATAGGAGCACTAGTAATGGGTATTGGGAGTAATGGGAGTATTATCATTATTGGGGGCACTGTTACTTGCTAGGGCACACTGGGAGACAGAGTTATTGCAATTGATGGGACTTTTATATTTCTTATACCTGGAGTTGAGTGAACACCTGGAAGTTCGGGTTCGCCGGGTTTGGCCGAACTTCATAAAAAAATTTGGGTTCGGGATCCGAACTTGACACGAACTTGACCCCGAACCCCATTGAAGTCAATGGGGACCCGAACATTGGGTCACTAAAATGGCTCTAAAAACTAATGGAAAGGGTTAGAGGGCTAAAAAAGGAAGCAAAATGGGGATAAGAGAGAAAAAGATGAATATTCTATAAAACGAATATATAGCACTATAGCGAATATATTTGTTTTTAGAATCTTCTTTTTTTTTTCAATCTCTATAAGGATAAGCAATGCGCCACACAGACCTGTGAGTAACTTACCCGAAGAAGGAGCGTCCGCCGGCCACAGCGCAGGTAAGTATTATGCTGCTAACTGACCATGACAGCCAGGACTTCAGTAGCGGCCTGGCTGCCATGGTAACCGATCGGAGGCCCAGCATTACACTGCTGGGACTCCGATCAGAACTACCGCTGCCACCAATGATGGGGAGGTGCACTGCCCATCAGTGCTTTATAATACTGGGGAGGGGGTGGGGGATTGCGCACCAATGATTTATAATACTGGGGGGCACTGCTGTCCGGCGGCACCCGACCTCTGACAGGGCGCTGTGATCTGCACAATTAACCCCTCAGGTGTGGCACCTGAGGGGTTAATTGTGCAGATACCAGCGCCCTGTCAGAAGTCGTGTGCCGCCGGACAGCAGGGGGCCGGTATATGTTAGTACATTCTAAACTTCAAGCATCCCCACAGGTGCAGAGGACCCGGTATTGCAGCCATTGTCACTTAAATGCACCCATATTACGGAATAGGAACCGATGTCATAGCTCAGTAGTGATCAGCAGCAATTGAATAATATTTGCATACTCATCCCCAACAAGCATCCCCGTCACCATGGGAACGCCAGGGGGTTAGAATATACCATCGGATCTGAGTTTTCACGATCTCACTGAAACTCAAGTCCGATAGTATATTCTAACCCCCAGAAGTTCCCATGGTGACAGGGACGCTTGTCGGGGAGGAGTATGTAGAAGTGGAGCAAGGGTAGAGATTGAAAAAAAAAAAAGAATATTCTAAAAAACTAATATCAGCCTGCAGCCAATCAACAAGCGTTATTACGGCCGAACACCAAACTCGAACCCAAACTTTTGCAAAAATGTTCAGGTTTGGGTCCGGGTACTAAAAATGCTAAAGTTCGGTACGAACCCGAACTTTACAGTTCGGGTTCGCTCAACCATACTTATACCCATACCATATCTTTATGGCAGTATAAGGGTACTTTTACACTTGCGGCAGGACGGCTATTAAGCCTGCCGCATACGTTCTGCCGCAAGTGGCCGTGCACTGCAGTGCTGCCGCTCCGTCCCCATTGACTATAATGGGGCGGGGGGCTGAGCTACGGCGCAGCCTGGCACTGCACGGTCGGAGATCGCCGGACTGAAAGTCGGACATGCAGGACATTTAGTCCAGCGATCTACGGCTGTGCAGTGCCGTGCTGCGCCGTAGCTCTGCCCCCCGCCCCATTATAGTCAATGGGGACGGAGCGCGAGCACGGCAGGACAGCCTGCCGGATCAGTCCTGCCGCAAGTGTAAAAGTACCCTAAGTGGGAGTTTAGGGAGGTTAACAAGTGGCTCAAGAACTGATGTAAGAAGGAGGAGGAGGTTCGGGTTCCTGGAGAAATGGGCCGACTTCTCTGTCATAGGGATGGGCTGCACCTTGATGGGGAAGGTGCAGCTGTTTTGGGGGAGAAGATGGCTAGAAGGTTGGAGAAGTTTTTAAACTAGGGACTTGGGGGAAGGGTAATTACATTATAGGATGGGAAGAAACCTGGGGTGAGGTAATGGAACTGGGGGAGGAATGGAAGGAGGGACTAGAACAGTTCATAAGGAAAGTTGTAGGGTAAAAATTTTTCAAAAATCTCTTAATTGTATGTATGCTAATGCCAGAAGCCTGACTAATAAAACTGGGGAACTGGAATTAGTGATGTGTGAGGAGGACTATGACATAGTGGGAATAACTGAGACATGGCTGGATGATGGCTATGACAGTGGGAATAACTGAGACATGGCTGGATGATAGCTATGACTGCGCGGGTAATGTACAGGGTTACAGTCTGTTTAGAAAGGATCGTCAAAACCGGAGAGGGGGAGGGGTCTGCCTTCATGTAAAGTCCTATGTAAAGCCCACAGTCCGAGAAGATATAAGTGAGGGACATGAATATGTGGAGTCACTGTAGGTAGAGATACATGGAGGCAAAAACAATAATAAATTACTGATTGGAGTTTATTATAAACCACCTAATATACCCGAGTCCACAGAAAATCTACTACTAAACTAAATAGATGAGGTGGAAAATCATAATGAGGTTGGGGATTCGAGTCCCCACCTATCCCTTGATTGAACTTCATGGACTTATGTCTTTTTTCAACCGTATTGACTATGTAACTATGTTATTATGGGGGATTTCAACTACCCAGATATAGACTGGGAAACTGAAAGCTGTACATCGCATAAAGGAAACAGGTTCTTGGCAATAACCAAAGACGATTTCCTTTCCCAACTGGTTCAGGACCCGACTAGAGGGACGGTCATACTGGACTTAGTATTAACCAATAGACCTGATAGAACAACAGATATACTGGTTGGGGGGCACCTGGGAGATAGTTTATCTAGGGGTTTTATAGAGATCGGCAAGTTTTTTTAAAATTTGATTTGGGTCTGATTCGGGTCCCAATAAATCAAATATGCCCTGATTGCCTGGAAAAGTCTCCCTCTAGTAAGGTAGCCACCTAATGTATGGCTCCATAAGCATAATCAGAAAATCATGGGCCCCAATGCAAAATATTTAATGTGTGTTATTTATAATCCTGGTGCCTTCCTATGTGGCAGAGGAGCCTTAGAAGCCCCTTCCTGACACCAGGCTTAGGTGCAACTTCTAGCTCTGCAGACCCCCATAACTATTATCTTCTTTGTAATCATTATCACGGCTCATAATACAGACCACATGGAGAGGAATAACCACGAGACAGTGTGCATCATTCTCATTGTCTCATTCTCATTTCTAGGACCTGATTTTCTCTTCAAAGGATAACATTTGTCAACATCAAGTTCCTTTCTCCCAACCATCAATCACATATAACAGCTCCAAACAATTGATACATTGTGTGCCTTAATGAGCTAGTGATTTAAATGCTCAGTCTTGTGTTACCAAAGCCCATACGTCTATTACCTAAAGTTGGCCAGAAATCACCAAACTATTACTTCACAGTGTGTTACAGTGTCACTATGGAGGAATATATCCTAATATATGCATATGTAGCCCAGCAGTAACATACGATTTTGATAATATGCAATCTCTCTATATATTTCCTATAATAGGACTCATGTAAGGCAGAGTAATGTGAGTTATTGCATGCCGTAATGTATGCATAGCTGCAGACTGACATTGAGCTGAAAAGCAATGATTTATAGCCTTGGCACTTCCCCTTTATCATAACTAAAGTCTTGAATTTGTAAATAGCAGTATTTTGGTTTGAATGAATTTATGCAAAAAAGGTCATATATGAAATTTACATATGCACCATTAACTATTCCTGTGGCAGAGATTTTTTCATTTTTTTTCAAATACATTTTATTTTTACCAGCATTAGCATTTCAGTAGGTTTCGAGCAATATGCCTCATATTTTATACTTCAACTTGATAACTTATCATTCATAGCAGCATTCTCCAATCTGTGGCTTTCCAGTTATTGTGAACCTACAACTCTCAGTATGCTCTGACGGCCTGCAACTGTCAAGGCATGCTGGGACTTGTAGTTTTACAACAGCTGGGGAGTCACAGGTTGGAAACGCTGACTTACAGTTTCACAGTCTGAAAACCGTCAGGTCACAGTATTCATCTCTCCGTCATCCAATGGTGTTCAAGCCATAAGAGAACGTCTTGTAAGAGGCTACTGATGATGTCATAGGAGACTCAGAAAAATGGACATACTCCTTTTACCATGACCTCGCCCCTGTCGTTGAGCTGTACGCTCCAGCTGTCTCTACAGTCCAGTTGGTAGACCACACTAGTCTATGAGTTTGACCCCAAAGTGTCAGCTACTTTCCAGCCTGTCTTTGTATGTTTTTATAGATTTACAGTATTTAAAGGGAACCTGTCATCAACTTTATGCTGCCCATACTTACATCAGTATAAAGTATAGACAGGAGAGTTGATTTCAGCAGTATGTCATTTAAAAGTTAAAAGTAAGTGGTTGCCAAGAACCAACCTCACAATCATTGCAGACTAGGCCTGGAAAAGAGTCCCGGCCTCCTGAGAAGAGTCCTGGTTATTCATGAATTCCTGCTTTCCCGCCCACCTGCTGATGACTGACAGGCTTCTACCTAGTTTTCTCCCTTTCTCTCTAGGAGAGAACTGCCAATCATCAGCAGATTGGCGGGAGAGAAGGAGATGATGAATAACCAGGACTCTTTTCAAGGCCTGGGCTCCAATGATTATGATGCTGGTTCTTGTCAACCACTTACTTTTAGCTCATGAGTGACACAGCGCTGATTTCAGCATTTCTGTCACTAATTTTTGCTGCACTCAGTGAGGTTAGCATAAAGTTGATGACAGGCTCCCTTTAACATTTTGCCTACCGCTAGTTGACTACGTTGTGGTGGTAGGTTGTTAACTGTAACCTGATGTTATTACACAGCAGCAGTCACAGTAAGTATACCAGAGACCAGTCAAAATGGTCTCACTGGGTGGCATCGTTGTAGAAGGCAGCTATAACAATCCATCGCAGTGTAAAGTAAAAAAGCCATCAGGGGAGCACTCTTCATGGTGTCAGAGTGCCCCCTGGTGGCTGTAAAATTAACTGTAAGCCTGCAGTCTGTGAATTAACCCCTTTCTGCTCTGACTGTGGCAGGAAGAAGTTAATTCACTTTTTTCATAAATAAAAGTAAAAAAATAAACATTAATTAAAAATTAAATTAATAAATAAATAAGTGAAATAAAAAAAGTTATATCTATAGTTACTAGTTTTAGCAATAGTACAGCTGAGTATGTTCACACATACACATCTCCCCCCCCCCCCTTTTTGTTCATAAAAAATTAAAATATATTTATTAGTTTTAGCAATAGTACAACATACTTTTTGTGTGTAAAATATACAAATGTACACACTTTTTTCCCATTTTTGCGTTCTTTAGATATTTTTGGCTTGAAATCTTTCATGACACTTAGAAAAACAATTGACAAGAAAGGAAAAATGTACCTTTTTAAAATATTTTTAATATGTTTTTTTTTTTAATTTTTTTAAAAATATTATATCTGTCACAAACAAAAGATCTAAGATACCCAGTGAAAAATAATATCAAATACATATAGGTTGGCTCAGAAATGATTTAGTTTTTGCAGTTAGATAGTCCCATTGACAAAATAAAAAAATTGGCCTGGTAAGGAAGAGGGTAAACAGCAGTTAAAGATAACATGCGAATCCGTTTTTTTGAGGATTAGATGCGGACCTATTCACTTCCTTTTTCTTCCATTCTACAGCTCCGCAAAACAAATAAAACATGTCCTTTACATGTCAGTGAAAATCAGGACATGGCCCCATTGAAGTCTATGGGTCGCAAAAATGTGGAATGCCATCTGTATTTTTGCTGACAGCATATTGCCGTCTGAATGAGCCCTAATAGTTGCAAATTCAAAAGTCATCGTTATTGGAGGTTTCTCATAATAGAAACTTCTTTATACATAGAAGCCAAGAAGTTGATCATCTGATGGACAGGTGTGCAAGTGCTGAAACAATTCTTATAAGTAGTGATGAGCAAAGCGAACTTCGGTTGTTACATCTGAAGTCGCTTCTTTCGAAACTTCGGATTAATACTGTACGGAGATCCGTCTTCGTACAATATTAAAATGTACAGGCTCCGATGAGCCACAGTTAGTTATTTGCTATGACGTGCATGACTTTGTTGAATAACTTCGGCGGTTGATTTTTAAAGTGGAAAACCACTTTAAAACTTGAAACTAAACTTGGGTTCGGTTCCGAGTAGTATCTTTGAACTGAAGCTGATTTCGATTTCAAGTTTTAAAGTGTTTTTCCACTTTAAAAATCAACTGCCGAAGTTATTCAATAAAGTCACGCGCGTCTTCGCAAATAACTAACTGTGGCTCATCGGAGCCCATGCATTGTAATACTGTATGAAGACGGATCTCCGTACAGTATTAATCCGAAGTTTTGAACAAAGCGACTTCGGATGTAACATCCAAAACTCGCTTCGCTTATCACTACTTATAATGCGGCTCTCAATTCTGACTCAGAGGGTGGTCATTGGTTGAGAATCCTCCTCTATGATGTCCCAGCAAGGCACAAGGAAAGGCGTTTTCAAGGCTAAAGCTTTAACTGTACTATTGATCTTGATAGGCCATCTGTCAGCAGATTTGTACCTATGACACTGGCTGACCTGTTACATGTGCGCTTGTCAGCTGAAGACATCTGTGTTGGTCCCATGTTCATATGTGCCCGCATTGCTAAGAAAAATGATGTTTCAATGTATGCAAATGTAGCCTCTAGGAGCAATGGGGGCGTTACCATTACACCTAGAGGCTCTGCTCTCTCTGCAACTGCTGTGCCCTCTGCATTGTGATTGATAGCTTGAGCTGTGATGACGTTTTCACTGCCTGGTCCTGTCAATCAAAGTGCAGAGGGTGCAGCAGTTGCAGAGAGAGCAGAGCCTCTAGGTGTAATGGTAACGCCCCCATTGCTCCTAGAAGCTCATTTGCATATATTAAGACGTAATTTTTTCAGGAATGCGGGCACATATGAACATGGGTCCAACATAGATGTCTTCAGCTGCAGAGCGCACATGTAACAGGTCGGCCAGTGTCATAGGGACAAATCTGCTGACAGATGCCATGTAATGCCAAATGTGGCTGGAATAAATGTTCTTCAGAATGCCAGAACAGGGAGGAGGGATAATAACTTCTCCACTCAGTGCTGATTAATGTTTAATATGTCTTCATGTCTTTAGCCTGACATAATCAGAAGTGCTATCTTACACATTACTTAATAAATGCGTCAGAGGACAACAATACTATATATTAGTTATGATTGATATCCAAATCCAGCACTTGATAATTACAGTAATCTGCTTCTTCATAGTAGACTAATATCAAACGTCTAACATATAATAACAGGCCATTTGTACAACTACACTACAAAGGACACATTACGTAGCTTTACTCAGCTTCAAATAAACAAGGCAGGTCTTAAAAGATATTGAAGAAACCTGCATTTGTGACCCCATCAAGGTTATTCTAGACTTTCATCTTCCTCACAAGAAGCTGACCCTTCGCCAGTCTTCTATTTGTTGAGAAACAGAAATGAAAGGTTTTCCTGTAGTACATCAAAACTTGTGATTACGTTGGGATTTTATGATATACTGGGGCCTCTTTTATTCCCACTCTTCATTTCGTTATTGCTAACAGATTATTTATTGTTACAATGTATCAGATTATGGTTCTGGAGTCACATATAGTTACATCATTTATGTTGATAATGTCAGAGAAAAGCCAAGACCCTTTTGTGTTACAGTAAAACAGCATCTATCGCTTTGGAGGACTTGGCAGGTCCAGCATGACATGAACAGTAAGTTGATTTAAATAAGAAATGTGTAATACTTAATTTCTCCTCTGGTGACACTGCAGGTTAATTAAAAACTTGCTGCCTGGTCCCCCACAATGTTATGACTTATCATCAGGGACCCCAGCAGTGGCACGGTCTGTCACCAAAATATTTATTCCAGTGGATCTGTCACTTGGGTAGTTCTAGCATTACAACTGACGAGGAACAATGTTTAGAACTTTTGACTTTCAGGCTCCATATCTCACCATTCACTAAAGCTTTGAACATGAGACTACCATGATTTTATAGACATCTTGGCTATCTCATACATAAAATGGCCTTGCAACTATTTAGCATTTGATTTGTGGTCGGGGCTAAACATAAAGGAATGACCCATACCTACTGGATACCTAAAAGCAGTTAGAATTATGCTGGAACCGCGACGCTGAAGGAACGCCTGAAGGGGGGCATCCCCTGGTGTGAGATAGTGAAAGTAAGGGTGGGTAGGGTGGGTACGCTGGAAACGACGTTCACTGTGGGAGGGGACGCCCGGCCAGATATAGTCATCATCGCCCCTCCCACAAATACAGGCCAATAAACCGGCCTTAAAACTTGTGGTCGGGGCTAAACATGAAGGAATGACCCCTACCTACTGGATACCTAAAAGCGGTTAAAATTATGCCGGAACCGCGACGCTGAAGGGACGCCTGAAGGGGGGCATCCCCTGGTGTGAGATAGTGAAAGTAAGGGTGGGTAGGGTGGGTACGCTGGAAACGACGTTCACTGTGGGAGGGGAAGCCCGACCAGATATAGTCATCATCGCCCCTCCCACAAATACAGGCCAATAAACCGGCCTTAAAACTTGTGGTCGGGGCTAAACATGAAGGAATGACCCCTACCTACTGGATACCTAAAAGCGGTTAGAATTATGCCGGAACCGCGATGCTGAAGGGACGCCTGAAGGGGGCCAAAAGGACAACAAACTTGATCAAAGAGCTTTATTACAACCTCCAATTGCGATTTGGCTACTAACGAGCGAGCTGCAGCCAGGGTAATGGGATCGGAAGTAGTGAAGCGTACCGAGGCATTGTGGCATTGTAGACGTCCGCTTCGGGAAACTTGTGGAAAGAGAATTAGCTCGGGACAGGGCATCAGCTGCTATATTTTGGATTCGAGTACACGAACGTGTGTAATGAATTTGGTGTAGTAACGAGAGTAGCACCCGACACCTAACAAAAGATATCAGTTGGAACAAGCCGCTAATCAAATATCCATGACCGCGACATTGACATAAACATACATCATGTAACCAGCCCATGCCGACCCCCTGCATGCACAGCCGCCATTATAGGATAAAGTTCAACCAACGCTGAAATCTGTGGAACCCGGGATCAACCAACCTCACTCGTCCACCCACCAGCTAGCCAGTGGGGGCCAAAAAAGGGCAGCAAAACCCGAGTTCGACATGACCTCAGGAAACTAGGAGAATTACTGTATACCTCTGGAATAAAAAAGAAATACCGTACCAATGCCTGAGAAAGTGGTCCCACATGGAAAGTCAGCAATCGACTGAACATCAAGGCGTATATAAACACTTGATCCTGGAGAGATAAACGTAAGAAACCCTTTAATCTTTACCAATGCCACTAACGTGGTATCATGGCGAACTGATGAAATAACGAGTCGAATACTTGTGCGTAAAAACGTGCGGCAAGCGTAACCCTATTCGGAATCTGCCGCCGAATCCGCAGTGCGGACCAACATCCTAACAGCGCCCCTATACATATATATATATGTTCCAATAAGATCAGGCAGCACTCCACTTTAACACACGGTGCACGCGTCCGCTCGTGTCCAAGAGCCGCATATAATCATAGAAAGGAACGCAGCACTCTTTCAGACGTAAAAAAAGCGGTGATTTATTCAGCACATGTGTCAGCAACGTTTCAGCTCTCTCAGAGAGCCATTATCAAGCCAATCACTTGGCTTGATAATGGCTCTGTGAGAGAGCTGAAACGTTGCTGACACATGTGCTGAATAAATCACCGCTTTTTTTACGTCTGAAAGAGTGCTGCGTTCCTTTCTATGATCATATATATACAGTATATGGATATATATACATATAAACATATAAACTAAACACACATATATATGTTTTTTTTTTTAAAACCAACACTGTGTGAACTCACACTCTGCCCCGCACTTCCAGCTGTGGCCACATAGAGGGCGCCAGAGCCACAACTATGCGTGTCTGTGGAACCCAGCCAGCAGACCAGAGCAGAGCGTGGGGCAGAGGTGAGTGCACGCCCGAATAGTGCAGGAAGAGAGACTGACTAAAACAGACACCGTGCATCCTATGCACCCCACCTCACTAGTAGCTCTGCATGAGGAACTATATTTTGGAAAACACATGACAGCCGGCTGCAGAGCAGAGCTGAATACATGATCGAGAGACCCCTGTAAGCGAGTCCTGTGACGTGCTTTCCACATAGTGTAATCTTACACTAAAGCCATATTAAGAAGCCTAACATACCCTGTCTAGAACACTAGACTCAATGTCCCTACCCCATAATAAATGTATGTTTTATTTATTTATTTTTTCAGGCATTCCATTTATTTTATAACACCCTTTTTTTTTTTTTTTAAACACACACCCTTCCTGAACCTTACTACTCCCCCTTGCTGAGTGAATTCGCCTGTGCACAGCGGCCTGTGCAATACTTTATCGTTCGGGCACACGCTGTGCCCTGCACCCTATGTGTCATGCCACGTGGGGAGAAGAGCGAGTCTCCCTGGCAGACCGCTCCGGTGCGGTGCTGCTCCCCCTTACCCAGGGAGCCGACACACCGCCGGCCGGACTTAAAGCAACGATGCTGCTGGATGAGGCAGCTACTTATCTGGAACGTAGAAAGTCGGGGCCTGGAACTGCCGTGTAGCACTGCACCCTTGTTACTCCCTGAGAACGGTATGTAGAGCTCCCACACCATACGCTGGAAACGACGTTCACTGTGGGAGGGAACGCCCGGACAGATATAGTCATCATCGCCCCTCCCACAAATACAGGCCAATAAACCGGCCTTAAAACTAGTTCTGCAGATTCTTGTCATGTAACTGCATTGTTACTGTTTTGCTCTTAAAATTCTCTATTTTTTTATTTATTTTTTGTAAATCCACCTTTGGCTTTCAACACAGCCTGAATCCTTCTGGGCATGCTCTCGATCAGATTCAAGGATATCTTGACTGAAATCTGTTCCCAGGCCTCTTCTACACGTTGCCAATGTTGGTGCATACTGGTCGTCTAACTTGGGTACTAATACAGCTTTTTCTTCAACTCTACCCACATGTGTTTGATTGGGTTGAGGTCTGGGGGCTGTGGGGGCCAATCCAGCACCTCTACCTCTTTGTCACTGAACCATTTCTTCGCCAATCTCGTTGTAAGCTTTGGGTCTTTGTCCTGCTAGAACACTATGTCGCCCTTTTCATTCCGATAGTACTTGAGTGTACAAAGTAACTTGTTTTGTAGGATACTCACGTATGGCTCTGCTATAAGGCTACAATCGATCCTGGTCAAGTATCCAACGACTTTGGCTGTGAAACAACCCCATATCATCAGGCATCCTCCACCGAACTTGACAGTTCCTTCAATTTCTCGATCTGTTAGAACTAATCATATGCTAATTAGTTGCAAGTCTAATTTATATATGAGCTAGCCAAGATGACTGTCTATAAAATGATGGCAGTCTCACGTTGGAAGCTGTAGTGGATGGTGAGATACGGAGCCAGAAAGTACATTACATAGTTAATATTTACATAGTTAATACGGTTGAAAAAAGACATAAGTCCATCAAATTCAACCAAAGGATGGGTGGGGAGGCAAATCCCAGAAGGAAGTGAGACTACACATTTCAGAAGCATTAATGTAATTTACTATTAAGAATTCATCTAAACCCTTTTTAAAACCGTCCACTGTTCCTGCCGTGACCACGTCCTGAGGAAGTCTATTCCACAGATTCACAGTTCTTACAGTAAAGAAGCTTTGATGCTTCTGGAGACTGAACTTTTTCTTCTCCAGTCGGAGGCAGTGCCCCCTTGTCTTTTGAGGGCATTTTACATATAACAGTTTTTCACAGTATTTTTTGTATGGCCCATTTATGTATTTGCATAGGTTAATCATGTCCCCCCTTAGACCAGTGGCGTATCTATCACGAGGCAAACAAGGCATTTGCCTAGGGCGGCACTTGCCAATGGGGCGGCAAAATGCCTTGTTTGCTCATCGGATCTGAGTTTTCACGATCTCAGTAAGATTGTGAAAAGTCAAATCCGATGGTGTATTCTAACCCCCAGGCTTTCCCATGGTGACGGGGACGCTTTCCTGAGGGTTAGAATATACAGGGTAACTAACATCTCTCCTCCCAGTGACATGACCCGCTCCCTCCACCGCCCCACTTGCACCTGATTGTAG
Source organism: Bufotes viridis (assembly GCA_033119425.1). Lineage (NCBI taxonomy): Eukaryota > Metazoa > Chordata > Amphibia > Anura > Bufonidae > Bufotes > Bufotes viridis. The sequence continues at coordinate 28,738,280 of CM065594.1, read as the reverse complement.
AGTGACTGATGTGCCCATTACATCACGAGTCTCCGCCTCTTCCTACCTACCATAAGGCCCTCCATTCTAGTCAGGGCCACGCCCCCAGCTCCTCTCTGCAGGTGACTTTCTCTCCGCCAGGACCTGCCTACAACCAGTATGGAGGCCGGCTCCTCGGCGCTGATGGTAGCGGCGGCCATGGCGTTCTCATGCGGGGTAAGACGGTAATTATCACCGGGGCTAACTGCGGCATAAGGCGGCCTCAGCGGAGATGCTCAGGCTGCAGGCTCGGGTCATCCTGGCGTGTCGGGAGCCAGAGGGGGCGGAGGAGGGGGCCCGGGAGCTGCGGGAGGAGACCGGGGACAGCTGGGATGTGGTGGTGAAGGCGAAGCAGTTGGACCCGGGACCATTCTGAATAGGAATCATTGACCACAACTCTCTGGACACGGTCCTTCAACCAGTTTTAAATCCAATTACAAACTATACTTTCCAAGCCTATAGACCTTACTTTACCTATTAAGCTTCTATAAGGAACAGTATCAAAAGCTGTAGCAAAATCCAGATACACTACATTGTTACCCTTACGCTCATCAGTGTATATTTATGAAGTAGACTGCTCAGGGTGAATGTCAGAGATGTCCTTCCCAGGTAATGAACTGCACTGCATAGAAGGATGGGAGAATGAAAACTGATATTAGTTATAAGATAATTTTTTTTTGTTTATGTAAAAAACATGCAGTTATTATCACTTTACCTTCTTTTCTTATCTCATAGATTCTCCTATTGCCCCTCATGGGGCACTTTTAATATTGTAACTTGTGGGGCGGCCTAGCCAGGTGTGTGTGCAAACCCTGTACAGGGAGGCATGGAGTTACATATTATGGAGCTGGAGAGGTGCTGTATAATGGTGCTTCTTTGAGGCATTGTAGTCTCCCCTAAAAGCAATGCTTCTATGGTAGAATGCATATAAAATGCAAGTTATGTCTAATTCCATGAGGAAGACAGCTTCTGTATACCTATGTATAAAATCAGAGGTGCAGTATAGTCCCATAACACACTATATACATTCCATTATGTTACGGTATTGCATGTGGATCCACTATGCCTACTGAACGGATTTGGCTTTGGGCTATTTCTAAGAGCATCGTCCTGGCATCCTCCTGATCTTTGCCCTTATACAGGGATCCAGACTTCGCTGCAGGGGAACCACCAGGCTGATACCTCCTGAAGTAGTCTCAGTTTAGAGATTGTTGACCCACGGGGGCCAAGAGAGACTGTTGCAAAACAATGAAAGGTCATGTAAACCTATAGTTAGGGACTAGCCGTGGCCAGGCAGGAAGAGTTTGTACTATCCAAAATCAGTCCAAGGGTCAGGTCAGGAAGCAAAGAGTCAATTCCAGATACAGAAAGAGGGGATTATATGGACAGGCAAAACAAGACAATGGGGCATCTTAGCCGGATACTTGACTACTAGAATCTATTGCTTAGGCACATTCCCACAAGGTAATGGATGGGGAAGACTGAGGTATGAACACTGACCCTGTAAGAGTTACAGGAGGCATGCACACCCTATGGGTGGAGAGAGGCAGAGCAGGAGAGCAGCAGGCCTCAGCCTGCGTAGATTTGACAGAGTTGTTCTGCTTCAGGAGCCATACACACTGGCAGGGAACAGAAGGATAATGGCAGGGATGGACAGCCAGGAGGGAACATCAGAGAAGGGAAGGTGAGCATTCGGATGGCTCTGCCCGCTGAGAGGAGAGATGAGAAGCTGGGTACAGAACAACAACAAAACACTTATTGGATATCAGGAATCCATTATACTGCTTTGAACAGGACACCTTTAATTTTAGACTTTTTTTTAAATACATGTGATATGCTACCTATGTTACATTGTTTACACACTTTATGTCAATAAGTTTTATCAAATGGAAAATTAATATGAAAAAAGACAGTTGTACTCCAGACAAAGTTTGGATATAAGGAGTTTTGTATGACACCAACTCACAATTGAGTTTTATTTTACACAGAAGTATCCATAGTATACTGGATCGCTGCCTATTGTTAATCCTGACGAGCACGCCAGATTTCACATTTTAATCAGACTGAAGTGGGTTTAACATTGGTAACTGCTTCTTTGTGACACCTTCAAGTGTGTTTATGTTTAACTCCATGTTTTGCTGTCCGAACACTTCTTAATATATCTTCCTTTCTAATATACAGGAGGAATAGGAGCTTCTTGCATACAGTTTTATTACTCAGCTCAGTGTAGTGTACAGAGAGTGCAGTAAGCTGCTAAGCTCCCCTAAGTGGCAGCTGCCGCTAGCAAGACTTTTTATTATTTAACTCTATGTCTGTGCAAGACATTTGGAGCCCTTTATAAGAGAAACTTGTCTCCAAGTCCTGTAAAGATTATTAAACCATTAATCAGCACGGAATTTTGAATCTACTTAGATGATAAAATGATGTCCAAGGATGGACAAAACCATAGGGAGCTAGGCAGACTTATTACTAGAAGCTTTTATTTGAACACTGGTAATTACACAGACCAGGAAAACCCAATAACTTCGAGCTCAACATTTTAATGTTTTCTTACTGTGATATTGGTAATACAGTAGCCGGGTTAGGCTCTATTATTGATACAGTATTGAATACCTAGTAGCAATCAATGCACAAAACCTGAAAGCACTGGAGTCGATCTCTCTAATTATATCATTGAGCAAAAAGTGATGTACAGAGAGAATGGAGAACTCTGATAAAAATGAGGTTGTTTTCAAGAGCTGCTTGAACCCACCCTAGTGCTAAAGTGGGTTTCCAATGGAAAATATGCAATGAATAGGTAATTTCAAATAAAGTACTTCATCATCATTAGTAAAATAAAAATATTGTTAGATTTTTATGTATATTTCAGTTTTCTCTCTGGTAGTGCCCCCTGCTGATTCTCGTGCGGCTGATATTCTGGTTCACCTTCTGCATTCAGTGGTGGACTGCTATGCCCAGTAGCTTCTCTGCTCAGACTCGCGTTGTGAGCTCTGATCCTACTTGCGAAGAAAGCCTAGACACCATTAATTAATTCATACCTACTTCTAAGTTCATAGAAGTATATACCTATATCTCTCTTTCTCTAGACAGTGTAGAACCAAACTTTATGGGGGCCAGGAGTGTTGCTAGGGTCTCAAAATATCCAGGTCCCAAGCCCCAATGGATATGGCCCAATTCTCTAAGTTGACCCCCCTCCCCACACACTCTAGCACTAAAGACAATTTACTGTACTTACTATACAGCAGCACATACCTCTCACATCCAGTGCCTCCCAAATGATGTCTCCTCTGATGTAGATCATCTCATCATCCTCTCCATTTGGTCCGGTCAACTTCTTTCAGCGGCGCGTCGTATCTGCAGAATGTGACACACAGAAATCTTAGCTTCCTCACTTTTCTATCATCATCCCCCAACCTCGAGTCCTAACAATGTTATCCTGCTGCTCTCTGTGCTCCCCAATACCCCCAAATACTATTCTTAAGAAATATCAGTGCCCGCCATAGTAATAGTGCTCCTCATCGTCCCACTAATAGTAATTCCCTTCTATAGTAATACTGCCCCCTACACTGCCCCCAACAGTAATAATGTTCCCCAAGAGTGCGCCCATTATTATAAGAGTCCTCCAGCATTAATAATGCCCCCTAGAGCCCTCAGTAGAAATAAGACCCCCTATTGTTCACCCAGTGGTAATAAAGCTCTCTAGAGACCCATCAGTAGTAATAAGGACCCCATAGGGCTCTTAGTAGAAATAACGTGGATCTAAAAGTCCATCCTATAGAACCGCCAGTAGTAATAGGAATGCCTAATGTCCCCTGGATTTAAAATGCCCCTACAGTGCCCCCAGTATTTATATTACCCACTACTGTTATAATTCTTGCCATGAAGTGTCCCAGTATTTATAATGCCCCCTGCAGTGTGCACTGTATTTATATTCCTCCCTTTAGTGCCCTTAGAAATTACAATTTCTCAGCTCCTCCAATATACAGTCCCATGTAAATAACATAGCATCTGCCATAGCGTCGCTTGTAAATAACATCACATCATCTCTCCTGCCCCCTCTAAAATGCAGTCCAATGTAAATAAAATCACTTCCCTCCCTTCAGCTCCTTGAATATACAGTCTCATGTAAATAATATCACCACCTCCTCCTTCAGCATACAGTCCCATGTAAATAACATTAACCCCTCCCCAGCCTCCTCCAACGTGCAATCCCATTTAAATAACATCACCCCCTCTACAAGCAGTCCGATGTAAATAACATAACCCCCTCCTACAGCCGCCTTCAACATACAGTCCCATGTAAATAACATCACCCTCCCCCCAGTCACCTCCAACATGCAGCCCCATGTAAATAACACCATCCCCTTAACATTCAGTCCCATGTAAATAAAATCACTCCACCCCACTCCAACATACAGTCCCATGTAAATAACATCCCTCCCTTCAGCCCTAACATACAGTCCCAGTTATATAACCAGCATTACTCTGCCTCTCACACTGAGAATCTCTTCCTTCACTTACCTCTCCTCATGTAGCAGACCTCACCACAGCTTCTTCCCCAGGACTTCTCTTCACTGCTGAGCGCGGTCCTCTCCTGCACTGGTCACATGATGGTGACAGCATCGCAGCTCCTGAGGACGGCATTACTGTTGTATGTATCTGGCAGGCAGTACATTCGGTGCCTGGGATGAGAAATTAGGGGCTCAGGTCCGAATGTATTAGCCTAGCAACACAAATGATGGCGGCATTACATTATGTAGCACCATTCATTAGTGAAATTGCTGGGGCTGTGTAGTGTGAGCTGATTGCAATACACTTCTGAGAAATGCAGGTGCTTGACGGTCACTTGAGATGAGATGCTGCCATCCACAGACATTGAAGAGACCAGAACTGCAGAGGTGTGAGTAAAGAAGATGCAAAGTGTGTGAAAAAAGGGAGAAATTACAAATTCATTTTTTTACGCTTTTTAGCATTGCTATATTTAGAATAATGGTGTGCCTTATTCCAGACATTTATATTTTTTAATTTGTTGGATATCCCTTTGAACTTTCCAGGACATGAGGTCCTGCAACTGCCATCCTAGATTTCATTAGCATTGTTGATAACACCTGTGTAGACCATATCACTGTGCAGGTTGAAATGGAGATGCCACTGACCCAAAATTCCACTCACCAAGTGCCCCATAGCAGCAACATGGGCTGTCTCTATACACGTCAAAAGGAGACAAAGGATTGTCATCCTCGGATTTATGTAAAATAGGAGAAAACGATAAAATAATTCAACTGCAACTCTAGAAAATTGTTTGTTTTATTTTTGCATTTTTATTTTTTTAAATTTTAAATTAGGAGAGCCATTTATACAAAATGGCATGCCGCCTGCAGCAACAATATAATTAGATTGCTTCCTACAGTCAGTAACTTAACTGGAACCTAATCAGTTCAAAATATAATGAACGAATGTGAAATCTCAAAGTCTATTTTTGAACAAGTAGGGCCGACATTATTAGTAGTTGGGAAAAGGCCCGTCCTGAAGGAAATCCAATATTAACAAAAGAAAAGTGATGAGCAACTGGCACTATTCTTGTAATGATTGTGCTCCAGACATATTAAGGAACTATTCCAATGTTGATTAAATTGCTCCTTTAAGTGTCGAGTGAAAAAAATAAATAAAATCATTTTGTATAAAATGGGAAGAACAACCATGTTTGCTGAATAGATATGTACGGTGCGGGGTCCCTTTAAATGGTCTCAGATTTGTGATTGGCTAAAGATTTAGGATAAGTAGTTTATAGCTCCGGGTATATATGTGCTATAAAACTGCTGCTACAGCCAAAATATAATCATAACTGGAATAACTGAGTTTGGAGGGAAACAGCTACGTTTTATGATGCATAAATAAAGATATAAAAAACCGAGGAAGCGGCAAGATGATGAGAATAGTCCAAACAGAAAGATGGGGGTCAGTCGCTTGTAAGATAAAAGAAGAAAAATGTGGATATTGTAATTATGAGCAAGACTTATAAGCAGTGTCGGACTGGCCCACCAGAGCATCCTCTGACGGGCCCAGCCTCTGATACCACAATGGGCCCCAAAAGTCCAGGAGAAAGAAAAACTATTTGGAGTTGCTTTTAAGTCTAATCACTTGACACTATTTCTTTGACTCAGAACCTTTTAGACTTTATTGAAGATATGAAGGTTGGGGCTCCTAGAGTGATTTTTTTTTGTGGGTTCAAGAAACTCAAGTCCAAGACTGTGTATACAGAGGTTGGGCCCTCTGAATCATTTCCTCTGGTGGGTCCAAGGAACTCCAGTTTTATGCTGATTATAAGTAAGGGTAAGCATGTTGGAGGGGTCGATGTAAAGACCCCCATGGATCTCTGAAACAGTAGGTACCATGTAAGTCACTGGTCTCTAACTTGGTGCAAAACTACATGTCCCAGCATGACTGCATAGCCAATACCTGTCCATGCATACTGAGCATTGTAGTTTTTTAAACATCTGGAGAGCCAGTGATTGAAGACCACTTATGTAAGATTAACATTTGGGGTGGGTGCCATAAGTTTACTTTACCTGCCTGAGAGAATTTATGTTTGCTGCAGAGTGCATCCCATGGATATTCTCTGATTGATGGTAAGTGCACTACAGGAACCAGCAGACAAATGGGAAGTTGGAGCATAGTCAGAGGTCAGAACTGAAATTTAGAATGGAAGTGGAACCAGGGAGTGGACAAGTGGTGACGTTGCCAATGTAAGGGAAGGGTCGGGATCAGAAGTGAGCAGACAAGATGTTACTGCTTGTCAACGTAGCCATAAGGGGGAAAAAAAAATGCATTTACGCCCTTGTATGGAATAGTATAGTCAACTACTCTATCCACCGCAGAGGCATATAGTGAAAAAAAGGTAAAGGGCCTGAAGCAAAAGTTGGGGCAACCTTTATGATTAGTAGAACATAGTAGCAACACTTTTGGAAAGTATCACGGCTTGTAATAGATTTTTGTAGACAGCAAAGAGTCTTTCAATTCTAGTTTGAGGTGTTTTTATCCATTCTTCCTTGCAGACTTCTTCCAGTTCCGTGAGATTCCTGGGCTGCCTTGCCGGTCTATCCACAGATTTTCAATGATGTTTAAATCAAGGGACTGTAAGGGTCATGGTAAAACCTTCAGCTTTTTCCTTTTGAGGTAGTTTTAGCTTGCCATTTCCTCAGTTTTAAAAGTAATTAGAAAGGCTTTTCTGATATTTTACCACTGATGACCTATGCATTGGATCAGATACTGATTACTTATCCTGTGGATCGGTCATCAGTAGTAAAATGTCAGAAAACCCTATTAAGAAATAGGAGTTGACAAGAACAGTAGAGGTCAAAGGAAGGTTTGTAAGGCTAAAAAAAATTCAGAGAGCTGCTCATAGAAATGCTAGAAAGGCAGATCAGAAGCTCCGCTTGACTGCAAAAGACCTTCAGAAAGATTTAGCTAACTATGGAGTTGTGGTACATTGTTTTGTTCAGCGACACCTGCAGAAATATGGCCTCCAATGAAGAGTCATCAGAAGAAAACCTCTCCTGCGTCCTTACCACAAAATTCAGCGTCAGAAGTTTGCAAAAGAACAAGCCTGCTTGGTGCATTTTGGAAACAAGCTCTGTGGACCAAATAGGTAAAATAGAACTCTTTGGCCACAATGAGCAAAGGTATGTTTGGAGAAAAAAGGGCACAGAATTTCATGAGAAGAACACCTCTCCAACTATTAAGCATGGGGGTGGATCAATCATGTTTGGGGTTGTGTTGCAGCCAATGGCACGAGGAACAATTAGCAGGTAGAGGGAAGAATGGATTCAATGAAATTCCAGCAAATTCTGGAATCAAACATAACACCAACTATAAAAAAGCTGAAGTTGAAAAGAGGATGGCTTGTACAAATGGATAATGATTCTAAACACACCTCAAAATCCACAATAGACTCACTCAAAAGGCGCAAGCTAAAGGTTTTACCATGGACCTCACAATCCCCTGCTCTGAACATCATAGAAAATCTGTTAATAGACCTCAACAGAGCAGTGCATGCAAGAAGGACCAGGAGTCTCACAGAACTGGAAGACTTTTGCAAGGAAGAATGGATAAAAATCCCTTAAACAAGAATTGAAATACACTTGACTGACTGTGATACTTGCTAAAGGGGGTCCTACTGGGTACTAACCATGCAGGGTGCCCAATGTTTTGCTTTGGGCCCTTTTCCTTTTTTGTTATTTTCAAAATGTACAAGGTGAAAATAAAAAATAGTTTTTGCTTAAAATACAAAGGGAATGTGTCATCTTTAGGCTACATGCACATGAACGTTGTTTGTTTCTGTGTCCGTTACGTTTTTTTCCGGATAGGATATGAACCCATTCATTTCAATGGGTCCGCAAAAAATGCAGACAGCACACCATGTGCTGCCCGCATCAGTATATCCGCTCCGTAGCCCTGCCAAAAAAATAGAACATGTCCTATTCTTGTCCGTTTTAGGCATTGTTACAATCTGCAAAAAACAAACAAATGGATGGCATATAGATGTCATCCGTTTTTTTTTGCGGATCCGCAATTTGCAGACCGCAAAACACATACGGTCGTGTGTATGAAAGTATGATTCACACAGCTAGAAATAGCAACCAATCACAGCATTACTTTCATTTTCAGGAGCTGTGATTGGTTGCTATGGGAAACCTATAAGACATGAAAGCTCAGCTGTGATTGGTTGCTATGTGAGGGAACATTTATGGAAACTGATTTAAGACAAACTGATTGTGTTTCCCTTAACAACCAATCACAGCACATCTCTCATTTATTACAGTGCTCTTAAAAATGGAAGCTGTGCTGTGATTGGTTGCTATGTGCAGCAAAGTCAGTTTTTCTTTTTAGACAATTTTCATAAATCTCCTTTGTTGAATGTATATTTGACTATAGTTCAGGTGTTCCCTCTCCACGTGCTGACTGCCTGGTATTGCGGCTGGTGTCTGAATACCATATAATACGTCTATACATATCTCATTATAACACCATGGAAATCGCCCATTGTTTCAGGCGTTTTCTTTGATCTCTCTCACAATGTTTATGTCTGCAATCAGAAAACCGTTCATCACACGCCATACGTCTGTATGGTGCGCAGCGTCCTTATTTTACGGCTTCTAAAAAGGCTGCCTTTCATTTCCATTCTCTTATCTCATTAGGTTTTCTGTATGTAACGAGGTAATTATTATCACTATAAAAATATGTCACCTCCGTAATGAGGGTTTCCTAAAGGTTATCCTAATCTGCATGTAGGCACCGTGGAGCGATGGTGCACTGTCGCTTTAGTACAAACCTCGCCAACTCTTTGATATGTATTTCTCAGATGCGGAGAGTTTTTAACTTGCGTAACATCTGCTAACATACGTCCAACCGTCTTATTTTTACATTTACTACACTGCTTGACTGCTCTGCCAGGCGAAACCTGACTACAGGCGGTCAATATCAGTGCTCCCTCTAAGCTGTGCACTCGTGCGGCTGCGCAGCTTTCATTACTGTGTGGGGTAGTGTGGGGCAAATTACTATATGGGGCAGTGTGGTGTAAATTACAGTATGGGGGCAAATTACTATATGGGGGCAGTGTGGTGGAAATTACAGTGTGGGGGCAAATTACTATATGGGGGCAGTGTGGTGGAAATTACTGTGTGGGGCAGTGTGGGGGAAAATACTGTGTGGGGCAGGGTGGGGGAAAATACTGTGTGGGGCAGTGTGGGGCAAATTACTATATGGGACAGTGTGGTGAAAATTACTATGTGGGGGAAATTACTGTGTGGGGGCAGTGTGGGGGAAATTACTGTGTGGGGGCAGTGTAGTGGAAATTACTGTGTGGGGCAGTGTGGGGAAAATACTGTGTGGGGGCAGTGTGGGGAAATTACTGTGTGGGGGCAGTGTGGGGGAAATTACTGTGTGGGGGCAGTGTGGGGGAAATTACTGTGTGGGGGCAAATTACTATATGGGGGCAGTGTAGTGGAAATTACTGTGTGGGGCAGTGTGGGGGAAAATACTGTTTGGAGCAGTGTGGGGGAAATTACTGTGTGGGGCAAATTACTATATGGGACAGTGTGGTGGAAATTACTATATGGGACAGTGTGGTGGAAATTACTGTGTGGGGGCAGTGTGGGGGCAAATTACTGTATGGGGGCAATGTGGGGGAAACTACTGTGTGGGGGCAAATTACTATGTGGGGCAGTGTGGTGGAAATTACTGTGTGGGGCAGTGTGGGCCAAATTACTATGTGGGGGACATTACTGTGTGGTGGGCAAATTACTATAGGGGGATTACTATGTGGGTGCAGTGTGGGAGAAATTACTATATGGGGCTGCATGGGGGGCCTTGCTATTGGGGGGCACTGTAGGGACAATTATATTGTTTTTGGGGACACTATACAGGGATTATTACCTGGAGCATAATATAGTGTTTTATTATTATTACTGGGGACACTCTAGGGAACATTATAGCTGCTGTAGACGCTGTAGGGACATTTGGGGTAATTTATCAAACTGGTGTAAAGTAGAACTGGCTTAGTTGCCGATAGCAGCCAATCAGGTTCCACCTTTCATTTTTGACAGCTCTTTTGGAAATCCAGCTCTACTTTACACCAGTTTGATAAATGACCCCGATTATGTCTATTAGGGTCACTATTTTTTCAACAGTATAGTACCTGGGCCACGGGGGAGCACAAAAGGCACAGTACTGGGGGTGGCAGCAGGATGGGGAGGTTAATGATAAAATTGAGAAATCTAACGTGTCTGTGTTACAAACTCTGTAGAGACGAGATGCGGCTGAAAAAATTTGTCATGGAGGTCTGGGTCAAATGGAGGAGAAGAGGAAAAAGAAGTTCTACATGACAGGAGATGTCCCTGGATGTAACAGGTTTGTGGTGCTGTATTCTCCTTTAAGTCTTTTTTATTATAATTATATGAATTTAAAATTTTGGCGACCACCTGTTTCAGTTTAGGAGCCAATTTGGGGTATTTTTTTAGTTTGGAGATGTCATATGGCCTAGGAAGAGACTGTGGCGCTCATGAAGCACCGCAGCCTCTTCATACAAAAAAAAATTAAAATAAAATGGAGGGAGGGGCCCAAGTTGGGTAGACAGCCCCGGGCCTATCATGCACTTATTCCGCCCCTGCCCACCCAGTTTCTGGGGAACCTGCACTCAATTGGGTACCTGGCAATGTTGGCAGGACAAGGGAACCATTGGTTCCCTGTTCCACCACTCCAGCATTTTTCTGTGATGTAGGCAGTTCAATGAAGTTCCAAAGGAGCAGACACGACAGGAATAGGCCAGGACTGCATCATGGGACCGAGGACAGGTAAGTATTATAATACAGTGTGTGTGTGCAATACATACCTCCCAACCGTCCCACATCGAGCGGGACAGTCCCAGATTTCAGAGGGTATCCCACGGTCCCAGAATGAGTGAGGTATTTCCTGCTCTCAGGCAGCTGTCTCTGCATCCATAGAATGCAGAGACAATAGCCTGTAATGATGAAGCAGGGAGCTCCCGGCTTCATCATTCCTCTCAGCAGTCGGTGCTCCACACTGCTGGTCTGTGCAGGGGGTGGGGTCAAAAGTCAGCCTCTTCTCTTCCACACAGACCAGCAGCATGATGTGTATTCTGCCTGCTGCTGGGGAGCGCAGATCATTAAGGAACCAGGTGAGTATTTAGTGTCAGAACTACTACACATCTGACCATAACTACTGTGAGGGGGCACATGTCTGGCCATAACTACTGTGAGGGGGCTCATATCTGGGCATTGCTACTGTGAGAGGGCACATATCTGGGCATCGCTACTGTGAGGGGGCACATATCTGGGCATTGCTACTGTGAGGGGGCACATATCTGGGCATCGGTACTGTGAAGGGGCACATATCTGGGCATCATTACTCTGAGGGGGCACACATAAGGGCAGAACTACTGTGAAGGATCACACATCAGGGCAAAACTACTGTGAGGGGACATATATCAGGGCAAAACTACTGTGAGGGGCACATATCAGGGTAAATAAGCTGTGAGGGGGCACAAATCGGCATAGCTACTGTGAGGGGCACATATCTGGGCATAATTAATGTGAGGGGGCACATATCAGGGCAAAACTACTGTGAGGGGGCAGATATCTGAGAATAACTTGTGAAGGGGGTACATATCAGAGCAAAACTATAGTGACGGGTGCATATCTGGGCATAATACTGTGAAAGGGGCACAATGTGGGCATAACTACTGTGGGGGGAGGGGGCATAAAGGGGGAATAACTACTATGCGGGGGCATTTAGGGGACTGGGTGGGATTAGGTATATAGGCGTGGCCTAGCATGAAAAAAATTTGCCAAGGCGTGCTTTGCGCACCACAAATAATGTCCCTCTTCCTTCATTTTAAACGTTTGGAAATATAGTAATATGTTCAGGGGGCCCAGAAAAAAAGGCAATATATACTGGGGGCACAAAGAAGAGACAGTATATATAAGGGAGCACAGTGAAGAGGCAGTATATATAAGGGGGGACAGTGAAGAGGCAGTATATATAAGGGAGCACAGTGAAGAGGCAGTATATATAAGGGGGGACAGTGAAGAGGCAGTATATATAAGGGAGCACAGTGAAGAGGCAGTATATATAAGGGGGGACAGTGAAGAGGCAGTATATATAAGGGAGCACAGTGAAGAGGCAGTATATATAAGGGAGGACAGTGAAGAGGCAGTATATATAAGGGGGGACAGTGAAGAGGCAGTATATATAAGGGGGGACAGTGAAGAGGCAGTATATATAAGGGGGAACAGTGAAGAGACAGTATATATAAGGGAGCACAGTGAAGAGGCAGTATATATAAGGGGGCACAGTGAAGAGGCAGTATATATAAGGGGGGACAGTGAAGAGGCAGTATATATAAGGGAGCACAGTGAAGAGGCAGTATATATAAGGGAGCACAGTGAAGAGGCAGTATATATAAGGGAGCACAGTGAAGAGGCAGTATATTTTAGGGAGCACAGTGAAGAGGCAGTATATATAAGGGAGCTCAGAGAAGAGGCACTGTATATAAGGGGGCACAGTGAAGAGGCAGTATATATAAGGGGGGACAGTGAAGAGGCAGTATATATAAGGGAGCACAGTGAAGAGGCAGTATATATAAGGGGGCACAGTGAAGAGGCAGTATATATAAGGGGGAACAGTGAAGAGGCAGTATATATAAGGGGGAACAGTGAAGAGGCAGTATATATAAGGGAGCACAGTGAAGAGGCAGTATATATAAGGTAGGACAGTGAAGAGGCAGTATATATAAGGGAGCTCAGAGAAGAGGCAGTATATATAAGGGAGCTCAGAGAAGAGGCACTGTATATAAGGGGGAACGGTAAATAGGCAGTATATATAAGGGCACAGTGAAGAGACAGTATATATAAGGGAGCACAGTGAAGAGGCAGTATATATAAGGTGGGACAGTGAAGAGGCAGTATATATAAGGGGGGAACAGTGAAGAGGCAGTATATATAAGGGGGAACAGTGAAGAGGCAGTATATATAAGGGAGCACAGTGAAGAGGCAGTATATATAAGGGAGCACAGTGAAGAGGCAGTATATATAAGGTGGGACAGTGAAGAGGCAGTATATATAAGGGGGAACAGTGAAGAGGCAGTATATATAAGGGAGCTCAGAGAAGAGGCACTGTATATAAGGGGGCACAGTTAAGAGACAATATATATAAAGGGGCACAGTGAAGAGGAACTATATAGAGAAGACACAGACAAGTGGCACTATATCCTGTATAAAGAGGGCACAGACAAGATACTCTACAAGTAAAGAGGGGACAGACAAGGGGCAGAGAAGAAGCACTCTATACAGGGGCACTATCTATAGGGGGCACTAAGCATATACACCCTAAGCACTATATACAGAGGGCAGGGGCACTATGTGTGGCACTTTACTTTCAGTAGGTGTAGTATGTGACATGATTAAATTCAGAGGCACAATGTATGCTGCAATTATATTCAGGCCACAGCATGTGGCAGTAAGGCCTTGTTTACACTTCAGTTATTTGATCAGTTATTTCCATCAGTTATTGGGAGCCCAAACCAGGTGCGGTTCAAAAACACAGAACAGGTGAATATCTTTTCATTTTACCTTATCTCTGAGTAGCCTCTACTCCTGGTTTTGGCTCACAAAAACTGATGGAAATAACTGACCAAATAACTGATGTGTGAACTGGACCGAAGGGGTGTTTGTGTGAGCATATAGGGTGCGATGTGTTGGTAAAGTGAGAAGCTGAAGCAACATCTGCAGAGAAAAGTCATGGCTGGAAGAAGTCATCATGGTGGTCTGAACCGGATGGAGAACTCAGGAGGAGTCGTCACCTGTAAGCCACTAAGTGCAAATGTTTATTCTGCCGCTGACTGAATCTGATCAGTGTTGTAGTTGCTTGTATGATCTAGAGCAGATGATGGGTGGAAACATTCTGTTTTGTGAATGAACTCCCAGCATACCCTTACAACTGTTCAGGCCATACTGGGGCTGTAGTTTCACACTGTCAAGCTAATATTGCAAGGTCTAAACTTACTATTCAAATAGTATCTGTATTGAACTTTTTAAAGCTGGGGGTGTATATATGTACTGTGCTTTGTTCTGGGGCAGTATTTCTGTTATAAGTTTGGTTCTGGTGCTGTATTTATGTAGTTAGGTTAATTCTGGCACTGCATTTATGGTTGGTTCATTTTTTAATCCTGGTTCCGTTTATGTAGTGAGGTTGGTTCTGGTGCTGTATTGGTTCTGATACAATATTTGGGTTATTAGCTTGGTTCTGGTGCAGTATTTGGGTTAATAGCTTGGTTCTGGTGTTGTATTTGCATTATTAGCTTGGTTCTGGTGCTGTATTTGTGTTATTAGCTTGGTTCTGGTGCGGTATTTGGGTTATTAGCTTGGTTCTGGTGCAGTATTTGGGTTATCATTTTGGTTCTGGTGCAGTATTTGGGTTATCAGCTTGGTTCTGGTGCTGTATTTGTGTTATTGGCTTGGTTCTGGTGTATTTGTGTTATTAGTTTGGTTCTGGTGCAGTATTTGGGTTATTAGCTTGGTTCTGGTGCAGTATTTGGGTTATCAGCTTGGTTCTGGTGCTGTATTTGTGTTATTGGCTTGGTTCTGGTGTAGTATTTGTGTTATTAGCTTGGTTTTCAAAGGACTAAGGCCAGCCCTCCATTTCTAAGGCTTCCTGCACACAAAATAATTGTGTAAAGACACCATAAAAACTACAGCAAAAACGCAACGCAAATCACAAAGGAAGTTACAGATTATGATACAGATTTTATTAAAATTGATAATGGATGAGTTAAAGTGGTTGTATTACCACATACACTTATCCCCTAATTACAGGATAAATGAGCGGCGATCTTGCAAAGTACGTACAAACACTCGGCTATCTTCTGAAGTCCCATAGGATTAAATGGAGCAGCAGTATATATACATGGCTGCGACTCTATTCACAGGACTCCAATTCTCATGATTGGTGGGGGCCCCAGCAGTCAGACGCCTGCCAATCAGAGACTTATTTACTATCCTCTGGACCCTTACCAGGGTCTAGGGTCCATTCTAAGTTTTGCCATGGGGCCCGCATGATTTCTATAAATAAGAAAACCTGAAAGTCCTTTATAGAGGAATGAGTCCTGCTACGATACTTATCCTCAATTCATATTCTGTGAGCCCCTAAGGAGCCGTGCAGAGGCTGGTACTGGTAGTAGCCCTGATGAGGTGTTGTGTCACGGTGTTCTTCCTTAGGCCAATGTTCCCTGGGAATCGGTGAAGTGGAAAGGTAGTTTGAAGAATCAGGCCAGAAGTAAACATATGACAGTCTCTCTTTACTTACTGCAAAATATAACTTGTGGTACATCCAGAAGTGTTATGTATAATGTGCAGTTTCTGGCACCAGTTGAGGAAGTATGGTGGCCGGTTGGATGGCAATTGAATGGCACTTGCAGGCACTTGTAGATATATGTATCCACTGTGATATAGGCTGGATGCTAGTATGGCCTGGTGGTTATTCTAGGTGATGGGTGTCTGAAATGTTTTCCCTCACTGGCAGCAGGGTCTGTAAAACTGCAGTTTTTCTGTGCTGTCTAGGCACACTGAAACTTCTTGGAAGCAGTGATTCTGGTAATTTCTCTGGAGTAAGGATCTCACAGGAGAACTTGATACGGTCCCTTGGAATACGAACACTGGCATGTTTTCCCTTTCTCGACTCTAGCTGTACTCAAACTCCCTCTCCTGGTAGGACCAACCCACTTCTACCAGGAGGGGAGTAACAGGGTGGTTAGCCCTGTTCCTGCTAACCATTGCCAACCATACCTCTTTTGCTGGAATGCTGGGCATAACATAGCATAACATTACAAAACAATTACAGTTTTGCAGGTCTGGGATACTGCACATAGAATACACAATATGTATCTGATCGCTGGGAGTCTGACAATTGGGACCCCCAGTGATCCATGAGAATAGAGTGGTGGTGCATATGGGTGACCCCTGGTCCATTCACTTTTATAGGACTGCTGTAGAAAGTGTGAGCACTAGGGCTCCTTTCTTTGGACCCTGAACAATGTGATTGATTTGGAGTCAATTTCATGCCATGAAAGCCAGGCCAGTACTGTTATCGTGTTCATTAGTCTTGAGCGAACATGCTCGGCCAAACACCAGTCGAGTCAATGTATTTAAATCTAATTTAGCCTTTATTTCTATGCAGAAGATCGCTGTACAGTGATAGAATCCCTTACTGCGAGTTTGCGGCTTAGGGGTCCCTTCTCTGACTCCATATATAGCTATGTCCATATATGGAGTCAGTGCTTGGGGCACCCAGTGTATTTAAATCTAATTTAGCCCGTATTTCAGAAAAGTTTCTGCTGGGATTCAAACTCACAACCTTCTGCATTAGAGGCAAGGCACTTAACCACTCAGCTATAATAGCTGCATAGCCAGTTACGTTAAAAAAAATAAAAAAAATAATGAGACTTCTACTGTAGAGGAATACTTATTACTAGTATTCATATACAGTAGAAGTCTCTCTCTCTTTTTTTTTTTTTTTTTTTTTGTGGTGACTATGCAGCTATATAGTGTAGTGGTAAAGTTCTGGGCTGTGACACAGAAGCTGTAAGTTCAAATCCCATCACAAACTTTTTCAGAAATAGAGGCTCTGCTACATTTAACAGTGTGGGCTCTGTGCTGTAGGATGTAGCAGAGCCCACACTGTTGTATGAAGCAAAGCCCACAGCATGCTGTAGGATGTAGCAGAGCCCACACTGTTGTATGTATCAAAGCCCACATCTTGCTGTAGTATGTAGCAGAGCCCACACTGTTGTATTTAGCAAAGCCCACAGCATGCTGTAGGGTGTAGCAGAGCCCTCACTGTTGTATGTAGCAAAGCCCACACTGTTGTATGTAGCAGGGCCCACATCGTGCTGTAGAATGTAGCAGAGCCCACACTGTTGTATGTAGCAGAGCCCGCAGCATGCTGTAGCAGAGCCCACACTGTTGTATGTAGCAGAGCCCACACTGTTGTATGTAGCAGTGCCCACACTGTTTTATGTAGCAGAGCCCACAGCATGCTGTAGGATGTATCAGAGCCCACAGTGTAACATATAGTAACATAGGATATAAGACCGAAAAAAGACATTTGTCCATCCAGTTCGGCCTGTTTCCTACAAGTTGATCCAGAGGAAGGCAAAAAAATCCTGTGAGGCAGAAGCCAATTTTCCTCACTTAAGCGGAAAAAAAATTCCTTCCCGACTCCAATCAGGCAATCAGAATAACTCCCTAGATCAACGACCACTCTCTAGTAGCTGTAGCCTGTAATATTATTACACTCCAGAAATAAATCCAGTCCACTCTTGAATTCCTTTATTGTACTCACCATCACCACCTCCTCAGGCAGAGAGTTCCATAGTGTGCTGTAGGATGTAGCAGAGCCCCCACTGTTGTATGTAGCAGAGCCCACAGTGTGCTGTAAGATGTAGCAGAGCCCATACTGTTATAGCAGAGCCTCTATTTCTGAAAAAGTTTGTGACAGGATTTGAACTCACAGCTTCTGCATCATAGCCCAGAACTTTAACAACTACGCTATATAGCTGCATGGTCAGTCAATAAAAAATTAAATAAAATGAAATAAAATAAAATAAAATAAAATATGAGAATTCTACTGTATAGGAATACCTACTAGTAGTAAGTAATTCTTCTTTTACAGTAGAAGTCTCATATTTTTTATTTATTTTAAGTAACGGTCTATGCAGCTATTATAACTAAGTGGTTAAGTGGTTTAAGGTCGTGAGTTCAAATCCCAGCAGAAACTTTTCTGAAATACAGGCTAAATTAGATTTAAATACACTGGGGTGTTACCAAGCACTGACTCCATATATAGACATAGCTATATATGGAGTCAGAGCAGGGACTCCTAAGCCGAACTAGAGTCCCGACACCCTCCCCTCTTCAGAGCAGGGGGTGCCTGGTTTAATGCTTGGGTTATCCTATTGACTTCCATTGTGCTCGGGTGCTTGGTAGAGTACCCGAGCATCCCAAGGTGTTCTACTTGAGCACCTAAGCACTTTAGTGCTCGACCAACACTAGTCATAAAGTATTTTAGAATATCTTTGTTTTCCTACATCCCAACTTGGGCTTCTAGCATATTTTTGCAGAAAAGGCTTTAAAATTATACATAAATAATTATGCAGATGAGCGTATTTGTGATTCGGTAGAGCACCCGAGCATTGCGAAGTGTTCTACTCGAGCACACAGACGATAGTGTTCATAGATTTTCCAAGATCCTGGAGAGTCTATCCTGTGCTAGGGGTCATACCAGATTATGTAGAACAGTTTGAAGGACATTATGGGCAACAGCTCCTGCATTTCTTTGGATGGTTTGCATTGGGAGTATATGGGAACACATCCTACTACTTCCTGATATTGTTGAATTTTTAAAACCGTTAGTAAGACATTATAAATCACATTAGTGGGAAGTGAAGCAGCGCTGCAGAAGTCGGAGGAGTCCGCTGATTGAATCCTGTGGTTGTCTAATGATGCCAACTGAAATATTTAAATGCTGGCTGGGTTCTCATTGTGTAGTTATAAGCCAGGGCACTGCCATTTATATTCTAAGTGTTTCTTAAAGAGAATCTGAATGTAAAAGACAAAATAATATAAATGTGCAGGTGCAAATCTGCTGTGACTGCAATGCATGAGCAACTGTACACAAAGATGTAGCGGTGCCCTGTAGGCGCTAAGATTTATGCAAACATGCAGTAGTTTATTTTAAACTGCATGATTGCTATATTTTCTATACTGATACATTTTAGGTTTCTTATTGTATCTTTGTGCTTGTTTGCTTCTGCATTGCAGTTGCAGCATCTCACTTATGCGTGTACAAGGGGACCCTTTAAATTTGTATTGTATTGTAAATCTGTATTGAATGCATTTCTGAATGTATTGTAAGTCAAATCACAGAAAAAAACATATATATATATAATATATAAATATATATATATATATATATATATATATATAGCATCCCCACTGAGGGGACAGCAGGAGATGCCAGTGATGGAGAGGCAGACACGTGGGTCCTCTGGGGCACACTCTTGTTGTAGGGACACAGGCTAGATGTTGGGTGAGGTGCCCTTGGTGTTGTGGTTTAACGTGCCTATAGCTAGGTCCCTTAAGGTTCGTGACGCCAGTGCCGGTAACGGTGGCACACTGATTGACAGTGGGAAAAATGGAGGTGCAGACACTTGAGGTGAAACAGAACTCTTCTTTACTGAACAATTGAAACAGCATACACGCTCCTTGTAGTTCCACAGAAGACAATTGGTACACAGCAGGCTTTACAGAACATAGGCAGGTATCTCTTGGCAAGGTATACAGAGGGTTAATCAGAACTCACAGTACAGGCTGAACTCCACAGATTCCTGACTGGTAAAACATCCAGGGCCCGTATGCCCTATTGCTGGCTTTATCCCTGGGACATATTAAAGTACCTCCTCTGGTTTTCAATAGTACCTGTTGCACTGACTTTTCCTTCCTCTGCCTCTCAGCTTTGCTTCTAGCTGGCTTCTGGTGATGGCCCTGCTGGTCCTCCCTCTATCAGAGCAGGGTCCTCCTCAGACTCCCAGGTCTGGACTGACTTTCACAGGCTCGTGGCCTGGACTAAACTTCACAGGTTCATGGCCTGGACTCAACTAACTTTTTCCTGACTGGGCCTGAATATATAAACTAGGGCTCCCTAGCTCCCTCTACTGACCTAGAGCAGGAATTACATCCCTAGCAGGCCTGTACATAGCAATACATTCACAGTAACAGGGTTATACAATACATTTTATAGAAGAAAACCAATCCAACAAGGGGAACAACGTGACCCCTATGACCCTTTTGTAGTGCCCACCATCATGGAGTGGGACACTACATACCCCGCTGCTTTAACCTGAGTGCGCCCTCGCACTCAACAGGGCCCGCCCAGCTGGATACCACTACCTGTAAGGGAAAGACATAATGCAGATACATTTCACAATAAAGACAATCTGCATAAATTAAACAGGGGGTTCCGCTGGCAAAGGTAAAGTACGGTGGCAAGGGGCGTCGTTCTCTTCTCGTGATGGTGAATGGAACAGGGGCGCTGACCTGGCACAGCGTAAATGGGATTACCAGGATAGTCGATATCAAATGCAATAGTCCAACAGTAAAACATTGTTAAAGTTCCTGGAGGCTCACAGAGGAACATGAGTCCATACCCGGGTAAACAAATGGTTAGACAGAGGTTTCCCGTGAGGGAACACCCCTGCGACACACGTAGTCCCCTAATCTGACCGGTGGGCGCCCCCTGGTAGGCCGTGTGGACCTCCTTACTGGCAGGGACTCCTCCTACCTTGGCTCAGGGGGGCCAGAGGGATCCACACTCTCCAGACCCCTTTCAGGTTCACCCTGGGATAGGCCTTCCACAGGTGAAGGTCTCCCATGTGCTGGAGCGGGCACAGCAAAGTTCAGCCAGGGTGTAAGGAACCAGTGGAGTGGCTCAGCATTGTGCAGCAAGTCCACAATGGCCTGCATGGGGTTAGCAGGCTGAGCAGAGGATTCTGATTCAGGAGACTCAAGTTCTAGGTCTCCAGCCACAGTCCCTTTTTCAATGCAGGGCTTTAAACAGTTCCTATGGACAATTTGGGAACCCCTGCTATCTCTGGATATCTCGCAAGTATGGGTCCCAGCATTGGGGATGGCAGTTATAAGATAGGGAATCCTCTCCCACTTACTGTCCAATTTGCTGGTGCGGTGGTTATTTTTCAGCCATACCGTATCCCCTACAGCAAGAGGCTCTGCATGGGCAGCCAGGTCATAGTCTCTCTGCTGTCGATCACGGGCACTTTCCATGCGCTCCTGAACAATTTCCTTGGCGTCAAGCAGGCGTCTATGATGTTCCACCACCCAATCAGTTTTTGGTAGTGGATTGATGACATCAGGCACTTGTACTTTCAGGGAGTGGTCCGCAGGCAGCTTACCCTGACGGCCGAACATCAGGTAGAAAGGCGTGTACCCGGTAGAGCAGTGAATTGTATTGTTATAAGTGTACATAAGTTGTGGCAGCAGGGTAGGCCAATCTCCCCTGGTCTCAGGGGGTACTGCTCTCAGCATTTTAATGAGTGTTTTATTCATTTTCTCACAGAGTCCGTTACCTTGCAGATGGTATGTTGTGGTCCGGATTTTCTGGCAGTTGTGGAGCAGGCCCAACTCGTGAACAGCTGGGACTCGAAGGCGGACCCTTGGTCGGTGAGGATCCGTTCTGGACAGCTGTAGGGCAGAAGGAAATGTTTCCAAAACGCTTCTGCTGCAGTCTTGGCCGTCAGGTCCTTTACAGGCACTGCTACGACAAACTTGGTGAAGTGATCAATAATAGTCATGGCATAGGTATAACCCGAGTGACTGGGCTCCAACTTTACATGATCAATGGCAACAAGTTCCAAGGGGGCTTTACTTACAATAGGATGCAGAGGCGCCCTCTGGTCATGACGTTCACTTCTCCTAACGGCACAGGCTGTACACTCCCAGCACTATTTCTCGATGTCCTCCCTCATCCCGACCCAATAGAACCTTCTGCGGATAGTGGCCTCAGTTTTCGGCACGCCGAAGTGTCCTGACCGGTCATCGTCCATCTCTAGGACAAGACCTGCATCTCGACATGGTATGAGGATCTGTTACACTCTATCGCAGGACACTGGATCCAGGCTTCTCCGCAGCAACAGGCCTTTTTGAAGAAGGAGTTGGTGGCGATGTCTCCACAGCTTCAATAGTTCTGGGTCTGCAGTCTTCCTATGGATTCTCTCAGGGGTTCTCCCACTGGTGAGAAAGTCAAGCAGTTCACTGAGGACTCTACTCTCTGACTGAAGCTTGATCCACCTTTCCTCTCTGGATTCAGGTTTGTTTGGTGGAGAGGGGTCAGCAGCCGGGTTATTTTCAGCGTGAGTGTTGTCTTGCTGGGCAAACTTGTTGTAGAACGCTGGCATCTCCACATCCTCCCAAGCATTCTGTAGATCATCGGGGGCTTCTTCAGTAGGAAGCCGAGACAGGGCATCGGCATTGTCATTGGAGCGGCCTGCCCGATATTTCACAGTAAAGTCATAATTGGCTAGGCGTGAGGCCCATCTCTGCTCCAGAGTCCCTAACTTGGCAGTGTTTAGATGCGCTAGAGGGTTGTTGTCAGTGAAAGCAATGAACGGAGTGGCAGCCAGGTAGTCTTTGAACTTTTCGGTCATGGCCCACACTAGAGCAAGAAACTCTAACTTGAAGAAACTGTAGTTTTGATCTTTTTCTCGGCCCCCTTCAAGGATCGGCTAGCGTAAGCTATCACCCTCTCTTTACCTTCCTGTACTTGAGCTAGCACAGCTCCCAGGTCCTTCTTACTGGCGTCAGTGTAGAGGTGGAATGGCTTTTGATAATCCGGATAACCCAGGACAGGGGGTTCTGTCAGCTTCTTCTTTAAAAACTGGAAGGCAATCTCCCTTTCTTCATTCCACTCGACGGGGATAGGAGTCTTTGGACTTTTCTTTGGATACCTCCTCAGGAGTTCCTGGATCGGATCTGTGATCTGAGCAAAGTGTGGGATGAAGCGCCAGTAATAGCCTTCAAAACTGAGAAGACTTCTCACCTCTTTCACGGTGGTAGGGACAGGCCAATTATGAACTGCAGCCAATTTATCATGAATGATCAGGCTGGACTCCTTCTGCACTTACAACATGCCCCAGATACTTCACTTTAGGCTTTAACAGATGGCACTTGGACGGCTTGATTTTGAGGCCATATTTGATAAGGATTTCAAACACTTCAACCAGATGCTTTAAATGGTCCTCATATGTCTTGGAGTAAATAACGTCATCCAGGTACAGCAATACCGTCCTTAAGTTCTTATGGCCCAAACAACGCTCCGTCAACCTTTGAAATGTCCCTGGAGCATTACACAGTCCGAAAGGCATGTAGTTAAACTCAAACAGGCCCATGGGTGTAGTAAAAGCAGTCTTTTCCCGGTCTTCCGGGGCCATTGGTACCTGCCAGTACCCGCTGGTTAAATCAAGTGTAGAGAAATAGGCTGATGACCCTAGGGCAGTCAAAGATCCCTCAATGCGCGGCAAGGCATAGGCATCCTTGTGTGTTATTTGATTGATCTTTCTATAGTCCACACAAAATCGGATTTTGCCGTCTTTCTTGCGGACAAGAACCAGGGGTGCAGCCCAGGGACTATGACTGTCCCAAATTATATTAGAGTCCTTCATTTCCTGTATCATCTCTTTTACGGACTGGTACGTAGTAGGTGGTATGGGTCTGTATCTCTCCTTGATAGGAGGATGAGAGCCAGTGGGTATGGTGTGTTTGATTACACTGACCTCTCCGTAGTCAGTAGAGTGCTTACTGAAGGCTTGGTGGTGTTTCTTTATCAGATTCAGGACCCCCTCTATAATACTTCAGGGTGGATTTGTTCCCCACATGGAGTTCCTCCCACCAGAGTACTTGAGAACTGCTGGCAGGGATGTGGCCATGTGTGCAGCTTGCGACGTCTCTGTGGCAGGCAGACGGATAACATCCTGGAAGGAGACCTGGGAAAGCTGAGCAACGGGACAGTGCTTAGTGAGAGCAACAGGTTGATCACTGAGATTAACCAGACGGACAGGTACTTTACCTTGGGAGACGGTCACCAGGCACTTGGCAGCTCTCACGAAGGAATAAATCTCCATCTGGATAGGCTCCACTAGGGCTTGATAGTCTTGGCCCTGGATCCCTAGGACAGCACGGCACCACAGGAGGGTCTGGGAGTTCGTGGCAGAATTACTGTGCGATTATCCCGGATCCGGGCGGTGCAGATTTCCCCTTTCTCAATTGCGAATCTCTTTGCTGGGCACATAGCACACTAATAGTCTTTTGGATGACTTTCTTAGATGCAGATGAAGCGGAAGGTAAGGATTGGTGTAGCGCTTCAAGTACCTCGGGTAGTAATTTTTGAAGACATTAGTCCCTACAATCACGGGGTGTCCCCCTTTATCACCAGCTTGCACCACAATCACACCTTGCTGCGGTAAGGTGGCTTCTCCCACCTGGAGAGTAGGTTCCCAGTACCCATGCACTTTTACTGGCTTGCCATTGCTAGCGATGATCTCCAGCCAGGACTCAGGTGGCTGGGTAAGGAGGCTTGAATCCCAGAACTTGTCAAAGGTGGGTTGTTCAATGGTAGTGACTTGGGACCCGGTGTCCAACAGGGCTTCAAAAAGTATCCTGTTAATCCGTATACTGATCTTTGGACGGGATCCCACGTATCTGGGCATCCAGCTTGGATCTCTTGGACCTATTGTTCTACCTCCCAAGGGGCGGTCCTCAACCTCAGGGGTGGCCCGTTTAACTGCCAGCATGTAGATTCAGTATGGCCAACTTTTTTACAATAAGTGCAGACGGGCCGTTTACGGGTCACTCTGTCGTCTCCCAGGGTCTTTAGGATAAACCTCTTGGTATGCAGGTGGGAAAGGCCTCTGAGGTAATAGGAGTTCATCCTCCGGTAACAACGGTCTCTCCCACTCCTCTATTTTCTTGCACACTTTCTCCAGGCTCTTAGTGAGATAGTTAACCTGCTCCATTAATGCAGCCACTGCGTCAGAGGTTAAGGTCCGGGGACTCCCTCAGGCCTCGGTTATCAATGCGGACCCCCTCCGGTACTGATATCACTAGTCCCCAGGAGTTTTTACTTACTCCGGTGTAGCGCAGTCCAAGTCTCGCGAGATGCGGCAGGACGTCCTCAGAAATCCCATGCGTAGCGTCCCTTCCTGCGAAGATGCCGGGCCGGAGGGGCAGAGCTTCACACTTACTCCGACGAGGGGTGGCTTCTCTGATCTTCAGGGCCCAAGGTAGGCGGGCCCCACTTGGCATATGGGAGGTGGCATGATAGTCTTTCCCGCCAACAGAGGATAGCGATGGCGCAGTAGGAAACTCCACAGCTCAGGCGGCCATCTTGGGACTAAATTTCAGCAATTCACTGACACCAAGCGGTGATATTGACACTTGAAATAGTCCATAAATCCACACTTTTGCACCGCGATTTTTCCTCCAGACCAGCGCAATGCACAGGAGCGCTGCTGGAATGATTCTTGCACTCTTCTTTGGCCACAGAAAGTTTAATAAAGCAAACAGGGCAGATGTCACTTGGCGCAGAAATGTCCGTATCCTGTTCGTGATGCCAAAATGTAGCATCCCCACTGAGGGGACAGCAGGAGATGCCAGTGATGGAGAGGCAGACACGTGGGTCCTCTGGGGCACACTCTTGTTGTAGGGACACAGGCTAGATGTTGGGTGAGGTGCCCTTGGTGTTGTGGTTTAACGTGCCTATAGCTAGGTCCCTTAAGGTTCGTGACGCCAGTGCCGGTAACGGTGGCACACTGATTGACAGTGGGAAAAATGGAGGTGCAGACACTTGAGGTGAAACAGAACTCTTCTTTACTGAACAATTGAAACAGCATACATGCTCCTTGTAGTTCCACAGAAGACAATTGGTACACAGCAGGCTTTACAGGACATAGGCAGGTATCTCTTGGCAAGGTATACAGAGGGTTAATCAGAACTCAAAGTACAGGCTGAACTCCACAGATTCCTGACTGGTAAAACATCCAAGGCCCGTATGCCCTATTGCTGGCTTTATCCTATGGAAATTTTAAAGTACCTCCTCTGGTTTTCTATAGTACCTCTTGCACTGACTTTTCCTTCCTCTGCCTCTCAGCTTTGCTTCTAGCTGGCTTCTGGTGATGGCCCTGCTGGTCCTCCCTCTGCTATCAGAGCAGGGTCCTCCTCAGACTCCCAGGTCTAGACTGACTTTCACAGTCTCGTGGCCTGGACTAAACTTCACAGGTTCATGGCCTGGACTCAACTAACTTTTCCCTGACTGGGCCTGAATATATAAACTAGGACTCCCTAGCTCCCTCTACTGACCGAGAGCAGGAATGACATCCCTAGCAGGCCTGTACATAGCAATACATTCACAGTAACAGGGCTATACAATACATTTTATAGAAGAAGACCAATCCCCCCGCAGGGGGGGAACAACGTGACCCCTATGACCCTTTTGTAGTGCCCACCATCACGGAGTGGGACACTACACATATATATATATATATATATATATATATATATATAAATATAAACCATCCTGCACAATATGATATTAAATGCGCGGATGTATATGGCTACATTTACAAAGTCACAGAAAATAATGCACTATAATAGTAGATGCAAGCATAACATATGGACTAAGCCCTCACTCTATTGATAAAATCTGAGACACTTGGTCAATATATTTTGATCAAAATAGATCTAAGCCCACCTACCAAGCAACAAGGTGGTCTCAGTTCAGGCAGGTTCCTATGCTAACCTATCCATGCTGTTGACCATTTTTCAAGAGCACAGTCCCCTGAAGGTATTGTAATTCTTAATACCAGGCTGGCAGTGTGATTTCGTCTATTCGCCCCTAGGTGGTGCTGGCATCACTTATATATAACTTGGGGTGTGCTAATAAAGTTAGTGAGTAGGAGAGAGTGAAGTGAGCGGAGAACAGAGAAGGAAGCAAGTGTATGGAGAAGCAAAACAGCCCCAGTCCACAATGTAGCTTAGCTGCCTTTTCACCCTCTGGGCCCTGATCAAGCCTAGAGAGGACAAACAAAGTATTTACAGCAGCACAGCACACACAAGTAAGTCTACGACTTAATATATTTAGAAAGTCTAGTGGAAATTAGAGCTAAGATTAGCCAATAAACTTCACAAGCGCCAGTGACCAGGTGAGACTTAAAAGTACCTGGACACAGCCAGATGGACATAGAGACCTGAACATTTTCAGAAGTGCATCCTACATAAAGAATGTAGCAGAGAGTCTGCCTGCCACGAGGGAGAATACCCTTATTGGATTGCTCAACATAAGTAAGAAAACATTATATTCAGTACCTGAGTGCTAGCAAGTGGACCTAGTGTAAACCTATATCAGCAACGGTGCTGGCGTCACGAACACAGTGGCCCAACCACCAAAGCACCCTAAATACCTATACCATTAAGGGCACCTCAACTTCCATCTGGCTAGTAATCCCTGTACTACAGAGTGTCCCGGAGTATTTAGGTCTGTCTTCCCCATCACTGCACGTTGGCCCAGGGAGGCTCTGCTAACCTTGAGTACCGAACAACTACTACCTCCATCGGCCCACCGTAGCTCATGTGTTGCCCCTGCGGTCAAATTCGCTGCACAGTCACTTGTCCAATTATTTTTAGGTAGATATTATGGGAGTAATATACTAACCAGAAATACACCTATATTATGCGTATTTCTGGTGCAGACTGTGGCACAAAGGTCCTTTGCTCCGCAATCTGCGACTTTCCCCCCTCACGCCAGGTCTGGGATGGGCCGGCAGTCATAGAAAATGGTCTAAATGTAAGACAGCTAGAAAGTTTTCTTACATTTGGAATTGGGGGGATGGGCCAGCAGGCATAGAAAATGGTCTAAATGTAAGACAGCTAGAAAGTTGTCTTACAGTTGGAATGGGCGGTGGATCCGCCGAAGCTATGTAGAGGCCGACGCCTCTACATAACTTCGGCGGATTCACCATCAGTGCAGGGCCTTATTAAGACTGGCATATAAAATGCCAGTCTTAATAAATGTGCCGCTATGTTTTTGCCCTCTGTTGAAAGATATTGCACCAGAGAACATTAAAGGGGATGTCCCATCTCACACGCTGGTGCCATATTGCTAGAATATGCCACCAATGTCAGACAAGTGCAGATCTCACCTCTGGGTCCGCACCTATCTCTACAACAAGGCCCCCAAAGTGAACAAAGGCCCACCGTTCAAGCATGGCCACGCTCCATTCACTTCTATGGAAGTGCCAAAAATAGCCGAGCACCAACTTGGCTTTTTCGGAAACTCTCATAGAGCTGAATGAAGAGAGGGTTGCACTTGGGCGTTGCACTCTCCATTCACTTCTATGGAAATTCTGGAAATAGTTGAGTGCATTTGCTTGGCTGTTTTTTGGAACTCCCATAGAAGTGATAAGAGAGCATGCTGTGCATGGGTGGGGCACTCTCCCTTGCTTTAGAGGCCCTGTTCTAAAGATAGGTGTGGGTCCTAGAGGCATCATCTGCGCCTGCATGACATTGGTACAAATCCTAGTAATATGCCACCAATTTATAAGATGGGTCAATCGCTTTATTGTTCTTAAGGTGGCAGTATCTTATCCATACAATATTCAAACAAACAGAAACAATTATATATCAGTAACCATATAGACAGCGCCAGTCTGTCCCCAAATTATTGTAATAATTCAGGCTCTGTGTCTACTTGTAAATTCCTCAAAATGTACTAAATACCTCGGTAAGGTTTGGTAAATATGTAAATCCATATACCTGTATGCAGTAAGTATCATAAAACGTGTAGAGGTCAATATAATCCAATTTTGGTTTTTTTTGTGACCCACAATTAGTAAGGCAACAATAAAGTTTTAAAGGAAATGCACTCACTTCACCGGGGAGGAGTTTTTGTGGGATAAAGCTCAAGACACCCGCAAAAAACTTCCTCCCTCGTCTGGGTCACTCGTAAGATCTTAGGAAGAAACAGCTGTCCGTGGGCCGTATTTTTTAGGTAAGATGGAAGAGATTGAACGTGTTTTTGTAAGAAATTATCAACGTATGCTGAGAGATTAGTAGTGAGTGAATCTATACCTGATATAATAGGTCTGCTGGGGGTGGGGGGGTGGGGTGAACTGTGGATTTGTGTATTTTGGGAAGGATATAAAACTTTGCTATTGAGGGATGGAGAGGGGAAAGAAATTGTCTTTTCTTTTTATCGATGATTCCTGAGGTGTAGCCGAACTCTACTAATTCCATCAGGACTTTCTTTAAAATTCTGCTGTGGAACGCATCACTTCCGGAAGTTTTTTGTGGGTGTCTTGAGCTTTATCCCATAAAAACTCCTCCCCTGAAGTGAGTGGTTTTCCTTTAAAACTTTATTGTTGCCTTACTAATTGTGGGTCACAAAAACCCCAAAATTGGATTATATTGACCTCTACACGTTTTATGATACTTACAGCATACAGGTATATGGATTCACATATTTACTGAAGTATTTAGTACATTTTGAGGAATTTACAGGTAGACACAGAGCCTGAATGTTTACAAAAATTCGGGAATAGACTGGTGCCGTCTATATGGTTACTGCTATATAATTATTTCTGTTTGTTTGAATATGGCCCATGTGACGGTTCTCTGCACATAAGTAACCATTAGTGGCAGCCTCTCTATATTCTGAATGCTATCTAACCTGACTGATCCCTAAAAATATCCATCCTTTGGCGCCCTGCCTGTTACTCTCTGGCTCCCCGGAATTCTCTCAGGGAAGTCTTTGATTAACCCTCTATCTTTTTTCTTTGCTTTTATTTCTTATCCATACAATACCTTTGGGGTATACAAACACAGCAAATCAGAACACTTCACTTAGCAATACAACATTGCAACAATTTATCCTTTTGCAGTTACCCTATTCTGGAGTACTATTATGTAGTATAGCATACTGTCTTTCTGATTTCATCATTGGATGCACATTAAGGTTTTTTTTATGACAATTGTGTGTCTGTAGGGCTTAACGCAAAGATAATCTGCTGAATTGAAAAATTACAGAGCATTGTGCATAATGCCTATTATACTGCCATTGTGTCCTCTCCCCGGTACGTCACATGCTGCCTAGATCAGAACCTTTGCTGCATTGATTGTCTTCTAGTTGACAGGAGCTTGAAGACTTAAGACTCATGCAAATGCCTACAGACTCCTTCTGCAAAAGACAGAAGGAATTGCTAATTTCCAGGTGACATCAAGGCTTCCTGCATTACAGCCCATGGGCTCGGTGCTTAGAAATACATTACCAAACTTGTAACTGGTGCAGAAAGTATGTCTCGTAATGAAATAACATCCGTAGTTCATAATGGGCCTGATATTTTTATCACTCATGTCATTATCCTTTTGATTTCAAATTAATTTTACTTCCTGTCAAATAACCGTGTCGTCACCATGGAAACCATCCAATTCTCCGCTGTGTACCAGCCGTGTCTGTGAACCTCTGAATATTCACAACATGAAAGAATTGGATTACTTTACATTTCATTTCAAATTCCTTCACTCTCGAGATTCCCGCTAGTGGATGGAGATTCAGTTTTCAAAATTAAAAGTACATATGTTATAATGCTTTCTGCCTGCTTGACCCTTTAGGAAATCACAGCAATAGAAGCGATATAGAGCTCGCTCTGTGTAATTAAGCCTTTGGAGGTGAAAGGAATGAATTGCCTCTCGTACCGGTTGGTATTTTATGAGTGGGACGGAGAAGTGGAAAAAATGACTTGAGTTTTAAATAGTCACTGTACTTTCACGCAATTTCATTTCATTTAATAGAGAACAGTGTAAATATCAGATTTCTAAATCACTTCATTTAGAAAATATGCCTGTATCCACATGAAAAAAAAGTTGTAAAGTCATGGCCACTAGGGGTCTCAAGTCCACCTAAGTTGCAGTCCACTGTCTATTGTCAGACAAGATCCTTCCCTGATAACAGAGACCCATAAAACGGCTGAGAAGAAGTGGGGGCGTGTCAGAGCTAGCTGAGATCCTGAGCCTGATAAAATAACTGCTTCTACACATCTTATGAATAGTAGAGAAGCTCCTTTGTGTCTGTAATTGTGATTCCCCACTTCCTTATCTGTTCTGTTAGCTCCAGAGCTGAAAACAGTGGGAAGTAAGGGAAAGGACATCATAACAGTACAGTGCAGGTAGATTTCACAGAAGGAAGACATCCCCTGCTTCTGAGAGAAATGCATCTAACTGTGCAGCTGAAAAAGACTTTACAGTAGCAAAAAAAAAAAAAAAAAACACCTGTTCCTTCATGGGTATGATTGTGCAAAGAAACACAGACATTATGCAAACTTTTTTCTGCAAACTCAGGTATGCTTTAAAGCCTAAGAAGTTGTTGGATTCCTGAGGGTTTCACCGTCTTGTCTTTCAGCAGTTGAACGCTTTGTTAATTTCTGCATTGGGACTTCTGTGTATAACCGAAACCACAACTATATGACCAGTCTGTTATAGGATGGAAGCCAACAGCTCCCAACGAGCCCCACTGAATTATAAAGGGGTCCATTGGGTTTATTAAGATGTCTCATTGACTGACGACTAAAATTGCATTGATGAGACTAACCAGGACACAAAGTTGCACAAACAAACTACACAGAGCTGCAAGCAATATAACAAGTAGAGTTGAGCGAACCCAAACTGTAAAGTTCGGGTTCGTACTGGACTTTAGGGTTTTTTGTACCGGGACCCGAACTTTGCCGTAAAAGTTCGGGTTCAAGTTTGGTGTTTGGGAGTTTAATAAGGCTTGTTGAAAGGCTGCAGGGCAGCCAATCAACAAGCGTTTAAGCTGTGTGCCCTTAGAAGCCATCACAACCATGCCTACTAATGGCATGGCTGTGATTGGCCAGTGCAGCATGTGACCCAACCTCTATATAAGCTGGATGTCACGTAGCACCGCACGTCACGTCAGCTCTTACTAGTGCAGGGATAGGAAGCAGGCTGCCACTGTGAGGGAGAGAGCAGGAAGGAATCTGAAGTAGCTGTTAAATCTGTGACCTACAGCGATTTTTTTGTGCAATGCAACATTTTTGTACCCCTGACACACAAAAATAATAGTTAATCCGTCTGTTAGTTAGGTGGGCGTCGGTGACCAGTTTTTGTGTGCAGTGTACATTTTTTAAGTACACCTGCACTGCATATGTGCCAGGGGAAGGAAAAATAAAATAGGTAATCCGTCTGTGAATTCAGGGGGTGACATATTCACATGTTTTGCTGTGAAGTACCCCTGCACTGCATACCTGACAGGAAAATAAATTCAGTAAATCCATCTGTTAGATTGTGGGGTGACATATTCACATTTTTTAGTGTGAGGTACCCCTGTGCTGCATACCTGACAGGGAAATAAATTCAGTAAATCCATCTGTTAGATTGTGGGGTGACATATTCAAATTTTTTGCTGTGAAGTACCCCTGCGCTGCATACCTGACAAGGAAATAAATTTAGTAAATCCATCTATTAGATTGTGGGGTGATATATTCACATTTTTTGCCGTGAAGTACCCCTGTGCTGCATACCTGACAGGGAAATAAATTAAGTAAACCCGTCTGTTAGATTGTTGGGTGACTTATACCCATTTCTTGCTGTGAAGTATCCCTGCACTGCATACCTAACAGGGAAATACATTTAGTAAATCCATCTGTTAGATTGTTGAATGACTTATACCCATTTTTCGCTGTGAAGTACCCCTGCACTGCATACCTGACAGGGAAATAAATTCAGTAAATCCATCTGTTAGATTGTGGGGTGACATATTCACTTTTGTGCTTTGAAGTTCCCCTGTGCTGCATACCTGACAGGGAAATAAATTCAGTAAATCCATCTGTTAGATTGTGGGGTGACATATTCACATTTTTTGCTGTGAAATACCCCTGTGCTGCATACATACCTGACAGGAAAACGAATTCAGTAAATCCATCTGTTAGATTGTGGAGTGACATATTCACATTTTTTGCTGTGAAGTACCCCTGCGCTGCATACCTGACAGGAAAATTAATTCAGTAAATCCATCTGTTAGATTGTGGGGTGACATATTCAAATTTTTTGCTGTGAAGTACCCCTGCGCTGCATACCTGACAGGAAAATTAATTCAGTAAATCCATCTGTTAGATTGTGGGGTGACATATTCAAATTTTTTGCTGTGAAGTACCCCTGCGCTGCATACCTGACAGGAAAATTAATTCAGTAAATCCATCTGTTAGATTGTGGGGTGACATATTCAAATTTTTTGCTGGAAAGTACCCCTGCGCTGCATACCTGACAAGGAAATAAATTCAGTAAATCCATCTATTAGATTGTGGGGTGATATATTCACATTTTTTGCCGTGAAGTACCCCTGTGCTGCATACCTGACAGGGAAATAAATTTCTTACATTCGTCGGTTAGATTGTTGGGTGACATTTCCACGGTTATCAGGGCAGTCATTCACAAGTGGCTCGGAGGGTGGGTTCCTGCATCAACATAGGCCAGGTACACAATTGTACAGCCAGGGCACATGTGCAATACACCATTTTTACACCCCTGACACAGAAAGATAATTTATCTGGCTGTTAATTCTGTGGGTGACCTTCCTACTGCGATTTTTTTTGTGGTTGCAATGCAACATCTTTGTATCCCTGACACACAAATATAATATGTAATTCCTTTGTTAGTTAGGTGGGCGACAAACCAATTTTTGCTCTGAAGTACCCCTGCACTGCATACCTGACAGGGAAATAAATTAAGTAAACCCATCTGTTAGATTGTTGGGTGACTTATACCCATTTCTTGCTGTGAAGTATCCCTGCACTGCATACCTAACAGGGAAAAAAAATTGGTAAACCCATCTGTTAGATTGTGGGGTGACATATTCACATTTTGTGCTTTGAAGTTCCCCTGTGCTGCATACCTGACAGGAAAATTAATTCAGTAAATCCATCTGTTAGATTGTGGAGTGACATATTCACAATTTTTTGCTGTGAAGTACCCCTGCGCTGCATACCTGACAGGGAAATAAATTCAGTAAATCTGTCTGTTAGATTGTGGGGTGACATATTCACATTTTGTGCTTTGAAGTTCCCCTGTGCTGCATACCTGACCGGAAAATAAATTCAGTAAATCCATCTGTTAGATTGTGGAGTGACATATTCACATTTTTTGCTGTGAAGTACCCCTGCGCTGCATACCTGACAGGGAAATAAATTCAGTAAATCTGTCTGTTAGATTGTGGGGTGACATATTCACATTTTGTGCTTTGAAGTTCCCCTGCGCTGCATACCTGACAGGGAAATAAATTCAGTAAATCTGTCTGTTAGATTGTGGGGTGACATATTCACATTTTGTGCTTTGAAGTTCCCCTGCGCTGCATACCTGACAGGGAAATAAATTCAGTAAATCTGTCTGTTAGATTGTGGGGTGACATATTCACATTTTGTGCTTTGAAGTTCCCCTGTGCTGCATACCTGACCGGAAAATAAATTCAGTAAATCCATCTGTTAGATTGTGGGGTGACATATTCACATTTTTTGCTGTGAAATACCCCTGCGCTGCATACCTGACAGGAAAATTAATTCAGTAAATCCATCTGTTAGATTGTGGGGTGACATATTCAAATTTTTTGCTGTGAAGTACCCCTGCGCTGCATACCTGACAGGAAAATTAATTCAGTAAATCCATCTGTTAGATTGTGATGTGACATATTCAAATTTTTTGCTGGAAAGTACCCCTGCGCTGCATACCTGACAAGGAAATAAATTCTGTAAATCCATCTATTAGATTGTGGGGTGATATATTCACATTTTTTGCCGTGAAGTACCCCTGTGCTGCATACCTGACAGGGAAATAAATTTCTTACATTCGTTGGTTAGATTGTTGGGTGACATTTCCACGGTTATCAGGGCAGTCATTCACAAGTGGCTCGGAGGGTGGGTTCCTGCATCAACATAGGCCAGGTACACAAATGTACAGCCAGGGCACATGTGCAATACACCATTTTTACACCCCTGACACAGAAAGATAATTTATCTGGCTGTTAATTCTGTGGGTGACCTTCCTACTGCGATTTGTTTTGTGGTTGCAATGCAACATCTTTGTACCCCTGACACACAAATATAATATGTAATTCCTTTGTTAGTTAGGTGGGCGACAAACCAATTTTTGCTCTGAAGTACCCCTGCACTGCATACCTGACAGGGAAATAAATTAAGTAAACCCGTCTATTAGATTGTTGGGTGACTTATACCCATTTCTTGCTGTGAAGTATCCCTGCACTGCATACATAACAGGGAAATAAATTTAGTAAACCCATCTGTTAGATTGTTGGGTGACTTATACCCATTTTTCGCTGTGAAGTTCCCCTGCACGGCATACCTGACAGGGAAATAAATTCAGTAAATCCATCTGTTAGATTGTGGGGTGACATATTCACATTTTGTGCTTTTAAGTTCCCCTGTGCTGCATACCTAACAGGGAAATAAATTTAGTAAATCCATCTGTTAGATTGTTGAATGACTTATACCCATTTTTCGCTGTGAAGTACCCCTGCACTGCATACCTGACAGGGAAATAAATTCAGTAAATCCATTTGTTAGATTGTGGGGTGACATATTCACTTTTGTGCTTTGAAGTTCCCCTGTGCTGCATACCTGACAGGGAAATAAATTCAGTAAATCCATCTGTTAGATTGTGGGGTGACATATTCACATTTTTTGCTGTGAAATACCCCTGCGCTGCATACCTGACAGGAAAATTAATTCAGTAAATCCATCTGTTAGATTGTGGGGTGACATATTCAAATTTTTTGCTGTGAAGTACCCCTGCGCTGCATACCTGACAGGAAAATTAATTCAGTAAATCCATCTGTTAGATTGTGGGGTGACATATTCAAATTTTTTGCTGGAAAGTACCCCTGCGCTGCATACCTGACAAGGAAATAAATTCACTAAATCCATCTATTAGATTGTGGGGTGATATATTCACATTTTTTGCCGTGAAGTACCCCTGTGCTGCATACCTGACAGGGAAATAAATTTCTTACATTCGTCGGTTAGATTGTTGGGTGACATTTCCACGGTTTTCAGGGCAGTCATTCACAAGTGGCTCGGAGGGTGGGTTCCTGCATCAACATAGGCCAGGTACACAATTGTACAGCCAGGGCACATGTGCAATACACCATTTTTACACCCCTGACACAGAAAGATAATTTATCTGGCTGTTAATTCTGTGGGTGACCTTCCTACTGCGATTTTTTTTGTGGTTGCAATGCAACATCTTTGTACCCCTGACACACAAATATAATATGTAATTCCTTTGTTAGTTAGGTGGGCGACAAACCAATTTTTGCTCTGAAGTACCCCTGCACTGCATACCTGACAGGGAAATAAATTAAGTAAACCCGTCTGTTAGATTGTTGGGTGACTTATACCCATTTCTTGCTGTGAAGTACCCCTGCACTGCATACCTAACAGGGAAATAAATTTAGTAAACCCATCTGTTAGATTGTTGGGTGACATACCCATTTTATGATGTGAAGTACCCCTGCACTGCATACCTGACAGGGAAATAAATATAGTAAACCCCTCTGTTAGATAGTTGGGTGACTTATACCCATTTTATGATGTGAAGTACCCCTGCACTGCATACCTGACAGGGAAATAAATATAGTAAACCCGTCTGTTAGATTGTTGGGTGACTTATACCCATTTTTTGCTGTGAAGTACCCCTGCACTGCATACCTGACAGGGAAATAAATTATAGTAAATCCAACTGTTAGTTCGGTGGGGGACATATACCCATTTTCTGCTGTGAAGTACCCCTACACTGCATACCTGACAGGGAAATAAATTTAGTAAACCCGTCGGTTAGATTGTTGGGTGACTTATACCCATTTTTTGCTGTAAAGTACCCCTGCACTGCATACCTGACAGGGAAATAAATTTAGTAAATCCGTCTGTTACATTGTTGGGTGACATATACCCATTTTTTGTTTTAAGTACACCTGCACTGCATACCTGACAGGGAAATAAATTTAGTAAATCCATCTGTTAGTTTGGTGGGTGCAATATAGCAATAACAAATGACAAAACAGGTGCACACTGAGCTCTTACTAAGCCCTCAAACTGATGTTAAAATTGAGAGGTTAGTCAACATGTCCTACAGTGGAGGACATGTCTTAAGCCGGAGCACCGCGCCAAGGTCTCTCAAGTAGCCCGGGACCTAACACTCACCTACCTGTGCCATATGGGCAATACCAGGGGCCAGTGGGCAAAATTACAGGAATGTATTAGGCCGACTCACAGCAGACTCCTCAGTTACCTTCAGCATGTGACCATGCCTGCAATGGGAAGGGGGAGAGGGGTGTGAGCCCCACCCAAGACCGGCTGATATGGCCCAGCCCTCACAGGTGCACCTAAATGTAGCCTGTGGATGGAAAACAGGCACATTTACCTAGGAGTTTATACACCTCCAAAAAATTATATATACACAAACCAACTGAAAGGTGGCATGAAGCAGGATGTGCTCAACCCAAAAATGCAGTTGTGCATATATATACAGGGGAGCAGATCCTGCACTTGTGGCCCGTTGCTAATGGCGATCCCCAGCAAAAATGCATACGGTGGAGGATGCCTTCAGCGGACCACAAGTACCACAATAGACATGGTTTTTGGTGGGTGACTGCAAAGAATGAGGAGAGCGTCGAAAAAGGGATGTGGTTGTGATGCTGCTGGTGTTGGTGGAGCTCCTGTTGCAGGGAGAGGACGTGGTCAATCTGTGCCAGCTACAAGCCCAAATGAAACACCTTTCTCAGGTGTGCGTAGGCGACAGAACGTTCAAAGCTATTTTGTAGACCCGTATACCACTTTACGAATGCTGAGGCCAGAACAAGTACAGGCTGTAGTAGATTTGGTGGCTGACAGTTCCTCCAGTTGCTTCACATTGTCTCCAACCCGGTCCCCTGCTGAAAGCTCAGAGTTGGCACCTGCAGCCCATGGGCATCTGTCTTTCACCTCATCCCCTTGCAAATCAGCCAAGCAGTCTGAGCCCCAAGTCATGCAGCAGTCTCTTATGCTTTTTGATGACTCTGCTGGCAGGGATTCCGTGGGCCATCCACATAGCCCTGCCCCAGAAGTGGAAGAGATTGAGTGCACCAATGCCCAACCACTTATGTTTCTGGATGTGGACATGGGAAGACCACCGCAGCACATCTCTGATGATGACGAAACACAGGTGCCAACTGCTGAGGCTTTCTGCAGTGTGCAGACCGACAAGGAGGGCAGAGGTGAAGGCTGGGTGGAAGATGATGTGGAGGATGATGAAGTCCTAGACCCCACATGGAATCAAGGTCATGCGAGTGACGTGTGCAGTTCGGAGGAAGAGGTGGTGGTCACACAGAGCCTTCAACACAGCAAAAGAGGGAGCAGGGTGCAAAAGTAGAGCGGCCATCCTCTAAACAGTACGCTACGCCCACCGGACCCAGGGACTGAGCACACCAAAGCCAGCTCCAAGGAGTTCCCTGGCATGGCAGTTCTTCAGACAATGTGCTGATGACAAGACACGAGTGGTTTGCACACTGTGCAATCAGAGCCTGAAGCGAGGCATGAACGTTCTAAACCTGAGCACAACCTGCATGACCAGGCATCTAAGTGCAAAGCACGAGCTGCAGTGGAGTAAACCCCTCAAAAACCAAGAAAGGTCTCAGGATCCTCCTGCTCCCTCTTCTGCTGCAGTCTTGGCCTCTTCCTCCACCTCTGGAGTGACAGTGGCACCTGTCACCCTGCAAACAGAGGATGTGGCAGCAACGCCACCACGTCCGTCACCAAGCATCTCCACAATGTCCCATGGAAGCGTTCAGCTGTCCATCGCCCAAACACTGGAGAGAAAAAGGAAGTACCATACCCACCCACGATCCCTGGCCCCAAATGCCAGCATTTCAAAATTCCTGGCCTTTGAAATTCTGTCATTCCGTCTGGTGGAGACGGAGACTTTTAAAAACCTTATGGAGGTGGCTGTCCCGCAGTACGTGGTTTCCAGCCGCCACTACTTTTCCAGGCGAGCCATCCCTTCCCTGCACAACCAAGTGGCGGACAAAATCAGGTGTGCACTGCTCAATGCCATCTGTGGCAAGGTCCACATAACCACTGATACGTGGACTGGTAAGCACGGGCAGGGACATTATTTCTCCCTAACAGCACACTGGGTAAATGCAGTCGCTGCTGGGCCTGAGGCGGATAGCAGTTTGCCACATGCCCTTGATGCACATCCCTTGCCTGGCGCATGTGCTAAATTTGGTGGTGCAGAAATTCCTGAAAAATTACCCTGTCAGAGCTGCTGCAGAAAGTGCTGGCCGTCTGTACGGCAGCAACAGGTGATAGTGGAGTCTCAGCTGCAGCACGCACGAGTAAGTCGCTCTGCGAAACAGCACCACTTCACCACCAATGAGTCGGCCTCCATGCGAGACCTGTGTGCCATTTTGCGCTGTTTTAAGTACTCCACCAACATGGCCAGTGCTGATGATGCCGTTCTCAGCGTTACTATCCCACTTTTATGCCTCCTTGAAAAAACGCTTTGGGTGATGATGGAAGAGGATATGGCACAGGAGGAAGAGGGATCATTTCCACGGTTATCAGGCC
This sequence comes from Bufotes viridis, assembly GCA_033119425.1. Lineage (NCBI taxonomy): Eukaryota > Metazoa > Chordata > Amphibia > Anura > Bufonidae > Bufotes > Bufotes viridis. The sequence goes on along the minus strand of CM065594.1, from coordinate 28,698,448 downwards.
AGTCATTCACAAGTGGCTTGGAGGGTGGGTTCCTGCACCAACATAGGCCAGGTACACAATTGTCCAGCCAGGGCACAGTTCTGGAGGATGAGGAGGAGGAGGAACCGTGTTCACAGCAGGGTGGCACCCAAAGCAGCATGGGCATTACTGGAGCGTGGCTGGGGGGATACAGAGGACACAGACGATACACCTCCCACAGAGGACAGCTTGTTGTTGCCTCTGGGCAGCCTGGCACACATGAGCGACTACGTGCTGCAGTGCCTGCACAATGACAGCCGAGTTGCCCACATTCTAACCAGTGCTGATTACTGGGTGGCCACCCTGCTGGATCCCCGTTACAAGGACAACGTGCCGTCCTTAATTCCGTCACTGGAGCGTGATTGGAAGATGCGTGACTACAAGCGCATGCTGGTAGACATGCTGCTGATGACATTCCCAACTGACAGCGGGGGCTCAGTGGAAGCACATGGCAAAGGCAGATGAGGAGGAAGAAGTTGCCAAAACAGCTGGGGCACAGCCAGCACCTCAGAAGGCAGGGTTAGCATGGCCGAAATGTGAAAAAGCTTTGTCAGCACGCCACAACAACCAGCACCACCAGCTGATATGGAACGTCTTAGCAGGAGGCAGCATTTCAGCAACATGGTGGAACAGTACATGTGCACACGCCTCCACGTACTGACTGATGGGTCTGCCCCATTCAACTTCTGGGTCTCCAAATTGGGCACATGTCCTGAGGTTGCCCTTTATGCCTTGGAGGTGCTGGCCTGCCCTGCAGCCAGTGTATTGTCTTAACGTGTTTTTAGCACGGCAGGGGGCGTTATCACAGACAAGTGCAGCCACTTGTCCACAGCCAACGTGAACAAGCTCACATTCATGAAAATGAACCAGGCATGGATCCCACAGGACTTGTCCGTACTTGTTTTCTTTTTTATATTTCCCAATGTTTGCGGATCTACCCAAATTTATAAAAAAAAAAATAGAAAAAAAACAATAAAGATAACAAAAAAACAAAACAAAAAACAGTGTTGCCTACCTCCTCCACCACCGCTTCCACCTACACGCCACATCCACGGCCTCCTCAACCTCCTACTCCATATGGAGCTCCTCCTCCTAGTTCAAGATTATTATTTTTAATTTTTATGTATTTTATGTTATTTGTTTATTACAAGCACCTGATTGACGACACATAGGACATGTCCTGCTGCCTGCGGCTGCTGACTGCATGAGGCATGCAGTTGAGTATTCACTTGCGGTATTTGCCGCAGATGTTATTATGTGATGTTAATCAGAAAGCAAAAGAACCAGGAAAATTCGTTTAACGTTTAAACAGACAAAAAAAATCCACCCTAATCATGATCATGCATGAGGTAACCGACTGCATACGTTTCCTAACCGCATCATGATCGCATCACAACCGCACCACGTGGCCATACCCTAATGCTAACACACCAACTATATTCTATAAGTGTAGTTTTTTTTCATCGGAGCTCAGTGCCATCCATACATTGTGAACCCTTTCATTATGTTCAACTATTCCACATGACCACCCTCAGGTCTTACCACCTTGCTCTTCTGTGTAGAAAGCATATACGTCTCTCCTGTGCGTCTGACTTCCTGTGAACTACATCATCATTTATCAGACTCCTCCCCTTACCAACAAAATCTACCCTCCTTGTTTCTCTGTATTTCCCTCCATACTTAAATTGCTGCTAAATTTATAATTTCTGCAATATCAATGGCACCAGTAGTGCAGTGATATATTAGGGGAGTTGATACAGTAATTATCAGAGGAGTTAAAAAAAAACTGGCAGGAGGTTGCCAGGTGGTAGCTGGATCCACCACTAGCTCTAGAGAGTTCCAGGGAGAGGAGGGAATACAGATAGACAAATAGGAAGGAAACAAAGTCCATGTGCTCCCTCTTCTTAGGTCCAGAAAGCTTCAGAGATTACTGTTTGAAGGACAGAATTGGAGAACTTGGAATCTGCATGACCGTGGGAACAGAGTCAGTCAGTAAGGTAATCACCATTTAAGGCTAGCTTCACATCTGTGTATTTCATTCCGGCAGGCTGTTCCATCAAAACCAGAATAAACTGGATCCGCCACTGCCAGATACGAACGGAATGTCCTCTGGCCCCATTAAATTATAATGGGGTACGTCAGATATTCCGTTCGCATGCGGTTGACAAGCGGGAAACCCACCGGACACAAACCACTTCATGCTGCTGTTTTTGTCCGGACAGTTCTCCACTTCCCTGTCCAGGGCCGCCTTTAATATTGATTGGAACCTGGGCGAGAATTTACTTGGGCCCCTTGGATCCCGCCTTCCCACGCCCTAGCATGCAATTATGCCCTCCACCACCATATATAATATAGCGCTTACATTAATTGACTGTAAATACTTACAGTTCTGAAGACTCCAGCGGGCCCAGGATCAGTGCTCTGGGCAGCTGGGCTCAGGGCTGGAAGTGGGCACCGCTCTGCAGTTCAGGAAGGAGACCAGGGCTCGGCTCACCCTACAGTTACAGTGCACCCCAGCAGGGTTGCTGCTGCCACATTCGGTGCTTCCACCATAGCGGGTTGTGCCATATGGACTTTATGGCCCCGTGCTCCGGACGGCTGGACTGACCAAAGTCTTACCTATAAGCTAAGCTATTCGGCTGCTATTACTGCGCACTGATGAATTTGAGCACTTTACTATAAACATTGTTTTTGGGTCGTGCTTGTTCATTATATTACATTTGTTATCTCCCCTGATGAACTGGCCGGGTGGCCAGGGAAACGCGTTGGGTTTGTTGGTGGCGCAATTGTGTGTGAGGGGGCTGACCTAGTGTTACCCCCTTCCCTCACAGTCACTTAATTTGTGTCATACGGAGGTGTGACTTTTGTTTTGGTAGAGGATATACCTTCTGTTACCTGTATCAACTGCCCACCCTGATTGTAGGGACCTTCCCACTTCCTTTTTCCCTTTTTCATGACGAAACTGGGCAGTCCTTCACGGCTAGGGCAAGCTCCAGAAGGCATTTAGGAGGCGTCTCTCTTGTTTGTGGTAAGGGAATGAGCATAGGGCTAGGTTCGAGGGCCATAGACCCAGTGACCCCTCCTCCCCTGTTCCTACATCCCTATCCCTTAGCTTGGTTGGGGGCAGTTGACATACTCATCAGGTATACAAGTTGGTACCTTGCCAATGTGTGAGTACATTGTTACTATTATTGGATATGTAGAGGTTTTTTAACTAATATTATTAAAAGTGATGTTTTAGGCACCTATTTTTTGATTTTTTTCCACCCCAGCACCCCACAGTATAGCACCTTATAGTATATAGCATCCTCCAGTATATAATTTCACAAAGCAGCCCCCCCACGTATATATTCCCACAAAGCAGCCCTCCAGTATATAATCCCACACAGCAGCCCCTCAGTATATAATCTCATACAGCAGCCCCCCAGTATGTAATCACACACAGCAGTCATCCCCCAGTATATAATCTCACACAGCAGCCCCCAGTATTTCTTCCCACACAGCAGCGCCTCAGTGTATAATCTCATACAGCAGCCCAAGTATATAATCCCACACAGCAGCCCCCAGTATATAATCCCACACAGCATCCCCCAAGTATACAATCCCACACAGCAGCCCCCCAGTATATAATATCACACAGCAGCACCCCAGTATTTTATCCCACACAGCAGGCCCCCAGTGTATAATCTCATACAGCAGACCCCAGTATATAATCCCACACAGCAGCCCCCAGTCTATAATCTCATACAGCAGCCCCATGATATAATGTCATACAGCAGCCCCCCAGTATATAATGTCATACAGCAGCCCCCCAGTATATAATCTCATACAGCAGCCCCCCAGTATATAATGTCATACAGCAGCCCCCCAGTATACAATGTCATACAGCAGCCCCCCCAGTATATAATCCCATACAGCATCCCCCTACCATATATAATCTCATACAGCAGCCCCCCCAAGTATAGATTGTCATACAGCAGCCCCCAGTACATAATCCCATACAGCAGCCCCCCAGAATATAATCTCACACAGCAGCCCCCCAGTATATGATCCCATACAGCAGCCCCCAGTATATAATCTCACACAGCAACCCCACCAGTATATAATCTCACACAGCAGCTCCCCCAGTATATATAATCCCATACAGCAGCCCCCCAAGTATATAATCTCACACAGCAGCCCCCCCATACATAATCTCATACAGCAGCCCCCCAGGATATAATCCCATACAGAAGCCCCCCCCCAGTATAGATTCTCATACATCAACCCCCCAGTATATAATCCCATACAGCAGCCCCCCCAATATATAGTCCCATACAGCAGCCCCCCCCCAGTATATAATCTCACACAGCAGCCCCCCAGTAAATAATCCCATACAGCAGCCCCCCCCAGTATATAATCTCACACAGCAGCCCCCCAGTAAATAATCCCATACAGCAGCTCCCCCAGTATATAATCTCACAGCATACAATCCTCAGCCCCTCTCCAGTAGTCACATCCACGGTACCTCTCCAGTGCTGACATACTCTCTCCCCTCTACAGACACTGCTGAGCAGCCATGGTGATGATGTCATGGAAGGTCCTTTCTCCCACAGCTCTTACTCTCACAGTTCGCTCTGAAGTGGCGGCACGCAGGAAGACATGGCAGCACCCTCCTTGTGCTGACAGCCTGATATCTGGGGTGGACCGCCACTCAATGTAATTGAAATTGTCTGCAGTGGTCAACGGAGATCAAGAGGCAGCTGCCTTGGGCCCCCCAGGAACAACTGGGCCCAGGGCAGCTGCCCCTTTTGCCCAGTGTTAAAGACAGCCCTGTCTGACAGGCTACTGGAACACAGCTACTGCAGATGTGAAGGTGGCCTAAGGCAATACAGACTTTACTGCTATGGAGGGATTACATTTAAGACAACCAACACAATTTAAGTAATGACCTGACCAGCTATATTGCTTAACCTGTACGCTCCTGTGTGCATTATAGGCATAATTAAAAGTACAGTTGCCAGCTAGAGATTCTACTAACAGAGACTTTAGAAAGATATACAGGCAAGAGGGCCTTGCCTAAATCCATACATCGTTATCTCGAAGAGAATCGCACTGTGTACAGTTGGAACTGTGTTTTGCTATCGTTGGATGTACTACTACTCCTATTTTGCACTACAACAAAGAGAGACATTAATTCTGTTTAATCTGGCCTGTTTTCTGACTCTTGCACTATAAGCCGTCCATTGCGCATTGCACTCTACACACCCTGCCTTGCACCCTCATACCATCATGGGCAGCTCAGATACCCTCAGACAGGAGCTCCAGAATCAGGGTGTGCCCTAGTAAAATAGTAATATAGTTTATAAGGCTAAAAAAAGACATCTCTCTATACAGTTCGGCCTTTTATCCTGCAAGTTCATCCAGAGGAAGGCAAAAAAAAAAACTCTTGAGGTAGAAGCCAATTTTTCCCTACTTTAGGGGAAAAAAATTCCTTTCTGATTCCAATCAGGCAATCAGAATAACTCCTTGGATCAACGACCCCTCTCTAGTAACTATAGCCTGTAATATTATTACACTCCAGAAACACATCCAGTCCCCTCTTGAATTCCTTTACCCTAGGTACACACCTAAGCGTTTTACAGCGCGTTCAAACGCGCTGTAAAACGCACAACATGTGAAAAGCCATGCTTCCCTATGGGCATGGTTAACATTTGGGCGTTTTACAGCGCGTTTGAACGCGCTGTAAAACGGCCAACGCCCAAACAAGTACATGAGCTTCTTTGGGGCGTTTTAACGTGCCTATGGACAATGATGCCATAGGGGAGAGTCACTCAATCGCACGTATGACGCGCGTTTGTAAGATAACAAAACGCGCATCAAAAAACGAGCATAAAACGCGCGTCATACGACCGATTCAGAAACGCCTAGGTGTGTTCCCAGCCTTATTGTACTCACCATCACCACCTCCTCAGGCAGAGAGTTCCATAGTCTCACTGCTCTTACCGTAAAGAATCCTCTTCTATGTTTGTGTACAAACCTTCTTTCCTCCAGACGCAGAGGATGTCCCCTCGTCATAGTCACAGTCCTGGGGATAAATAGATGATGGGAGAGATCTCTGTACTGACCCCTGATATATTTATACATAGTTATTAGATCTCCCCTCAATCGTCTTTTTTCTAAAGTGAATAACCCTAATTCTGATAACCTTTCAGGGTACTGTAGTCCATCCATTCCAGTTATTACTTTAGTTGCCCTCCTCTGAACCCTTGTTCACGCCTTGTTCACAGGAGCCCAGAACTGTACACAGCCCTGATGGAAGAAACTGAGTTAAACTGGCCCTAGGACAGCTGCTGTGATAGACTGGGACAAACTGAGCCACTAGCATGCCCATCCTCTGCACCAGCTCCTCATGGGCTTGCTGCACATGTTGTCGCCATTTATGATGTTCAGTACTTGTCTTTGACACTTATGGGATTGGCAGGATCTAATTATGGCATTAGCTGAAGGCAGTGGCGTACCGCCCATATAGGCAGACCACGCCACTGCTATGGGGCCCGCGGCACAGGGGAGCCCGGAGCTCATGGAAGGCCCCGCCCCCTCTGCACAAGACTGACAGACTTATTCTTCTGGGCTCCGGCTCCAACGTGCGGGCGGGCGGGCGGGTGTGCGGGCAGGCGGGCCCAGCCCTCCCTCCTGCTGCTCTTTGCAAAGAGCACAGAGGACGGGACTCTGCCTGCGCGCTCTCCAGCTCAGCAGGCGTGATGACGTCATCACATTGTGCCTGCTGCTGGAGAGAGCGGGGTGCCTGCTTCTGGAGAGGCTGCAAGGTAAGTATTCAATTTATTTATTTTTATTGCTGGATTGGGCGCAGTAAAGGGGGCAAAACTACTGGATGGGACACTAGTAAAGGGCACAAAACTACTGGATGGGGAACTAAAGGGGGCAAACTACTGGATGGGGAACTAAAGGGGGCAAACTACTGGATGGGGAACTAAAGGGGGCAAAACTACTGGATGGGACACTAGTAAAGGGCACAAAACTACTGGATGGGGAACTAAAGGGGGCAAAACTACTGGATCAGACACTAGTAAAGGGCACAAAACTACTGGATGGGGCACTAAAGGGGGCAAAACTACTGGATGGGACACTAAAGGGGAAAAACTACTGGATGGGGCATTAAAGGGGGCAAAACTATTGGATGGGGTACTAAAGGGGAAAAACTACTGGATGGGGCATTAAAGGGGGCAAAACTATTGGATGGGGCAGTAAAGGGGCAACAATACCGGATGGGACACTAATGGGGGCATAACTACTAGATAGGGACACTAAAGGGGGCAAAACTACTGGATGGAGCACTAAAGGGGCAACATTGCTGGATGGGATACTAAAGGGGACAAAACTACTGAATGAGACACTAAAGGGGCAGGACCACTGGATGGGGCACTAAGGGTCAGTATTACTGGACTGGGGGAACTAAGGGAGTGTAAATACTGTGTTGGCACTAAGGGGGCATAACTACTGTTCTGGGACACAAAGGGGGATTCTACTCTGAGGGGTCACTTACGGGGCATTATGCTGTGTGAGGGCACTAATATTGCATTCTTACTATAATCTGCACAACGTTGAAGGTGGCGCAAAGTTTTTGGGCCGCTTACATCACAAAAAAGTGCCTTATTCCCATACAGCACTGTCATATCAGCGGTGTATGACGGTGTATGAGAATACGGATAATAAAAGTTGGTTAATAAAAAAATAAAAAATAAAAAAATAGATTTATCCCTAACAGTTTTAGTAGGTCATGTATATATATATTTTTTTGACAGATGGGGGTGTGGCAGGGGAGGAGCCAGGACAGGAGGTGGGTTGGACCAGGGGTGGGTAGTGGGTGGGGTTAGGGGCCCAATTCAGATTCTTGCTATGGGACCCAGTGACTTCTATGTACGCCCCTGGCTGAAGGACATCGGATGCATGTTGCTGGCACCTATGGAGGACAAGTAGCAGGCACTGTGTGTTATATGGTATGTAGATGACATTTTTTGTATCTTGTGGCATGTTGTTGCCACTGTTATTGGGAGTCTTGTGTCTATCACTGTAAATGGGGTCATGCTGTAGCTGTCCGGTAAGGGAGAGACCGCAAGGCAGGATTCAAATACAGTACAGCAGACAAGGAGGCTGAAGCATATACTGGCTTTATAAAGAACAAAATGTAACTGCTGGAAAATTGGAATACCAGTATAGTACCGCTGCACCAGAGGCACAATGGACAAATGAGAGAAATAGTATAAACAGGTTTACATAAATCTGCAAGAAGGATAATAGAACTTTGCATAAAAACAGAATGCGCTCAAACAGCAAACACAAAAAATGCAAGCCACTCTCCTCTAATAGCTTCCTATCTACCCCTGCTACCCAGGGTACGTTTCTACAGCGCACTGACTAAATCACCCTACTGCATGAGCTATCACAGATCAGCACCGGTGGTCTGGTACGTGACGGAAGGTGCAGTCTGGCTCCAAATCCGGTTGCTTGCTTGTCTCAGCGTTGTCTTTCCTTCTCTCAGTTTAGATTGCAGGTGCAGGCATCCCCATAGTTCAGCTCTGACAGGAGTAGTCCGTCTTGTCACTGGTCCCTGAATGGCACAATTTCACTCCTCTGGATCACACTTTGCAGTCTCTTTTATTCTGTTCCACAGCTGACAGGAAGAAATCACTTTAATAGTCCCTTTTTGATCTGTCTCCCAACAGGCAGACTCTCTCTCTCTGTCCAGCAAGCACGCGGCACCCACCAGCTCAACCTGGGAAAACACAACTCCTCCTCATCCTCTAGTCTGGAACCAACAACTCCATTACTTATACAGAGGCCACAGCGGCCTCTTGTGGCTGGAGGAAAGTGGCCACAAGACTGTTCAGTCTGTATAACTACTCTAAATGCAACTTGATGATTCTAAGGCCTCTTTCACACTTGCGTTGTTAGGATCCGGCGTGCACTTCCGTCGCCGGAAGTGCCCGCCGGGTCCGTAACAACGCAAGTGAACTAAAAGCATTTGAAGACTGATCAGTCTTCAAAATGCTTTCAGTGTTACTATGGTAGCCAGGACGCTATTAAAGTCCTGGTTGCCATAGTAGTAGTGGGGAGTGGGGGAGCAGTATACTTACCACCCGTGCGGCTCCCGGGGCGCTCCAGAATTACGTCAGAGCGCCCCATGCGCATGGATCACGTGATCCATGCGATCACGTGATCCATGTGCGTGGGGTGCCCTGACGTCACTCTGGAGCGCCCCGGGAGCCGCACGGGCGGTAAGTATACTGCTCCCCCGCTCCCCACTACACTTTACCATGGCAACCAGGACTTTAGCGTCCTGGCTGCCATGGTAACCATTCAGAAAAAGCTAAACGTCGGATCTGGCGATGCGCCAAAACGACGTTTAGCTTAAGGCCGGATCCGGATTAATGCCTTTCAATGGGCATTAATTTCGGATCCGGCCTTGCGGCAAGTGTTCAGGATTTTTGGCCAGAGCAAAAAGCGCAGCATGCTGCGGTATTTGCTGCGTCCAAAAAACGTTCCGGTCCTGAACTGAAGACATCCTGATGCATCCTGAACGGATTTCTCTCCATTCAGAATGCATTGGGATAATACTGATCAGGATTTTTCCGGCATAGAGACCCGACAACGGAACTCTATGCCGGAAAAGAAATACGCAAGTGTGAAAGAGCCCTAAGGCTGTCTCTTACAATGCAGTATGAGGTGCTATGACTATATTTTCATTCACACCCTGTAGCTGCCGTTATTGAGCATATCTGAGTGTCTAGAATGGCAGGACACAAGAATTCTGCATGCCCTATCCCTGGGTTCACACCTGAGCGTTTCTGAGACGCGTGTTTTACGAGCGTTTTTGTCGCGCGTATTACAGCGCGTTTTTGCAAATAGGAAACGCGCGTCATACGCGCGTTCGTGACTCTGGAGACCAATTGAAAAAGGCATATCCACACTTTAACGCGTGTTAAACGCGCATTTTACGCACGTTCCCATTGAAGTCTATGGGTGCAAACGCGTGACAAAACGCCCCAAAGAAGCTCAAGAACTTCTTTGAGCGTAGGGCGTTTTACAGCGCGTTCAAACGCGCTGTAAAACGCTCAGGTGAGAACCATGCCCATAGGGAAACATGAGTTTTCTCCTGTTGAGCGTTTTCGAACGTTCGAACTCGCTGTAAAACGCGCAAGTGTGAACTGAGGGTATGTGAAAGTCAGTGCTGAACCAGCTGCATGAGTCTGATGTGAGCATGAATGTTGCATATGATTTGTATTGTGCTTTTGATCCAGGGAAACCTATTAGACTCACTGCTGTGTAGTGAGTAACAAGACATGACTATCAGCCGTCTCTGACATCCTAAATGGGCATCAACCTCCAAGATAAATGGCCACAGGTATATGACGCACAATCAGCAGCTGGTGCACATTGCTCACGCGCATTAGCTGCAATATGCGTCCTACTTTTATTTTCCCTTTAAATAAGGATTACAAATACAGTATAATAGCTGCGTCCTGCTCTCAGTTTTATTAGCATGCAATTAAAATGGAGCATTGGTCGCCGATGCATTACAAGAATATCTCCCCGAGAAGGAGCCGTGGGAAGTTGTCATCAAGTACAATGCAGTAACCTGTTATCTGTGCCCTGAGATGCTTGGAAATGGATAACCAACATAGCAAAGAGTACAAAGGCAATCAAGTAAAACCATTACCGCCAGCGTGAGGGAAGCTTTTATAGTCTTACAGTGCAGTAGGAGACCCATTTGGCCACTTCTATGAACTTTCAAAAAGGAAATTGCTGTAACTCCTGGTAACCCTCTAACTAGTGCAATTTCAATCAGATACACTCAATTTTCACAAGCTGATAGGAGCCCGGAGTTATAATCCTAGACAGATGAACATTTCTCTGCAATTCTTCATGTTTCATGGGTGGCAAGGAAGGGGGGGGGGGATGTAAACAGACCGAAGATAAAATGCAGTTATTTTTTGTGATTGTCTGATCTAATGTTATCTAGAGATTGGTAAAGAGACAGAAAAAATAGATAGATAGATATCAGAATATCAGATAGATAGATAGATAGATAGGGAATAGATATAGATAAATATGTATATATAGATATCTATTATCTATCTATCTATCTATCTATCTATCCATCTATCTATCTATCTATCTATCTATCTATCTATCTATCTATCCCCTATCTATCTATCTATCTATCTATCTATCTATCTATCTATCTATCTATCTATCTATCTATCCCCTATCTCATATCTATCTATCTATCTATCTATCTATCTATCTATCTATCTATCTATCTATCTATCCTATTTATATTGGTCTAACTATAAGGAGGAATCACATGTGGATTAGCTCCATTGAAGTTCAGCAGAGCTCCTTTGTGAGTTTTCAGTATATGAATTGGTCATATAAACCCCATTCACTCAAATTGTCAGTGGATTTAGGTGCTGAATCTATCTGTATATCCAGAGAGAATCTGCAATGTGTGAACATACCCTTAGAGAATCTCCAATGTCTCTTCGATGAGACAACTTCTATCATTTGCTGCAGGTGATTTACTGCTTGAAGTGAGTAATACAAATCCACACGTATACTTGTGCTTTAATAGATGGTTGAAATGCTTCAGTTGGTTGCGCTGCTGGACACGTACTCACCAGAGACTAACTGCACACCATCAATACCAAGCACATTTCATTTGAGATCCAAAGCATCCATGTTTTTAGATGCAGAAAATCTTGAGATACGAGCAGGGTATAAATAAAAGATGTGTAATGTGGGAAGTGGGATCATGAAGCACATCAAAAGCCATCTCTTTAGGAAAGAGGCAATGTGTGTTTTTTTTCAAGCCAATCTTTTAGGTTATGGGCTTCAGATAAGAGCTTGAAGATGAGGGTCTAGGTAGAGGGTCACTTGTCGATATATAGGTAAGAGATATGGCACTTACAGTTTGATGATTCACTTATACAGATAGATATACTTCAGGGAGGAGATACTATCCCTGATGATACCCTAGGGTGTCTACCCCTGCCTACAGGCAGAGCAGCCGCCCCGAAAGGGGCGACCCCACCTCTCGGTGGCTAAACCCTTTTCTTACCCTTACGGGACCCTAAGATGCTTTCTCACAGTTGGCTATATGCCAGCATATAGCCACCATCATTCGGCTATGGGAATCTGAACATCAGAAAGGTCCCCTGATGAACCAAGGATCTCTACTTGGGGAAACGCGTCGGGACATTTACGATCATCTAGGACATTTTTTCATTGTCCACAAACAACCAACGGGGAGTCAAGCAGCCTAACTGTAAGAAAGCATCTTAGGGTCACGTATCTTAGCATCAAGTAGTATCAAAGCATCTTAGGTCTCTTTCTCCGCTTTCTCTGCTCTGAAACTCAACCTCTCATGAATATGAAAATATATGCAGCCTCCAATAGGTTTATTCAGGCGGCATACAGAAGCGACGTTTCAACTACAACAGTCTTTATCAAGCAATGCCATACACATTAGTGACACCCTTTTATAACCCAAAATGCAATGTGATTAGTGCCTCCCTACATCAGGGGGCGTATGCAAAAGTACATAAATTAAAAAATCATCCACTTCCTAGTGAATCCACTTTCACATGCGATTCTTACCGCATCCCACACGCATCTCTGTTCCACAGAAAAGGCGCCTTCATATCCAGCATTACAATTAGGCCTTATTCACACGTCCGTAGTGTGTTGCGGATCCGAAAGTTTGCGGATCCGCAACACACCTTGCCACCAGCCCTATAGAGATGCCTATACTTGCAATTGCGGGCAAGAATAGGACATGCTCTATATTATTGTGGAGCCGCTGTCCGGAAGTTCGGCTGCGCGCTCCGCAAATGCGGATGCGGAGAGTACAGTGTGTGCTCTCCGCATCCATCACGTCCCCATTCAAAATGAATGGGTCCGCACCCGTTCTGCAGATTTGCGGAACTGGTGCGGACGAACATTGCGGACGTGTGAATAGGGCCTTAAACACATGCAGCGTTCCATTGTCAGATCTGCGCATGGGTCACTTCTCACATGAATCCAAACCCATGTCCGGCATCCCAACCAAAAGCAGGACAGCACTGCTCCATCGTCACTCAGTGCACGCCCCTTTAGTCACATAATCGGGACTCCCTCCAATTAGAAATTCATAATGTCATGACATCAGCTGTTGCCGACCGGGTTCTCGTCACGTGATCGGAACTCCCTCCAATCAGTAATTCATAATGTCATGACATCAGTTGTTGCCAGCGGGGTTTTGGTCACGTGATCGGGACTTACATATGCAGTTGCTAAGTAACATAGACGCCGCAGACTAGTAAATATACCCCAAGTAAGGGGCGTCACATACTCTGTTGGTCCATGAGTCCCGGAACACCATCAGTGATAAAGGTGGACCCAGTTTCAATATAGGTCGGTGTTTATATATTTTCTAGCTATAAACGGGGAACTATTATAGTGATCAACCCCATATAGACGGCTCATAACTAGAGGACAGATCCCAACACGTTCATCCACCTGCTATCAATTTCAAGGACGTAAACACCAACTGGCTATCACATCCCATTCCAAAACAAAGCAGGACCATTCATTCGGCGGAGTCAACGGAACCAGGGATTCCCAACCAGTCTCCCAAGCTGGTACTTGCCCAGCCTTAAGCTGTTTACTTCTGTGATCTGACGAGTGCAGGTATGATCAGCTTAGAATAACTGTTGACCATGCGCAGATCTGACAATGGAACGCTGCATGTGTTCAATAGTAATGCTGGATATGAAGGCGCCTTTTCTGTGGAACAGAGACGCGTGTGGGATGCGGTAAGAATCGCATGTGAAAGTGGATTCACTAGGAAGTGGATGATTTATTCATTTATGTACTTTTGTATATGCCCCCTGATGTAGGGAGGCACCAATCACATTGCATTTTGGGTTATAAAAGGGTGTCAACTAATGTGTATGGCATTGCTTGATAAAGACTGTTGTAGTCGAAACGTTACTTCTGTATGCCGCCTGAATAAACCTATTGGATTTTTCTGATCAATTGAATAGTGCTGCGGATTTCCTTCATCTAATGCTATATGGAGACCCAAGCCTGAACCTCCATCTGCGTGCACCAGTTCTGGTCCATGACTAGGTACCTGTGGTAATTTTGTTGTCCCTAGGATGGGACTTGTAGTGCTGCTTAAGTATCATATTTGTAAGATGAGAGTAAGCCACGGTGCTTCCTGGAGTTCCGGTGAGCGCTGCAGCTTCCTCAAGCAGCTGATTGGCAGGGAATTCAATTTATTTGTCTGAAAGCCCATTAATTAAGTGGCGCTGTACATCAATTGTGGGGTTACACACACATAATATAAAAATACAAATACAAGAAACATTCTGAACGGATCCTTATTAGTGTTGAGCAAACAGTTCGAGCATAGTTTGGGTTCGTACCGAATTTTGGAGTGTTCGGGACACGGACCCGAACCCGAACATTTTCAAAAAAGTTCGAGTTAGGGTCCGTTGTTCGGCGATTTCTTCCCGCTTTCTGAAGGGCTGCACAGCAGCCAATCAGCAAGCGTTTTACTTCTTGCCCTAAGAGCCCATCACAGCCTTGCCTACTAATGGCATGGCTGTGATTGGCCAAGTGCAGCATGTGACCCAGCCTCTATTTAAGCTGGAGTCACGTAGCGCCGCACGTCACACTGCTCTGATTAATGTAGGGAGAGGACGCAGCTTCTGTGAGGGCGAGATTAGGCAGGGAAAAGTCAGCATTAGCACCTAATGAAGTGATCGATCTACAGCTGTGAATGATTCAACTTCTGCTAGTTAATTGCTCACTGGTTTTTAGGCTGCACAGAGCGTTTTTCTGTCACTTTTTTTCTGGGGTGATCGGCGGACATTTTGTGACTTGTGGTGCACCAGAACAAGCTGCCACCAAGTCCATCAATCCATCAATCCTAGTTTTTTTTTGCTATATCCTACATCAGGGGCTTGGCTGGGCTAATTGTCACCCCTAGAAACTCAGGATAGCAATTTCTATATTTTATTAAGGGGTTAAATACAATTGCCAAAATACCAATCCCCTAAATCTGGTGTTCCAGCTTTGGCTAGCTAAGTATAATACTGTCTGCTGTCTGGCAAAGGATAGATTATTTTCTGTGGTGAAATTCAATTGCCAAAATAGCAATCCCCTAAATCTAGTGTCACAGCACTGGCTGACAAAGTATAATAGTGTCCGCAAAAACATATATTTTGTTCTGGGGTGAAATTCAATTGCCAAAATAGCAATACCATAAATCTGGTGTCACAGCTGTGGCTGGCAAAGTATAATAGTGTCCGCCAAAACATATATTTTGTTCTGGGGTGAAATTCAATTGCCAAAATAGCAATACCCTGAATCTGGTGTCCCAGCTGTTGCAGGCCAAGTGTTAATCTGTCCGTAAAAGGGTATATTTTGTTCTGTGGTGAAATTCAATTGCCAAAATAGCAATCCCCTAAATCTGGCGTCCCAGCACTGGCTGGCAAAGTATAATAGTGTCCGCAAAAACATATATTTTGTTCTGGGGTGAAATTCAATTGCCAAAATAGCAATACCATAAATCTGGTGTCACGGCTGTGCCTGGCAAAGTATAATAGTGTCCGCCAAAACATATTTTGTTCTGGGGTGAAATTCAACTGCCATAATAGCAATACCATAAATCTGGTGTCCCAGCTGTGGCTGGCAAAGTATAATAGTGTCCGCCAAAACATATATTTTGTTCTGGGGTGAAATTCAATTGCCAATATAGCAATACCCTGAATCTGGTGTCCCAGCTGTTGCAGGCCAAGTGTTATTCTGTCCGTAAAAGGGTATATTTTGTTCTGGGGTGAAATTCAATTGCCAAAATAGCAATCCCCTAAATCTAGTGTCCCAGCACTGGCTGACAAAGTATAATAGTGTCCGCAAAAACATATATTTTGTTCTGGGGTAAAATTCAATTGCCAAAATTGCAATACCATAAATCTGGTGTCCCAGCTGTGGCTGGCAAAGTATAATAGTGTCCGCCAAAACATATATTTTGTTCTGGGGTGAAATTCAATTGCCAAAATAGCAATACCCTGAATCTGGTGTCCCAGCTGTTGCAGGCCAAGTGTTAATCTGTCCGTAAAAGGGTATATTTTGTTCTGTGGTGAAATTCAATTGCCAAAATAGCAATCCTCTAAATCTGGTGTCCCAGCACTGGCTGGCAAAGTATAATAGTGTCCGCAAAAACATATATTTTATTCTGGGGTGAAATTCAATTGCCAAAATAGCAATACCATAAATCTGGTGTCACGGCTGTGGCTGGCAAAGTATAATAGTGTCCGCCAAAACATATATTTTGTTCTGGGGTGAAGTTCAACTGCCAAAATAGCAATACCATAAATCTGGTGTCCCAGCTGTGGCTGGCAAAGTATAATAGTGTCCGCCAATACATATATTTTGTTCTGGGGTGAAATTCAATTGTCAAAATAGCAATACCATAAATCTGGTGTCACAGCTGTGGCTGGCAAAGTATAATATTGTCCGCCAAAACATATATTTTGTTCTGCGGTGAAATTCAATTGCCAAAATAGCAATACCCTGAATCTGGTGTCACAGCTGTGGCTGGCAAAGTATAATAGTGTCTGCCAAAACATATATTTTGTTCTGGGGTGAAATTCAATTGCCAAAATAGCAATACCCTGAATCTGGTGTCCCAGCAGTTGCAGGCCAAGTGTTAATCTGTCTGTAAAAGGGTATATTACACTCAAGGTGTATATACAAGTGCTGAGAGGGTCTTCCTCATTAACTTCACACGCTACCGTGCATCTCCCATTGTATTTCTGTCCGTTAAAGGGTATATTACACAAAGTGTTAAAATACAATTGCTGAAGGCATAATCCTACATATTTTTTCTCACGCTACTAGACATAGCAGAGCTAGAGAGGGTTCAGAGGAGGGCA
Organism: Bufotes viridis; assembly: GCA_033119425.1. Lineage (NCBI taxonomy): Eukaryota > Metazoa > Chordata > Amphibia > Anura > Bufonidae > Bufotes > Bufotes viridis. The sequence continues at coordinate 28,681,445 of CM065594.1, read as the reverse complement.
ACTAAAGTAATAACTGGAATGGGTCAACTACAGTACCCTGAAAGGGTATCAAAATTAGGGTTATTCACTTTAGAAAAAAGACGACTGAGGGGAGATCTAATAACTATGTATAAATATATCAGGGGTCAGTACAGAGATCTCTCACATCATCTATTTATCCCCAGGACTGTGACTGTGACGAGGGGACATCCTCTGCGTCTAGAGGAAAGAAGGTTTGTACACAAACATAGAAAAGGGTTCTTCACGGTAAGAGCAGTGAGACTATGGAACTCTCTGCCTGAGGAGGTGGTGATGGTGAGTACAATAAAGGAATTCAAGAGGGGCCTGGATGTATTTCTGGAGCGTAATAATATTTCAGGCTATAGCTTCTAGAGATAGGTCGTTGATCCAGGGAGTTGTTCTGACTGCCTGATTGGAGTCGGGAAGGAATTTTTTCCCCTTAAGTGGGGAAAATTGGCTCTACCTCACAGGGGTGGTCGAACTGGAAACAGGTCGAACTGGATGGACAAATGTCTTTTTTCGGCCTTATATACTATGTTACTATGTTACTGTGCATCTCCAAGTGTAAATTTGTCCATAAAAGGATACCTCTCATCCAGGGCATAAATACTAGCCCTAAACGAGATATTCCCCTAAATCAGTGGTTACTGCTGTGCGTGGATTAGTGTAATACGCTACATAAATAAATAGGCAGATAGTGTTAGGTGCCTGTAAAAAAAGGCCTGAATTTGAAATCAATACATTGGGCCAAAATTTTTTTTTCTTATTGTGGTGCTTGGTGAACAGTAACAATGAGGAAAACATCTAGTAAGGGACGCGGACGCGGTCGTGGTGGTGTTAATGGACCCTCTGGTGCTGGGGGAGGATGTGGCCATTCTGCCACAGCCACTAGTCCTAGTGAACCAACTACCTCAGGTTCCAGTACCCGCCAGAATTTACAGCGATATTTGGTGGGGCCCAATGCCGTTCTAAGGATGGTAAAGCCTGAGCAGGTGCAGTCACTGCTGGCCGGGCAGGAAAGCTTGTCCAGGACAAACTCGGCCAGTTATGGCAACAAATCAAGTTTGGCTGCCTAGTAGTCCAGGGAGTCTTCAATTTGGGGTGGCAGGGTGCACTCCAAGTATGCCACAACCTGCTGGTTCAGATTCAGCTCTATGTCTACATGCTGCTGCTGGTGAGAAGTTTCTTCAGTAGGCGGGTGAAGGAAACTGTTCATCAGCAACATTAGACTTAACCGGGCAGACCTGCTCGAGGATGAGCTATGGAGCACATAGGCAGTGGCCAACAGACTACATAGGATGTCTCTATAGTAGTTCAATTTGTCCTCCCTCTTAGTGGGTTTAAAAAAGGCCCCCGTTTTGAACCGGTAGCGAGGGTCTAACATGGTGGAGAGCCCATAGTCATCCCTCTTGCGAATGGTGACAATTCTGCTGTCACTACACAAGCAAGTGAGCATGCATTGGGCCATTTGCGCAAGTGACTCGGAGGGACTCCCTGCCTCCATCTCCATTGCATACTGCCACGGTGTGTCTGTATCTTCTGCCTCCTCTTCATCATTGACCTGTAGATTCTCTGGCTGCTCCTGCTCCCCCTCTCCTGTCACCTGTGTAGAAAAACCACCCATTTCTCTACACATTGCTTGTGCTCGAATGTCCTCCTCCTCCTCCTCCTATAGTTCAGCCCCCACAGGGATCATGTGGCTGTGAGATGTTGTTGCCACATCTTCTGTCCCCTGGCCAGCCAGATTTAGCAGCATCCGTTCCAGGACATGAATCAGTGGAATGACATTGTTCATCCCGTAGTCCTGGCGACTGACAAATAACGTCGTATCCTCAAAGTGCCTGAGCAAATGGCAGGTGTCATGCATGAGCTGCTACTGGCTAACATCGAAGTTACACAGGGGAGTACTCTGTTTGCCTGTATCATCAATAAATCGTTTATGGCCTTTCTCTGTTCATATAATTGGTCCAACATATGGAGGGTGGAATTTCAAAGGGTGGAAACGTCACATATCAGCCTATGTTGGGGGATGCTGTTTCGCTGCTGCAGCTTCACGAGTTTGTGCTTTGCGGTGTACTAGTGGCTAAAGTGCCTGCAAAGTTTCTTGGCCATTTTTAGGATGTCTTTCCGATGGGCGGAAGACTTCAGGAACCGCTTTACAACCAGATTGAACACGTGCCATGCAGGGTGCATGGCTCAGCCCTCCTTGATGCAGCTCCGACACCTGTTCTGCCTGTTGTCGGTCACCATAGTTCCAATTTTGAGTTGTTGAGGAGAAAGCCAGGATTCGATTTCTTGATGAAGGACGTGGAGCAGTTCCTCCCCTGTATGACTCTGTTTGCCCAGGCAAACAAAAAGCAGAACAGTGTGACACCGCCGTGCCGGCAGATGTGGCATGCTGGAGGGGCACTGTGAATTGTCCCTGCAGTGGAGGCTGAGGACATGGAGGATGAGGAGGTAGAGGTGGACATTGTCGCAGGACCAACGGCTTGAGAATGTGGAGGCGGAAGTGGCGTCACCTGGCCAAGTTGCTGGTGTTGCTGGGCAGGAACCACATTTACCTAGTGGGCCGTAATGGACATATCCAGACACTGACAGGCTCAAGGACTGGCCCACCTTCTGTTCTACATATGTATGCAGGGCTGGTACTGCCTTTTCGGCAAAGAAATGACGGCTTGGGACTCTCCACCTCGGCTCAGCACAAGCCAACAGTTCTCTGTCCGCCACTTGGAAAGGGAGGGACTGCAGCACCAGCAACTTGGCCAGAAGCAGGTTCAGCTTCTGCGCCGTTGGATGAGTGCACGTATGCTGTTGTCTCTTGGCAATTGCTTTGGTGATCGATTGCTAACGCAATGACTGATGAGGAGTAGGAGGAGGAGCAGGAGCATCAGGACCAGCAGATTATGGTAAGGACAAATAGCTCCCGTCCGCTGAGGTGGTGGAGCCTTGACTCCATAAAATTGGGTGCGTGCCACTGGGAGATGCAGTAATTGATGCGGCAGGCTGGACCACCAAATCGGAGCCACGGTTCTCCCAGGCCACTTTATGGTGATGCTGCATGTGTTGACACAGTGCGGTAGCACCCTGGCAACGCTTCACCTTCTGTCCACAAATTTGGCAAATGGCCATGCTCACTTCCTCCGGTGGCTTAACAAAAAACTGCCACACCACCGAGCATGGCATTTCCCCCCCAACACTCCGTACTGACTGCCTGCTACCGCTGCCTCCGTGAACCCCTGCACTGCCACTTCCAGGGCAGGTAGGCTCCTTTGAAGCAGGCGGTCTAGCCCAGGCACATTTGGCTCTCTGTCTCCCACGGTTGCCACTCTGCTGACTCCCGGGCTACGCTACCACCTTGCTGGCTCAGCCGCTGCCTAACGCGCAAGCTTCCACCCACTTCTTCTTTTTTTACACTAATACGCCCCAAAAGAGACTGTAAAACAATTTAAATGCACCGCAGACCGGTTAATATAACGTACGTATATTTCCCATAAGTACACCCTGGAACACAGCACTTTCCCCCCAATAACAAGCAAGATTTGCTGGAATTACAGATGTATCATCTAGTGCAAACCTAAAAGCAGCAGTATAATGGCAATTTGGATCCCCAATAAGTGCAGCAAGGTGTAATAGAATTGCTCCTGTTACCCAGGCTTTACACTCTCCTATTGCACCCTGTTCTCCTTTTATAGTGTAGATGATGCCTCCATATCCTTTCCCTACACCTTGAGAAATGTTCCCCTGAACTTGTAAATCGTTTTTTCAGCAAAATGAATTCTTTCCTAACACTGTCCCTAGCGCCTGCTGACGTCTCTCCCTGCACTAAGTACACTGGAAAATGGCAGAATCCAAGATGGCTGAGGCTATTTATAGGGATGGCTGCATGCATGGTATTGTGGGTGATACCTCGTTCCAAAAGTTCTTGGCTCCATATCCTAACACGTACAGCAACTATTTTTGAATTTTTCCTGAAATTTGGATCGAAATCCACTTCGTCAACTTTGATTCGCTCATCTCTAACTATGATCTGCAAATCAAAAATTCTTTAGTAGCGCCCATGTACTGTCTGTGATTTCCTGCCTCCAATGACATAATTCCTCTACAAACAGCGCCAGCTCTAAAACAAGTAATTGAAATCATTGGCCCAGATTTACTAATCCTATAGATGGTGTAAGATTAGATCGGCGGGCTAGACCTGCACCAGATTCATTACAGGGGCTCAGGCTGATCATAAATGTGGTGCAGGAATTTATACTTTTCTCTGACTCTATACCAACTATTGGTTGGCTTACTTTGAGAAAATCTTCTTCCAAACTGACTGTGTCATGTCCACTCTCTGAACCATTTGTGTCTGCATTCTTTACTGATTTTATTCATAGAACCCATAACAAGGACCTTCTGCTCTGAGAGCATAACTAATTACTGAGAACAGGAGTCAGGCCCGACCACGGATAAGAATAAAACTCAATAGCATTAATAAATGATGTTGTTTAATGAGTTATATCAGATCCCATATGCAGAAAGAACAGTCCAGAATTTCATTGCCTCTATGATATGATGTCAGGGTCACAATAAGATTCTGAGTTACCCTTTGCGGTAATAATAATCTTTGCATTGGGTCTCAAAATCTGTGCCTTCGGCTTTCTTTATTTGCAACCCTGGTAAATACTTTTGTATTGTTTTAAAGTAATAATATTTATCATGACCCTATTCATCTAGATTATCTTTATTTCTTTGTTGGCTTGTTGAATTTTGTAAGTTGCAAAACCAAATTGGCATATTTAGATTACTAACAAAGGTAGTACTATCCGTATTCATGAAGAAACAGTATTGCAGTACTATATATATACAATGTTGCCCATTATTTGATGAGGTGCTTGGGGCCACTTACTTTTAATGTGAGGTAAATGGGGTGTACTAATGTAAGGCCTCTTTCACACTTGCGTTCTGAGGATCCGGCGGGCACTTCCGTCCCGCTGGATCTGTCAGAACGCAAGTCGCCTGAAAGCATTAGAAGACTGATCAGGATCCTGATCAGTCTTCGAAATGCTTTGAGGTTACCATGGCAGCCAGGACGCTATTAAAGTCCTGGTTGCCATAGTAGTAGTTGGGAGCGGGGAAGCAGTATACTTACAGTCCGTGCGGCTCCCGGGGCGCTCCAGAATGACGTCAGAGTGCCCCATGCGCATAAATTACGTGATCCATGCGATCACGTGATCCATGCGCGTGGGGCGCCCTGACGTCACTCTGGAGCGCCCCGGGAGCCGCACGGGTGGTAAGTATACTGCTCCCCCGCTCCCCACTACACTTTACCATGGCAACCAAGACTTTAGCGTCCTGGCTGCCATGGTAACCATTCAGAAAAAGCTACAGTTGTGTTCAAAATTATTCAACCCCCAATGCTGTAAAGGGTTTTAGGGAATTTAGTGTACATTTGTAATTGTGTTCAGAATGAAATCTTACAAGGACTTTTTAAAGAACCAAATGCAACTAAAATGACATCAATTGTTTTTGTAATACAGTATTAAATGTTTTTTTTGTGATTTCTTCACTGACACAATTATTCAACCCCTTAAAGACGACCACTCTTAAGAACAGAGGTTCATTCAAGTGTTTTCGATCAGGTATTGAAAACCCCTGTGGATGTCAAGGAGAAGCAATCAAGCATAATAAGCACCAATTAGGCAGATGTAAAATGACTGTGATACTCAGCTCCTTCTAGACATTTACTGGTGTGTTTACAGACATGGTGAAGTCAAGACAATGGTCCAGGAAGAGAAGAGAAGAGGTGATTTCTCTTCACAGGAAGGGCAATGGCTATAAGAAGATTGCAAAGATGTTAAACATACTAAGAGACACCATAGGAAGCATCATTCGCAAATTCAAGGCAAAGGGCACTGTTGAAACGCTACCTGGTCGTGGCAGAAAGAAGATGCTGACTTTGACTGCTGTGTGCTACCTGAAGCGCAAAGTGGAGAAAAGTCCCCGTGTGACTGCTGAGGAACTGAAAAAAGATTTGTCAGATGCGAGTACTGAAGTTTCAGCTCAGACAATAAGGCGCACACTGCGTAATGAAGGCCTCCATGCCAGAACTCCCAGGCGCACCCCCTTGCTGTCTCCAAAGAATAAGAAGAGTCGACTGCAGTATGCCAAAAGTCATGTGGACAAACCACAAAAGTTTTGGGATAGTGTTCTGTGGACTGATGAAACAAAATTAGAACTCTTTGGGCCCATGGATCAACGCTATGTTTAGAGGAGGAAGAACAAGGCCTATGAAGAAAAGAACACCTTGCCTACTGTGAAGCATGGCGGGGGGTCAATCATACTTTGGGGCTGTTTTGCTTCTACAGGTACAGGGAAGCTTCAGCGTGTGAAAGGTACCATGAATTCTCTTCAGTACCAGGAGATATTGGATGAAAATGTGATGCAGTCCGTCACAAACCTGAGGCTTGGGAGACGTTGGACCTTTCAACAGGAGAATGATCCCAAGCATACCTCCAAGTCCACTACAGCATGGTTGCAGATTGAAGGCTGGAACATTTTGAAGTGGCCATCGCAGTCACCAGACTTAAATCCGATTGAGAACCTCTGGTGGGACTTAAAGAAAGCAGTTGCAGCGCGCAAGCCTAAGAATGTGACTGAACTGGAGGCTTTTGTCCATGAAGAATGGGCGAAGATACCCGTAGATCGCTGCAAGACACTTGTGTCAAGCTATGCTTCACGTTTAAAAGCTGTTATAACTGGAAAAGGATGTTGTACTAAGTACTAAGATTGAATGTCACTTGGGGGTTGAATAAAACTGATAATGATGGGAGCACAGAAAATACATTTGTGGTTATTTCATTATAAATGTTATGTTATATTTGTCTGACTTACAAGTGCCTCTTTGATTTAATTGTAAACAAGATGACTGAAATGATCAAAATCAATGTCAAACTGGCCAAAACACTCAATTTCAGTGGGGGTTGAATAATTTTGAACACAACTGTAAATGTCGGATCCGGCGATGCGCCGAAATGACGATTAGCTTAAGGCCGGATCCGGATTAATGCCTTTCAATGGGCATTAATTCCGGATCCGGCCTTGCGGCAATTGTTCAGGATTTTTGGCTGGAGCAAAAAGCGCAGCATGCTGCGGTATTTTCTCCGGCCAAACAACGTTCCGATCCTGAACTGAAGACATCCTGATGCATCCTGAACGGATTTCTCTCTATTCAGAATGCATTGGGACAATACTGATCAGGATTTTTCCGGCATAGAGCCCCGGCGACTGAACTCTATGCCGGAAAACAAATACGCAAGTGTGAAAGAGCCCTAATAGCACCATGTACCTCAGATTAATAATAGGTAACCCCATCTTCTTAAATTATGGCTACTGGCAACATTGCGGGTAATGAGTCAAATTAACCCCAAATCTTGCTGGCTGCCTGATACATGTTTTTTGTCTGCCTTTATTTTGAGGCAGGCTAATTATCTTGCAGTGTGTGGGACGGGGTGTGGGCTGGGTACCTGCATCTGCTGCTGTTTGCCGAGCACAAGCTGAGACGGCGCAGCAGTAAGGGTAAATAACTTGGATGAACCAGTTCACCTGCGATGAATGTGTATCCAAGGAATTTTTCCTCCTGTGTTGTGCACGGATGTCCTGAACGGATGCTCATTTGCAAATGGATGAAGTAGTCCAGCACAAACCACGGATGTAGATTGCCAAATTTCCTTTATTTTCATCGCGTTAAAATACAGAAACAGCTTAGCTTGATGTTTGGTACACTCACTCCCAGGGTCTACATGTTTCGGACACAGATGTCCTTAATCATGACCTCCAAGGTCAACGAAAATAAAGGAAATTTGGCAATCTACATCCGTGGTTTGTGCTGGACTACTTCATCCATTTACAAGTGAGCAGCAGTAAGGGTACTTTCACACTTCCGTTGGTGCGGATCCGTCTGTTTATTTGCACAGACGGATACGCATCTATAATGCAAGCGTTTCTATCCGTTCAGAACTGATCCGTTTGCATTAGTTTTAAAGAAAAAAAAGAAAAAACGGATCCGTTTTAGATTACATTGAAAGTCAATGGGGAACAGATCCATTTTCAAATGCACCATATTATGTCATTGAAAATGGATCCGTCCCCATTGACTTACATTGTAATTCAAAAGGATCCTATAAGCTGCGCCTCTTCAGACGGACACCAAAATACAGCAAGCTGCGTTTTGGTGTCCGCCTCTAAAAAAGAATAGAAGCGGAGCGGAGCCGAACTGATGCATTCTGACCAGATACTTATCCATTCAGAATGCATTGGGGCTTAACTGATCCGTTTTGGACCATTTGTGAGAGCCCTAAAACAGATCTCACAAACGGAATCCAAAACACTAGTGTGAAAGTACCCTAAACCCCTCATTTTATTGGGCTCTGTGGCGGTTCCCTCCCTCCCTCCATCCCTCCCTCCTTCTCCACTGACTCTGGCCACTCTGTCTGAGGTGTGCGTCGCGCGCACATGCGCCTGGCATCTTCACTCCTCTCTCCTCTGCGGCCCGGCAAACTATGTTCCAGGGCCCGGTTCTGGGCTGCGGCCCAGAGGTTGGGGACAGCTGCTCTACATGATGTACAGGGAGACAATGGGAAGCAGTACTATCTGCTTACATCATCTATAGGGAGTTAGAGAGGCAGTACTATCTGTATGTATATTCTGTACATGAAGAAACAGTATGGCAGTACTATCTATTCTATACCAATATCCCTTACATGACTACAGTACTATCTGTAGTGTACCTAAATCCTATACTTGATGTACAGGGAAACAAGAGAAGTCAGTACTATCTGCTTACAACTATAGGGAGTGAGAAAGGCAGTACTACCTGTATTCTATATTCTGTGCATGAAGAAACAGTATGGCAGTATTATCTATTCTATACCTATATCATTTACATGACTGCAGTGCTATCTGTAGTGTACCTAAATCCTTTACATGATGTACAGGGAGACAAGGGGGGGCAGTACTATCTGCTTACATCATCTATAGGGAGTGACAGGGAGGCAGTACTATCTGCTTACATCATCTATAGGGAGTGACAGGGAGGCAGTACTATCTGCTTACATCATCTATAGGGAGTGACAGAGAGGCAGTACTATCTGCTTACATCATCTATAGGGAGTGACAGGGAGGCAGTACTATCTGCTTACAACATCTATAGGTAGTGACGGAGGCAATACTATCTGTACGTATATTCTATCCATAAATTAGTATGGCAGTACTATGTATTCTATACCTATATCCTTTACATGATGTACAGGGAGACAAGGGGAGGTAGTACTATCTGTTATATACCGATATCCTTTACATGATCTACAGGGATACAAGGAGAGGCAGTACTGTCTGTTCTATACCTATATCCTTTACATGACTGCAGCACTATCTGTAGTGTACCTAAATCCTTTACATGATGTACAGGGAGACAAGGGGGGGGGCAATGCTATCTGCTTACATCATCTATAGGGAGTGACAGGGAGGCAGTACTATCTGTTTTTACAGGGAGATTTACAGGGTCAGTATTAACACTGTCTGTATAGTTTGCAGGGCTAGACAGGGAGAATTGTCCCCTAACAATACGGTGTATACAATATATACCGCTGCTGGTCCAATAACTTTTTGTAACCTGGCTCCAAGTGTTTGGTTACCCCACAGCGCCCCCACAGGTGAAATGCAACATTACCCAGTGTTAACTGAAATCAATGGACTGTCAATATAAGGTACACTTGCGCTGGGCCTTCCTTTTTGCTCTGGCTGAAATATGAGGTTTTAATTGGGTACAGAGGGACCCTAATGAGTTTTCTAAAGCAGACAACCTCTTTAAAAGACACCTCCAATTATCCTGCTGAACCCATGCCTCCCATCAGAACTATAAAAGTGACCCCAGGAGATACACTGTAGTAAAAACTGACATTGTGCATTTTAACTTCTGGAAGGAGATCGGTTCTTATTCGGCAGAATCGGTTAGTGGCAGCTCAGGCCAATTGCATCTACATATCACTAGCTCACTGATGATTTGGTGCTTAGTGCTATGACATTTTTGGTATTTATCAACCGTCAATCAAGAGCATGAATAAGAGAAAATCTACATTGTTAATAAGGGAAAACAATTAATCATTTAGGATTTACTTGTTCCTGGTAAAAATATCATCACATTTGGCCATGCCTTGATTAGCAAATGGCTTCACATTCATTATCATCATTGTCTTCAGAAATTAATTTAGTTTTTAATAGAAAATTGCTCCTAAATTCTCCATATAATCACATTTTAAAGTTAAGACATTTGCATATTTTGAGTAATGAGAGTTACTTAGAAAACGAAATCATTTTTGTAAACTGGAATCCATCTCTGTTGCAAGTATTTTATTTCAAGGTCGGATCCTCCTGCCTGGATGAAACTGACCATGAAAAGGCATTGCTTCCATGCGTACGTTGCATTTATCAAACATGGTTGTCACATGGGAAGCTCCAATTCTTGCTTATTGCATGCGATAACATTTGCTTATTAAATATTAACAGGCGTATGCAAAATAATGAGGGCGAGGGCGTAATTTATTCTTCTTTCTCTAAAGGGATTTCGGAGATGTATTGTAATATAAAGTTACAGGAAGACCAGTCATTCTGAAATACTTTATGGATCTCTGATAGGATAAGGGTATTTTGGGGGTCATTTACTATCCAGAAATACTCCTTTATCAGGCGTATCTTTGGCGCAGATTGTGGTGCAAGGTTATTTGCGCCGCAATCTATGACTTTTCCCTTTTTCCTGTCTTAGGCGTAGAAAATGGTCTAAATGTAAGCAAGCAAGGAAGCTGGTGTAGATTTAGACCGGTCGTGGGTGCGCCAAAGTTATGCAGAGGACAGCGCCTGTTCATAACTTTGGCGTATTCACCGCCAGCTATAGGGGTTATTAGGACCAGCGTCTAAAATGATAGTCTTAATAAATGACCCCCTTTGTGTCTTGGTTTATATAACTACAAATAAATATTTACATTTCATACCCTGGTTTTAAGTGTTTCTAAGGGGGCATGGACTAAGGTTCCCTTAGGGTATGACCCCATAATGCAGCTTACTGCATGTGGGCAAACCAGATCCAACTGTAGCAAACACTGGCTGGATAGATTTGTTAGTGGCAACAGGCAAATATGACAAAGTCTTTGTAAAGAGCAAAAACTTACTTTTCTCGGGTTGTGTTGCAAACAGTTTCTTGGGTGTCGACACTATGGCTTTGATCTTCTCAGAGTGGCAGCAATCAATATGGTTGCATCTGAAATTATCACCACAGCTTCTTTCTGCATGGCACAATAATACAGCATAATCTTCAAGATTTCCCTAGTTAAGGTATCTCCATCCCTTCTACCACTTTGTACACATTCTCATTAATTGCAATACAGGACTGTCTATCATACAGGTGTTGGGTGCTATCAGAATGCGCTAACTGGCTTCTGTCTACCCTTCAGTTCTCACCTCATGTCTTCTGCCATGCCCTGTCTAGGCCCTAAGATGGAGCACCTTTATGGCTAGTGCCACTCACCTCCACTTATAGCTGGCTACACCCAGGAATCCGTAGCATCTGCCAGCTGACAATTAGCCCCAGCACTCCCGCATCGGACATTAATGCTTTTCTGCAATTCTATTTCTTCTCTTACAGCCATGTGCTCTCACTATAGCTCACAACTAAAATAAAAAAAAGCTCCATAGTGCACACTATGTAAAATAAGCTCAATATTAAGAGCAATTGATGTTGCGCTCACCTTATGAAATTGTGCAGGGTATGCACAATCTTGCTGTAGATATTATAAAAGTCCTGGTTCCGCCACTGCTTTGTCCATTGACCGGGTTGGTAGTAAATTACATTCGTGCTGTATATTGTAACCTGCACTTTTAGCGCAGGTAAGAAACATGCAGGAAGGTGCATCAAGATGAAGTTTTGAGGTCCTTTATTAGATAATACGCATTATGGCGATGGACTGGTGCATTCATCTGGTACTATCCCAATTAATTGTGACAGGAGACTAGGCACCTTCAAAACAGAAGTAGGGGCGGATTAGTGTTCCTTCTAAGCTGTGCGCTCTGGATAGGAGAGGGTTAAAACAACATTCCAACGAGGAATAACAAGCCCAATAACAACTTTACCTGCTACAGAGTTTGGAGTTTTTAACTCTTTTGATTAGGGAGAACACAACAGTGTCTGTAAGATGAGTATACCTTCTTTTATTTATTTTCAGCATGTTTAGATATTTAAAATATTTTTTTCCTGAGCAACCTCTTTAAGAATCAGTCATATGTATGAAAATTTGGTGCCGTGCCTTTAGAGCTCTGCTCGTAACTGTTCCCTGAAGACATATCCTAAAGTTGATCAAAATTTGTGCTAGGGGACCTATCAATATCATTGTCATACAATTTGTCCAAACATTTAAAATTGCACAATCCAACAAAAATAACTCAATAAACATAAAACATGAAGAAGGCTCCCTGAGGCAGCACTTCTTCCCTAGCTGCTGTGAGGAAGAGGATGATGATCCCATAATGATGTGTTTGCAGAATGCCTCAGTATTGTTTATTCAGCTCTTAGAAAAACACTTGGCTGGTTTTACGCCGGGCAATATCATAATCATTGCAAATAACAAGCAGCGCGTTGGAATGGTGGCTGTGTAATTTGCTGTTTCAGAGAACAAGTCAATGATCACAAGTTATTTCTTAGATTTACCGCTGTTCGTTAAGTCAGCAGCCGACCGGATGTTCAAGAGAAGGGGTAAGCTCGGCCCTGACCTTGTGCTTCCACTTTGGTAAGATGTCAGTCTACCTGATTTAATTACATTGCCATCATCTACTGTGAATGTTAATGACTGGAGTTTGCTTTAAGGTTGAGCAATTTACGTGACCTTCAGACAACAGCTAATGATCAGAGTCAATCCGCCATGTTGGTCTGCAAGGGAGATGATGGATAAAGCAGACCTTTGGTTCTGATGAGTTTTGTTAAAAATGGTAGCTCTGGGTTTAGTTTCTCATGGATTTTAAAGGGGTTCTCAGAGAATTTGATATCGATGGCCTATCCACAGGATAGGTTATCAATATCAAATTGGCAGGAGTTGGACTGTTTGAATTGGACACAGCACCAGTCAGTGCTTGGCTCTCATATCCTTGCAAGGACAGTGCCATACATTGTATAGTGGCTGTGCTTGGTATTGCAGCCCAGGCACATTCACTTGATTGGGACTAAGCTGTACCTAGGCCATGTGACTGATGACTGTGACGTCACTGGCCTCACGGAGCGCTGAGCCTCTTCAAACAGCTCATCAGCCGAAATGCAGGTTGTCAGATACCTTTAAAATCTCCTTGCTGTCATTGTATGCTAGTCTTGGAATTGTGGTGCTCTGGTGCTCTCGGTGCTCTATTGATAACATACCTCTTGACTATTGCAGCCAATCACTGGTTTCAATGGTTACTTGAGGTAGTCGGGAACGTCTTTGCTGCAGAGAGACAGGTACAGCAGTGAAACACACACCCGACTAGCCCAACTGACTGCTGAGGCCAGTGATTGACAGTCAGTCAGTGACATCATTGCTACAGTACCAAAGGCACAGGCCACTGGGATCACTGGGCTGGCATCACTGGAAAGTCGGGGCATTGAGCAGGTGAATACATTTCTTTTTTATTCTATGACAGTCTCCACCTACTCCAGAATTTTTTTATGTCCCCTTTGCTTCCAGAGGATGAAAATCTCTCCTGATTGAATGGTCACACAAGTGCATGGCTCATTACACACCGGGCACAATAAAAAAAAATCTGTTGTAGATTTGGACAACCAATTCTAACATGAACAATCCCTTATCAGGAATTCAAATGACATCCCTATAATGCATGGAACATGAAGGCTACTCCAGAGGAAGAGTTGCTACTTGCAGTTTCTCTTCATTTTGGGTACTACAGTAAAATCCTTAGTGGGGGGAACTCCAATGGGTTTTGACTTCAAGTAGACCTCCCCTTTATGAGCAATTCTAGAATGTACACTTGGTGGATTTTCCCTCTTACTTTCTATAGACGAACATACCACACATAAAGCCTGTGTAGCTGTAGTGTAGTGCCCTGGAGCAAGTACTTTGGAGTCTAGACGTTTGTGGACATTTGCCCTTATTGGTGTTAATCAAAGCCATCAATTTGTTACTTTAGTGCAGGGGTGCACAACCTGCGGCCCGGGGGCCACATGCGGCCCTCAATCCCATACTGTGCGGCCCCCAACCATCTGGTAACGGACATGTATGTCTATGTCTTCTGGCTGCTCACATGTATCTTTCATATATTCTCCCATTAGATGGGAGCATTAGAAGTGGAACTAGACATATATGATATATACTCTATGTTCAATATGCCATAAATATAGAATATTTCAGTTGGACATACCCCTTTAAGTTTTATTTTCGGCCCTTGGAATTGGTTCAGGCTGACATTGTGGCCCTCAACCAGAAAAGGTTGTGCACCCCTGCTTTAGTGGACTCTGACAGGTTAACTTGCTCTGTGATTTATGCCTTTGTTTACACTTATACTGTTTATAGTGTTGACTTGAATTTTTATGATATATCCTGTTCATTTGTACTCTTATCTTGTATTGTATTTGCACTGAATTGTTGAAAGGCCTAATGCACAGGCAGTTCACACTAAGAGACTTTGGGAATGTCCGGCCTGGGTACTGAGAAGCTAATAATTCCACTGCTGTCAAAGGGATTATGCAGAGTTTTGGATGAAAAAGCCAAAAGTCTGTCAGACTGTTGTTTATGACTGAAAACTGGTCATTCTCATTGACTTGTGTTGAGGCACAATACAAGTCTATAACAGCCTTGAACTGCAACATTGTTTCTGTTAGGCTGTGCTTCTCCAGCTTTACCCCTTCACTAGAAGATTCTGGAAACTGTACAAAAGTAGAATGGTCAGAGCCTCTAGTTGTCTGCAGATATGGACCAGTGTTTAGTAGGAAAGACTCCGCCAGACTGCACGAGTCACCAGAAGAAGTTGCTGGGGACACCCTGCCCGATGACTGAGCCACAGACCCTGGGTCACCAGCCCTTTTGTCATTGTACCAGCCTCCTAAGAAATAGAGGGACAGCTACCTTAGGCCTTTCCTCAGGACAGAACCTTCTGCTACCAGAGGGGAAACTGGAGAAACCAGCTAAGCACATTGTCTGTATTGTTTTGGACTTTAGTTCCTCCAGTAAAGAAGTACACTGGTTTAGTGTAAACTGTGACTCTCTTGATTATTTCCCATTGGGGTGCACCACACCTTACCATCTAGCAACATGTGACAGTGTCCGAGGAACCCAGCATAGTGTTGGGGGGCCACCTGAAACCTGGCCACTGCACAAGGGCCCTGTAATAAAGGGGCCACCACCACCCCCTCTTTTACTCAACCAAATTGGTTTGATATTGGGCTAATTCATTTAACATTATACAGGTGTCATTGTAAGGGATTGCAGCTAGATTAATCTGTTAAAAACTATAGTTCAGATACCTATGTTTCTCTAACCCTGGACAACTTAATTAATTGCCTGCAGTGACCAATAGGGGGAACTACACATATTTCTACTGTTCTCCTTGACTATAATCCTTATGCAGTGAGCTCCCTTTAGTGGTGGCTGCAGACAGTCTGAATTAAACCTTTGAGGATGCTTTAAAAAGGCTGTCCCATGTGGACATTTCACATACAGCACTTTCCTGCTATGGTTTTCTGTTGTCTGTTCTGCCCTTGTTATGTGCTACATGTACGGTTCACAGACCTCATTTTACTGCATCTCTAATCCAAAGCCTATAGGTAAATTTGACATGTTATTTGAGATAAAGAATCTGGAGTAAACATGTCTCACTTAAATATTATATATATATATATATATATATATATCCTTATGTGTCTATAGAGTCTACTATGCTAGTTACCATTATATAATAAAAGCACATTTTATTTTTAACTAGCACAAGGACCCGGCTTTGCCCGGGTTTATTTAATCTATTTAATTTACTGTTTGTGTGTGTCGTTAAAAGATATCAACAGTATCCCCCATAACAGTGACCTCTACAGCACCCGGCCCCTTTAACAGTGAGCTCCGCAGTCCCCCACCCCTTAACACTGACCCACCCACAGTGCCCCGCCACTTTAAAATGGGACTTCCACAGCAGCCCATCTCCTTAACTTTGACCTCCACAGCAGCCCATCCCCTTAACTTTGACCTTCACAGCAGCCCACCCCTTTAACAGTGAGTTTCACAGCACCCCACTCCCTTAACAGTAATCATCACAGTACCCCACTGCCTTAACAGTGACCTCACAGTACCCTGCTGCCTTAACTGTGACCTCCTCAGCAGTTGCCCCTTTTAATAGGTGCCCCTGCCCCCTTAACACTGACCTCCACAGTGTCCGTCCCTTTAACAGTGACCTCCACAGCGGCCAGTCCCCTTAACAGTAACAACTACAGTGAACGCCTCTTTAACAGTGACCTCCACAGTGCCAGCCTCTTTAACAGTGACCTCCACAGTGCCCTGCCCTTTTAATGCTAGGGCTACATGACGACATGTGTAACGCGACATTTTGTCTCAACAATTTTTATAATGATAGGCTATGGTATTGCACTGCGACATGTGACATGCTGCGACTGCGACACGACAGTTGCAAAAAATCCATCCAAAATGGATTTTCTGCGACTGTCGCAGCATGTCACATGTCGCAGTGCAATACCATAGCCTATCATTATAAAAATTGTCGTGCGACATCAATGTCGCGTGACACATGTAGCGGTGTAGTTGTGCCCTATTTGTCGAGCAACGTATTGTCGTTCGATACATGTCGTCGTGTAGCCCTAGTCTAAAGCTGACCTACAGCAGTAAAGAAAAATGGCTGGGTTGTTATGGAAACCTGGAGCAAAACTGTGTGTATGTGGAGACTAAGGGCCTGCGAGCTTCTATTGGCTGATAAGGGACATGTGACCGTGTGTATGGCAGTTGGGATATGAAGAGAAAGACCTTCAGGCTTGTATTGGCTAATTCAGGTAATTTTTTGGGAATATCTTAGGAACGGTACATCCTAGAGAGAGGCAGACCATGCAACTGCTATGGGGTCCAGGGCAAGAGGGGGCCCAGTCTTAGTTGGGATCATCCCCTATTCTACTGGAGGTGAAAAATTGGTCAGGACTCTAAAGGAACAACTTTTAGAAAATGAGGCAGTGGAAAAATGGTCCAAGGGTCATTGAAAAGGTTGTAGGCCTGTGTGGAGGGCCTGGTTTGATCCTTGCTATGGGACCCTTACTTCTCTATGTACGCCACTGCTTCCCAGACACCCGATGTACCTGTGTTCCAATATGTGTGTAGCAAAAACAGTTGGAGCATACAAACTCCATGCAGCTGCTGTGTAGGGGCAGATGACCCCCACAAGATTTCTTTCCAGGTAGCAAGGGATGTGTATACCAAGTTTTGTTGAAATCGATGGTTGCGTTTTTGAGTGATCGCGGAACATACATACATACATATATATACGTCCTTCTTTTTATATAAATATATAGAAGAAGAAGATAGATTCATCTTTCTTGTAAACATCAATTAAACCTGTTCAGTTTCGGTTACGCTGTACTTGCCAAGATGTCTCCTGGTGACAGTTCAATCACATAACACAATAAGAAACCAACAGGAAATCCTCAACGTGCCAGCAAATTGGAACAATATCCATGAGTAAAATATATTTCTGTTTAATTATATGTCCCTCGATTTTCCATTAGTCGAGGAAATAGAAGAAGTAATATAATAATCGTTTTTATCTTAGCATATTGTATTTCTGGTCATTTTGCAATTAACCTGTTCAGACCATGATGTAAAGATTTTGTATATATTCTGTGCCAGGGAATATTTATGATCCTGCAACATGAAATCATAAATTGTAACAAAATAAAAATCACAATAAAACAGAAAGCAAGCAAACAAAAGCATAAACTTTCTTGTGAAAAATAAGAAAATAATGGTTATGGGAGGCGGGATTATTTTAATATAAGTGTTGTTTTAGGTTCTATATAGAAAGTCTGTGGAAGACCCAGGGCAAAACATGGAGAAGAATAGGATGTTCTATCATTTGCAGAATCTGTGCGCTGTCTGCAGTTTCTGCGGACCCATAAAATTAAATAGGTCTGTGTTCGAATCGCAAAAAATGCAGATCGGACACGGACCAAAACATTGGTCATATGCATGAGGCCTTGTACAGCTACAATGTACTAATAAATTACAAATGGAGCAATTGCAGACTTTCGAGAACTGCTGCAAGTGCACATACATATAAATATATCAATATTTTGGTTAAAGGGGTTTTCCAGTTCTTAGATATTGATGGTCCATCCTCAGAAAACCCCTTTAGGGCCTCATGCACACAAAAGTATTTTTTTTCCGCGTCCGTTCTGTTTTTTGTAGCATTACGGACAAGGATAGTACTGTTCTATTAGGGGCCAGCTGTTCCGTTCCAGAATACAGAATGCACACGGACGTCATCCGTATTTTTTGTGGATCCGTTTTTTGCGGACCGCAAAATATATACGGTCGTGTGCATGAGGCCTAAAAGAGTTGTAAGACAAATTGACCTCACCAGGGGGGTGGGGGTGGAGTTCCTCTCACAACTCCCTCTAGAAGACACCACGTAATATTAAAATTCCTCTGCAGCCACTGATGCAGCCATTTTCAGTTTTTTTCATTTTCATTTTTTACTACCTGCCAAGAGCCAAGTTTTTAATGTTTTCGTTGACATAGCCGTATGGGGACTTTTTCTTTTGTGGGACAAGTTGCACTTTCTAGTAACACCATTTAATATTCTATATGATATAGTGAAAAGCTGGGATAAATGGAGATAGGGTGTACTTAGAAAACAAACATGATTCTGTCTTTGTTTTATGTTTCATTTTTACGGTGTCCACTATGCAGCAAAAATGACATGGTAACTTTTTTTGTGGGGGTTGGCATGATTACAGCGATACCAAATTTATATAGTTTTTGTTATGTTTTACATAATGCTCTAAAAAAAATAAAACAAACTTCTGACATCTGTCTATGGAGCTGTATAGGGCTGAGTTCACACTTCAGTTATTTGATCAGTTATTTCTATTAGTTATTGTGAGCCAAAACCAGATGCGGGTTAAAAACACAGAACAGGTGCTGATCTTTCCCTTATACCTGATCTCTGAGTTGGCTTCATTACTGGTTTTGGCTGACAATAACGGATGGAAATAACTGAAGTGTGAACTCACCCTTAGGCCTCATGCACACGACCGTTGTTTGTTCCCATGTCCGTTCTGTTTTTTTCACGGATAGGATGCTTCCCCATTCATTTCAATGGGTTCGTCAAAAAATGCGGAAGGTCAACCGTTTTTGTTCCGCATCCGTGATCCGTGTTTTCATTCCGTCAAAAAAATAGTGCATGTCCTATTTTTTTCACGTTTGCGGACAAGGATAGGCATTTTTACAATGGATCTGCCATAAAAATCGGATCCGTTAAAAAAAATGGTCCGTCATCCGTTTTTTTTGACGGACGCAAAATTTCAAGGAGGAGCGGACGCGGAGGCAGGCAACGGTCGTGTGCATGTAGCCTTAGGCTACATTCACATGAACGTAATGTTTTGGTGATCCGCAAATTGCCATACAGGATAAATGCTGTTATATGTTAACAGTTTAGTCATTTTTAAACAGACATATTTATTTATTTATTTATTTTTTTATCTATTTCTAATGTTCTATGTTCTATGTTCTAATTGGGGAACAGGGGTGATTTGCATTTTTTATGTTTTAAAATATTTTTTTATATTTTATTTATATATTTTTCAACCTCTAGGGTGTTTGAACATGCAATAATTTGAGTGCATATACTATACTATATGGATTTTACCAAAGGTTTATTATTGCAGTCTATGGTAAAATTCTGATGTTCATATTAAGCCCTGCCTGTGGTATTGCTTAATAGGAACTAAAAGGGGTTGTCCCATGAATAATATTCTAAATGTTTCCAAGCAGCACCCGAATCTGACTACTTTTGTAAGTGCAATGTAATTAAAAAGTTACTATAGCCACCGAGTTATTCAATAAACGCTATAGCGCCACCTGCTGTTTATTATTTTTCTTATTTCTCTATCCAACTCAGTAGCAATGTTAAGGTGGTCAAGCATGCTCAGTTTCATCCTTTAACTGCCACTAGTTATATATACTGTTAGAAGCTGGGACAGTTACAAGCAGAGAGCTGCAGCAGAAAGGACACCCCCCAAGCTGCCAGCTTGAAATAAATGTAGCAGAGCAATATGAGCAATAAATGGAGTTATCTCTGGATCCACGTGAGGTACTAATTTTCACTTGTTACCTTAATCAGGGGATAACTTTCTTAACTATGACAGGCCTGGCAGCCTTCAGAAGGCCTCACGCTGCGACGACAACTGAACAGCTCTTGCGTTCTCTTTGTGGTCATAGGAAGCATTCAGATAACATGGTCAGAATTGTCCACAACATCTGAGGAGTTAAACGTTTGTGATTGGAGTTGTCTCTTATCAAGGAATATCCCCGCCCCCTCTGGGCTGTGCCGGCATCGCGGGAGCCTATCAGTGCAGGGGAGTGTCATGTTCGGCACTCCCCTGTCCTGCCTCTTTAATGCTGAAGCGCCCGAGGGTAAGTACATTCACGAAGTGACTAAAAGGCGGTCATTTATAAACAGTGATAATGCGGCTCACTCAAAAGCCAGCCGAGGGATCACCAAGAGGCACTTTGCCAACATTAACAATGATCAACACAATATTAGTGATATCAGTGATAGCAGGCACGATCATCCCCCCACCAATGTACATGGGGGGGTTTCTCATAATAGCGGTACATGGATATAGATTGGACCCCTGTAGGAATCCATGTGAGATAATGAGTGACAGACTGTCACATTCAAATGTGGGGGCACAAGAATGTAACCATACCCCAATCTTGAGAGGTGAAAAATCACGATGACAGCATATACAAATCAAGACGTGATAGGTGAGAGATATGAGGATACAGTACGTGCATCCCTTATTGTTGTATACGGGACCACTCTGCATCTCGCTGACTTCCAGGGTATATATATTAGATGAAACTGGCATATCATATAAAATCATTAAGCCCAAGGGGCTTCACCGTTTGAGGGTAAATGTCCATTGGGCCTCCTTCCGTAGGAGGAGATTATCAATATTTCCCCTTCTAGGAGATGCCCTAATGTGTTCTATACCCTGGAATTCAATGCAATTTTGCTTGGCCTGGTGGCACGTGGCCACATGCTGGGCTATGGGAGTGTCAGCTTTGTTCTCAATATCACGTAGATGTTCACCTATCCGCCTTCTAAATTCATGCTTGGTTTTACCTACATATTGTAGGCTGCATACACATGTTGCCACATATATGACACCCACAGTCCTGCAATTTATGAAGGACCTGATTTTAAAGTCCCTCTTATTGGCACTGCACTTGATGGTATTCCCCTTTTTGATCGCCTTGCATGCCACACGTCCGCTGTATCTGAAAGTGCCACACAGTTTATTCGGTAACCATGTAGCAGATGCCGGAGTGGAAAATGCACTGTGCACCAATTTATCTCTGAGGTTTTCCCCACGCCGATAGGTAATCAGGGGATATTCCCCCACAGTATGACCTATATCGGGGTCTGACCTCAATAATCCCTAATGGTCTTTTAGTAGTGTGCGTATTTCAGCATGCGCCTCATCAAAGGTACCGATGATCCTGATTTTGGAATCATCCTTTATGCGACTCTTGGGGTGCAGCAGGGTCTCTCTATTGCAGGTAGCTGCGGGCTGATATGCCTGTCTCAAGATTTCATTGGGATATCCCCTCTGTTTGAACCTGGTCTGCAGGTCTGTTGCCGCATTCCTAAAGTCTGTCCATTCAGAGCAATTTCGTCTTGCTCGCAGATATTGCCCTTTAGGAAGGCCACGTTTCAGGGACAATGGGTGACTGCTTTCCCATCTCAATAACGTGTTCGTGGCTGTGGGTTTACGGAATATTTTAGTTTTGATCTTTCTCTCCGTACCCACACTGATAGACAGGTCCAAAAATGTCAATCTCACCTCATCTATCTTACTTGTGAAGAACAAGCCTAGATTGTTATTATTAAGGGAGGACATGAACTGTTCAAAGGCCGATCTTATATCGTTCCAAAGAATGAATATGTCGTCGAGAAACCTCAGCCAAATTAAAATTGACGAGGTCCATCGACTTAAAATTGACGCATGTCTTCCCCAAAAACCACCTCTTGCTCCCACCAGCCCAGGTAGAGGTTTAGTGACATTAGCTCTGATAACTGGCTGTGGAAACCAAAAGAGGTATTTTCTGAGCAGGAACTACCAACTCAATCTAGTGACATATAGTATATTTTGCCTACGTTTCGGTCCAATCCTGGACCTTTCTCAGGGCCTAAAATAAATCAAGAAATAGAATCACAAAAATTACATAGAATTACATATTAAACAATACATCACAAATGACAATCAATACAGCACATAACTCAGAATACAAGACACAGACGATTCAATCTCGGAGTCATCACCTCAAACGCAGGGATAAATATATCTGAATGACAACAATAGACATGCATAGACATCTAAAGACATATAAGACTCTATATGCAAAATATAAACAATGTCCCAAAAGAGTGAGGACTCAGCGACTGTACAGAAACAGCGATTACATTTGGGTATACAGCGATTATCTTAAGGTTTACATATGAGTATAAGGAAAGCTGCCAACAAAAATAGACTCCATACTAGGTGTATATCCCCTCCTAATGCGATAGTTATATCTACCTTAGTTATCAGAATGTGGAGGAATCCGGTGGCCTGTTCAGTGTAGTCGCGTGTGAGGTTTAAATAGTTAGTCGGTGACGACCCTTCCGATGCGCGTCACCAACAGGAAGTGTGTCATCTAGACATGCGCAATAACGGCCCTGAAGCTGAAAGTAGTTTGGGCACAAGACATAGACTATGCCTGCGCTATGATGCTCCTGTGGCATGACATGCGCAGTAGAGATTCAGGAGCCGAAAGTAAAGAGGGCAAGGGCGCGCTAATGTCGATATTAAATCGGGATTGACTATTCTATTTCCATGTATGCACAGATGTAATAGTATACTCGGGGAAGGAGCTGGCCACATAAGTGTAATGTCTAAAAAGTAATTAACTACATAATAACATGATAATATGATCTCCCATATTTCCATAGTCGATATATTATGTAAAAATCGACCTAACCCAGTCAATCAAAATATGTATATTAGCAAGTTAGTAAGTATCAACAACTAGGTTAGTCAAGTTAATAAATCACTTAAATAATCACTATAGGTCCCTACCTGTGCTGAACTCATTTAGTCTGAAAATAAAATATAAAGTATATGTTAAATACAGTGAACCTATATAATAATATACACAGATCAAAATCACGGTTCAGACCAAATGGATGTATAGTTTGTAATTCGTAGATCCAATATGCTTCTCGCTTGCGTAATAGTAGCTTACGGTTTCCACCCCTATGCGGTGGGGGAACATGGTCTGGAACCTGGAATTTTTATTGACTAATCTGATGGCCTGTTTGAATAAAATGATGTGGGATAGGTAATTCCGTCTTACGACAGCGTATGTCGGATTTGTGTTTGCCTATGAGGTCCCGCACACACTGGGAGGTCTCACCAATGTATGCAAGACCACACGGGCACTTGATCAGGTACACCACATATGACGTAAGGCAAGTAAAAAAACACATGAATACGGTATAGTTTTCCTAAAAGGGGATGTGTAAATGTAGGTCCTTATACTCATATGTAAACCTTAAGATAATCGCTGTATACCCAAATGTAATCGCTGTTTCTGTACAGTCGCCGAGTCCTCACTCTTTTGGGACATTGTTTATATTTTGCATATAGAGTCTTATATGTCTTTAGATGTCTATGCATGTCTATTGTTGTCATTCAGATATATTTATCCCTGCGTTTGAGGTGATGACTCCTGGATTGAATCGTCTGTGTCTTGTATTCTGAGTTATGTCTATGTGCTGTATTGATTGTCATTTGTCATGTATTGTTTAATATGTAATTCTTTGTAATTTTTGTGGTTCTATTTCTTGATTTATTATAGGCCCTGAGAAAGGTCCAGGATTGGACCGAAACATAGGCCAAATTTACTATATATTCACTTGTGGTGGCAATCTTGAAAATATAAAATAAATAAGAATTATTCCTGACCGTTGTGCACCTCAGATCTGCAACTACAGGAAACGTTTGGTTGAAGTTATTGCTGCCAAAGGAGGTTCAAACAGTTATTAAATCCATAGGTTCACATACTTTTTCTACCTGCACTGTGAATGTTCAATAAAAACACAGTAACATATAATTCTTTGTGTGTTATTAGTTTAAGCAGACTGTGATTGTCTGTTGTTGTGACTTAGATAAAGATCAGATCACATTTTATGACCAATTTGTGCAGAAATCCATATCATTCCAAAGGGTTCACATACTTTTTCTTGCAACTGTATAGATGATAGAGATTTCCAAGGATAGATAGATAAATAGATAGATAGATAGATAGAAAATATAGAGAGGTGCACAATAAACCAGAAATCCAAGGGATGCTCTACTACTTTAATAACAAGGTGTTTGAGATAAACCCAGAAGGAGTCAATCAAGCTGTAAGAGATCTTAATAATATATTTTACACCATGGCAGAAATGGCTGATCTGAAAATGTATAGCCATCTGAAGCAAAAGGAAGATAACCCCAACACTTCGTTTGATAAGGAGTGCAGAGCTGTATGAAAGACCTTACTGTCGGCCTCAAATAAACATCATAGAGATCCCAACAACACCAAGCTACAGGAAGTCTTCGACCCAACGCAGAGGCAATACAAAACCCTTCTCAGAAGAAAATAGCAAGAATATACCACAGCCAAACTTACACAGCTTCAAGATGCCCTCCAAGATAACTCCTTCTGGGAACTATGGAACCACCTGGGAACAAATGAGAAGAAAAATAACCTCCATATTCAGAACGGCAACATCTCTAGTATTTCAGAGACCTCTACAGAGACATCCCAAAAGAAGAATGTAACCCAGACCAAGAACAAATGAGGTCAAAACTGAAGAGCATGGAAGAGATACTTA
The DNA here is from genome assembly GCA_033119425.1 of Bufotes viridis. Taxonomy (NCBI): domain Eukaryota; kingdom Metazoa; phylum Chordata; class Amphibia; order Anura; family Bufonidae; genus Bufotes; species Bufotes viridis. Next base: position 28,656,239 of record CM065594.1, on the reverse strand, counting down.
AAGATTTCCAAAACCCGCTAGACTCCCCCATAACACTGCAGGAGATATCAGAAGAGAATATAAACCATAAGGGGTAAGAAAGCAGCACAGATGGCATCCTACCAGAAATGATTAAGTACCGCCCACCAGCAATACAGGCGGCCATAGCAAAACTGTAAAACATTGTGCTGAGCGCTGGCTACTTCCCTCATGCCTGGAACCAAGGTGTCATAACCCCAATATACAAGAGTGAAGACAGGTATGACCCGGCCAAATACCGAGAAATATGTGTCAGCAGCAATCTGGGGAAACTATTTAACAGTGTCCTGCACCAGAGAGTCCTCGGCTTTCTCACCCAGCACAATGTACTCAGTAAAAACCAAGCAGGTTAATGCCAAACCACCGCACCACAGACCACGTCTACACCCTGCACTGCCTCATCCAGAGCCATGTTCACAACACAAAGCAGGGAAAGATATACGCTTGTTTTGTGGACTTCAAAAGGGCCTTCGTCTCGATGTGGCACCAGGATTGCTCCTAAAACTATTGAAGAGCGGAAAAGGAGGAAAGACATATGGCGTCATTAAAAGCTCCTACACCGAGAACTGATGCTGTGTGAAGGTAAATGGGAAAAGAACGGCTTACTTCCAGCAGAGCTGAAGAGTCAGACAGGGCTTCAGCCTCAGTCCAACTCTCTTTAGAATTTACATCAACGAGCTGGCAGCGGCGCTGAAGTCCTCCTCAACACCAGGTCTTATCCTCCATGACAACGAGGTGAAATTTCTCCTATATGCGGATGACTTTCTGCTACTATCACCAACTAGAAAGGTCTCCAAGACCAGCTAGTCATTATGGAAAAATTCAGCACCACATGGGCCATTCCCATCAATTTAAAAAAGACCAACACTGTGGTGTTCCAGAGAAGGAAAACAAAGTCAGCCAGGCCCCCTACCTTCATGCTACACAACCGCCCTCTTACAGCCACCAACAGGTACACCTACCCGGGCCTGATAATTGACCAGATTGGGAGCTTCAAATCAGCCATTGAGGAGCTGAAAGACAAAACATCCAAGACCTTCTACAACATCAGAAGACGAATGTACAACCTCAATGCACACATGAGGGTCTGGCTTAAAATCTTTGACTCAATCATTGCACCAATCCTCCTGTATAGCAGTGAAGTCTGGGGCCCGCACACGTACCCCAACTGGTCAAGATGGGATTTCAGCCCAACAGAAATATTCTACCTGGAATTCTGTAAGCATCTCCTCCAGGTTCATCGGAGCACCTCTAACAGTGCCTGTCAAGAGGAGCTGGGCAGATTCCCTCTACACTTTACAATCCAGAAGAGGGCGCTATTTCAGCGGCCTATTGCCAGCACCTGGGGGATCCCTTGCCCCTTAAGAGGTATTCTGTTAGAGCAAGTAGTCGTGACTCTAGTTGCAGTTACGCAACGAGGACTTGGAGTCCCCTTTGTAGATGGTATTGTTGGTACCCAGGGGTAGGGTTGCCAGAGTGGTGTAGAGTGGCCTGCAATGTCTCTGTAGATGTTGTATGCACATGTCACGGTGCTCCTACCTGGATATCCTTGGATCCCAGGCGAGGTGTAGTCTGAAGCAAGTGCAAAAAGGGGTTGCTAAACTTGGGTGATGAATAAGTAGAATAAATGGAGTCCAGACTTTGTAGTATTGTTGAACACAGCTTTACTTGGCATAAACGGTAATTCAAACAATTTCCAAACTTTATCTTGGTCATCAACAGGTATTGGCTTAACTCTGGCAGGCCAACATTTCTGCAACAATCTCAGCTCTGCTATGCGGTAGCTCTCTCAGCTCTGCTATGTAGGCTGGGCAAATAGGAACTTTTCCTCTTCTGCTGGAATTTAGCTGTCTGTAGACTGTCTCTTACTTTATCTTTAATCCTAGGAATGTCTTCCTGGCATCAAGCTCTCTTACCTTGTGAGGCAATGCAAGCCCAAGAGGGGACAAGCAAACATAAAGTACTTTTGCAGGCAGGGCCTGTAGGCCCAGCAGAAAAGACAGAGCAGACAGAGCTCTGCTGGCCGACACACAACCTCTCCCTGAGGAGGGTAGACTAGACTGACTAACGCTGACTAAACTCCTCCCTCTCTAAAGAGGGCTGGAATGGAACTAGTAGGTTCCTCTCCAGGAATACTAGCTCTGCACAGATTTTGTGCCACCTGCTGGTGAACCAGGCACATAACACTTGACCAATACATTTGCAATGGAATGTATACACACATTGCAGGAATTGGTAATAAATATATATCTGATGACACGGGATCACACAATACAGATAGTGAGGTTCCTAAAGAGGTGGTAATGCCACTCTGGGTTATTACACTATTATTCTAGGGCCATCTACATGGCAGTAGTGAAGGTTCCCATCACCATAAAGCCTTGCTACACCAAGGGATCCTAGGCAAGGCAAAGCTGTAAAATCAAATTACTGAAACGCAATCCGACCAGAAAATCACCCTACACCACCTCACAAAAGCCGGGATCAGGAACACAGTAAACAGGAGACAGGAGGAATACGTAAGTGGATGGAGGAAGGAGGTCAGAGCATACCAGAAGTTGACGGTGTACCAGAGCCTGCAGAGAGACTACAAACTGGCCCCATATCTGGAGAAATTAGGGAAACCGGAAAATCCTGAGCCGCTACAGACTGAGCGCCCATAGCCTGGCCTTGACTGCATTGACAGAGCTACATGCCTAGAGAAAGCAGACTGTGCCAGCGGTGCCACCTGGAGGCAGTGGAAGATGAGGCTCACTTCCTGATATACTGTCCCAAATACTCAGCAGTTAGGGACATCCACTTTAGGAGACTCTCTGATCTACTCCCAGACTTCAGCTCCATGGAGGAGGAAGAGAAACTGAACATCCTGCTGGGAGAGGACGAGAACACTGTGGACATAGCAGCAAAATATATCAGTGCCTGCCACAGTTTCAAAATTGGGGTCATTTTTGAGAGTTTCTACTGTAGAGTGCATCAGAGGGGCTTCAAATGGAACATGGTGTCTAAAAACCAGTCCAGCAAAATCTGCCCTCCAAAAACCATACAACGCTCTTTTTCTACTGTGCCCTGCCGTGTGCCCTTACATCAGTTTACGACCACGTGTGGGGTGTTTCTAAAAACCGCAGAATCAGGGTTTTGTTTGGCTGTTAACCCTCGATGTGTTAAAGAAAAAAATGGATTAAAATGGAAAATTTGCCAAAAAAGTGAAATTTAGATATTTCATCTCAATTTTCCTTTAATTGTTGTGGAACACCTAAAGAGCTTACAACGTTTGTAAAGGTTTTGAGAAACTTGAGAAGTGTAGTTTCTACAATAGGGTCATTTATAGGGGGTTTCTACTATGTTAGACCTACAAAGTGACTTCAAAACTGAACTGGTCCTTAAATAATGGGTTTTTGACATTTTCTTAAAAATTTTAAAAATTGCTTCTAAAATTCTAAGCCTTCTAACGTTCTAAAAAAATAAAATGACATTTACAAAATGATGCCAACATAATGTAGACATATGCGGAATATTAAGTAATAAATATTTTATGAGGTATCACTTTCTGTTTTAAAAGCAGGGAAATAGAAATTTTGAAAATAGCTAATTTTTCAAAATTTTTGGTAAATTTGGGATTTTTCATAAATAAAGTGGAAATATATTAACTCAAATTTATGACTGTCATGAAGTACAATGTGTCACGAGAAAACAATCTCAGAATGGCTTGGGCAAATAAAAATGTTCCAAAAAGTTATTACCACATAAAGTGACACGTCAGATTTGCAAAAAATGGACCGGGGTAGAAGGGGTTAACAAGCACACAAAAATAAATAAATAAATATATAAATAAACTTAAATGCAACATTGGATGTGAATAATGTATAAACTGCTGAATCAAGACGCAGCACTCATTACTATATGATACATAACATCAATCAAAGCCATATCCTGTATAGACCTCAGTACTGAGGCCGCAGGTGCCCTTGCATGCTGGCGTCACCGGGGCACTTGCTTACATTGTTAATACCTAGAGCGGGTGCTGGATTTATGTACTGCAGCAGAATGTAAAGTCAGACTTGTTGGAAAAGTGATTAAGGAAACAATTGCCTTAAGAATGACTTGAGTCATAAATAAGTGGCAGAGCGACAATAGCTGGAAAGCTTTAAGTGTTTCTTAGAGGTGGGTGATTATATAAAGACTGGAATATATAAGGCTTCTTAACGTTCTCACTGCAACACACAGGATCCAATTACTTTGTTCTTTTTATATGACAAAGAACATTTTTTTTGCTTGATGTCTCTCAGATAAATTCATGATGAAAATAAGAGACTCCTCTCCTGGCTCCATTCTGCGTTCCAATATTAAAATTGGCAAGAAAAATCAGGTCTCTGCTCGTCTTTTCATCTATATTCATGTCTTATTTAGTAGAATAAAGTTCCCAGACATAATTCTTCATCCTTTACAATTGTTTTTCGTAGTAAACAGCTAAAAGAACTATCTGGCGTCTGCATTCTAATATTATATAGTTATTACGTGATAAATAAAACTGCCCCCTCCTCTTCCCCCTCTCCCGTCTTTCAGTGATCAAATCAAATAATTTGCATTACTGGATTATTTCATGGAACATTTGTCCATCTTCGGAATAGCTGTCTAGCTTCGGAATGTTTCTGGTGTGGGTGAAGATAGGACACTCAGCAGTAGAAGAGTGTGTTGATTTTATCGGAGACAGTCACCTCTGTAATAATCTCAGCAGCAGGAGATGTCTGTGTTTTGTAGGACTCTAATATTGATGACCTATCCTTAAAGGGGTTGTCTGACTTCAGCAAATAGCATTCATTATGTAGGGGAAGTTAATACAAGGCACTTACTAATGTATTGTGATTATCCATATTGCTTCATTTGCTGGCTTTATTCATTTTTCCATCACATTATAAACTGCTTGTTTCCATGGTTTACGACCACCCTGCAATCCATTAGAAGTGGCCGTGCTTGCACACTATAGAAAAAGGCAACCGCCTATGTGAGCTCCCATGGTCCCAGCCACCAGAGAGGATGGCACTTTTTCCTTGGTGTTATAAGTGTTTTATGGGTGCAAGGCAGGTAGTGTAGGTGCTGTGGCTGGAGAATGGAGAATGGTGCTGGAGTCAGTAAACAGGCAGATTGTAGAAAATTATCAAGTTTCTCTTTACTAAAGTGCAGATTGGGAGTTGTAGTACATAGTTACATAGTTACATAGTTGATATGGTTGAACAAAGACATAAGTCCATTAAGTTCAACCAAGGGGATAGGTGGGGACGCAAATCCCAGAAGGAAGTGAGACTTGTTTAGGTTGTTTACTTTTAAGAATTCATCTAAACCCTTTTAAAACTGTCCACTGTTCCTGCTGTGACCACGTCCTGAGGAAGTCTATTCCACAGAATCACAGTTCTTACAGTAAAGAAGCTTGACGCTTCTGGAGACTGAACTTTTTCTTCTCCAGTCGGAGGCAGTGCCCCCTTGTGTTTTGAGGGCATTTTACATGGAACAGTTTTCCACCGTATTTTTTGTATGGCCCATTTATATATTTGTATAGGTTAATCATGTCCCCCCTTAGACGTCTCTTCTCAAGACTAAATAAATTCAATTCTTTTAATATTTCTCCATAACTAAGATCCTCCAGGCCCCTTATCAGTTTAGTCGCTCTCTTCTCTACTTTTTTCAGCTGCAGTGTGTACTTTCTATGGACTGGTGCCCAAAACTGAACTGCATATTCCAGATAAGGCCGCACCAACTCTTTGTAAAGGGATGATATAATATTCCTCTCCTGTGAGTCCATGCCTTGTTTAATGCATGACAATCTCCTGGTAGCCTTAGAAGCAGCTGAGTGACATTGTATGCTGTTATTTAATCTACTATCTACAAGGACACCCAAATCCTTCTCTATAAGTGACTCCCCCAGTGTTACATCACCTAGGACATATGAAGCACAGAGATTATTACTACCAAGATACATAACTTTTCATTTATTCACATTGAACCTCATTTGTCAAGTTGATGCCCAATCACTGAGAGTGTTCAAGTCAACTTGTAGTTTATGGACATCTTCCATAGACTGTACAGTACTACACAGCTTAGTGTCATCTGCAAAAATAGAAATGGTGCTATTAATCCAGTCCTCGATATCATTAATAAAAAAATTTAAAAATATAGAGGGACCAGCACTGAACCTTGGGGTCGCCACTTATAGCCCGGGACCATTCTGTATAGAAATCATTGACCAAAATTCTCTGGACACGGTCCTTCAGTTATCAATCCAATTACAAACTATATTTTCCAAGCCTATAGACCTTACTTTACCTACTAAACATCTATGAGGGACAGCATCAAAAGTCTTTGCAAAATCTAGAAACACTACATCCACAGCCGCCCCTCTGTCCAGACTACTACTCACCTCACTACATCCACAGCCGCCCCTCTGTCCAGGCTTCTACTCACCTCACTACATCCACAGCCGCCCCTCTGTCCAGGCTTTAACTCACCTCCTCATAAAAACAAATCCGGTTAGCCTGACAACTTCTGTCCTTGGTAAACGCATGTTAGTTTTCACTTATAATATTATTTACAGTCACATACTCCTGTATATAGTCCCTTAAAGGGGTTGTCCCATCTCAGACAATGGGGCATATCGCTAGGATATGCCCCTATTGTCTGATAGGTGCGGGTCCCACCGCTGGGACCCGTACCTATATCGAGAATGGAGCCCCAAAAGTGAAGGAGGGTGCACTGCGCATGCGCAGCCGGCCTCCATCCATTTTCTTTGGGGCCAGCGAATATAGCAGAGCGCTGGTTTGGCTATTTCCATCGGCCCATAGAAATAAATAGGAGCATGGGCTGCACATGCCCGTTGCGCTCCCATTCACTTCTATGGTAGAGGCGGGGAGCAGCGCTTGGTGGTGGACGGACCCCGGGAAATCTGGGGTGCTCCAGCCACAGCTCTCCCCACTCCATTCTCGATATAGGTGCGGGTCCCAGCGGCACCTATCAGACAATGGGGGCATGTTCTAGCGATATGCCCCCATTGTCTGAGATAGGAATACCCATTTAAGAGTCCTTCAAACATTTTTACCACAACAGAAGTTAAACTAACTGTTCTATAATTACCTGTGAAGGACCTAGATCCTTTTTTGAATATGGGCACCACATTTGCCGCACACCAATCACTTGGCACTGTACCAGTACCTAGAGAATCTTAAAAAATTATAAACAGGGGCACAGCAATGACTGAACTGAGCTCTTTAAGCACTGCATCATTAAAAAAATAACCAGATCCAACAGATCATCGCCCCTAGTGGGAGCTTCTACAACTAGCCGGCATGATCCCTGATGCATGACAGACCACGAGCCTGATGAAGGGCTACACTTACTAAAGCCCGAAACGTTGCTTAAATGCCTGGCTGAATAAAATCAAAACTGCATTTAAAATCAAAAATTGGTGTGCCGTCTCAATTATATGTATTGGGAGCTTCTACAAACTGGCCCATAAAGTAGTCCTGCAGCAAGTTGAGAAATGTTCTCCCCTTTTCAGTTAAGGCAGAACATCAAACGATCGGCCAAAATGTTTTTTTTTTACATAATTGTGAAAGGTTCTGTTAACCGTTAATCTTTTCACAATCAGTAAAGTCTATAGCCATAAACAGCAAATACCTTGCTAACACAAATGGCCATGTAATCCTGGACACTCTATGAATGTCTTCTCTAGCTTTCCTTTAGGGAATGTTCTCTCCTGGAGCTAAACTGGCAGCTGCCCTGAATTGCAGACAGAGCTAAAACTGAAGTGGCTGATGCAATACCAGCTAGAAAGCTCCTCCCTCAGAGGGAAAGCTAATTCCCTCTGCTGAGACAGGGCATAATTAACTAAACAGTTTGCCACCTATAGACAGCTTTTGGGAATAAATACAAAGCATGAACAGATTAAATAACATGAAATCAAGAACAATTTGCAAGTCCTACATCTATTTCTAAAGTGCAACTTAAATGAAAAAAATGAAAGAACTTTGCAAATAGTCTTGATTAAAAATATCCTACCATTTTGTGTACACAACTCTTATGCCAAATTGTGTGCCCCCCATACAGACATTAGATCTTGAGGGCAGGAAAATGGGATGAAGCAGCATCAGACACAGAATTGTAGTCTGAGACTATAGAGACACATAGATCTGCATAGGAGCTGTAGACAGAAAACGGTAGTAGGTTTTTAAAGTGTTCTGAAACCTTTGCTGAAACCATGAATGTGCAGCAGAGAGCTCTGCACCTTCGAATTTCATTGGCTTTGGTCAGCTTTTCCAGCGCACAGAGTATAGATCCTGTATATACTTTCTTTGCCTGCTGGAAAAGCCAAGAAGAGAGAAGAGAAAAGCTAAAAGTGCAGAGTCCTCTGGGAATTGCTGCTGTGCCTCTGTGGTTTCAGCAAAGGTTTAGGTCCCCTTTAATCAAGGCTATTTGCAAAGTTGCTTACTTTTTATTTTAAATGCACTAGAATTATAAAAAGCAGCAGTTGCAAAAGTATACACACCCTTTAAAAAAGGTATCTATTACTGCACAAATCATTTTCATTCACATAGCAATCCTATGATCAGCCAAACTGTATAAAGCTAGGTGAAGTGACATATAAGCTAAACATAAAGTGGCCTCTTGACCCAAGAGCTTACACTGTAACGTATAAACTGTATCAAGTTTTAACATTCGTGTGTGTACTTGTATTCCTTCCTCCACCATAGGCACAGAGCTCGATTATTTTACCATTAGAATCGAAGTTATACAAAATCTGGAGCTAATTACAATCAATAATTCCCGGTTACCTCTCTAATGTGATGTAAATTTCATCAAGCGGCAGCAATTAGATAAGAAGAATAGTCCTGGCGATAGAAGGATCATTTCACATCGTTAACAGAATCAAATGGTAAATGTTTAGATTTTACATCTTTGGAGGCTCGCTGGCAGTCGTGAACGCTGGAGCGCATTATCAGAAATTGTTTACGCGGCTGAATGCTGCATCTCACAATATATATGTCTCTCGCAGGACCGGGGAAGTTATTTGGTTTTTAAAGTGGCTGCCGTATTTCACCGCATGGAGCTTGCGCTAATTGAGAGAAACACAAGTAGATAAATGAAGAGCAATAATGGGTTTTACAATTATATATGTACTTAATATGGCGGGGGAGGGGTGACGATTACCAAATTATGGATGACATTACTCAGTTCTCTTCTATTTAGCAAAATAAATAACTAAGCAATTCACACAGTAAAAGCCATAGACGTGAGGGTTATCACCCGTGATCCAAGCGATTTTCCGATCGATATTTTCATCTTTCACTTACCTAAAGGGGTTGCCCCATATTGGACATTGATGGCATATCACTAGTGTAGTAAATCAGACCTGGGGTACTACTATTTTAAATGGTTTGTAATGTAATACAATGTCCTGCTATATACTTTGTTCAGGGCAGGTGGGGTACGGGTTCCTGTTTGGCAATAGGAATTAGAATTACCATCCAATTCCTCTTCTCCTGGTAGGAGTGGGCTGGTCCAGCTTTCATGCAAAGAGAGGGGCAGAACTAGTTAGAGTTAGTCGTAGAAAGAAAAGAGAGGAGTGAGGGAGCATGCAATCCATCTCCTGTACCTCCGGGCCATGTGGACCACAGACTGCAGGGTCTTAGGCTACAGAAGATTTGTATTTGGGTCAGCAGCTTGATCAAGCTATCAAGACTCCACTGCAAGGTGGTGGGAATCATGTTAAGACATCATCACCACAATTCAGGACAGGAATAGCTAGAAGCTTGCATCAAGCAGAGAAAATCTACAGCCACAGGTGCCAGACTACAGCCATAGGGAAAAGAATCAGAAGAGAGAGAGAGAGAGAGAGAGCGAGAGAACCATTGCCAGCTAGTAAACCTCTGAGTGTCATCTTCTGCCACATTGCAAGCCACCATACCTCACAGCAGCAGGATGTGCTGCTATGCGTTTTTTGCACTCAGTAAAGAAAGACATTCTTCGTTCTACAATCTCTGCCTGGTTCCTTTACATCACCTTTTTTTCTCTAGAACAGGGCCCCCAATAAAGGAGAGCACACAGAGCATGCGCTGCATGTTGTCCATTCATGGCTATGGGCCTGCTCAGCTCTTTTTCTGAAGTCCCATAGCAGTGACTGAAGAGCACACCGCTCATGCCTGCCTGGCTACTTCTTCATTCATCACTATGAGACTGCCGAAAATAGACGAGCTGGCACTTCACTCATTTCTGAACTTCCATAGTGGTGAACGGTGGATGGCGGCACATGCGCGGCTGCTCTCTATTCACTTTGGGGGCCCCGTTCTAAAGATTGAAGTGCGTCCCAGACGTGTGACATTGATGACATATTTGCCATCAGTGTCCCAGATGGGCCAACCCCTTTAACCCCATGAAGCGGCTGTGTGGCAGGAATGTAATATTTTATATATGGGGCAAAAAAGAATCATTACTCACCTCCCCAGTTCCCTGCCACTGCTGTTCTGAAGCTCATCCGGTCCCTGCTGCTCTCCAATACCTGCCCCATGAGATGCCAGTCACTGGCTGCGGCAGTGACCAGAGATAGATTGGGAACTTAGAGTGGCCCTACAAAATTATAAAAGCATGGCCCTATGTTGTAAGTGGGGTCAACAAATGTACTTTGGCCAAAACACATGTCAAATGCATGTCCCTTTGTTTCCAGTGCGTTTAAGCATTACCATTCATACTTGATGCTATTTCTGTGCAAGGTAGACATCTGCCATCGGGCCAAGATCAGGAGACTGCCATTTCCATTAGATGGTTGTCCAGTCTCACATTAGTCTGACATGAACCTAATGGGTATGGCCAACTTAAAGGGTTTGTCTGATTTGTTTACAAAGAAAAAGAAAATAATCCTTCACTCAACTGTTTCTCCAGCTTCATTCTCAGCAACACGTCTCTGGTCCTCCTTCCTACTGCAGCCTATTACTGGCCTCAGCGGTATATGGCAGAGATCGCTACAGTAATGGCCCACCTCAGTCACTAACTGGCTGAGCAGCATTCCCAGTCATTTCCTAATTCCTGTCATGTTGAGACCAGGAGCATGAAAAGAAGCAAAACTGGGACGCAAGCACTGTCAGAACAGCAGTGGTGGGGGACCTGTGAGTATGAGCTCCTTTAAGTTTTTTATATGTTTGCAGGTGATGGGAGAGCTTTTGCATTGTGTTGGAGTGGACCTTTTAATTCTAGAGGGAGCTGTGTCGTTATGGAGTTGTGTAAACAGTATTCTGCTCCTAAGTTCCCCCTAGTGGTGACTGCAGGGAGCTATAATTTTATCATTACTTTACATCCATGCAAGGGATTGCTATACAGAATCGTTACAGAACATCTCACCTACAGGGACCTGGACTTTCACTTTCAGTGGCAATAAGTTTTTTGAAATGACACTGCTCACCCATATGCCTTTTAATCTCATCATTTCCATTGATTCATTATCAATCACCAGTGATTCCAAGTCCGAAAACTTTGTCTTACGTTTGGCTAATTCTTAGAAAGCAAATCTCATTCACCGGGGAGCATAGATCTTTTTCCCACCGATCCTTTGCAACTTATTTACGATAATCAATTGTTTTGTGACTGATCACTTTTTACTATTGACACATTAGTCATTTTAACATCTCGTCTTACGCTTCATCAATTAAAAGACACTCCTTACCGACCGAGGTCAATAGAAAGCCACAGTGTGTTCTAGAACCCTAGCAGGATCAATCTAAAAGAGAAATACTGTCTACATACAGATGCAAAACCCAAAAGCAATAGCATTTTCAACATCGTTTCACACATTCTGCAAAATAAGTAACCGAGTCATTTGTTTTACTGCGTTTATACCAATTTTGAGCTCCTTTTGTAATTCTGCTGGTTGGTTTTGGAAACAGGCTTGATCTTAGGTTGGATGGTACCGTGTGCCCAGTAGCTACTACTGAAGATCTCCCCTTATGATGTACCTTAGAGTGATTAGTGACCAAATTGCACATTGATAATGTGATCACTCCTATGGCTGTGAGAATAACAGGTTGAGCATGCTGAAATCCAACATTTCCGACCCTCCTTTTGCCCTACTTCTGCCATTTAGGGAGAGTTGAGATTTCTCTCGACTCCCCCATAAACATACAGTACATGGTCAGTTCTGCTGAGCTTGCATGTTTATTTCAAAGGGGAAGAGGGGAATACATCACTTCTTGGGATGAGTGAATAAATTCTTCACCTGTGAGGCGACTTTCCCACAGGTGAAGGAGAGCCCACCTGTTTGTTGACAGGACCAGGCAGATTGTCAGGGCTGGGCTAGATGTCCGACCCTGTCAATCAGAGGTGGCTCTAGACTTTGAATTGTGAGGCCTTAGGCAAAACTCGAACATGAGGCCCCCACGAACACAAGATACTTACCTGGCACTGCCAGTCTCTCATGGTGAGGTCACTGCCTGATGTGGGCACTTACAGTCACCTTCCCCATGTACATTAGAGACTACTTTTCTGGAGGTGCCCGGTCCCAGTACTAATACACATTATGCGCTCTGTGCACATGACCTACCACCTAGGCAGTCTCTTATTCACCATCATCCAACAGGCACCCTGTAGCCTATAGTCCTGCTGCTGCCATTCCGCCTTCTGTTCAAACTTTAACCTGGACTTGGAAAGATGTCAGGCCCCAACCCCCCCCCCCCCCATCACTACAGAAATACAGCGCCCATACCTCTTACATCCAGGGACATCTCTTTTGATGTAGATGTTCTCTTTCCTCATCTTCTCTTTTCAGACCTTCAGACCAGACCACCATTTTGTCGCCATTTTCCGTTTCTGCAGTTTGACAGCAAAAAAAAAAATCTTAGTTTACTACTTTTCCATCATCCTCCCATCTTCTGGACAAATCATCCTACTACCCCCAATACTGTGCCGCTGTGCTTCCCAATACTATACTGCAGAAACAGATAAACCACCCTGATAATACTAGTACAAAATACCTCTTCATTGTGGCCTCAGTAGAAGCCCCCATAGTGCCCCATAATATTGTGCCAGTAACAAGTGCCTTGCTTCCCCCACCCATGTGCCAGTAACTAGTGCCTCTCCATGCCCCCCCATGTGCCAGTAACAAGTGCCTCTCTTCCCCCACTCATGTGCCAGTAACAAGTGCCTCTACATGCCCCCCCATGTGCCAGTAACAAGTGCCTCTTCATGTCCCCCCCCATGTGCCAGTAACAAGTGCCTCTCCATGCACCCCCATGTGGCAGTAACAAGTGCCTCTCCATGCCCCCTATGTGCAGGTAACAAGTGCCTCTCCATGCCCCCATGTGCCAGTAACAAGTGCCTCTCCATGCCCCCCCATATGCCAGTATCAAGTGCCTCCCTCCCATGTGCCAGTATCAAGTGTCAACCCCCCCATGTGCCAGCATCAAGTGCCAAACCCAGCCATGTGCCAGTATCAAGTGCCAACCTCCCATGTGCCAGTATCAAGTGCCAAACACCCCCATGTGCCAGTATCAAGTGCCAACCCCCCCATGTGCCAGTATCAAGTGCCAACCCCCTATGTGCCAGTATCAAGTGCGGGCCTTGTGCCGGCAGCCTATCAGAGGAACAGGGAAGGGAGATGCCTCTCCCTCCCCTGCCCCACAGCACAACCATCTGTATCGCTGTCCTGAGGACAGTGTTCTATCAAAAAGGCTTAAGTCGTTAAAAAACCTTACCCCACGTGACTTCCAGGGGTGTGTCGGGGGCATGGGTAAGCTAAAATTACAGCGAGCGTTGACTTATGGACGCGCGCACGGACACAGCACGTGCGCTCTCAGGGGTAAGGAGATCTGACAGTCTTTTGTCTTGTTAAATCTCCTTACCCTCACACTGCGCACGCGCGGATTGTAAAATCTCCTTACCCTCACTACACAGCGCGCTTCAGATTCATTGCTGTCTGGCTTCGATCAGGTGCTTTCTGGTGCCCAATGGTAAATAAGTGGCACCACATGGGGTGGAGGTGCCACCTGCAGCTTGCCTCCTCTTGCCCACTTTTTGGAAAAGTGGGAGTGGAGGTTGAAAAAAGCTGGTCAGACTCACAACTTTTTTTTCACAAAAAACCACATGCGTACAGTGTTAGTACTAGTGATGAGCGGGAGGTGCCATATTCGATTTTGCGATATTTCGCGAATACTCGATTGAATATTCGTCAATATATTCGTTGAAATCGAATATTCGTCATTCTATATATTGCGAATGTTACGCAAATTTATATTCGCATTGCGAATTAAACTTAGAGCTGAGTTCCTAATGGTTGTATTGCTACAACATAGCAAAGAAAACAAAGATGACGAATATCACGAATATAGCACTATATTCTCAATCTTCGTTATATTCTAGCAATACAAGCATTAGGAACTCAGCTCTAAGTTGAATTCGCGAAGCGAACATATACTCGCATTGCGAATTCAACTTAGAGCTGAGTTCCTAATGGTTGTATTGTTAGAATATAACGAAGATTGAGAATATAGTGCTGTATTCGTGAATTCGTGATATTCGTCATCTTAGTTATATTCTAGCAATACAACCATTAGGAACTCAGTTCTAAGTTGAATGCGTAATGCGAGTATATGTTCACTTCGCAAATTAAACTTAGAGCTGAGTTCCTAATGGTTGTATTGCTAGAATATAACGAAGATTGAGAATATAGCGCTATATTCATGAATTTGTGATATTCGTTATATTCTAGCAATACAACCTTTAGGAACCTAGCTCTAAGTTGAATTCGCAATGCGAGTAATTTATGTTATATTAATCGCATTGTGATTACAACTTAGTCAAATTTGTGAGATCGTGATTCTCACATCCGACAGTACACTTTAGCATGGAGGCATTCCCATGCACACAGGAAGTCGGCAGAAGCGGGCATTGACTGGAGCGGACAGGGAGCCAAGAATGCTCCGGACAGGTAAGAACAGCTTTTGGGAAGTGGGAAGACAACCAGAGAGCAACAAGGATTAACAACTTAAAAAAAAAAAACGAATATCGAAATAGCGAATATATAGCGCTATATTCGCAATATTCGCGAATTAGCGAAGTGCCGATATTCGCTAAAAAAATTTGCTATTCGAATATTTGCGCTCAACACTAGTTAGTACATGACCCACTATATATTATACTTAGTAGGTGGAGCATGACAGGTATTCAAAGAACATTTAATGCTCCACCCCCTATCTTTTCTTTGCCATGTTGTCCCACACCTTATCTTTACCAGTTTTTCATTTTGCGTATTCTTTATTAACCTGTGCACGTGTATTTTATCAGAGCGGGTGCAGCGGATGGCAAGTTTACTTTGCTGTGTCATTAGAAGGATATTTATTAAGGTCAGTGCATCAACCTCTGAACATCTGAAATTCATGGGAATTGATCTCCCGAGAACAAGCGATGGAGGAATTGACAGTTTAATGAGATTATATTGTTAAGAGTTATGTAGATACTCTCAAGCAGGAATCCACGCTCCATTCACATGACAGTGAAAAAAAAGCTTTTAACGCCCTTTTTTTTCACTTTTGTGTTACTGAGAAATGGCCATTAAAAACAGGTACGTCGGTCTGTGAAAACAGACAAAATAGGACGTATCACTTTATTGTTCACGGGCCACCGAAAAAATGGCGGTATGAATTACCCCATACACTATTATTGTTCTTAACACATGGCCGTTGTGTGAATGTAGCCTTAGACCTCATGCACACGACCATATTTAGCTTCCGTGTCTGACCCGCATGTTTTGCAGATTGCACAAAGACCCATTTATTTCTATGGGTCTGCAAAAAAAATGTTATCCATGTTCTGTCCGCATCCATGTGTCCGTTCTGTAATTATAGAACATGTCCTATTCTTCTATTCTTGTCTGTATTGTGGACAACAATAGTCATGTCTAGTAAGAGGAGTGAGAAAATTTAGAATTGCACATGGACGGTGTCCGTATTTCGTGAATCTGTGGTTTGCAGATCGGAATACAGACACAGTCGTGTGCGTGAAACTTTACTCATCTACGTTATTTTTCTCCCTTTTATACTGAAGGGTTGAGCGAACTTCTGTTTTAAGTTCGTTTTCCAAAGTTCCGGTTATCCAAGCATCCCGTTATGGATTCCGCTACCACGGACCATAACGGCATTTGGAATCCATAAGGGGATTCTTCAATGAACCCGAACCTTGGACAACACGGAGGACCTGGGGTGACGTCACCGTCATGTGATCAGTGCAGGGGGCGTGGCTCAGTACTGGATTGGATAAACGGTCGTAGGCTACCACCTCTTATCTAATCCAGTACTGAGCCACGCCCCCTGCACTGATCACATGACGGTGACGTCACCCCAGGTCCTCCGTGTTGTCCAAGGTTCGGGTTCATTGAAGAATCCCCTTATGGATTCCAAATGCCGTTATGGTCCGTGGTAGCGGAATCCATAACTGGATGCTTGGATAACCCGAACCCGAACTTTGGAAAACGAACTTAAAACAGAAGTTCGCTCAACTCTACTGAGATGCAATGTCTGTTTTTTCTTTTTTTTTATATAACCCCAAGAAATCATGACATAACAAAAAACTAAAACAACCTGTTTATTATATTTTAATGAACCGTCAAACTTTTACTATGCTTCATCAGTCCTTCAAA
Source organism: Bufotes viridis (assembly GCA_033119425.1). Classification (NCBI taxonomy): domain Eukaryota; kingdom Metazoa; phylum Chordata; class Amphibia; order Anura; family Bufonidae; genus Bufotes; species Bufotes viridis. Next base: position 28,639,558 of record CM065594.1, on the reverse strand, counting down.
GGATCAGATTTACATGTGCCAAGTGACAATACTCATTCAAAGGGGTTTTCCGGTTGCTAAAAGATAACTACTAGATCTGTGGGGCCCCTACCACTGGGACCCCACAATCACGAGAATGGGTAACTGGTACCCCTTGGAGCACCCTGAAATGAATAGAGCGCCAAGTTGAGCATGCGCACTGCGGCTCCATTCATCTCTATGGGAGTTCTGGAGACAACAGGCTGTTTCTGGAAATCCTGTAGAGATGAATGGAGAAGCAGTTCAAATGTCCAACCTTCTGCTCCATTCATTTCAGGGCACTCCGAGGAGTACTGGGTACCCATTTGTGTTATCGGTGGGGTCCCAGTAACACTTTTTGTGTCCACACTGTAGTCATGCCTGCCAAAGGCCCCCACACAGTAGAATGCTGCCTTCACAGTAGTTATATCCCCTTAGTGCCCCCTCACAGTAGAATTCTCCATTAGTGCCCATTCAAAGTAGTTATGCCCCTTATACCCATTTGTGCCCTCCTTACATTATTGAAGCCCCTGTAATGTTAAAATAAAAACAGTAATTCTCACCTATTCTCGTTCCTCCAGTGAACTGACATCTTGCTCTCTTCAGAAGGTACAATTCAGTGACGTCATCTTGCCTGCTGGGCTGAGTAGGAGAGGACAGGCTGGGGAATGATCCTTGGCCCATGCGTTCTTCTCAATGCTATCACTGCATCGTGCCTGCTGGGGAGCGCACAGACTGAGGAGGGAGGCCCGGGTGCAATGTACTGTCTTTGATCGACAGCCCAGAAATAAAAGTCCTACATCCAGGGAAGGGCTTGTGTGCAGATGTTAGCCCTAGAGTAGGGTGCTAAGTGACTCCTCTGCAGTACAGTGATGGGTAATGTAACGTGCTGGAAGCATTCAGCATACCAATGATCTTCCCTAATTACCGTCCTGATAATCCTGATAATCCCTCCATAAGAGGTCATTCACTATGTTACATGGAGAAGATCCATGCTCAGATACCATACAGTGATGGGTAATGTAACATGCTTTTCAGAGCAGATCTGCACTACTGTCCGCCAGGGCCCGATCTGACCATGGCTGTGTGCAGAGCTCTGTGGGGTCTGCTCCTCTGACATATGGGATGGTCTCTGGGACAGAAAACAGAATTCTGATCCTGCAGGGAGGGGGAGCTCACTGTCCACTTACCGAGCCTGGGCTAATGAAGAGATCACTGCCGCTATTCACATTCAGACGCAGGCATTTGTCATTGTCCGGCCCGGAGATTCGCTCCACTGCTGCATTTCATGTAAGAGATCAGAGGAAAAGCTGCGGCTCACATACTAGATGGAGAGATGTACACGAGACATGAGAGAAATAACCAGGACGTAATATACATTTCTACTATATATCTACTTCATGTCTATCTATCTCCCAGATCTATCTATCTATTGTGACACAGTGAGAGGTTTGGTGGTAAAAAAGCAGCCAGGTGAGGGTAAATACTGGACCGGATTTTAGGTGCCGGTCCGGGTTTTTTTTGGGTTAATGCCTAGGTGCCTTTAAAAGACAGCTGGGTTTTATGCAAACTCTCTCTCTGTGTTTGGGATCTGAGCCCTGTGCTGGGCTGAAAAGCTGAGACCTGTGTGTCAGAAGAGCAGGCCATTTAAAGACGGACTTTTTGTGTTGCTGAGCATTCAGCCAGGTGTGAACTAACACCTAGGATTTGAGGTGATTTAACCTGGAAACTGCTGGTGTTCTGTGGAGCTCTCAGGGCTGGAAGCAAGAGCTTGCAAAGAGGTGTGCAGTCTGCCTGGAAGCCTGAGGTTGGACTTTCCTGCGGCTGGGCTGTCAGCCGGGTGTGAACACGCACCTAAACCACACAGGTGAATTTGATTCAGTCTTGGACTTTTGTTTTGCCTCAAGTTTTTGCTATGTGTGTGAAGTAACACTAAGTGACTGATTTGAGTTGTTTGTGCAAGTGTGAAATAAAACACTGTTTGCTGCACTACCTGGACTCTCTTTGCCTCTATACTGCACCCGCACCGCTGTCTACCAGAGCAACTCCCCACACTATCTATCTATCTATCTATCTATCTATCTATCTATCTATCTATCATCTCTCATAGTGCTCAATAAGAAGTTCATCATATAAGATCATATAAACTTTATATCTATCATGAGTGTCTTGCACAATATTGTTAATAAGTGACAAATTATCCAATAATCCCACAGGTGCAAAAAAAGTAATTGATAAATTCATTAAAAACATGAAAGAACAGTCTCACTATTATCGGAATTATCACAGGATTCCGGACGGCGTCTATCTCTGTCAATCCCGCATGCGCGGGATTTGCCGATCTCGCGATCTCTCGAATGCGGGAGTATAATGAACTCTAATGCCCATAACAAAAAAGCAATCTGCGGACTCCAGGTTAATGGTGCGCCTGCGTGGATCAAGCACCTCTCGCGATGGTCATACATCAGACACTGACCACAGTCAAGATGGTGTCTCCAGCATCATAGTGCTATTGCGCATATCAGATGTATGTACTCCGTATCCATGTACACATAACAAACATACAGTGTCCCCAGTATTGATTAAAGACACTCCGGGTCCATCCGGAAAACCAGAGATACCCCAGTGTCACCTTTTTAAGAAAAGGGTCACTTATTATTGTCTGCTCTCATTATCGGTAGACTCAGGTGGTGGGTCCGTCCTGTTATCTAGACTCGCCACAACCCCCCAATCCCTTATTGAGTAGCAAATTCAAACAAATTATGCACCCTGTTGGGATAAACTGTCAGTCAGTGGTTCATGATGAACTTATTATAGTCACCATGTCGCACCTCCTCCTGTCAGTCTCCCACCGCAGGGATAAAATCTATCATACATCTCACACATACCGGAGTATATCATAGTAGGTAAAGGGAATTTTTACAAAAAAACCTGGTGTCCATACTGTGGGCTGTTTAAATTAATAACAATCAAATTATCAAATAACCGGTCCTGTTGATAATATTCCTTTCGTGAGAGTGTTCGTTGCTTGAATATCTAAAAAGATCAAAATACATCATAATTAAATATATCTTAATTAAATATATCATATACAAAATTTTTTAATATATATGTTAACATAACCTGAACACATCATTTGTTAATCCCATCCCAGGGAGGATGGGGACAAGAAGAACCCCGGGGGCACCCCACGATACACATCCTATGTCACTCGGAAATCTACATTGAGTCCCCTGGGTCTCAGGGTCCCCAGTGTGTATATCCAGTATAATTCTTTCTTTTTAAGTAATTTAACTCTATCTCCCCCTCTGCGTGTCAATGGGATGTGGTCTATGACCCTAAACTTTAGATCTTTCTCTGAGTGACCTGCTTCTTTAAAATGTCTGGAGACAGGGAGGTTCGTCTTCTGTTTCCTAATGGAATATCGATGTTGATTGATTCTAGTTTTAGCATCCCAGGTTGTCTCCCCACATACCAAAGACCACAAGGGCATGTGAGGGTATACACCACGTATGCTGAATCACATGTTAAATAGGATCTGATTTTGACCTCCTTCCCTGTGGCAGGATTGAAAAAGACATCACCTTTCATCATTAGTGTGCAATTCACACAATTGTGACATGGGTAGCACCCAGTTTTTGGATGCCAAAAAGCCTCTCACCCTTGTTTTGGATGGTCCGATGTCTGATCTAACTACTCTATCGCCTAAATTCCGGCTTCTTCGATAGGAAAACAGTGGGGGTGATTGAAATTCTTGTATCTGGGGAAAGCCAGATGACAGAATACCCCAGTGTTTCCTAATTACTTTAGCTATACAGTGGCTATCATTGTTATACTCTGAAATGAATGGGACTCTGTTTATTTTTGTCTTAGATTTATCTCCCTCATTATTATTTTTGTTGCAGACTTTTTAATACTGTTCTCAATCAATCCTCTCGGGTACCCCCTTGTGTGGAACCTTGCTCCCATCTGCTCAAATCTCCGTCTCTTCACCTCAGGATCCTCAACAATCTTATCCACCCTCACCAGCTGACTATAGGGTAGGGATCTCACCATTGAAGGAGGGTGATTGCTCTCATACCTTAGTAACGTGTTTTTATCTGTCTTTTTGGTATAGAGGTCTGTAACTAAGTGACCCCCTCTAATCGACACCTCAGTGTCGAGAAATTGTATTCTTTCAGGTGAATATACCAAGGTGAATTTAACAGTAGGGTCTATCTCATTTATAGATGCGTGGAATGCCTGAAGGTCCAACGCGGCACCCACCCACACCAAAAAGATGTCATCTATATAACGCCACCACCCCGGCACATGGCTGAAGTGGTGGCTCCTGTACACAAACGTGTCTTCCAGGTGTGTCATATAGATATTAGCGTAGGTGGGCGCCACGTTGGACCCCATCGCAGTTCCACGCAACTGCACATACCAGTCATCTCTGAATAGAAAATAATTCCGTGTCAGTATAAACTGAAGCAAGTCGATCAACAGTTGTTTACATTCTGGAGAAAAGTTGCTGTTGCATAAACATTTTTCAACAGCACCAAGACCTCGTGTGTGGTCTATAGAGGTATATAAACTGCTGACATCAAAAGATGCCAGCAGGGCCCCTTCAGGAACTTGAATTTCTTTAATTTTTTGTAAAAAATCTGAAGTATTCCTTACATATGATTTGGCATTGGTTGCATATTCTCTTAACATCCTATCCAGAAATACTGCGACGTTACAAAACATTGAGCCCCTCCCGGATACTATAGGGCGTCCGGGGGGATTTTTTAGATCCTTATGGATCTTTGGTAAGGTGTACAGGATGGGTGTAACAGGTTTATCACAATATAAAAATTGGAAAAGTTTGTCATCAATAATCCCCTTGTCTAGGGCCTGACCTAAAATAATTTTAAGTTCCTTCAAAAATGTAAATTTCGGATCCTGTGACACCCTCCTGTACACCTGTTCATCTCTCAGTTGACCTTCAATTTCTAGAATATATGCAGACATGTCCATGACCACAATCCCACCACCTTTGTCGGCTGACTTAATGGTGAGACTGTGGTCTCTGGACAAAGTTTCCAAAGCCCGTATTTCACCAGAGGTAATATTGGCCTTTTTTAAGGGTGCTTCACAAGTATTGTGTTTTACCATTTCCAAATCACGTTTGACCGCTAGCTGGAAAGCCTCAATGGCTGGATTATTCACCATAGGTACTAGATCACTTTTTAAATATAAACCTACACCTGATAGGGATAGTTCCGTTTTGTCCCTTGTCTGGGGCTGTTCCCCAAAATTTCCTTGTGCAAACAACACATTAAATTTAATTGCCCGGAAAAATTTTTGAATGTCCATCTCCATATTGAACCAATCTGTTCTTGTAGTAGGACAGAATGAAAGACCCTTGTTCAGGACTGATTGTTGTTCTGAGTTCAAAAGGGTGGAAGATATATTTACCACAATATTTTCCTCTTTTGGATCTGTATGTTCCTCTGGGGTCTGGAAGTTTTCCCTTTTCCTCCTTCTGTGCTGGCGCCGGCCTCCCCTTCTGGTGTAGATGGATCCATGGTTTTTTCTATGAAAAGAATAGTGTGAGAACATGTCTATATCATTATGGTCTGCTGACCCACACGGATCACCACCTGATGGTCTTTTTGGTGTCCCTTTATTAGTATCTCGCCTAGTGTTATTCATCCGTCGATTTTTCTTCATATCACTTTGCCAATTATAAATATAGCCATTAGTGTAGTCATCATTGTCTCTCATCCATTTTTTTTCTTTTTTTATCCTGCAATTCCTCAAATTTATCCAATATAGTTTTACTTCGCAATAAGTACTCCTCCAAGTCTTCCTCAGAGAGCAATGTCTTCAATTGATGCAACCATTGGGTAATTTTATTCTGGATTACCGACAGTTCTTTTTGCAGAAATTCAATATTCAACAGGATAATATCAAATGAATATTTGTTGGATATAGAAACAAACCTGCTACAGAATTCATTGTTCTGAAAAATCAAGTCAGGTCTTAAATGAGATCTCAAGCCTCTTGGTATTCTGTGCTGACAATAATATTCGTGCAAAGTAGACATATGCATCTCAATATTGATCAACCGTTTAGAGTGATCTAGTACCCATGGTGAATAATCCAGCCATTGAGGCTTTCCAGCTAGCGGTCAAACGTGATTTGGAAATGGTAAAACACAATACTTGTGAAGCACCCTTAAAAAAGGCCAATATTACCTCTGGTGAAATATGGGCTTTGGAAACTTTGTCCAGAGACCACAGTCTCACCATTAAGTCAGCCGACAAAGGTGGTGGGATTGTGGTCATGGACACGTCTGCATATATTCTAGAAATTGAAGGTCAACTGAGAGATGAACAGGTGTACAGGAGGGTGTCACAGGATCCGAAATTTACATTGATCACCTCACTCAGCGAGGAAGCGCGTCAATTGATACAGGTGGCCGCATGTCTTTACCGCTCTGACGCCTCTTGTCAGCGACGGTGCTTCCTCGCTGAGTGAGGTGATCAGTGGCGGAGTGCGTGCTGCTTGTGTGGGAGGCTGTGATTCTACACTTACACAGCGTGTACCACAACAACTAGGTATTGCTCTGGTCTAGTAGGGCTTGTTGAGGGATCTATACATTAACCCCCCATGCCCAGTGACTAGTTCAGGTCATTGCACTTCAGACGGATCAGGGACTGGAAACCAGGTTATTTGGTTGTACTGGTTCCGGGTCTAAACTGATCCGTATTACCTGTTCGAGGTTTAATTGCTTTTTAGTCCCATGGGACAATATTCCTAATAAAGTTAGTGGTTTTATATACGTCTTTGCAGGTAGTGATTCATATTATTGAGGTCAGACGTACTAATTTCATATCTACTTTTGGAGTGATCTTACAGGCCCTAGACAAGGGGATTATTGATGACAAACTTTTCCAATTTTTATATTGTGATTAACCTGTTACACCCATCCTGTACACCTTACCAAAGATCCATAAGGATCTAAAAAATCCCCCCGGACGCCCTATAGTATCCGGGAGGGGCTCAATGTTTTGTAACGTCGCAGTATTTCTGGATAGGATGTTAAGAGAATATGCAACCAATGCCAAATCATATGTAAGGGATACTTCAGAATTTTTACAAAAAATTTAAGAAATTCAAGTTCCTGAAGGGGCCCTGCTGGCATCTTTTGATGTCAGCAGTTTATATACCTCTATAGACCACACACGAGGTCTTGGTGCTGTTGAAAAATGTTTATGCAACAGCAACTTTTCTCCAGAATGTAAACAACTGTTGATCGACTTGCTTCAGTTTATACTGACACGGAATTATTTTCTATTCAGAGATGACTGGTATGTGCAGTTGCGTGGAACTGCGATGGGGTCCAACGTGGCGCCCACCTACGCTAATATCTATATGACACACCTGGAAGACACGTTTGTGTACAGGAGCCACCACTTCAGCCATGTGCTGGGGTGGTGGCGTTATATAGATGACATCTTTTTGGTGTGGGTGGGTGCCGCGTTGGACCTTCAGGCATTCCACGCATCTAAAAATGAGATAGACCCTACTGTTAAATTCACCTTGGTATATTCACCTGAAAGAATACAATTTCTCGACACTGAGGTGTCGATTAGAGGGGGTCACTTAGTTACAGACCTCTATACCAAAAAGACAGATAAAAACACGTTACTAAGGTATGAGAGCAATCACCCTCCTTCAATGGTGAGATCCCTACCCTATAGTCAGCTGGTGAGGGTGGATAAGATTGTTGAGGATCCTGAGGTGAAGAGACGGAGATTTGAGCAGATGGGAGCAAGGTTCCACACAAGGGGGTACCCGAGAGGATTGATTGAGAACAGTAATAAAAAAGTCTGCAACAAAAATAATAATGAGGGAGATAAATCTAAGACAAAAATAAACAGAGTCCCATTCATTTCAGAGTATAACAATGATAGCCACTGTATAGCTAAAGTAATTAGGAAACACTGGGGTATTCTGTCATCTGGCTTTCCCCAGGTACAAGAATTTCAATCACCCCCACTGTTTTCCTATCGAAGAAGCCGGAATTTAGGCGATAGAGTAGTTAGATCAGACATCGGACCATCCAAAACAAGGGTGAGAGGCTTTTTTGGCATCAAAAAACTGGGTGCTACCCATGTCACAATTGTGTGAATTGCACACTAATGATGAAAGGTGATGTTTTTTTCAATCCTGCCACAGGGAAGGAGGTCAAAATCAGATCCTATTTAACATGTGATTCAGCATACGTGGTGTATACCCTCATATGCCCTTGTGGTCTTTGGTATGTGGGGGAGACAACCTGGGATGCTAAAACTAGAATCAATCAACATCGATATTCCATTAGGAAACAGAAGACGAACCTCCCTGTCTCCAGACATTTTAAAGAAGCAGGTCACTCAGAGAAAGATCTAAAGTTTAGGGTCATAGACCACATCCCATTGACACGCAGAGGGGGAGATAGAGTTAAATTACTTAAAAAGAAAGAATTATACTGGATATACACACTGGGGACCCTGAGACCCAGGGGACTCAATGTAGATTTCCGAGTGACATAGGATGTGTATCGTGGGGTGCCCCCGGGGTTCTTCTTGTCCCCATTCTCCCTGGGATGGGATTAACAAATGATGTGTTCAGGTTATGTTAACATATATATTAAAATTTTTTGTATATGATATATTTAATTAAGATATATTTAATTATGATGTATTTTGATCTTTTTAGATATTCAAGCAACGAACACTCTCACGAAAGGAATATTATCAACAGGACCGGTTATTTGATAATTTGATTGTTATTAATTTAAACAGCCCACAGTATGGACACCAGGTTTTTTTGTAAAAATTCCCTTTATCTACTATGATAATTTATTATTTTATCTAATATGATAATTTATTATTTTATCCCTGCGGTGGGAGACTGACAGGAGGAGGTGCGACATGGTGACTATAATAAGTTCATCATGAACCACTGACTGACAGTTTATCCCAACAGGGTGCATAATTTGTTTGAATTTGCTACTCAATAAGGGATTGGGGGGTTGTGGCGAGTCTAGATAACAGGACGGACCCACCACCTGAGTCTACCGATAATGAGAGCAGACAATAATAAGTGACCCTTTTCTTAAAAAGGTGACACTGGGGTACCTCTGGTTTTCCGGATGGACCCGGAGTGTCTTTAATCAATACTGGGGACACTGTATGTTTGTTATGTGTACATGGATACGGAGTACATACATCTGATATGCGCAATAGCACTATGATGCTGGAGACACCATCTTGACTGTGGTCAGTGTCTGATGTATGACCATCGCGAGAGGTGCTTGATCCACGCAGGCGCACCATTAACCTGGAGTCCGTAGTCTGCTTTTTTGTTATGGGCATTAGAGTTCATTATACTCCCGCATTCGAGAGATCGCGAGATCGGCAAATCCCGCGCATGCGGGATTGACAGAGATAGACGCCGTCCGGAATCCTGTGATAATTCCGATAATAGTGAGACTGTTCTTTCATGTTTTTAATGAATTTATCAATTACTTTTTTTGCACCTGTGGGATTATTGGATAATTTGTCACTTATTAACAATATTGTGCAAGACACTCATGATAGATATAAAGTTTATATGATCTTATATGATGAACTTCTTATTGAGCACTATTAGCACTTTATTAGAATGCGTTTTTGTAGTTTATATGATAATCATGTAGATATCACTAATTAACTGATAATCATGTGACTGAGCTATAAATTATTCACTGAGCACTAAGTTTGACATGGCTTGAGAAAGATTGTAATGAACAATTGAAACGTTGCTGCACTGGGCTGAATAAACACCTGTTCGTTTTGAAGAGTGGAGTGCTGCTATGCATTTTTGAACTACTACATTGAGGACCTAGTTGCTGGTCACTGGCGAGCTTTGCACCCACAATTTTAAAGTGTGCTGCTTTTCATTTTCTTTATTTGTATCATCTCTCATATCTATATCTATGTCTTCTATCTATCTATTTATCTATCTATCTATCTATCTATCTATCTATCTATCTATCTATCTATCTACCCATTATCTATCTATCTATCTATCTATCTATCTATCAATAAAGCTTTAGTGGCAGGTCTAAAATTATACATTAGTATTGCCAAAGCATGTGGGAAATAGGGTGTTGAGGGATGGGGACACTTCCAGGGTGGGGATATAGGAGTCCATGGCATATCAGGCTCCTCTCAGTCTGTGGCAGGCACTGATATATTGTGCTGCTATGTCCGCGGTGTTCTTTTCCTCTCCCAGCAGGATGGGCAGTTTCTCTTCCTCCTCCATGGAACTGAAGTCTGAGAGTAGATCATAGAGTCTCCTAAAGTGGATGTCCCTCACTGCTGAGTATTTGGGACACTGTATCAGGAAATGGGCCTCATCCTCCACCGCCTCCAGGTGGCACTGCTGGCACAGTCTGCTTTCTCTAGGCATGTAGCTCTGTCGATGGCGTCCGGATTCGACGGCCAGGCTATGGGCGCTCAGTCTGTAGCGGCTCAAGATTTTCTGGTCCCTAGCTTCTCCAGATATGGGGACAGTTTGTAATCTCTCTGCAGGCTCTGGTACACCGTCAGCTTCTGGGCAGGGCTGGCGCCACCCATAAGCAAAATACGCCACCGCGTAAAGCGCACTCTTGCTGGGGGTGCCGGCCCCCTCCCAGGCTGACGCGTCCATGTGGGCGCACCGCCCGGGAGCAGTATGAAGGCAGACAGCGTGAGCACTTCCCTTGTGTCAGTCCCTCTGGTGTAGCGTGGCCAATCTCTGTACAGTCCGCAGGTACAGGAGCTTTTGTTTCCTGTGCCTGTCCGGACTGACAGGAAGTGCTCACTTACCCTGGGTTCAGACCTGAGCGTTCTAAAAACGCGCGTTTTACGCGCGTTTTTGTCACGCGTATTTCAGCGCGTTTTTGCAGATAGGAAACGCGCGTAAAACGCGCGTTCTTGTGATTGACTACTGTGGTGTCAATCACAAAACGTGCGTCAAACGCCCCAAAAGAAGCTCAAGTACTTGTTTATGCGTTGGGCGTTTTACAGCGCGTTCAAACGCGCTGTAAAACGCTCAAGTGTGAACCACTCCCATAGGGATGCATTGGTTTTAATCTGTTGAGCGTTTTACAGCGCGTTTGAACGCGCTGTAAAACGCTCAGGTGTGAACCCAGGGTTAATGTACACTTCCTTTCAGTCCGGCCGGGTACAGGGAACAAATGCTTCTGTACCTGCGGACCCGGACAGAGCTCGGCCACGGTATACCAGAGGGACTGCCAGGAGGGACAGAGTGACACAAGAGGGGAGGGGGGAATGAGGGATACAAGAAGGGGCGGACACACCACACCAGAGGGACTGACAGGAGGGAACAGAGTGACACTAGGGGGGCAAGAAAGAGAGTGACCAGGGGGAATAGGAGTAATGATGGGGTAATGAGAGTGACAAGAAGGGGGAAAGAGTGACACAAGAGAGGGGGGTGAGAAAGAGAGTGACTGGGGGGGGGGGGAGATTGACATCCATCACACACACACACTGCATCCCTTACACACACTGAAACACAATGCATCTCTTAGCCTCCATTCAAACGTCCAAGTGTGTTTTGCGGATCCGCAAAACACGGACACCGGCAATGTGCGTTCCGCATTTTGCGGACCGCACATCGCTGGCACTCTCATAGAAAATGCCTTTTATTGTCCGCAATTGCAGACAAGAATAGGACATGTTCTATTTTTTTGCGGGATGGCAGTGTGGACCTGAAAGTGCGGATAGAAATAAATTGGTCCGCAATTCCGTTCCGCAAAATGCAGAACAGAATTGTGGACGTGTGAATGGAGCCTTACACATGCAAACAAAGATTCACACAACGCACTCTGTACACACATTCAAAACCACACAACACAAACCTTATACACAAACACGAACTTCTTTCTATCCCTTGCACACACACACACTGCATCCACTCCACACACACTGCATCCACTCCACACACACTGCATCCACTCCACACACACTGCATCCACTCACACACACTGCATCCACTCCACACACACTGCATCCACTCCACACACACTGCATCCACTCCACACACACTGCATCCACTCCACACACACTGCATCCACTCCACACACACTGCATCCACTACACACACACTGCATCCACTCCACACACACTGCATCCACTACACACACACTGCATCCACTCCACACACACTGCATCCACTCCACACACACTGCATCCACTACACACACACTGCATCCACTCCACACACACTGCATCCACTCCACACACACTGCATCCACTCCACACACACTGCATCCACTCCACACACACTGCATCCACTCCACACACACTGCATCCACTACACACACTGCATCCACTCCACACACACTGCATCCACTCCACACACACTGCATCCACTACACACACACTGCATCCACTCCACACACACTGCATCCACTCCACACACACTGCATCCACTCACACACACTGCATCCACTCCACACACACTGCATCCACTCCACACACACTGCATCCACTCCACACACACTGCATCCACTACACACACACTGCATCCACTACACACACACTGCATCCACTACACACACACTGCATCCACTACACACACACTGCATCCACTCCATACACACTACATCCACTACACACACTGCTATTCCTATTCACTACATTCCATAAGCGCACACATTAGATTCTCTACAGCAACACATAACACATCCCCTACACACTTCACCCACTGAGAACAAACTCATGGGTGGAACATGTAGGTGGACTTGTGGGTGGGCCTTATGGGCATACTCACCTGGGGCCCAGACCTTGAGCTGTGTAAAGGGCCCCAAAAAATGGAGCCGCTTCCCGTTCTCCCAGAACATTGATTTTTGCCTCCAGAGAGCCTGTTCTACACCAGAGCAGTGGAGCCGGACTGCAGCCAGAGCCATCATCATCCTCATCTGGGTGTAAGGAGGCAATCTAGTATATTATTCGTGGCACTAGTCTCTAATTTACCTCACATTAAAGGGACACTATAGTCCCCAGAACCTCTGCAGCTTAATGTAGGGGCTCTGGTCTTTATAGCCTGTCCCCGTAGGCTTTTTAATGTAAACAGGGCGGCACTGGCGTTAGTTAATATGGCAGATCATATGGGTGGGGCATTGTGATGTCACATGGGGGGGCCGGCAAACTTTTCTTTTGCCTAGGGCAACAAAAATCCTTGCACCGTCCCTGCTTCTGGGATGCTCTGACCTCCTACCTCCATCCACTCACGTATTCCTCTTGTCTCTTGTTTACTGTGTTCCTGATCCCGGCTTTTGTGAGGTGATGTGGGGTGATTTTCTAGTCGGACTGGGTTTCAGTAAATTGATTTTGGGGCTTTGCCTTGCCTGTGATCCCTTGGTGTAGCAAGGCTTTATGGTGATGGGAGCCTTCACTACTACTATCTATGTAGATGGCCCCAGAATGATTGTAAAGTGTAGAGGGAATCTGCCCAGCTCCCCTTGACAGGCACTGTTAGAGGTGCTCTGATGGACCTGGAGGAGATGCTTACAGAATTCCAGGTGGAATATTTCTGTTGGGCTGGAATCCCATCTTGATCAGTTGGGGTACGTGTGCGGGCCCCAGACTTCACTACCATACAGGAGGACTGATGTGGTGCAATGATGGAAGATTGGATCAAAGATTTTAAGCCAGACCCTCACGGGTGCATTGAGGTTGTACAGTCGTCTTATGATGTTGTAGAAGGTCTTGCATGCTTTGTCTTTCAGCTCCTCAATGACTGATTTGAAGCTCCCAGTCTGGTCAATTATCAGACCCAGGTAGGTGTACCTGTTGGTGGCTGTAGGAGGGCGGTTGGGTAGCGTGAAGGTAGGGGGCCTGGCTGACTTAGTTTTCCTTCTCTGGAACACCACAGTCTATCTCTATCTGTCTGTCTTTTTATATCTATCTATCTATCTATCTATCTCTCTCTCTCTCATATCTATCTATCTATCTTCATGGATAGTTTTGTATGCATCTAAAATGAAAAAGCGAAGCTAGAAACAGTCCTAATAAAAATATTCAACTTTTTTCATCTCCTATGCCGACCTATGTGTCTCCATGGTAACAGACAGCAAACAAACTGACCCCGCAGTCATATCACCATCCATCTGTCTCTTATTTATTAGCTGCCTACCAAATGTATGCTAGCAAGGAGCAGTGGACAGATAGAATGCGGTATGACTGCAGGTTCAGACTACACAGGGTTTGTTTGTAGTCTGTTACCATGGAGACACACAGGCACATAGATGTTCTCGACACAAAATGATTCCAGATTTTTATTTAAGACTGTTTGCAAAGTATATATATATATTTTTAATACATTTGACAATAACATTAATAAAAAAAAAAGTGGTTGCAAAGACGAGGATGGACAACATAATGGCATAATCAGAGCTGCACTAACCCCTGGAAACTGGTGTTCTTAATGAGTACTTTGGTGGAGGATTCATAAAGTCTATGACCCATCAATGATCCAGTTTTCTCTCTTGCACTCTGTTCATTCAATGTGCAGAATTGTGAACTCGAAAGGACTGGATATCATGAATTCACCGCACGCACCAGTGAACAGACCTGAAATGTAAGCATGAAGAAGCAATGTATTGACCAAGAAATGCAAGTTTAAAAATACAACACGGATTGTCACGTCCATGAATGTTATGTTACTGATGACTACTTAAGGGTCATCAGTAGGTGACGAATACTTTTATAAAATCTTCAAAATGAAATATTACCAGTACGCCAAAAGTCAGAATTTTTGGGCTCTGCATGGAGGGTTTAAAAAAAAAAATCTTGTGTAAAGTGCATGCGCAGCTTTGTACACCATTCTACAAGTCAAATATAGATATACTATATATAGAGTCACTATGTACATACATTACCCAATCATGTGCTGATCCTGAGTTACAGACTGTAATAACATCCGGAGCTGCATTCATAATTCTGCTGACTACTTTTGCCTTCACGGTATGCTTACTCACCTAAATTCGTAGTCAAAGTTCTTCTCCTAGTTTCTGCTTTGCTCCTGCATCCTGCCGCTCTGCCTGTGGGTTCTCTAAAGAAACTGTGCATTATAGACTCTTCTGATCCCATGCAATGCCAACTTGCCCCCATTACTCTCTGCCTGACCGATATTGTCCATATGATCCACTCTGTGCCTTAGTAATATAGTTCCTGGCACTGGCAGGGGCCTTGCTAGGGTCTCAAAAGATCTGGGGTGCAAGCCGCAATGAATATGGCCCAATTCTCTAAGTCGACCCTCCCCCTGCACACTGCATTTTACAGTATTTTCTATACAGCAGCACATACCTCTCACATCCAGAGCCTCCAGGTGATGTCTCCTCAGATGTAGATCTTCTCATCATCTTACCCATTCGGTCCAGACTTCTTTCAGACGCGCCTCGTCTCTGCAGAGTGTGAAACCCAGACATATTAGCTTCCTTACTTATCATCATCCCCCAACCTGGAGTCCCCACAGTGTTATCCTGCTGCTTGCTCCGCTCCCCAATATCCCCAAATACTATCCTGATGAAAAAGGAGTTCCCTTCATAGTAACAGTGTTCCTCCAAGTCCCACCAATAGTAATTCCCTTCTAGAATGCCCTCATTAGTAATACTGCCCCCTACAGTGCCCCTACAGTGCCCCCAACAGTGATAATGTTCCCAAAAAATTCCCTCATTAGTAATACTGCCCCCTACAGTGCCACGAAACCATGATAACAATCCTCAAGAATGCCCCCATTAGTAGAAGAGCCCCCAGTATTAATAAGAATGCCGATAATGTCACCTGGATTTACAATGCCCTACAGTGCCCCCAGTATTTGTGTCGCTCCCTACTGTTAAAATGCTCTCCCTGAAGTGTCCAGAGTATTTATAATGCCTCCTGCAGTGCCCCCTGTAGTTATATTCCTCCCTTCACCATACAGTCCCATGTAAATAACATCACTCCCCTCCAATATACAGTCCCGCTGCTGTAGAGTCCCATGTAAATAACATTACACCATCTCTCCAGCCCCCTCCAACATACAGTCCCATGTAAAAATTATCCAGCCGCCTCCAACATGCAATCCCATCTAAATAATATCCCTCTCTATCTACAGCCCCCTCCAAAATACAATCCCATGCTGAGGACAGCAATTCAGTTGTATTTTGCTGGCAGGCAAGACATTCAGGGCCTAGGACAAAACATCAGGGGCCCAGGCCCGAATGGTTTAACCTAGCAATGCCCCTGGTTCCTGTTATCTGAAAGGTGTTTGTTTCTGCTTCTTCCAATACAAATCTAGCTTGCATTTGACCATATCCACCCATCTGCTGCCTATTCTGACCTCTGGGTTCTACTTATGACTGAACTTCACTTGCCTCAGCCCATGCACTGTCTGACACAATCTAATTTCCATCTACAGTGTGAATATGCTTTAGTAGAGTAGTGTGAATATGAAGTTTTATATTGCTAGGATCTGCTTCTCTAAGTCCCCCGTAGTGTAGTGTGAATATGAAGTTTTATTCTGCTGGAGCACCCTCTATTCTCTGTATCGAGATGCATCACATCACTGTGCTCGGAGTGACAGCTCTAGCAACCGACCAGACCACTACAGCTTCAACCAGAACAGAGGGAAGGGCTGTGAGACATCTCTATACAGAGAGCACTTACTAGTGACGCTCCGCTTACCCATCTCTCACTCTGCAAATAAGAGATGGGTAAGTACTATGTCAAACATTTTCCTTCCACAGGTTATTACTAAGCGCTGATTCAAAGAAATGACCGATGAACCCCTTTAAGTGTGCCCCAATAACCCGTCACCACACAATAAGATACTAGTATTATAAATGACACATGCAGGTGGGGTCCTGTTGCAGATTTTACATTAGGGTCGGTTCCGCCTTAATAGAAACAGACAGCAGAGCAGACTCTGCAGATTCTCCCAGGGGCATATCTAAAGGCTCATGGGCCCTGGTGCAAGAGTTCAGCTCGGGCCCCATTCCCTCAGTGCTTTGTGGCCAGGGGCAGGGAAGCACATAGCCTTCCTGCTGTCTGAGGCAAAAATTGAAATGCCCCCCCTCCCCTTCCCTCCCATGCAAAATCCTTGACCTAACCCCTTCCCTCCAGCCAGAGGTGTAACTTGACCGGGATGCACTTTCTATAATACTGGTGCCTTCTTATCCACCACAAGGGTCTTTTGGCCCTCTTTAGGCTCCTGGGCCCGGTAGTGACTGCTACCTCTGCACCCAGTATAGCTACGCCCCTGGATGCTCACTTCTCCTCGTTCCAGGAGCTTGAAATTCTATTCTATGTCCTGATGCTTTTCTGTGGATGTTGACTGTGGAGGTGCCTAGAAGTGGAGTGCAGGAAGGAGGAAAGGCAGACTGCGGTCAGTACGCAGCCTCGGGAGACTTCCCGGAGCCTTCCCAGTGTTTTCTAGGACATAGCTATATAGAGTGCCTTGTTCATACTCTTTCCTTTATGAGGAGACCACTACTACGAACAAAGCATGATAATTGGGGGACCCTGACTCAGAGATTTTTTATTGGGGCTCATAGCTTCCAGTTATTGCTCTGAATACTTGAATATTTTGCATTATGTCTAGAACGTATGTTTCACACACCGTGACTGAATATCTCTGCAGTGAAACGAGTGGCAACTATTATTAGATTTGTGTCCATTAAATATCAGCGGACGTACAGAATATTGCTGCCTGGATATAATTTCTCTCTCTCAATGTGCTTTCTACGCCTTGTAAAACAGGATTAGGCTTTTAAAGCCTGCGAGGACACATTTCTGCGTTCATAAGGAAGAAGGCGATAAGGACCCCATGGAAGGCTTCCTTCAGGTGTTGGACGCCTGAAGCGCATTGCATCCTTCCAGTCTGTTTATTGATCGGGCAAATTCTCCGGTTCTGCTCACAGACATTATATGGCACATTATCGGATCAGCGCTATAGTTCAGGGATCAGTCATTTAGTCCTCTTCACCAGTCCATTTAAATGGTTGCATCAAAGATCTAAAATTCCTTTTTAGGTATAAGATGCTGTTAAAGACAGGATTAAAGTAGATTGTCGATGTGGAGAGCCCTTCAGATGTGAATCATACAGAACAAAATGCAGGAAACTCAATGAATTGAGCCGTACAGTACAATCTGCGGCTTTTTCAAACTCTCACTTGGGATTTTTTTATGCTGTTTCTTTATTAACACTAAGGCCCCTTTCACACGGGCGAGAATTCCGTGCGGGTGCAATGCCTAAGGTGAACGCATTGCACCCGCACTGAATCCGGACGCATTCACTTCAATGGGGCTGTGCACATGAGCGGTGATTTTCACGCATCACTTGTGCGTTGCGTGAAAATTGCAGCATGTTCTATATTCTGCGTTTTTCACACAACACAGACCCCATAGAAATGAATGGGGCTGCGTGAAAATCGCGTAGCATCCATAAGCAAGTGCTGATGCAATGCGATTTTCACGCATGGTTGCTAAGGAGATGATGTTAGTAAATTGATTAAAGTCAATTTACTTTATTATTTTCCCTTATGACATGGTTATAAAGGTAAATAATAGCATTCTTAATGCAGAATGCTTACTAAATCGTCTTCTTTCTTCTTCTTTGATGACCTGTCAATGGACCTTTGATGACGTCATCGTGCTCACCACGTGGTGAGCGCAATAACGTCAGCGCAGGTCCTGCTGAATGAAGATAGAAGGATGTCAGTGGCGTCAGCGCAGGTCCTGCTGAATGAAGATCCTTCTATCTTCATTCAGCAGGACCTGCGCTGATGCCACTGACATCCTTCTATCTTCATTCAGCAGGACCTGCGCTGACGTTATCGCGCTCACCACGTCATCAAAGGTCCATTGGCAGGTCATCAAAGAAGAAGAAAGAAGACGATGCCGGCTGCGTGACCAAGTGGATCAGGTGAGTTCATATTTTTTTTTTTAACCCCTCAATGCACATTTTAGTAAGCATTCTGTATTAAGAATGCTATTATTTTCCTTTATAACCATGTTATAAGGGAAAATAATAAAATCTGCACAACACTGAACCCAAACCCGAACTTCAATGAAGAAGTCCGGGTTCGGGTCTGGGTACCACATTCAGTTTTTTATCACGCGTGTGCAAAACACATTGCACCGCGTGGAAAAAACTGAACAAAAGAACGCAATCGCAGACAACACTGACTGAAATTGAGTCCCTACTCGCGCGGGTTTCCCGCAATGCACCCTGAACGCATCCGGCCCTCACGCGCGACGCCCGTGTGAAAAGGGCCTAAAAGTAAATGTAATTTCTTATAGAAACACCACAGGGGTTATCATTTAGCTGTCCCGGGCTCCTTAAAGGGAATGTGTCATCAGAAAATGACCTGTTGTTGAAATCACGTTTTTAAAGGATTTTTGGAGGTTATTTTTAATTTTTCATGTCAATATATATAAAATACTGCAGTTTTCCCACTGGCCACTAAAGGCTTTATTATGCAGCCTGATGCGGCAGGCAATTGCCGGGAGGGAAGCATTCCCTCCTGGAAAAATTGTCTGCTAGCTAGCGGAGGAGACCAGAGCTATTACATGCAGCGATCTCCTCCGCTGCATGGGGAGCAGCGTTTGGTATGCCATCGCTCGTTCCCATGCTGCATAGTGGTTTGCCAGCGGCAGATCATTATTGGACACCACGAACTGCCGCCTGAAAACGATAATTTTTTAACATGTCAAATGATATGAATTGCCCAGTCATCGAGCATTTGTTCATTCATCAGGCAATCTGCGGCAGTATTACACTGCCAGATGATCTGCAATGAGCATTCATGTAAAGGCTCATTAGCGATTATCTGACAAAAAATCGGGCAATGTAATACAGGCTTATGCCTAATAATAGGAGCCACTTCTTTTTCTGTACATATCACTTTACTGCAGTTACCTGCTTATCTTTACACAGAGGCAATCTCATTAGGGGCAGGATTAGAATGACAGATAAGACTGGATCCACCAATCACAATAGGCAATTGTTAAAACTTATCTATTCTTTCTCTGTACAATGACCCCTGCACAGGTCACAGAGCATGCCCAGAAAACTCTCCCATATAAGTCAAGGTCCCCTCCTGACCATTGGGTCTATGGCTTATGGGGATGCCATAAAGCATCTTAATGCTTTCAAAGTGCTGTTTAGAACATGGCGGCCCACATAATCATGTTCAGGAAATAGAATAAAAAATCTGCATTTAGAAAATAAAAAGAGAATTAGAAGAAAAGTATATGTACTACGATCTGGTTCTAACTAGAAGAAAAAAAAATTTTGGTGACACATTTCCCTTAAAGGGGGTTTCCTGTTTTATGTATTTAAAAGGTAACTGCTTTAGAAATGAAAAGTCCTTCAAGTTCTACAACTTGCAGATATACTCTGTGTTTAAGGTATTTGTTGCTGTCAGTGAATGGGAACACTTACTTACACTGGTTAGGCTACTTTCCCACTTGCGTTGTTGTTTTCCGGTATTGAGACCCGGCAGAGGATTTCAATACTGGAAAGAAAAAGTTTTTGTTTAGTCCTCATGCATTCTGAATGGAAAGTGATCCGTTCAGGATGCATCAGGATGTTTTTGCTGGACCCGGCAGGGGGTGCGCCTACTTGCTTCACGGGGTGCATGTGGCCGAGGTAAGGCACGAGTTGCTAGTGTTTATCCATCGGGAGGCTATGATTATCTGACTGTTAGGCAGATCGAGTTAAGTCCCACAAATAGACAGGTCAGTCTTTATTCGGGACGCAATAGGTCTGCTCTCTAAATGGTTAACAACAGTATACTTCCGGTTTAGGATCTACACTGAGCTGCGTTTACGTGGCATAGCAAGTTGTTTGGCGCATTTATTTTTTGTTTCTCCTCTTTTTTATGGTATTTAATGTGTATTTTAAGGATATTTAATAAAGATTAATATTTTTCATAAGAGATTGGTGTACCTCAGTGTTATACATTTAAGGTAACGGGTAGTGTTGAGCGAACAGTTCGAGAATAGTTCGGGTTCGTACCGAATTTTGGGGTGTCCGTGACACGGACCCGAACCCGGACATTTTCAAAAAAGTTCGGGTTCTGGTCCGGTGTTCGTCGATTTCTTCCCGCTTTCTGAAGGGCTGCACAGCAGCCAATCAGTTAGCATTTTACTTCTTGCCCTAAGAGCCCATCACAGCCATGCCTACTAATGGCATGGCTGTGATTGGCCAAGTGCAGCATGTGACCCAGCCTCTATTTAAGCTGGAGTCACGTAGCGCCGCACGTCACACTGCTCTGATTAGTGTAGGGAGAGGACGCAGCTTCTATCAGGGCGAGATTAGGCAGGTTAAAGTCAGCAACAGCACCTAATGAACGGATCAATTTACAGCTGAGAATCATTGAACTTCTGCTAGTTACTTGCTCGCTGGTTTTTAGGCTGCACAGAGCGTTTTTCTGTCACTTATTTTCTGGGTTGATCGGCGGCCATTTTGTGTCTTGTGGTGCGCCAGAAGAAGCTATCAATCCATCAATACTAGCCAGAAGAAGCTATCAATCCATCAATCCATCAATACTAGTTTTTTTTTTTTGCTATATCCTACATCAGGGGCTTGGCTGTGCTAATTGTCACCCCTAGAAACTCAGGAAAGAAATTTCTATATTTTATTAAGGGGTTAAATGCAATTGCCCAAATACCAATCCCCTAAATCTGGTGTTCCAGCTTTGGTTAGACAAGTATAATACTGTCTGCTGTCTGGCAAAGGATAGATTATTTTCTGGGGTTAAATTCAATTGCCAAAATAGCAATACCATAAATCAGTGGTTTCAGCTGTGGCTGGCAAAAATAGAATAGTGTCGAGGTACTTGCACACACGTACAGACGCTACGTACACGATTCTTGAATAGTTGTATTATCGCGATAATAAAACTAACAGTGTAAAGTTGACTGTATTGCTCTAAGTTATATTCGCGTACGAATGTAACTTCTATTACAACACACCAATACTAAAACTGACTAAGAGACAGCTTTAAGTTCTATTCGAGCGCGATTGCAACTTTGGAACTTAAAGTGGTGTACGATTTTAAAAGTTGAGTACTAAAAAGTTGGAATCGCAATGCGATTCTTATGTATTTGCTTAATCGCATTGCGATTACAACTTTGAGTTACCGATCACCATGGGAACGCCTCCTCCAGTAGAATGTACTGTCGGATGTGAGAATTAAGTTGAAATCGCAATGCGATTATTATATATCTGCTTAATCGCATTGCCGTTTCAACTTAGCATTGCTAAATAATTCCATCCATATTCGTTAACTTACTGAGTCAGTAAGTTAACGATATGGATGGAATTATTTAGCAATGCTAAGTTGAAATCGCAATGCGATTAAGCAAATATATAAGAATTGCATTGCGATTTCAACTTAATTCTCAGATCCGACAGTACATTCTACTGGAGGAGGCGTTCCCATGGTGATCGTTAGCTCAAAGTTGTAATCGCAATGCGTTTATTGCGGTATATTATCCCTGTGGGTGTCTTTTACAGCCTTTTTAGTGCCCAAAAGTTCGGGTCCCCATTGACTTCTATGGGGTTCGGGTTCGGGATGAAGTTTGGGTTGAGTTCGGATCACGAACCCGGACATTTTCCGGAAGTTCGGCCGAACCTCTCGAACCCGAACATCCAGGTGTTCGCTCATCTCTAGTAACGGGTACTACCTCGATGAGGTTATGATCAGATTAGTGTTTGGTTGTTAATTCTAATTTGTGTAAGACAGTCTTAACAAAATGGATCCCAAAGTATATTAGAGAGTTGTAGAACATTTCATTTATTTTTTTATCCCAAATCAATTTCTTTTTAAAACCTTTAACTATATTTTGTATTCTATTTTGTTTACATGGTTACGGAGGTAGCCATCTTGTCTCACATTCTGCAAAAACAGCTGCAAAGATTTGCTTTTTACATGGGAACGTATGAAAAAAAAAAAAGACTTTCTATAGGAGAGTGTTGTGGACATGCTTTGTGCAGCTACAATATGAGATACTACCTTTAGTCTGGATACAAGATGAGATACAGTTGGAGGTATATAGGTTCTGTAGGACATTTGCCTACAGATGTTACAGCTGGGCCTGTAGATCCTGAACACTCATCAGATTGCTGAAGATGGTGCTCCAGCTGGTCCCATAAATGTTCGACTGGCAATAAATTTGGCATGCAGGCAGCCAAGGAAGTATTTGAATCTAGTGGAGACATTCTTGGAGAACACTTGCTGTGTGTTTTGGAGAGCATTATCCTGCTGGAAAGTCTACAATGTCTAGTGGTCAGTTACCTCCAGTCTACAATGTATAGTGGTCAGTTACCTCCAGTCTACAATGTCTAGTGGTCAGTTACCTCAAGTCTACAATGTCTAGTGGTCAGTTACCTTCAGTCTACAATGTCTAGTGGTCAGTTACCTCCAGTCTACAATGTCTAGTGGTCAGTTACCTCCCGTCTACAATGTCTAGTGGTCAGTTACCTCCAGTCTATAATATCTATTGGTCAGTTACCTCTAGTTCACAATGTCTTATGGTCACCAACTCCTATCCACAATGTTTAGAGGTCAGTTACCATGGGGCACTTTAAATTCCCAGTCTGCCCTTGTCAGTTACCTACATTCCACAATGTCTATTGGTCAGTTACCTCATTCTGCAATGTCTTGTGGTCAGTTACCTCCAGTTTATAATGTCTAGTGGTTAGATACTTCAGTCTACAATGTCAAGTGGCCAGTTACCTCAGTTTCACAATGTCTATTGGTCAGTTACCTCCATTCTGCAATGTCTAGTGGTTAGTTACCTTCAACCCACAGTGTCTAACAGTTAGTTACCCCATTCTGCAATGCCTAGTGGTCATTTACCTCCAGTCTACAATATTTAGTGCTTAGATACCTTCTGTCTACAATGTCTAGTAGTCAGTTACCTCCAGTCTACAATGTCTAGTGGTCAGTTACCTCCAGTCTACAATGTCTAGTGGTCAGTTACCTCCAGTCTATAATATCTATTGGTCAGTTACCTCTAGTTCACAATGTCTTATGGTCACCAACTCCTATCCACAATGTTTAGAGGTCAGTTACCATGGGGCACTTTAAATTCCCAGTCCGCCCCTGTCAGTTACCTACATTCCACAGTGTCTATTGGTCAGTTACCTCATACTGCAATGTCTTGTGGTCAGTTGACAGTTACCTCCAGAATACAATGTCTAGTGGTCATTTACCTCCAGTCCACAATGTCTAGTGGTTAGATACTTCAGTCTACAATGTCAAGTGGTCAGTTACCTCAGTTTCACAATGTCTATTGGTCAGTTATCTCCATTCTGCAATGCCTAGTGGTCATTTACCTCCAGTCTACAATATTTAGTAGTTAGATACCTTCAGTTTACAATGTCTAGTGGTCAGTTACCTCCATTCTGCAATGCCTTTTGGTCAGTTACCTCCATTCTACAATGTCTATTGGTCAGTTACCTACATTCTACAATGTCTAGTGGTCAGTTACCTCCATTCTACAATGTCTAGTGGTCAGTAACCTCCATTCTACAATGTCTACTGGTTAGTTACCTCCATTCTGTAATGTCTTGTGGTCAGTTACCTCCATTCTACAATGTCTAGTGGTCAGTTACCTCCATTCTACAATGTCTAGTGGTCAGTAACCTCCATTCTACAATGTCTACTGGTCAGTTACCTCCATTCTGTAAAGTCTTGTGGTCAGTTACCTCCATTCTACAATGTCTACTGGTCAGTTACCTCCATTCTGTAATGTCTTGTGGTCAGTTACCTCCATTCTACAATGTCTAGTGGTCAGTTACCTCCATTCTGCAATGTCTAGCGGTCAGTTACCTCCATTCTACAATGTCTAGTGGTTAGTTACCTTCAACCCCCAATGTCTAGTGGTTAGTTACCTCCATTCTGCAATGTCTAGTGGTCAGTTACCTCCATTCTGCAATGTCTATTGGTCAGTTACCTCCATTCTACAATGTCTAGTGGTCAGTTACCTCAAATCTGCAATGTCTATTGGTCAGTTACCTCCATTCTACAATGTCTAGTGGTTAGTTAACTTCAACCCGCAATGTCTAGTGGTCAGTTACCTCCATTCTGCAATGTCTAGTGGTCAGTTACCTCAAATCTGCAATGTCTATTGGTTAGTTACCTTCAACCCCCAATGTCTAGTGGTCAGTTACCTCCATTCTACAATGTCTAGTGGTCAGTTACCTCCATTCTGTAATGTCTTGTGGTCAGTTACCTCCCTTCTACAATGTCTAGTGGTCAGTTACCTCCATTCTGCAATGTCTATTGGTCTGTTACCTCCATTCTACAATGTCTAGTGGTCAGTTACCTCCATTCTACAATGTCTAGTGGTCAGTTACCTCCATTCTGCAATGTCAAGTGGTTAGATACCTTCAGTCTACAATGTCCAATCATCAGTACTTCAGTTTCACAATGTCAAATGGTCACTTACCTCCAGGGCATAATGTCTAGTGGTCAGCTACCTTCAGTTCCCATTGTCTATTGGTTAGTTATATTGGTCCCCTGTCCAATTTCATGGTGTACCATTTCCTAGTAGCCTCAAAGAAAAGCATTACAGGAACACTTTTGATACAGTAGATTTTGTTAGTATTCTCCAGGTTGTGTCAAACATAAAGCTATCATATTAAAAAACACAGGAGACACAAAAGGAAAGATATTCATGGCTTTCTGGTATAATAAAATAGCTTTCAGGTAATATCCTGCAGATATACCCATACATGTGCACAGTAACCTTTAAAGGGTTTTCCATGATTTTAATACTGATGACCTATCCTCAGAATTAGTATCTGATTGGTGGGGGTCCGACACTCAGGACCCCTGATAATCAGCTGTTTGAAAAGGCACTGGCACTCCTGTAAACACCATGGCCTTCTCCATGTTTACCAAGCACAGCGCCGTACATTTTCTAGCAGCTGTGCTTGGTATCACGCTCAGCTCAATTTACTTCTATGGGGCTGAGCTTCTCCTAGAGAGACCATGTGACCAATGAACGTGTCATCACTGGCCTAGGAAAAGCTGAGAGACAGAGCGCCAGTGCCTTCTCTAACAGCTGATCAGTGGTGGTCCTGGATGTCGGACCCCCACCGATCAGACACCAATGACCTATCCTGAGGATAGGTAATCAGTATCGACATACGCACAGTTCTAGTGAGAGCCAACCAGCAGACAGACAGACATAGATGCAGACAGATAGACGGATAGACATGAGATGAATAATAGATATGATATCCAAGGATAGATAGATAATCAGATAGATAGATAGATAGATAGATATAGATAGATATACAGATAGATAGATAGTTAGATAGATAGACAAATAGATAGTTAGATAGATAGATAGATAGATAGATATGAGATGATGATGATAGATAGATAGATAGATAGATAGATAGATAGATAGATAGATAAGAAAAAAAGTCTTACAAGCCTACATATAATTTCGTAATCTCATCATGCAGCATTTCTCTTCTTTGCACTTGGCAGATCTTGCAGAATAATTCTTGCATGGGTTTTATTAGATGGTTAGTTAGAATTCAGTGCAAGCAACTGTGCTAAAATATCTGTATTTGTTGAATAAGCCAAGAAAGAAGAATCTAAAATACAGAGATGCTGATTTCTATTCATCTCATGCTCGTGTCCTTGAAGAAACGGATTTTGAGAATCATCTGTGTGCACTTTGGTAACTGTTTGAAAAAGAAATGTTTTTTAATTAGTAATTTGTAGGTCCAGATAACTGGGAAATTATTATTTCCTATGATGCATCTTAAGTATTACAATTTTATCATATTACTGTAAGGCTTATCTAGAGAAAATGTGCGCTGATGGAACACTGCCAGTGTCAGTGAAATTTAAATCATGCAATACCACTGATGGCCTCTAGGTGACTGTACAAAACATTTAATTGAAGCAACTTTTATTGTACTTTATCATTTTTGGATCAAGTTTTATGGGTGTAGTATATATTTTACTATTCGCATCTTATTTAGATACATGTGTATTTACATATATGTGTTATTCAGAACAATAATATAGTGACACTTGAGGTTTCAGAACAGCAATACACTGAAGCGGTATTCGGCATATCGGTAAAATATATCGTCATTGTAAGATACACACAGGTCCAACTTCTAGGACTATCTCCTATCTTCAGAACGGGGGCTCTCATGTGAAGGGAGAGCAGCAGGGCATGTGCAGATACCCTCGATTCACTGCTATGGGTATGGGAGTTCAAAAAATCGCTCAGTAATGCTAAGGGCTCATGCACATGAGCATAATAGCTCAGTGCAAATAGCGGTTTGCAATGCACAGGCGTGTGCACTCTGTCTTCGGATGCTGGACCATTGACTTGAATGGGTCCAGAGATCCGCAAGATATGGCTAAAGAACAAGCATGTTCTATATTTGTGCGGTGTGGAAGCACAGACCAGAAAGCGCACAGAAGTGCTTCGTAGTGCTTCCGATCCGTGCTTCCACTCCACAACAGATAGGTAAAGTTCTATCTTCTGTTGTATCTGGCAGATTGCGGACCCATCAAGTCAATGGGTCCGCATCCGCACCACGGAGTGCACACGGCCAGTGGCTGTATATTTTGAGGACTGGCTGTTTACTATTAAAATATAAAAATATTTTTTTTCAAAAATAGACATAATGGGAAAAAAATCTAAATGGCATATTCGCCGTTTTTTAATAGCTTCATCATCTCCCAAAAAATGGAATAAAAAGTGATCAAAAAGTCATACACACCCCAAAATGGTATCTACTAAAACAACAGATCACCCTGCAAAAAATGAGCGCTCAAACAGTTCTGTAGACATAAATATAAAAAAAGTTATGGGGGACAGAATATCGGGATGCAAAGAAAAAAATCAAATTTTTTGGTTTAGTACAATAAAAACTATTCAAATGTGCTATCTCTGTAATCGTACTCACAGGTCAGTTTTACTGCATAGGAAATGTTGTAAAAACCAAACCCATAAAACTGTGGTGGAAATGAGTTTTTTCTCGAATTCCACCCCATTTTGAATTTTTTTCTAGCTTCCTACTATTTCGGATGCAATATTAAATGGTGCCATTAGAAAGTACAATTTGTTCCGAAAGAAACAAGCCCTCATAATGACGATGTAAACAGAAAAATAAAAAAAAGTTATGGCTCTGGGAAGGCAGGGAGTGAAAAACCTAAATATAAACCTAAAAAAACGTAAAATAACATAGTTTTAAAAGATGGAGATTCATTCTAAGGTTATAACTACATAGCACCAAGAGACTCACAAATCATAACCGTAGCTCTGATTCAAATCAAGAATTCCTTATGATCAAAATTCACTTAAACTGTAATGAAAGCCCAACAACAAAACCACGTGCTGAATGATTATTTTTTTCCTGTATATTTGTAACGGACTCCCTATAGTTCCCAGTGTAGTGATATCTCTTGGGAGGTAATTGCAATGCTTAGCACTCGGTCTTTCATGTAACGGCAGGACATTTTGAAGTTAATTATTAATAATCGAGTCACCAATTAATATTAACAACTTGAAGAAGATTAAACCAAATCCTTGATTAGCGGGTTCTTTAATCCAGTAATAATTATGTAGCAGGCTATCGCTGTACCACTTACCTCCTGAAAAGCTTTAGTCAAAAGCAGAAGGTAATTGTCTGACATTGAGTATCAAGGTAATAGATGTGGACCTAGTCCAAGAGACGAGACTCCGCTCCTTCTCACTTTTTATTCTAATTCCAGCCATCCTTTAATTGACATTCTACCAGGTAGGTTTTTTTCTTTTCTTTTTCCAAAACAACAGATCAATGCATTTCAAATGCCATCTGGTTTCTCATGATTGTTCTGCACTGCTCGGCCAATGCAACATGAAACGAACAATATATCAAACGGTGTGTGTGTGTATGTGTGTGTCTGAGTCAAAAATTATCTGCACTCTGGCTGTAGATTTTAATCAACTTTCAGAAAAGCCAAGTACATCATTTTTCAACATAATCTCCCCTGTCACTAATGTGCAGGTTTACTACTTTGAACATGTTAGATCAGTTTGTTTATGACTGCAGTGTTAGAAACAATGGCCACCCACTTGTCATTTGCAGGAAAGAAGAGTAGCATGCAGTGATTTTTTTTGTGGTCTGAGGGTGCATCTGGCGCTGGTGTTTATCAAAGACTTTGTTCACAGTTGGGAGAAAGTGTTTGTCTTGAAGAAGTGTGTATGAATGGATAGAGAAGTTCAAAGAAGGTCGCACAGGTGTTAGCCATGAAGAAGAAGTCGGAGACCTTGAGCGTAAACGTGAACTGATTCTGCTGAATAGACGAGTCACAGTGGATAATGCTGCAAATCATTTGCGAATCAGCTATGGATCTGCGGTGAAGGAGATGGTGCATTCGTGGTTCACAGCTCAGCCTAAATAATTTTATAATGAGAGTATACCAAATCTTGTTGACCGATAGACAAAGAGTATTGAAAAGCAGGGAGGTTATGCCAAAACATCATGGATTTCTAAAAGTTGATTAAAATAAATTCTACAGCCAGAGTGCGAATAATTTTTGACCAGAGCTAGGTGCTTGAAAATTTGATAAATTACACAAATGGGTGGTCTTATAGCGCTGCCCTAGGCTGTTTTAGAGCCTAGGGTAGCGCTATAGACTGCCCATTTGTGCTGGTGACCTCACCTGGATCACTGCTAGGCAAAAGTCTCCGTCTAGAATAGTGAGGATGTAAACAAAACAGACCCTGCCTTGCGCGATGCAGCACAGGGCAAGGGGAGCGTAGGAGCTCCACTTTTACATGCTATATGAGTGAAGATGGGGTCAGGGTCATAGCTGTAGGGTTTTCAGACGTACAAGTTGCTACTGGGCCTAGGAGCCTGAGGGGGGCCAAAGACCCTTGACACATACCTCTGTTTGACTTTCTCACTCTGACCAGAGAAAGCTGCCTTGTATTGACTGAGAGCATCACACGTTACACTGAGAAGTGCAATTCTCTTCTGTAGACATTGTTATCTAATCCTGTGAAGAGAACAACAGAGCTGTCCTACTGTCATTCCAATTCTATACCTAATATTATCACAAGGATTACCCTTAAAATAACATATTCCCATCACAGCAGCAGTAAACTGGCAACGAATTTCCTATCTATACAGGAGTTTTATCTCTCTGTGCTGATTGCCACCAGTGAACAATATTTTGTATTTTCTTTTTAAAGGTATAGTACTGCTGAAATGAAAGAGAAAAAACTGCCCAAAATTCAAAAAATAATTGTTTTCTATGAATATTGTGTTAAATTTACCCCTTTTTGATGGAAGTGTCCCTCTAACCATTTGTCTTTGTGGGACCCAAATAGTTACAGATTAGCAATATGCTAAAGAGAAGTGTTGTTCAAGCAATATCGGCCGAACATCAGTTCGGCTCGAGCATCGAGTCAGTGTATTTAAATCTAATTTAGCTTCTATGTCTATGCAGAAGATCGCTGTACAGTGGGGGAATCTCCCAGTGCTTAGGAGTCACTGCTCTGTCTCCATATATAGCTATGTCCATATATGGAGTCAGTGCTTGGGGACACCCAGTGTATTTAAATCCCAATTTAGTCTGTATTTATGAAATGTATCTTCCAGGATTTGAACTCACAACCTTTCACATTAGAGGCAAGAATGTTAACCACTGGGCTATACAACCCAATAATGAGCTGTGCTGGAAAAACCTCATAGTAGTTTATAAAGTAGTAAGGATTTCTATACAGAAGGAATACTTACTGATACAGAAACTACTATGAGGTTTTTCCAGCACAGCTTAGTATTGGGGTTTATAGCCCAGTGGTTAAGATGATTGCCTACAGAAGGTTGTGAGTTCAAATCCTGGCTGAAGCTTTTCTGAAATACAGACTAAGGCCCCATTCACACGTCTGCAATTCTGTTTGCGGAACAGAATTGCGGACCAATTCATTCCTATGGGGACACTCTATGTCGCGCCCGGATCCGCACTTCTGTTCTGCAAAAAAATAGAACATGTCCTTTTCTTATCCGCAATTGGATGCGTGGATCCACAAAACACTTGCGGACTTGTGAATGGGGCCTAAATTTGATTTAAATACACTAGGTGTCCCCAAGCACTGACCATAGCTATATATGGAGTCAGAGCAGGGACTCCTAAGCCTGAACTAGAGTCCCGACATCCTCCCCTCTTCAGAGCAGGGGGTGCCTGGTTTAATGCTCGGTTTCTTTAATTGACTTCAATTGTGCTCAGGTAATAGAGCACCCGAGCATCAGGAAGTGTTCTACTCGAGCACCAAGTGCTCGGTCAACACTAGTAAAGAGGTTGTCATAGATGCTCCCTGCATTGTGCAGACAGCTGTAATTAGACACCAGCACGGTGGAGAGCCACGTTTTATTTTTATTCTGGGAGCCCAGACAGACTGCTCAGTGTTTAGTTTGGACTGTCACTTTAAACAGAGCTAGTAACACCTCGTTTGATGACAAATTGAGTCTTCATAAGCTAAAATATATAGTTATAAAAAAAATCTGTCTAGTGACAGGAGAGAGGGGAAGGAGGGCAATGCAACTGCAGTATATCTCCCCCAGTTTCTGTGAGATCCATGCTGTGAGAGGGAAGGAGGGGCTTTAGGTTATGGTCATTTTGTCTCTGCCTCTGTGTGTGATACTGTAAGAAGCTGGGAAAGGGGAGGGGGAACAATGGGTTATTTATTTTGTTATGACAGATTTCCTTTAAAGAGGACCTGTCACCACAAAATGCAATGCTATCTGAAAACGCAATGTGCAGAAGAAGCTGAGTGGGTTAAGATATATTTTTGTGGGAAAAGATTCAGTAAAACATTTATATTTATATATATTTATATCTTTGCTTTTTTGATCTCCTGTTGACAGCTATCGGTACAGGAAGGAGGTGTTATCAGTGATCGTTAGCAATTTTTGTGTAAGTGTGCATACAAAGACAGCTGTCAGTCACTGATAACACCGCCTCCCTCTACTGATAGCTGTTCACAGGAGATAAAAAAGGCAAAGATATATTGTAAATGTATAAATTATAGGTTTTACTGAATCTTTACCCACAAAAGTATATATCAAACTGCTCAGCTTCATCTCCTCTACAACAGATTGTATTGCAATTTGTGGTGACAAGTCCTCTTTAAGAGAGAGGGAATGTACATAGTCAATACTTTTACTAATAAAGACATCTTGACATTCTACATGGTGTCTCTCTATGAAACAAGAGCTTAAACACAGGTGAGACTAGAATATCAATCAATTGCTCCCCATAGTGCCTATGTTAAGGGTCCTTTCACACTTGCGTTCTGAGGATCCGGCAGGCACTTCCGTCCTGCCGGATCCGTCAGAACGCAAGTCGCCTGAAAGCATTTGAAGACTGATCAGGATCCTGATCAGTCTTCGAATTGCTTTCAGGTTACTATGGCAGCCAGGACGCTACTAGCGTCCTGGTTGCTATAGTAGGAGCGGGGAGCGGCATGCCACATTCCGTGCGGCTCCGGGCGCTCCTGAATGACGTCAGAGCGCCCCATGCGCATGGATCACGTGATCCATGCGATCACGTGATCCATGCACTGGGGCGCCCTGGCGTCATCCTGGAGCGTCCCGGGAGCCGCACGGAATGTAGTATGCGCTCCCCGCTCCCGCTCCTACTATGGCAACCAGGACGCTAGTAGCGTCCTGGCTGCCATAGTAACCAGTCAGAAAAAGCTAAATGTCGGATCCGGCAATGCGCCGAAGCGACGTTTAGCTCAAGGTCTGATCCGGATTAATGCCTTTCAATGGGCATTAATTCCGGATCCGGCCTTGCGGCAAGTGTTCCGGATTTTTGGACGGAACAAAAAGCGCAGCATGCTGCGGTATTTGCTGCGTCCAAAAAACGTTCCGGTCCTGAACTGAAGTCATCCTGATGCATCCTGAACGGATTTCTCTCCATTCAGAATGCATGGGGATGATCCTGATCAGGATTTTTCCGGCATAGAGACCCGACGACGGATCTCTATGCCGGAAAAGAAGAACGCAAGTGTGAAAGGACCCTAAGTCTGGAGGCGACAATTCAGGACCAGCAATATGACCCACAAGATTCCTGACACAGACTACAATATGGAACCTGTTTCCTGATAATCCACATAACAGTGATCTCCTCCACGTTGTCTATTTAGCCTGGCAATCTGTGCACGTGATGATGCTGAAGTTGCTCCATTCACTAATTTATTTCACTCCATTTTGACAGAATGCCTAAATTTGCTGATAAATGCCACAGCTGAATGAACCCATCTCAGAGTTTATGATTGCTTTCCTTCTCGGGCCCAATTCACATGTTACGAGAAACTAAAACTGAACGATAGTGGTCACTCAATAAAAAGTCAAGGTAGATGCTTCTCTATGAATGGGATGGAAGTCAACTGGAAAATCTGAATGTAAACCTATTTTATGTGTCCTAAATGGCAAAAATAATCACGTGGGCTGCCATCCGGAAAGTAGAGTGCCTACTCAGGCTTTTTTTTGAGGAGGGCAAATGTTAAGTTTAGTGCCCTAGCCTTGTATTTAAATACCCTGGGTATCTTGCCAGTCCAACACTGGCATACAGCATCTAATAATGGTGACCCACCAGCACCCCTGTAACTATACCCCTGAGCTTGCACAAAGTATTCCATCTAGCTCAATTAGGATAGAAGGCCAACAAGACCAGGAGATAAGTTCCCAATTTCTTTGTTGTGCAGCTACTGGAAAGTTTGGGCCATGCCTAGATTTATGACATTAATAGGGAAGGGGGTAGGGCTAACATGAGTTTGGGCAAAAGGTCTCCAGTGGCTTTAGAGCAAGATTCATCCTTCTCTGGACCCATTTTTTTTCCGCAGTGGCACTCATGCAGGAGGGAGTTTCTCTATCTATCTGAATTCTCTGTCAGCTCCTCAGCAGCACATCTCTGCCCCCTCTCGATCAGCTGCTCTGCTCCACGTTGCCCACTTTCTGACATCCTGTTCTCATCCTCTGCATGGAGTGATCTACGGCTGCACTTCTGTGTCATCATGGGCAGTTCTGCTCCTGCAGCAAACACACAGGCAGATTTCCAACCCCTGTTCCTGTAGGCACTGCAGCAGGCCTCCCTGGTGCGTACCGCCGATCAGTGGGATGTGCACAACTCTGTGGGCACATATCCAAATAGAAGGTAATAGCTGGTATATTTGTGATCTCCTTCCTCTGTTTACTGAGTGAGTGATGTTCAAGTCGAAGCGGCAGCACCACACACATGGACTTAAACAGGCAGTGTCCAAGCCTGGAGGTCAGCTCTAGCCACACCATATACACATGAGCAGTCTCTATTTTCCACATATGTGTTGTGCAGCTTAGCACTAAAATCGGCCTACAGTACGTTAATAACTTTTCCCAGGAATAACCAAGACTTGGACAGTCCCTAACAATCAGCCTCATTATATCTGCACCAGTGTAAATATTCATCTGTGATGTCATGAGGATTATTAATTTACTATTAATTACAAAAAATTATTATTACTCCTTGACATCTGCAGCTTATTAATGGCCAGTCCTGGTTCAAGCAGAATGGATTCTAATAATTAGAGATGAGCAAAGTTTTTAAAAAATTTGTTTCTTCAGCTTATTCGAGGTTTGACAAGAAATTTGATTTGTTACGAGGCACCCATCTAGCAGCTGTTAAAAGTGGTAATACTCTAGTGCAATATGGCCTTTTGGGTTTAACAAAAAAATGCTCCCAGCGTGATCACCTAGTGATGTCATCAGTGATAATGTTGCCATGTCATCACGCTGGGAGAACGCAGTCATCACAGTCAGCGCAGGTCTTCGGCAGATCTTTTTCAATCAAGAGAGGAGCGGACTGCCTCTGCAAGTGGATGAGGGGAAAATTATTTTTTTCCCGTTTTTCTAAGACAACTCCAGCTACCGTTTTAGAAAAATGATTTATTACCACGAAGAGCGAGGAAATTTAGCTTTGTTTAGAATAAACTTTTCTTAAAATTCAGACCAAATTCTACTTCAGGTGCTTCGGTTTGCTCAACACTACTAATAATGTATAGACCTCATATTCCAAAAAGAGCAAAGCTATAAATCCCATGAAATAGGTGCATGAACAAAGAAATATACATTACATGCTAATGAGGCAGACAAATCCAAAGGCCTCATAATTAATAAGTGAAAGAGCCGGAGCCTGAACAGATGTTCCATCACAAGACTTGGATAATGGAATTGGGCTGACACCAAAATTTGACTGGAATAGCGTTACTGACGGAGTGACCTTGTTTTCTATATTCAGCTCATGTATCTATCATCAACACAAATTTCTATCGGCGGAAAAAATACAATAATTACTTGTAATAATAATAATCATAATAAAATGATTCTGCAGGAGGAAGCCATCGACATTACTTGATATTTTTATACAAAAGGATGAATCATCAGTGCTGTGACTGATATGGAGATCTAGGGCTAGTAATGCAGCAGGCAGAGGCATACAGTAAGGCCCTAATCGGCCCCAATGGAAAATCTGTAATGGGGCCCTCTCCCAGATATCATGTGCCGTTTATAATACTGGTGTCTTGTTATGCGACCAATGTGCCTTTGGATGCCCTCAGACAATAGGACTAATGTGCAACTGTCCTGGATTAGGAAAACATGGCTGCTCTCTTAAAAAAAAAAAAGACTACCCCGGCCACAGGACGGGTGCAGTATTGCAGCTCTGCCTCATTGACTCATTGAAGCTTTTTTCCATAATTACCACTCAGATTTTCTGTTGGTGTACTGTGTGCTCAGAAATAACCAGATATCCACCCCCCAGTGGCTCCTCTATGCTAAATAAGAAACTGGAACTTACATCCCCCTTCTCCCCCCATTTTGGCTTTATGTTACTATTTTTACATTACTTGCCATTTTGGTGACTGATGAGTTTTTTGAAAAGACAGGAAAAAGGGAACCACTGGCTGCTGGAAGGTAAGATGTCACTTTCCAATGTACTGCTGATATATGGGAAAAATATACAATGATAGGTATGACTGAAAAGAAACCTGTCACATTGGGGTCCTACATAGTCCTACCCCTTTACAAATCGCTAGTCATACAACACATGGAGTACTGTGTACAGTTTTGGGCTCCTGTGAACAAGGCAGACATAGCAGAGCTGGAGAGGGTTCAGAGGAGGACAACTAAAGAAATAACTGGAAGGAGGGATCTACAGTACCCTGAAAGGTTATCAAAATTAGGGTTATTCACTTTAGAAAAAAGACGACTGAGGGGAGATCTAATATCTATGTATAAATATATCAGGGGTCAGTACAGAGATCTCTCCCATCATCTATTTATCCCCAGGACTGTGACTGTGACGAGGGGACATCCTCTGCGTCTGGAGGAAAGAAGGTTTGTACACAAACATAGAAAAGGGTTCTTCACGGTAAGAGCAGTGAGACTATGGAACTCTATGCCTGAGGAGGTGGTGATGGTGAGTACAATAAAGGAATTCAAGAGGGGACTGGATGTATTTCTGGAGTGTAATAATATTACAGGTTATAGCTACTAGAGAGGGGTCGTTGATCCAGGGAGTTATTCTGATTGCCTGATTGGAGTCGGGAAGGAATTTTTTCCCCTTAAGTGGGAAAATTGGCTTCTGCCTCACAGTTTTTTTTTGCCTTACTCTTGATCAACTTATAGGAAACAGGCCGTACTGGATGGACAAATGTATATATATATATATATACTATGTTACTATGTTACTATGTAACTTGTGTTTCATTCATTTCAATCATCTGCTCACTCTGGGCTTAGTAGTCCAGTATGCGGTCCTACCTAAAGGGGTATTCAAACCCTATAATGCCCCCCTCCCCCACAAATGCCCAGGCCCCTCACACAGGTTGTGCTTACCTTGCTCCCCGGCACCCACGTCGGTTCTGATCCCCGAACGGCCACTGCTACATCTCCCCCCATCACGCAGATGAAAACATCTGGCAACGAGGAAGAAGGGGGGTGCACAGCGGTGACGAGCCTCCCTTGCATCGCGGGTGACACTAGGGAGGCTCGTCCCCATTGCGGCCTGCTGTTGGCTGCCTTCCCCGTCGCCGGATGTTTTCATCGGCGCGACGGGGAGATGCAGTGGCAGCTATGGGGGCATCAGGAGCGACGCGGGTGCCGGGAAGTGAAGTGAGTACAATCTGTGGAAGGAGCCCGGGCATTTGGGGGGGCATTATAGGGGTTCGATAACCCCCTTAATGAATGACAGCCTTCCCTGTATAGAGAGATAGCTGTCTATCTCTCCCAGCACTACCCATTGGACTCCTAAGCCCAGAATGAGCAGGGATTTAAATGAAAAAAATGCAAGATCTACTGAATATTTATATATTTAATAACTGTTTATATCTGCTCAGCTAAAATTACAGCTCTTTTTGTCGTGTATTAGTGGGAAAAGTAAAATATATTTGCCGTACAGCGGTGCAGTTATATGTTCTAAAGCCCTTTTTGTCGTGTAATAGTGACAAAAGAAAAATATATTTGCCGTTCAGAGGTGCAGTTATATATTCTAAAGCCTTTTGTGTCGTGTATAAGTGGAAAAAAATAAGGGCCTATTTGCCGTTCAGTGGTGCAGTTATATGTTCTAAAGCACTTTTTGTCGTGTATTAGTGGCAAAAGAAAAATATATTTGCCGTTCAGCGGTGCAGTTATATGTTATAAAACCCTTTGGTGGCGTGTATTAGTGGCAAAAGAATTATTATCCGTTCTGCGGTGAATTGTGATTGTTATAGTTATTTTTTGGGGTGTATTAATAGGTAAAAGAATACGTCTTATTAGCCTGTCTGCAGTGAACCGACATTGTTATACTGCCATTGTAGGGGTGTATTAATGGGAAAAATAAGTATGTGTTATTAGCTATTCTGCAGTGAATTTACATTGTCATTCACTGGGGAAATTTGTTTGTGATACAGCCTTTTTTGGGAAAATTGATGGGTGATTGTAGAATTCCTTTTGCTGTATGGACCGAATTACATCGATTAGCCATTCATTGGGGAATTTTTTAGTGAAACAGCCTTTTTTGTGAAAATTTATGGGTGATTGTAGAATTCCTTTTGCTGTATGGACCGAATTACATCGATTAGTCATTCATTGGGGAATTTTTTTGTGAAACAGCCTTTTTGGGGAAAATTGGTTGGTAGCTGTAACTACGGTCAAGGACAATATATGTCCTTTACGGCCCACTGGGTAAATATGGTTCTAGCCACACCAGCAACTTGGCCAGGTGATGCCGCTTCCACCTCCACGTTCTCATACCGTTGGTCCTGCGAAAATGTCCGCCTCTGCCTCCTCATCCTCCACCGTGTCCTCAGCCTCCACTGCAGGGACAATTCACAGTGCCCCGACAGCATATCACATGTTCAGGGTACGGCAGTGTCACACTGTTCAGCACTTCGTTTGCCTGGGCGAACGGAGTCACAGAGGGGAGGAACTGCTCCGTGTCCTTCATCAAGAAAACGAATCCTGTCTTTTTTCACGACAACTCAAAATTGGAACCATGGTGACCGGCATCGGGAAGAACATGGTGTCGGCGCTGCGTCAAGGAGGGCTGAGCCTTGCGCCCTGCATGGCACAAGTGTTCAATCTAGTTGTCAAGCGGTTCCTAAAAATGCAAGACATCCTAAAAATGGCCAGGAAACTTTGCATGCACTTCAGCCACTTGTACACCGGAACGCACACCCTCCTTGAGCTGCAGCGGCAGAACGGCATCCCCAACATAGGCTGATATGCGACTTTTCCACCCGTTGGAATTCCACCCTCCATATGTTGGACCGACTATACGAACAGAGAAGGGCCATAAACGTACTCCCCTGTGTAACTTCGATGTCAGCCAGTGCAGCTCATGCGTGACACCTGCCGTTTGCTCAGGCCCTTTGAGGAGGCCACGCCAGGACTATGGGATGAACAATGTAATTCCACTGCTTCATGACCTAGAACAGATGCTACCAAATCAGGCTGGTCAGAGGACTGAAGACGTGTCACCATTCGGCAGAGGGATGACTTCTGGCGCTCCACCCTTGCTACCGGTCCAAAATGGGGGCCTTTTTTACACACGCTGAGAGGGAGGACAAACTGAACTACTATAGAGACATCCTATGTAGTCAGTTGGCCGCTACCTATCTGCACCATCGTCCATCCTCTCGCAGGTCTGAGCGGGGGGTCCCTCTGCACTCACAGTCCTCTGCAATGGCTGCCATTGCTGCTGTGGCAAGGTGGGGGGGAAGAAGCAGTTCCAGCTCCATCAGCAGCAACTTGAGTCTAGAGTCGCTGATAAGCAGCTTTCTTCACCCTCCTAGTGAAGAAACTACTCACCAGCAGCAGCAGCAGCTAGACCTAGCAGGACCTCAACCAGCAGGTGGTGGCATACTTGAACAGTACCCTGCCACCTTACATTGAAGATCTGCTGGACTACTGGGCAGCCAAACTGGATTTGTGGCCGCAATCAGCAGAGTTTGCCCTGGAGAAGCTGTCCTGCCCCGCCAGTAGTGTGGCATCAGATCTGGTGTTTAGTGCGGCGGGGGCCATAGTTGCCCCAAGAAAAACTTGCCTGTCCATCCAAAATGTGGAGAGACTGACCCTTGTCAAGATGAATCAGGAGTGGATCAGCCAGGTTTCCACCCACCAATGCCTGATGCATCAGACTAGTAAAATAGCCCGATTTGACGTGTGAAAGTCAAACAAGTGATAGAAAGAAGAACCACTCTAATGGCGCAAATCCCTATGGTAAAGTAAAAAAAGAACTGAATCACTTAGGTCAATAGGTCAATAGTAGGCGGCTTGAAATTA
This sequence comes from Bufotes viridis, assembly GCA_033119425.1. NCBI lineage: Eukaryota > Metazoa > Chordata > Amphibia > Anura > Bufonidae > Bufotes > Bufotes viridis. The sequence continues at coordinate 28,599,667 of CM065594.1, read as the reverse complement.
ATAAAAGCATCATAATGATAAAATCAAAAAGTTAAAAGCAGACTCACTTCACCCAGGAGCGTAATGTGGGATAAGCACAATACACCCACATTGACATCTCCTGCGCCTGGGTCGCCTGTAGACGTCTCAGAAAGGACGGCAAACACTCTATGGAGTTTTCTGGAACCTTTCTTTATTACAATAGCCAGGGTATGGGGAAGAGAAGCTCGACGCGTTTTGGGGTCAGAAGAAGGGACCCCTTCATCAGGAACAATCCTGATGAAGGATTGGCGCCATTAGAGTGGTTCTTCTTTCTATCACTTGTTTGACTTTTACACGTCAAATCGGGCTATTTTACAATTTCACCTTACCTCTCCAATAGACTAAGGTGCAACCACTGGCAGCCTCTTCACTTACCCTCTCTTCATTCTCACTCCTTCCATCTCCTCCCAAATCCTTTTGGCGCCTGCCGAGTTAATCCAGGTTCCTCACTTAGGAAACTGTCAGCATTTAACACTCAGTTTTTTCTTCCCTTTGTCTCTGCATCAGACTAGATCATCCATGGTTCCACACCAACACTTTGACAAAAGAGACCGGTTTCTTTTGGCTACCTGCCTGAGCCACTATTCTGATGCTGCCACCTCCCTGATGCCACACATCTGATGCCAAGTGCTTCTTCTTTCACCCACCATCTTCAGCTGGTACTCGTATAGCCACCCACCTCCCCACTCTGTCACCTTGCCACTCTGTGGTCTCCTGATGCTGCTGTCACGTCCACACTGTGTCACCTTCCCACTCTGTGTTCTCCTGATGCTGCTGCCACCTCCACACTATGTCACCTTGCCACTCTGTGGTCTCCTGATGCTGCTGCCGCCTCAACACTATGTCACCTTGCCACTCTGTGGTCTCCTGATGCTGCTGCCGCCTCAACACTATGTCACCTTGCCACTCTGTGGCCTCCTGATGCTGCTGCTGCCACCTCCACACTCTGTCATTGGGCCACTCTGTGGCCTCCTGATGTTGCCACCACCTTCGCACTCTGTCATTGTGCTGCTCTGTGGCCTCCTGATGCTGCCGCCACCTCCACACTCTGTCATTGGGCCACTCTGTGGTCTTTTCATTCACGTGTTATCTCTGTTTTGGATCCACTCCTGTTTTTTTTGGCATTAGCAATACTGATGGATTGCTGAGCAAATGCTGACTGAGTGAATGTGGATGCTCCACAGACAGGATCCATTTTTTGTGGGTTATTTTTCTGACGGATCAGAGGAAGGGCAAAATAATCAGTGACTTCAACACAAACTTACTGCTGACACCATCTCCACTGTGTCAGGGGTGCTCTACTTGTATAAGCGTTTAATAGAACAGGTTCTGTAGACATCTATGTGGAATCAGCTGACAACGGTGTAAAGGGAATGCGCTTCTTCTTGGCGCTAAAATCGACCTGAGTCAATTTTGGCCCCATAATTGCCAAAATAAGTGAAGTGTGCAGTGATTCTAAGAGCGACACCTGTCATCTGCATGCCATACTGATTCACAGTATTATTTCACTACCACAGCAGACTCCCTATGCTTGTTACTGCAAGGCACAGTGTTCTACACCACTATAAAGGCTCTTTGCAGCCAGGAAATAGCCGCTTTTTAATGAAATTCGCAGCGAATAAATTCGGATCAAAACCAAATTTTTTCCCAAAAATTTGGCGAACCGGCGAATCGAATCTTTGAAAAATTCGCTCATCTCTAATCACAACATAAAATAAAAATACAATATAATATATAACTATTTACAGGGCTGGGGTACTACATATAGCCAGAAGGATGCAAACAGTGCTGGGATTGGAAAATGGAGAGAGCAGAGGCAGTGCCAAGGACTGGAACGATGAGGCAGTGCCAAGGACTGGAACGATGTGGAGCAGGTAAGTATGACTCTTCTTTTTCAGGGGCCATGCTGTGGGAAGTGATTAAATAATAATTTTTACTAGGAAAACCCTTTAAGAGCCTAGAATAATTAATGATACAGAAACCAGGTCTTGGACTGCACACCCTGCAGATCTGCAAAATGCAAGCAATGCAAATGTCCGGATCTTGTTATATTCTGGCACATATGCCCGATATAATAGTTGCTTTGGATTTATCCTGCTGTTCTATACCCAAGTCACATTTCTATATCGATTTGTGAATCTGAGGGCTCTCTTCCATAAGAGCGTTTAATTTTATCTGTAATTTTCCTGTTACAGAGATGTATCTAGTCAGTGATTGCTAAACATGTATTTGCACACCTCCAGGTCTGCAGCGTGCAGGACACTTCTCATTCTTAATTTAGATGATTTGACAAAATGACAGATCTCAGTCACAGGCTCTCAGTCACTTGCTGATTAAAGGAATAAATACACAATGCACGCTCATCTCCGCAGATTGTGGAGTTGCCATCGTGCATAATGCCTTCATTCAGGGGAAATCTGCATTTACTGTCTTCTGTCTGCTCCAGGATCAAAGCCTTTGGTCGCTACATAGAAAAACATGAAGACACGTAATACAATTCAATACAAGGCAATGAAACAGGCAAGTCAGCCTAGTAAAATACTGTATATCCAGTGGCGTACCTTCAGTAGAAGCAGACTACAGGTCCTGGGGGTCCAGCTCTGAACTCCTTCTTTTCCTGAGAAGAAGTTTTCATGCAGCTGCCGCTAGGGGGAGCTCAACGCAAAGATTATTTTAGCCTCCATTCCAGTTAATGGTAACTATATAAACTCCTGTATACTGAGCTCCCCCTAGTGGTGGCTGGAGACATCCTGCATTGTAATAGATGGGAATCAGGAGATTTATCAATGCCAGTTATCTGTACATTATTAGATTGAGTAATATGTTGTTCAGAATGAGAGCCATATTTGTGTCCACTTTTTTCCACATAAAGTGGGTGAGGTGGAGGGTATATTCATTTAAGAACATTTTTTTTAAATTAAAATTTCTTCTTTTTAATTAAATTTTCTGTATGGGGAAAAGGAGAAGGGCACATACTAAAGGTTTGTTATGGGGCCCTATAAGATCTGTGGACATCCCTGTGTACAGTATATCAATTGTCAGTGCGGGTTTTCCTCTGTGACAGAGAGATCCAGTCCTGTGGTGTCAGCCCAAACATCTCATCATGAGAACATGGATATTGTAGACCACAGTCTTATTTGCTTTTTAATTCTCTAGGATATATGCACTGTGTACAGTATAATTTTTACTGCTTGCTGTTCGTGATTGAGAATGCTCTTGCTTACATCCTGAGGCTAAACACCCATAGAAACCTAGGGGCTCATTTATTAAGACTGGCAATTTACAAGCCGGTCTTAAGTGTCTCTGTACTGCTGAAGGAAGCGCCAAAGTTATGTGGAGTGGAGGTGCTATCTCAGCAGGCCGTGCGAAAACTTAAAGGGAATCTGTCACCTGCTTTTAACATTTTAAGTTTTCAACATTGCCATGTTCAATAAAGTACCTTATTTCCTGCAGTGGTCTTCTTACTTAATTTCGTTTTGTCATTTTGATACTATGATATGCTAATGAAGCTGCAAGGTGCTCAGAGGTGCGATCATCAAGATCCCTGAGTCAACAGCGCTCAGATTACGTCACTGGGCTCGGCGCATGCCCAGTGACACTTTTGAGGCTGTTGCCCTCAGGAGCTTGATGATTGTGCAGGTGCAGGCCGCAACCGGTACTGCGCCTGCGTGAGATTTCCGGGGGCCAAGAGGAAGAAGAACAGGGTGTTTCTTGAAGGTCGATGATGACGTAGCGGATGGGTCAGACCCGTTTTCCGGAGCTGTGGGAGGTTATTTCAGGAGCAGGAGGCACTTGGTTGCGGATGCTTGCGATTTTCCCGCAGCCCCATTCACTTCTATGGGGCCTGCGTTGCGTGAAAAACGCAGAATATAGAACATGCTGCGATTTTCACGCAACGCAGAAGTGATGCGTGAAAATCACCGCTCATGTGCACAGCCCCATAGAAATGAATGGGTCCGGATTCAGAGCGGGTGCAATGCGTCCTCCTCACGCATTGCACCCGCGCAGAAAACTCGCCCGTGTGAAAGGGGCCTAAGGCTATTTTCACACCTGCGGCAGAGCTCTCCAGCAGTTCTCCGGATCTGGCATTGCTGGATGCTGCCATCGGCCCGCCGGACCCCGTTAAGTATAATGTATTCCCGCAGAGATCCAGCCGCAACTCGGCAAATATACCGGGAATCGGTCAGACAAAACCACATTCCGATTCCCGGCATTCTCTGCCAGAACTTTCTGCCAGAGAGAACAGCCGCAGATGTGAAACTAGCCTATTCCTTCTTTCTCATGACATCATTTGTCAGGAGGGAGTCGGGAGGCCCCCATACACATTAGATAGTTTATTAGTCCTGCATTTTCATCTAGTGTGTATGGCCGCCTTAAAAGTTTGATACAATTGTATCTGTCATAGACAATTGTTGGTGAGTTAAATCTCAATTCCTGATAATTAGCAACAATGTATCAATGTAAGTAAACATTTCAATTGAAGGGTATGTGTCGCCAGGTAAAGAAGCACTGGGCCGCAGGAGTCACTCAAACAAATCGTGTCCAGTATATTAATTGAGCATCTTTATCAGCAAATTCGCTAAAGAAAACCATGTGGCTGCATTCATAGCACTTACATACTAAAGGCTGGAGCGCAGTCCCTGTATGGTGGAGCACAGCTCCTATGTACTCCATGTGTTGTCCCATTGTGCCTCTGTAGGGCGCTGTATTCTCTCCGAGAAGCATACTGGTTCTCAATGGCTTCTTAGCTGGGTGCCACTCCGGGGTGGAGGGCAAGTGGCAAACCAATTGACCTAGGTTTTTGATTTTTACAAGGGGGTTGGTGTTTGCCCTACTCACACGACTTCATGGTTTATTGCGACAGAAAGCTTTGGTACATGTAACAACCCCTGCATTTGTGTGACTTGGACATGATAGGACAACTTTTCAACCTTTAGATGTAAAGAATAGACCCATTCAGTGACAGCAAGCATACATCTTCAAATTGTTTTAAAGCATTCAGATGCTGTGGTCATGTTTGACCACAGCATCTGAAGGGATTAAAGTCCATGATCGGCATTACCGTCGGTTGCGGACTTAAGCCGTGGCATGCACGAGCAGAAGCCATGTTTAAAGTCCCAGTCAGCACCGTAAATGTACAGCGCTGGTCGGGAAGGGGTTAAAGGCTATGGGCACCTTCTGGCCAATTTCTTTATCAATGAATTTTACTTGTTTTGAGCAAAAAAACGTCAGGAGATCAAAGAAAAGAGCTTCACATGAGCCCTCAGATGAAGGGATTGAAAGAAAACAGAAAGTGACAATTTGCAAATACAACCCCTTTATCTCAGAAATGGCGGAACATTTTTTAATAAAGACCAACTGAAAAAACAAGTTTAGCCCAAAATGAGTAAAATCCAATCGTAAAAAATACCTTTTAAAGGTGTGAAAAGCCTTTAATGACATTCAATTTCGATGACCCCTTTAAAGTGGCTATTGCAGAAGAATTTAAAGGGACATTTCACTCACACGTGAGTCAAGGGGAGTTTCAGAGTGATATATTTTCTTCTGTATATAGATATTGTTCTCATGCTGAGTCTGATGGAATCGATTCCTGTATCCTTCTCTCAGCAGGAGTACGTGATATCGATCAGATGTATTGAGATCTACTTCCTTTAAGGAATGAGAATGGCGATCAGGGATGAAATTTACAGAATCACTTGCTAAGGGATGAAAGCACCTTTTGGCTCTGCATGAGGAATTTAATTGAACGCAGATTGCAGGCACACAATGGTTAGAGTGTAGTCATTAATCTTCAGGGAGCGCCATGTCTGCCCTGGTTATAATAGTGCGCTTTTTCCCTCCAATGCGGCTTAGCACGCTTTTCTGTTTCATTTATGTACAGGACTTGCGGTGGTTTTGCTACGTGCTCATGTATATTGAACTGAGATGATGGAAACGCGCTGCTCCTCTGACTCAGGGCCGGGCCACTAGTGTGAAAGAGGGCCATAAACATTAGATAAATGTCGGGCGGTTTCATTGGGACTGGCTGACAATTTGGGGCTATTCAGATGACCATATGAATGAGTCCGCATCCGTTGGACCCATTCATTTCATTTGGGGCAGCAAAAGATGTGGACAGAACGCCTTGTGCTGTCCGCATCCGTAGTTCCGTTTATTGGCCCCGCAAAGAAGATAGAGCCAGTCCTATTCTTGTCCGCAGTCATTTCTATCATAGGGCTGGCAATGTGCGGTCCGCAAAATGTGGAATGCACACGGCCAATATCCTTGTTTTGTGGATACGCCATTTTAGCCCCTTCCATGCCCTAGATCGCTAACAACACTAGCACTGACTTCATCTATACAATAAACCACAAGGACGATGACCCCTTCAGTATCAAGGCATTAACCCTTACATATCCTAAACCACTAGGGATGTTAGAAAACAAAAAAAAACTTGCCCCACCACCAGTAGTAGAAATGACAACCTTATCTACATGTGGCTATCAGGTTTTGCAAATGGAGTCAGTAGAAGCCAGCAGGAAAAGATTTTCATTATTAGGACTAAGTTTATGTTTCCCTTTGTTATTTTTCTGCGTTTATAAATTGAATAAAAAAGCAGTTCCTTCCCTGAAAAAAACATTTATTATTACTAAAAACTGGCAAAGTCTCGCTGCAGCATGTCATTTCAGTGTCTGACGATCGTAATCTGGGGACAATGCAACATCTGCACCGGAGCCTGTCAGTCCACGCAGACAATGAGTCGTAGAAATTGATGCACATTATAGAAGGGCTTTCATTACATCTCCTATAATGGGATTGTTATTTGGTCGGTGAAAAATAAAATAATGAATTGATTTAGTTGTCATTTTGAACAGTGAGTTTCAGTGTAACCGGGAGATAGGAAATTATTATTGACCAGTGGTGAAAGACGCAAAACATTTTGACACCCAATTTAAAAAGATATTTTTCTTTTTTATTTAAAGGAATTTTTATCTTGCTTTTCTCGTTTTCTTGTTTAAATTTTTCTGCATTCGTGTGGGTCAGTCTTGTGTCAGAACTGCTGTTCTGGCATTCTATTCGTGGATCAGTGCTCTAGATCCTGATGCGCTAATAGAGTAAAAACGGTTCTGTTATACATTATAGTGTGAGACTCCGGACAATCTGCACATTTTTGTTTATATTCAAAAGTTAAAACCCACTTCTGACCATGTCGTGGTTACACTGCTGATAGGTTCGGTACAACGTTTCGGTAGCAGAGGTACTTCCCGACAACTTTAGGCACAAGTTCCCAGGTGTGACTGCAATCACTGCAACTCATGTACTGTACATATGCCCTATAATACAATGATCCTTCTGAAGAGTGTAGGTTTATTTCATCAAAGGAGATAATGCAATTTTTATAGGACGCGTTTCGGCTCGTCCAGCCTTTTGGTTGAGAAAGGCTGGACGAGCCGAAACGCGTCCTATGAATATTGCATTATCTCCTTTGATGAAATAAACCTACACTCTTCAGAAGCAACTGTTGCTGGGATTTCTCTTTTCTTCTGATACACGGGGATAGCCCCTTCCCGCGCAACATACTGAAGAATCGTGGGCTGTCTTTTTGGATTTCTATAATACAATGATGTCACAATAGAGATAAGCCTACGATGATGGACAAAATTGTTGGTTCCCTTCCGTTTAAAGAAAAACCAACAATGGTCACTAAATTAACTAGAAACTGCCAAAAGTAATAGTAAATAAAAATTTACTGAAAATGAAACAATGAAAATTAGACATTGCTTTTGAATTGGGGTTCAACAGAATAATTTATAAAACAATTTATAACACAAACCACTGAAAGTGGCCTGGACAAATAATGATACCCTTAGGCTAGGGCTACACGACGACATGTGTCACACTGCGACATGCGTCAGTAGCAGAAGAATCCATCTTGGATGTAGTTTTTGCTACTGTTGTGTGGCAGTCGCAGGATGTCACATGTCGTAGTGCGACACCATAGACTATCTTTATAAAAATTGTCGCGCGACAAAATATCACGCGACAAATGTCGTTGTGTAGCCCTAGCCTAAGGCTACTTTCACACTTGCGCTTACATTTTCCGGTATTGAGATCCATCATAGGATCTCAATACCCGATAAAAACGTTTCCGTTTTGTCCCCATTTAATGTCAATAGGGACAAAATGTAACTGAACAGAACGGAATGCTCTAAAATGCATTCCGTTCCATTTGGTTGGATCCCCCAACCGGTGAGCAAACCGCAGCAAGCTGCAGTTTTCTATCCATCATGAGATGCGAAGCAAAACTGATCCAGTATGACCCACAATGCAAGTCAACAGGGACGGATCCGTTTTCTCAGACACGATAGAAAACTGATCCGTCCCCCATTTACTTTCAATAGAGTTCATGACGGATCCGTTTTGGCTACATTCAAGATAATACAACCGGATGCAGATGGTTGTATTATCAGTAACGGAAGCGTTTTTGCTGATCCCTGCCGGATAAGGCAAAAACACCAGTGTGAAAGTAACTTAATATTTTGTTGCACAACCTTTTGAAGCAATCGCTGCAATCAAGCGATTTCTGTAACTCTCAATAAGACTTCTGCACCTGTTCACCATACCGGTGGCCCAATCCTCATGAGCAGACTGCTCCAGCTGTCTCAGGTGTGGACGGTGCCTTCTCCAGCCCGCATGTTTCACCTTCCACAGATGTTCAATAGGATTTAGATCAGGCCTCATAGAAGGCCACTTCAGAATAGTCCAATGCTTTGCTCTTAGCCATTCTTGGATGTTTTTAGCTGCGCGTTTTGGGTGATTATCCTTTTGGAGGACCCATGACCTGCGACTGAGACCAAGCTTTCTGGCACTGGGCAGCACATTTTGCTCCAGAATGCCTTGATACTCTTGAGATTTCATTGTAACCTGCACAGATTGAATACACCTCCTGCCAGATGCAGCAAAGCAGCCCCAAAACATAGTCGAGCCTCCTCCATGTTTCACAGTAGGAACAATGTTCTTTTCTTTGTATGCTTAATTTTTGTGTCTGTGAACATAGAGCTGATGTGATGTGCCAAAAAGCTCCAGTTTTGTCTCATCTGTCCAAAGGACATTCTCCCAGAAGCTTTGTGGCTTGTCAAAATACATTTTAGCAACAAATGCTATAACCTCCTTGGTCATCTTCCATTAAGTTCACTTTGGCTAAGACAGCGATGGATGGTGCGATCTGACACTGATGTACCTTAACTTTGGAGTTTATCCCTAATCTCTTTGGAAGTTGTACTGGGCTCTTTGGTTACCATTCGGATTATCCGTCTCAATTTGTCATCGATTAACCTCTTGTGTCCACGTCCAGGGAGGTTAGCTACAGTCCTGTAGGCCTTAAACTTCTGAATAATAAGTGCAATGTAGTAACAGTTTGTCTATAATGTTCTTTCTAATCTCTAGAGACAACTCTCTCCTTAGCTTACTTGGTCCATGTTCAGTTTGATACCCACCATGATACCAAACAGTACAGTAACTACTTTTCACCCTTCAACCCTTTCACTACCAGCGTCGTACAACAATAAATATAAAACATAAATATCATGGGTAGTGTTGAGCGAACAGTTCGAGCATCGTTCGGGTTCGTACCGAATTTTGGGGTGTCCGGGACCCGGACCCGAACCCGGACATTTTCAAAAAAGTTCGGGTTCGGGTTCGGTGTTCGTCGATTACTTCCCGCTTTCTGAAGGGCTGCACAGCAGCCAATCAGCTAGCGTTTTACTTCTTGCCCTAAGAGCCCATCACAGCCATGCCTACTAATGGCATGGCTGTGATTGGCCAAGTGCAGCATGTGACCCAGCCTCTATTTAAGCTGGAGTCACGTGGCGCCGCACGTCACACTGCTCTGATTAGTGTAGGGAGAGGACGCAGCTTCTGTCAGGGCGAGATTAGGCAGGTTAAAGTCAGCAACAGCACCTAATGAACGGATCAATTTACAGCTGAGAATCATTGAACTTCTGCTAGTTACTTGCTCGCTGGTTTTTAGGCTGCACAGAGCGTTTTTCTGTCACTTATTTTCTGGGTTGATCGGCGGCCATTTTGTGACTTGTGGTGCGCCAGAAGAAGCTGCCACCAAGTCCATCAATCCATCAATACTAGTTTTTTTTTTTGCTATATCCTACATCAGGGGCTTGGCTGTGCTAATTGTCACCCCTAGAAACTCAGGAAAGAAATTTCTATATTTTATTAAGGGGTTAAATACAATTGCCCAAATACCAATCCCCTAAATCTGGTGTTCCAGCTTTGGTTAGACAAGTATAATACTGTCTGCTGTCTGGCAAAGGATAGATTATTTTCTGGGGTTAAATTCAATTGCCAAACTAGCAATACCATAAATCAGTGGTTTCAGCTGTGGCTGGCAAAATAGAATAGTGTCCGAGGTAACGCACACACGTACAGACGCACGTACACGATTCTTGAATAGTTGTATTATCGCGATAATAAAACTAACAGTGTAAAGTTGACTGTATTGCTCTAAGTTATATTCGCGTACGAATGTAACTTCTATTACAACACACCAATACTAAAACTGACTAAGAGACAGCTTTAAGTTCTATTCGAGCGCGATTGCAACTTTGGAACTTAAAGTGGTGTACGATTTTAAAAGTTGAGTACTAAAAGTTGGAATCGCAATGCGATTCTTATGTATTCTTAATCGCATTGCGATTACAACTTTGAGCTACCGATCACCATGGGAACGCCTCCTCCAGTAGAATGTACTGTCGGATGTGAGAATTAAGTTGAAATCGCAATGCGATTATTATATATCTGCTTAATCGCATTGCCGTTTCAACTTAGCATTGCTAAATAATTCCATCCATATTCGTTAACTTACTGACTCAGTAAGTTAGCGATATGGATGGAATTATTAGCAATGCTAAGTTGAAATCGCAATGCGATTAAGCAAATATATAAGAATCGCATTGCGATTTCAACTTAATTCTCAGATCCGACAGTACATTCTACTGGAGGAGGCGTTCCCATGGTGATCGTTAGCTCAAAGTTGTAATCGCAATGCGTTTATTGCGGTATATTATCCCTCTGGGTGTCTTTTACCGCCTTTTTAGTGCCCAAAAGTTCGGGTCCCCATTGACTTCTATGGGGTTCGGGATGAAGTTCGGGTTGAGTTCGGATCACGAACCCGGACATTTTCCGGAAGTTCGGCCGAACCTCTCGAACCCAAACATCCAGGTGTTCGCTCATCTCTAATCATGGGTATTACCGCGACTAAAAACGCCTATACTATTAAAATAGAATTGCTTCACGGAAAAAAAGGGTCAAAATTGTCGATTTGCCATTTTTTCATTGCTTCTCTTACCCAAACAATTGTAATAAAATGTAAGCAAAAAGTCATGCACACTCCAAAATGGTATAAAAAAAACTTCAAATTGTCCCGCAAAAAATGAGCCCCCAAACAGCTCAGTGGACATATATATATAAAAAGTTATGGGGGTCAGAATATGGTGATGCAAAAAAGAATTTGATCAAAGTTTAAATTTATTTTTACACTATTTAGACAGAAGAAAACCTATACATATGGGGCATTGTTGTAATCATACTGGCCCAGAGAATATAGGACATGGGTCAGTTTTGCCGTAAATGAAACGCCGTGGGAACAAAACCCGTAAAACTGTGGAGGAATTGCTTTTTTCTTTTCTAATTCCACCCCATTTGAAAAGAATTTACCACTTCCCACTACATTTTATGCCACAATTAATGGTCGCATTAGAAAGTACAACTTCTCCCTCCAAAAATAAGCCCTCATACAGCTATGTGAACGGAAATATAAAAAAGTTATGGCTCACGGGGGAAGAAAAATGAAAATGTAAAAACTGAAAAATGTCTGGCAGTGAAAGGGTTAAATAGGCAGACTGGCTGATTACAAGTTTAAAGACACCCGTGATGCTAATTACAGGACTATCTTTTGTGTGGGGTGGTATGTTTGTTGTACGCAAAGTGTAGCTGTTCGACAAGTGTTAGGCAGTTAAATATTGCAGCTAGATAGGACAATAGACAGGTAACAGAGCGGACGCATCCTATAGGCGGACTAGGCAGCCGCGTAGGGCGCCCCTTGGAAAGGGGCACCGCCAGGAGTGCCGCCCCCCCTCATGCTGCAGCCGCCCGAGCGCTCTATATAGAGCCTCAGGCGTCTGCAGCACTGCCCGGGCTGACGCGCCCATGAGGGCGCACCGCCTGGGCGCAGCAAGAGGAGAGGGGCTGACAGGGGGGAAGCGCTTAGTACACCTTCATTTCACTCTCTCCATATCAGACCCTCTCTCCTTCTCTCCCCCATGTACATCATTTCCCAAGGGGCAGCACAATAAGCTCCCTTACAAATCAAACAACCATTGTTCTTTCTCTTCATATTTTTGCTGCTAACTTCAAGGGATATCTCTCCTATCTCTGGCCCACAATTTTCACATTTCAACCCCTTCCACAACTCCCATAAACATCCATTGTGTGTCCTCTCTTCCCTCTTTTAACTGCGCGCTCTCATACAGTCACAATTTCTTTCTTACTAGTTCTCTCAACCTGCCGGCCCTCACCGAAACCTGGATTCAGCAATCAGACACTGCTTCTCCTGCTGCTCTCTCTTACGGTGGCCTACATTTTTCACGTACTCCCAGACGACATGGTGGTGGAGTAGGTCTTTCCCTACAATGCACTTTCCAGGTCATTGCCTCAGTAGCATCACTCTCATTCCCATCTTTTCAGGCTCACACTCTAAGACTCTTTCATCCTCTCTCCCTCAGAGTGGCAGTTTTTTACCGATCCCCTGGCTCACCCACCCAATTCCTGATTTTCATTAGCTGATTTGCTGTAAATTTTTATTTATTACTACATAAGTCAGTTTCAACTTATTTCAGTGACCATTGTGGGTTTTTCGTTCTTTAACATAAGGGTATCAACAATTTGTTTCATGTGTGTATATCTGTATAGCATAATAAAGATGTTCGAGCCTAAGAGTAATGATCACTAATATGATAACCAATGTGCACACCATATACAGATACATAAACAAATACACCTGAGGAAGCTGCATGTGTGGGCAGCAGTATGCGTGGGGCTTCACCCCAAAGCGCTTCTGAATACTGTATTTTTTGAGGTCGTGTGCACTTTATTTGATTCATTTACACTAATACCGGCACAACACACTTTGCTTCTTGTGATGTCACATAATTTTTAGTTTTTAACCTTTTGTGTCCAAAAAAACTATTTGTTTATATATTTGTACAGGGTGTGCACCTTGTTTTGGCATGTACCTTTTTCTATATCATCATTTATGGTTTCTTAAAAGGTGGTAGCACCTCTGGCATAGTATTATTCTTAGTGGTTCCTGTTTTCATTTTGTATAGCATTGCATGCAGTGATGTCACAGTACAAAGATAATAAACACAGTGATGTCACAGAACAGGGATAATAAACACAGTGATGTCACAGTACAGAGATAATAAACACAGTGATGTCACAGTACGGGGACAATAAATACAGTGATGTCACAGTACAGAGATAATAAACACAGTGATGTCACAGTACAGAGATAATAAACACAGTGATGTCACAGTACAGGAGTAATAAACACAGTGATGTCACAGTACAAGGATAATAAACAGTGATGTCACAGTACAGGGATAATAAATACAGTGATGTGATAGTACAGGGATAACAAACAGTGATGTCACAGTACAGGAATAATATGCACAGTGATGTCACAGTACAGAGATAATAAACACTGTGATGTCACAGTACAGGGATAATAAATACAGTGATGTCACAGTACATGGATAATAAACACAGTAATGTCACAATACAGGGATAATAAACACAGTGATGTCACAGTACAGAGATAATAAACACAGTGATGTCACAGTACAGGAATAATAAATACAGTGATGTCACAGTGCAGGGATAATAAATACAGTGATGTCACAGTACAGGGATAATAAACACAGTGATGTCACAGTACAGGGATAATAAACACAGTGATGTCACAGTACAGGGATAATAAACACAGTGATATCACAGTACAGGGATAATAAACACAGTGATGTCACAGTACAGGGATAATAAACACAGTGATGTCACAGTACAGGGATAATAAACAGTGATGTCACAGTACAGGGATAATAAATACAGTGATGTGATAGTACAGGGATAACAAACAGTGATGTCACAGTACAGGAATAATATGCACAGTGATGTCACAGTACAGAGATAATAAACACTGTGATGTCACAGTACAGGGATAATAAATACAGTGATGTCACAGTACAGGGATAATACATACAGTGATGTCATAGTACAGGGATAATAAACAGTGATATCACAGTACAGGAATAATAAGCACAGTGATGTCACAGTACAGGGATAATAAATACAGTGATGTCACAGTACATGGATAATAAACACAGTAATGTCACAGTACAGGGATAATAAACACAGTGATGTCACAGTACAGGGACAATAAACACAGTGATGTCACAGTACAGGGATAATAAACACAGTGATATCACAGTACAGAGATAATAAACACAGTGATGTCACAGTACAGGAGTAATAAACACAGTGATTTCACATTACAGGGATAATAAACACAGTTTTATCACAGTTCAGGGATAATAAACAGTGATGTCACAGTACAGAGATAATAAACACAGTGATGTCACAGTACAGGGATAATAAACACAGTGATGTCACTGTACAGGGATAATAAACACAGTGATGTCACAGTACAAGGATAATAAACGCAGTGATGTCACTGTACAGGGATAATAAACACAGTGATGTCACAGTACAGGGATAATAAACACAGTGATGTCACAGTACAGAGATAACAAACACAGTGATGTCACAGTACAGAGATAATAAACACAATGATGTCACAGTACAGGGATAATAAACACTGTACAGAGATAATAAACACAGTGATGTCACAGTAAAGGGATAATAGACACAGTGATTTCACAATACAGGGATAATAAACACAGTGATGTCACAGTACAGAGATAATAAACACAGTGATGTCACAGTACAGGGATAATAAACACAGTGATGTCACAGTACAAGGATAATAGACACAGTGATGTCACAGTACAGAGATAATAAACACAGTGATGTCACAGTACAGGGATAATAAACACAGTGATGTCACAGTACAGAGATAATAAACATAGTGACGTCACAGTACAGGAGTAATAAACACAGTGATTTCACATTACAGGGATAATAAACACAGTTTTATCACAGTTCAGGGATAATAAACAGTGATGTCACAGTACAGAGATAATAAACACAGTGATGTCACAGTACAGGGATAATAAACACAGTGATGTCACTGAACAGGAATAATAAACACAGTGATGTCACAGTGCAAGGATAATAAACACAGTGATGTCACAGTACAGGGATAATAAACACAGTGATGTCACAGTACAGGGATAATAAACACAGTGATGTCACAGTACAGAGATAATAAACACAGTGATGTCACAGAATTGAGATAATAAACACAGTGATGTCACAATACAGAGATAATAAACACAGTGATGTCACAGTACAGAGATAATAAACACAGTGATGTCACAGTACAGGGATAATAAACACAGGGATGTCACAGTACAGAGATAATAAACACAGTGATGTCAAAGTAAAGGGATAATAAACACAGTGATGTCACAGTACAGGGATAATAAACACAGTGATGTCACAGTACAGAGATAATAAACACAGTGATGACACAGTACAGAGATAATAAACACAGTGATGTCACAGTACAGGGATAATACACACAGTGATGTCACAGTACATGGATAATAAACACAGTAATGTCACAGTACAGGGATATTAAACACAGTAATGTCACAGTACAGGGATAATAAACACAGTGATGTCACAGTACAGGGATAGTAAACACAGTGATGTCACAGTACAAGGATAATAAACAGAGTGATGCCACAGTACAGAGATAATAAACACTGTGATGTCACAGTACAAGGATAATAGACACAGTGATGTCACAGTACAGGGATAATAAACACAGTGATGCCACAGTACAAGGATAATATACACAGTGATGTCACAGTACAGAGATATTAAACACAGTGATGTCACTGTACAGAGATAATAAACACAGTGATGTCACAGTACAGGGATAATAAACACAGTGATGTCACAGTACATGGATAATAAACACAGTAATGTCACAGTACAGGGATAGTAAACACAGTGATGTCACAGTACAAGGATAATAAACACAGTGATGCCACAGTACAGAGATAATAAACACTGTGATGTCACAGTACAAGGATAATAGACACAGTGATGTCACAGTACAGAGATAATAAACACAGTGATGTCACTGTACAGGAATAATAAACACAGTGATGTCACAGTACAGAGATAATAAACACAGTGATGTCACAGTACAGAGATAATAAACACAGTGATGTCACAGTACATGGATAATAAACACAGTAATGTCACAGTACAGGGATAATACACACAGTGATGTCACAGTACAGAGACAATAAACACAGTGATGTCACAGTACAGGAATAATAAATACAGTGATGTCACAGTGCAGGGATAATAAACACAGTGATATCACAGTACAGAGATAATAAACACAGTGATGTCACAGTACAGGAGTAATAAACACAGTGATTTCACATTACAGGGATAATAAACACAGTTTTATCACAGTTCAGGGATAATAAACAGTGATGTCACAGTACAGAGATAATAAACACAGTGATGTCACAGTACAGGGATAATAAACACAGTGATGTCACTGTACAGGGATAATAAACACAGTGATGTCACAGTACAGGGATAATAAACACAGTGATGTCACAGTACAGGGATAATAAACACAGTGATGTCACAGTACAGGGATAATAAACACAGTGATGTCACAGTACAGAGATAATAAACACAGTGATGTCACAGTAAAGGGATAATAGACACAGTGATTTCACAATACAGGGATAATAAACACAGTGATGTCACAGTACAAGGATAATAGACACAGTGATGTCACAGTACAGAGATAATAAACACAGTGATGTCACAGTACAGGGATAATAAACACAGTGATGTCACAGTACAGAGATAATAAACATAGTGACGTCACAGTACAGGAGTAATAAACACAGTGATTTCACATTACAGGGATAATAAACACAGTTTTATCACAGTTCAGGGATAATAAACAGTGATGTCACAGTACAAGGATAATAGACACAGTGATGTCACAGTACAGGGATAATAAACACAGGGATGTCACAGTACAGAGATAATAAACACAGTGATGTCAAAGTAAAGGGATAATAAACACAGTGATGTCACAGTACAGGGATAATAAACACAGTGATGTCACAGTACAAGGATAATAGACACAGTGATGTCACAGTACAGAGATAATAAACACAGTGATGACACAGTACAGAGATAATAAACACAGTGATGTCACAGTACAGGGATAATACACACAGTGATGTCACAGTACATGGATAATAAACACAGTAATGTCACAGTACAGGGATATTAAACACAGTAATGTCACAGTACAGGGATAATAAACACAGTGATGTCACAGTACAGGGATAGTAAACACAGTGATGTCACAGTACAAGGATAATAAACACAGTGATGCCACAGTACAGAGATAATAAACACTGTGATGTCACAGTACAAGGATAATAGACACAGTGATGTCACAGTACAGGGATAATAAACACAGTGATGCCACAGTACAAGGATAATACACACAGTGATGTCACAGTACAGAGATAATAAACACAGTGATGTCACAGTACAGAGATAATAAACACAGTGATGTCACAGTACAGGGATAATAAACACAGTGATGTCACAGTACATGGATAATAAACACAGTAGTGTCACAGTACAGGGATAGTAAACACAGTGATGTCACAGTACAAGGATAATAAACACAGTGATGCCACAGTACAGAGATAATAAACACTGTGATGTCACAGTACAAGGATATTAGACACAGTGATGTCACAGTACAGAGATAATAAACACAGTGATGTCACTGTAAAGGAATAATAAACACAGTGATGTCACAGTACAGAGATAATAAACACAGTGATGTCACAGTACAGAGATAATAAACACAGTGATGTCACAGTACATGGATAATAAACACAGTGATGTCACAGTACATGGATAATAAACACAGTAATGTCACAGTACAGGGATAATACACACAGTGATGTCACAGTACAGAGATAATAAACACAGTGATGTCACAGTACAGGAATAATAAATACAGTTATGTCACATTGCAGGGATAATAAACACAGTGATGTCACAGTACAGAGATAATAAACACAGTGATGTCATAGTACAGGGATAATAAACAGTGATGTCACAGTACAGGAATAATAAGCACAGTGATGTCACAGTACAGGGATAATAAATACAGTGATGTCACAGTACATGGATAATAAACACAGTAATGTCACAGTACAGGGATAATAAACACAGTGATGTCACAGTACAGGGACAATAAACACAGTGATGTCGCAGTACAGGGATAATAAACACAGTGATGTCACAGTACAGGAGTAATAAACACAGTGATTTCACAGTACAGGGATAATAAACACAGTTTTATCACAGTTCAGGGATAATAAACAGTGATGTCACAGTACAGAGATAATAAACACAGTAATGTCACAGTACAGGGATAATAAACACAGTGATGTCACTGTACAGGAATAATAAACACAGTGATGTCACAGTACAAGGATAATAAACACAGTGATGTCACAGTACAGGGATAATAAACACAGTGATGTCACAGTACAGGGATAATAAACACAGTGATGTCACAGTACAGAGATAATAAACACAGTGATGTCACAGTACAGAGATAATAAACACAGTGATGTCACAGTACAGGGATAATAAACACAGTGATGTCACAGTACAGAGATAATAAACACAGTGATGTCACAGTACATTAGTAATAAACACAGTGATTTCACAGTACAGGGATAATAAACACTGTGATGTCACAGTACAGGGATAATAAACATAGTGATGTCACAGTAAAGGGATAATAGACACAGTAATGTCACAGTACAGGGATAATAAACACAGTGATGTCACAGTACAAGGATAATAGACACAGTGATGTCCCAGTACAAAGATAATAAACACAGTGATGTCACAGTACAGAGATAATAAACACAGTGATGTCACAGTACAGGGATAATAAACACAGTGATGTCACAGTACATGGATAATAAACACAGTAATGTCACAGTACAGGGATATTAAACACAGTGATGTCACAGTACAGGGATAATAAACACAGTGATGTCACAGTACAGAGATAATAAACACAGTGATGTCACAGTAAAGGGATAATAGACACAGTGATGTCACAATACAGGGATAATAAACACAGTGATGTCACAGTACAAGGGATAATAGACACAGTGATGTCACAGTACAGGGATAATAAACACAGTGATGTCACAGTACAAGGATAATAGACACAGTGATGTCACAGTACAGAGATAATAAACACAGTGATGTCACAGTACAGAGATAATAAACACAGTGATGTCACAGTACAGAGATAATAAACACAGTGATGTCACAGTACAGGGATAATAAACACAGTGATGTCACAGTACAGGGATAATAAACACAGTGATGTCACAGTACAGGGATAATAAACACTGTGATGTCACAGTACAAGGATATTAGACACAGTGATGTCACAGTACAGAGATAATAAACACAGTGATGTCACTGTACAGGAATAATAAACACAGTGATGTCACAGTACAGAGATAATAAACACAGTGATGTCACAGTACAGAGATAATAAACACAGTGATGTCACAGTACATGGATAATAAACACAGTAATGTCACAGTACAGGGATAATACACACAGTGATGTCACAGTACAGGAGTAATAAACACAGTGATGCCACAGTACAGAGATAATAAACACTGTGATGTCACAGTACACGGATATTAAACACAGTGATGTCACAGTACAGGGATAATAAACACAGTGATGTCACAGTACAGAGATAATAAACACAGTGATGTCACAGTACAGAGATAATAAACACAGTGATGTCACAGTACAGGGATAATAAACACAGTGATGTCACAGTACAGGGATAATAAACACAGTGATGTCACAGTACAGGGATAATAAACACAGTGATGTCACAGTACAGAGATAATAAACACAGTGATGTCACAGTATAGAGATAATAAACACAGTGATGTCACAGTACAGAGATAATAAACACAGTGATGTCACAGTACAGGGATAATAAACACAGTGATGTCACAGTACAGGGATAATAAACACAGTGATGTCACAGTACAGGGATAATAAACACAGTGATGTCACAGTACAGGGATAATAAACACAGTGATGTCACAGTACAGGGATAATAAACACGGTGATGTCACAGTACAGGGATAATAAATACAGTGATGTCACAGTACAGGGATAATAAATACAGTGATGTCACAGTACAGGGATAATAAACATAGTGATGTCACAGTACAGGGATAATAAACACATTGATTTATGTGATATTGACCGTGTTGAACATAAAAATGACATTGTGCTAAAATATGGAGACTCAGTTTTAACTTTATTTACATGAGACTGGATAAAAGAAATACCATGTGCCTCTGATGCTGCCTGCCTTGTGAACTAACAATACACAACACACTTCAGGATACACAAATTTACACAAATGTATCCATATCCAAGAATACCAGGAATCTCCAGAAAAACCTTATGTAAGAGTTTAATAATGCATACATTCCTAGGAGTTTTGCTCTCTATGTTCTTTTTTTTACATGATGTTATGAATCAGGTGTTACCAAAAATCCACCGCTTGCTAAACTGTGCTACATAAAACATGCTGAGAATGTGCTTAAGCTGAATGGCCCCATTTATCAATGCTCCTTTACAAAGAGAGGACCCCCTCGGCTGCTAATTTGTCTGTAGAGCGAGACATGAAGATTTGTCTGAACTATGTGCACACCTTGTTTATTACTGTCTTTGCTTTGCTTGGTTACTAAATCTTACATACCATTCCTTTTGTAGTCTTTTCATTTACAGATGTAGCAGAGGTGAATTTGTTTGTTTTCTCTACCTCAATAATTCATGGAGATAATGTAGTTGTCCCATCAGAACAGTGCCTGCAATTTTCCGTAATAAAGTTTCTAAGGATTTGTGTGTGTGTTTGGGGTTGGGGAAGGGGGAAAGGAGGGACGGGGGGTGCAGTCCACTTGGTACAGTTCGTCTATGAAATAGAACAAACGGCATCAGCAAATATCGTCTCCAAAGCTATTCTAGTTGGCATGACCATTTATTACTGCTGTGTCCACCCTTACCATAGCTCAACTTTCTTGTGAAACCAATTGTATTGCAATATAACAGCAGAAGTCTTGCAGCCTGCAGTTCACAGCACATCCACCGGGTGGCTTCACACAGAAACATATCGGATAGACATCTCATGACACAATATCTCAATGTTGTGACATTCATATCAGGATTCAGGACATGTCCCGCCAAAAAGAAAGGAATGTGAGACCACATGGGTACATAATGTGCAGACATTAGTGGACACATTCAATGTATATATATAAAATATATATACACCTATACACCATTTTCAGTCATATATCAGTACCTTTAAGGGTACCAAACACAGATCCGTATCCTTAT
The DNA here is from genome assembly GCA_033119425.1 of Bufotes viridis. Classification (NCBI taxonomy): domain Eukaryota; kingdom Metazoa; phylum Chordata; class Amphibia; order Anura; family Bufonidae; genus Bufotes; species Bufotes viridis. Next base: position 28,577,875 of record CM065594.1, on the reverse strand, counting down.
AATATTACCGTGTCCTGCCAGCCACATTAGTATGTATTTAATACCATAATTAATGCATGAATTTTTCAGAATCAGCTGTATGATCGCTCCTCTCTGTTGAGTCAGGGAGCCATGTGTAGTGCCCCCATAGGTAGGAGAGAGTACTGCACCCTAGATAGCTTCCTTTGACTTCCACTCCTTATCCTGGCACTAAATGACGTTCTTCTAGTATAGTGGGATTCTCCATAAGTACGTAATAGTCCTTTGTGAGGGCCTGTTTAAAGTCGTCTTGGCTCTTTATCCTTGTGGATAATCTTTTTCCTTTGTATTAAAGATGACGTTAAATATAGGTGTGTGATGAAATGCTATATATTCAGTGCAACCAATGAGTGCAAATGTTATCCTCACATGTCTTTGACGAGTTTATGGAACAGTGAATTCTGTTCTGTTCTAGAATTTTTTGTTAAGTGTAGCTGTGAGCTATGTATTGTGCATTCACCCTTTCCCTGCTGGTGGTGAATCCTCAATAAGGCTTGTTGCAGCGTGTACTGCAGCAGGTAAGTGCAGGCCACTACCACTTTGAGTATGCTAGGGGGAAACATGCATACAGGAGCATAATGAACTGTGCACCCTCCAGCTGAAGATGCACAAAAAACAAGGCCACAAATTAGGCCTGGAAGAGCACTGCAGTGCCAGGTGAGTGCTCAGATCCTGTAAGAAGAGACAGAGGTAAAGGGGTTAGCACTGCTGGGCTGAAGAGAAGTCTGGTCTACAGTGTCGGACTGGGGTGCCTAGGGCCCACCAGTAAAATTTATTTTGGTGGCCCATCGTATGGATACATTCAAATATTACCTACTCACATAGCAGCAATATGCTACCAGATGATTGAATATGGGGGTCCCTGCAGCGAATTTGAGAAGGTAGGTCCTGGGGAGAAGAGGACACTGGTAGCTTTCCTCTATACCTAGAAGTCACCTCAGCTCTGATCGTGTCTATAATAATAAACTGGGGAGTTTCTTTTATAATCTAACAAGTTTTTTTATGAACTTAGGTTGAGGAGCTGTATATGGAATATATGTATGTAGAGCAGTAAGTCTACTGTGTTATGTGCCACTTGTGCAGGTGGTGGGAGATTAGGGGCCCACCTTGCTCAGGGGCCCACCGGGGGATTCCCCTGTACCCCTGTGGGCCGGTCCGAGTTTGCTGGTCTATACGTCAGCCCCTAGGAACACTCGATTTGGAGGGACAAGATAGAGGGAAGACCCTGACATGGACACTAGTGGCCTGAAGGCCTAACATCACCCTTGGAGCAGGAAGGTTTCCATTGGGACTACCTATAAACTGTTAATGTGACCTGTGCCTCTCTGTAAGCACCATTACACTTGCTGAGCTTCTGGACTACAGATGTGTAACTGTCATGCCAGCTAAAAGTTATGCGTGAGTGACAGACAAAAGTAAACCTCAACTGTTCAGTATGGAGAGAAAAAAGAACAATTGAACTTGCTTCTCCATGTCTACAACAATTTGCTTTTAACTTCTTGATATTATGTAGTCCTAGTCTTAAAGGGGCTTCTTGGGACCATCAATTGATGACTTATACTTAGGCTAGGCCTTTAATGTATGATCATAGGGATTGACTTGAATGGGCCGAGCTGCAGTACGAGTAGACTCTTTACTGAACACACACTGTAGGCTTATCCCAACGAGCCCTAAACAACCCTTATAGGCTTCCTTCAGACACATCTTTTTTTCATTTTACCAAATGTTCAAATTTTTTTTAAATATCAATACCCAATACTGTAGTTTCCCACAATGATCATTTAGGCTTCAGACTTGTTCTCATCCACACATGTAGAACTGTATTTTTTTATTATATTTTTTCTTAAATTAGTTGCACTTTAAAAGAGCTGTCCAAACCTTTTAAAGTTATGGTCTATCCCAGGGGTAGGCAACCTCCGGCACTCCAGCTGTTGTGAAACTACAATTCCCATCATGCATACTTGCTCTGCTCTTCTAAGAACTCACATAGAAATGAATGGAGCATGCTGGGAATTGTAGTTTCACCACAGCTGGAGTGCCGAAGGTTGCTGATCCCTGGTCTATCCTTACCCCACCGATCAGCTGCTCTGCAGTAGCTCCAGCACCGAAACTACACAGCGCCATCCATCGTGTATTGGACGGAGCTGGCTACTGCAGAGCTTCTCCAATTGAAGTGGATAGTCACCGGCTCTGTTCACTACACAGTGGATGGATCTGTGTATTTCTGGCACCGTAGCTACCGCTGAACAGATGATTGGCGGTGATGGCGGTTGTCGAATGGGCAACGATTAAATAGTGATGGCTTATCCTTAGGATTAGGCCATCAATTTTACTGGGTTAAGCAACCCCTTTAACTTTTCGTCACCTATATCCAGGACTCATCTGCCAAGGTGGAAGGAATACATCTTCAAATATTATATATGCAGGTATTAAGCTTTGAGATTCTGCTTTTAACTTTTGGAGCTAGGAGCCACAAAGTCAGGAGAATTAAACATTTCTACCCCAAGCCTCCTTCTGTGCAATGTGAATGAGAGACGACTTCCATCCCAAACTGAAAAAAAAAAAAAGAATATAATTTGCTTATTGACAATGGTACTGGGTGAGGGTTGGACGGTGGGGGCAGCAGCGGCTGGCTTTATAACCTTCATGTGTCTGCAGGTTTAGGAGAACCGGTAATAAAGTCCTTGAATAGAATGAATAGAATTCCAGTGATGAGATGGGGACGGCATTCATTATTCATGGTAACAGCGCAGGCTCAGATACCGAGCAGATCCTGGTATTCCTTGTTACTAATGCAACAAGTTACTGGCCTGGTCACAGTAAACAGACACGGATGCTCCCCGGGGAAGCATCCCCTAGCTACATCCATTCTCTCGCTACGCAAGAGACTGATATGGGCAAGACTTTACTGACACAGGTTCACCTCACCCTGCATTACTCCCTCAAGAAGAAAGAATGCTACTTTGGTAAGTTACAGACTCAGGACCGAAGCCTTGGGCTGCAGTTTGTTACAGAACTATGGAATTTTCCTTCACTGCTACTTTGTTTATTATGAATTCTGTGCTGCTACTTTGTTACTGTTCATGTCAATAAGATGATACATTTACACTATATCCTTGTGACTTGGGCAGAGGCATAGCTGAAGGCTCACGGGCCCTGGTGCAAGAGTTCAGCTTGGGCCCCCTTCCCTCAGTACTTTGGGGTCACTGGCAGGGAAGCACATAGCCATTGTGCTGCCTGAGGCAAAAATTGAAACGGCACCCCATGCCCCCCCATGCCAAAATCTTGACCTAACCCCTTCCCTCCAGCCAGAGGTGTAACTTGACCAACATGCACTTTCTATAATATTGGTGTCTTCTTATGAGGCACAGAGGTCTTGGGCCCCTCGGGCTCTGAGACCCGGTAGAAACTGCTACCTCTGCACCCCCTGGACTTGGGGCAGTAGCTTATCTCCTGTGGGGGAAATTCAGCAGACCACCATAGACATACAGTACAATAGGTGACCAGTGTTTTTGCTATTATGTGTATGGACACCACCGTCCTCGGGGGTAGCTGGTACCCAGCAGCAATAAATGCATAGGGCAGAAAAAGGTGCACATCTTCACGTTTATTTATTTTATGCACTTATATAGCGCAGACATATTCCGCATCACTTTATATACATTAGCATCAGGCTGTCCCCAATGGGGCTCACAATGTAGGTTCCCTATCAGGATGTCTTTGGAATGTGGGAGAAAACTGGAAAACCCGCAAGAACCCCACCGGGAGAACATACAAACTCCATGCAGATGTTGTCCTTGGTCAGATCCGAACCCAGGACCCCAGCGCTGCAAGGCACCAGTGCTAACCACTGAGCCACCGTGCTGCCCACGGTGTACTGTATTTCCATTGTTTTGTATGGCTATATATTTATCTTTAACATTGGATATTATGTGCTATTTTACTGGATTATACAGCATTTCTCCATTTGTGGCTTGTCTGGGTACCAGTATTAGGGCTCATGCACACGACCATATGTGTTTTGCGGTCTGAAAAAAACAGATACGCAAAAAATACGAATGATTCCGTATTTTGCAGAACGGAACAGCTGGCCCCTAATCGAACAGTCCTGTTCTTGTCCATAATGCTTAACGGACATACAGACATACGGAAACGGAATGCACACGGAGTAACTTCCGTTTTTTTTGCAGACCCATTGAAATTAATGGTTCCACATACAGTCTGCAAAATAAAAAACGGAGCCGACAGGGAAAGAAAATACGTTCTTGTGCATGAGCGCTTATTCTTATTGAGAATTAGATGTGCACCTATATGTAGGGAGTATTTTAGGTCCCTCATACAGTTTTTATTGTATACTGTATTTTAACTTCTTTGTCTTGCTGTTTCTAGAACAAGGATTATTATATTATTATATGTTCTATCTTTGGGATGTGCTGCGTTTTGATATAGTCCTTCTTTTCTACTGTACATACTTCATCATCTCACACATCCTCATCTACAACCGCACTGCATAAAACAGCTCAGTCCAGGACAAGCGGAAATGACTGCAGATTCGGAATAGACTTAAAGTGGTTTTCTAGGAATTTGATATTGATGTCTTATCCTCAGGCAGCCCCTCCGATAAACTGTTGGAAGAGAACGCTGTGCTCACTGGAGCTCTGGAGCCTCTTTACAGCTCACCAAGCGCCGTCCATCGTATTGTGGTTGTGTTTGGTATTGCAGCTTAGCTCCATTCATTTGAATGGCCCCGAGTTGTGCCTAGGCCATGTGACCAATGTACAGTGACATCATTGGTCTAGGAAGAGGACTCTTCAAGCAGCTGATCTGCAGGGGTCCTGGGAGTCAGACCCCCGGCAATTTGATATTGATGACCTATCCTGAGGATAGGCCATCAATATCAAGATCCTGGATAACCCCTTTTACATGCTTTCTTCAATGAATTCCGTATTTAGGCTTACATATTGTCCTATGAGCGGCATGTGTCAGACCCATATGATTTTAAATTTGGGGCACTTAAGGCACACCCTCAGGAATGCCCTCCAAATCCACTGTGACTGCCCACTTATAAGCAGTGCTCATACCGGCCCCGCCCATTTTCAGGCCAGGACTGTAGGGACTGTCCATGCAAATTCGGAGACTGGATTTCTTTAGAGGAATACAAAGGAATAGGGGCAACTACAGAGGTAGCAGTCATAACCGGATATTGGAATCTGGGGGAAGGGTGCCCTCTCCCACATCATAAAACACTACTAGTACACCTCCTATGCTCCCATACTGTCTCCAACATAATATGAAGGCACAGGGAATATTTTTCTTAAATTAGTTGCCTTGGATTAGAAAAAAAAATGTCTGTTTTCTTCCACAAACAGCGCCACATCTGTCTACAGGTTGTGTGTGGTATTACAGCACAGCCCAATTCACTTCAACAGTGGCAAGCTGCAATACCAGACACAACCCATGGGCTGATGTGACACTGTTTTTGGAAGAAAGCAGCCATGTTTTTTTTTTAAACCTGGCTATTCTCCTCCCATAAGCAATCATGGCGGCACCAGACAGACCCACAAGGAGCCTGTGCACTGAGCATTGGCATGTTCATGAGCACTTAGACCAGAAAAAAACCCTTTAGCAGGATTATCTCAGTGTTAATATTCAGGGCAGGGTTGTGTGGAGGGCCGCTGGGGCGATTTGCATAAAAAAAATAAAAAATCTAACTCTCTTTTTTAACCAGTTTGGATTATATCGATATTTTCACAAAGGGCTACAAATGTCAAAACACACGAAAAGACGTAATATCAAAGGAAGCATAGTTTACAATGGTCGTAAATTGTGCTGGCGTGCTTTTAAAATCATAAAAAAGCCATTTGTCGCAAATGTAATTTATTGGTCCTTCTGTTTGAATCCGAGGTGTTCCAAACATCCAAGGTGATGGAAGTTGTATCTCAGCATCAGAACTAAGTCATTAATAATTGTTCTCCGCATTTCCAGCTGATAGGAGGTCTGAATGGGGCCTCCCTTATTTTAGAGTTTATGCCATATTGACTCCTGGGCCATATGACGTCCCTTAGGCATCTCCCCTGGTGCCCATTGCCCAGGAGTATTACAATTCAGCTCTGGAATTCAACTGTTTCGTAGTTGCTTTCTCAGCGTCGTTGGCGGTCACCCGCCACACTGTAAACCACAACACGGTTGCATTCCAGCCCTTTCTTTCTCAGAAGCGCTTTTCCCGCATAACAATGTGAAGGGCATCGGCACTAAATCAGAGCTGTGGCCGATTCATTTCGAGGATCGGTGGGGGTCACAGAGGTCAGAACCATAGCAATCAGAAAGCGATGGCCTAGCCTAGCACTCAGGGCTTGGGGACGTGGAACCTGTCACTAGCTATGGCTGAAAGGAGCACCACTGAAGACTGGTGCCCAAGCTTGTACAGCAGTGTTAGTAGATTGCTCGACCGATGGAGCCAGGGGTGGGATTCAAATTTTTAACAACAGGTTCCCTACTCAACGGCAGACATGCGGCGCCACGACACATGTTTACATATACATACACCATATATATGCAAGACACATACACATAAATACATCATATATATGCTACACACATACACATAAATACACCATATACATGATACACATACATAAATACACCATATATACCCTACACACATACCACCCAACTAAGGAGCTAAACTATCAGCTACGCGGGAAGCAATGGAAGCGAACATCTCCAGCTGCCCATCCGCCGCCAGAGCACCAGATCAGGACTCAGCCAGTAACAAGGCTCTGATCCAGTTGTTATTTTAACAACCGGATCTGGTGCAAACGCTAATGTCATTCCCACGCTAGGAGGACAGAATTAAGATACGGCTGGCCAAACCATCTTAAAGTGTGCAACGGCGCGTTAGCAATGTTCCTTCTCACTGCAGTAAGGTGTCTCTGCCATAAACATGCACCATGCTTTTCTGTCTGACTCCAGTGAAAAGCCTTAAAGATTTGGGACATTCTAGTTTACTTTCTCTCTCTCTGGGGCACTTTTGTATTACAGTAGATTGCTTAAGTAGATGAAGTCTTAGAGGTGAAGATTCTCTAAGCTCATGCCTAGCTCTGAGAAGTAAGCACATGTTGATCCTCTCTCTACCTCAGCTAAGTTCAGACTCTCAAATAACTGACTAGCCAGGAGGTGGACCTGCAGAAAGCCCCGGAGAAGCCAGTATAGAGTATAGCAGTGGTAGTGACCCTGATGAACTGTTGTGTTATGTGTACTCCCTCAGGCCGTAGCTCCTTGTGGTCGGTGCAGTGAAAAGGTAAATTCAGGCCAAAAGTGCATAAAAATATAAAGGACTATCTTTACTTAGTGCAAAATATAACTTGTAGCACATCAACTAGCAATAAATACAAAGTGCAGTCTCTGGGACCAGATGAGGAGTTATGGTGGCTGGTTGGATGGCAATACATTGGTACTAGTAGGCACTTGTGGATATACAGTAGGTGTCCACTGTAGCACAGGCTTGATATTAGGAATGGTTAGCAATGGTTTAGGTAAGTGGTGGTGTCTCAACTGTTATCCCTCACCTTGCAGCAGTGTCTGTAGAGCTGTACCTTTCTGAACACTGCTGTCTTGTCTTCTCAAGGATTTACTTGAGGCTGTCTGTAGCTGTTATTCTTGAAGGAGAAGGGTATCTGGTTCCTGAACTTCCCTAACAGGGGAAAAAGATCCGGTTCATGGTAGTGGGAGCTCTGCATGTGCTTCGTCACTCCCCAACTATCAGAACAAGAACTCTCCTCTCTGTCTCCTTAACTGTTTTACTAGACTGGCACTTCCCCTCCTGGCAGGAAGTAGGACCAGCCCACTGCTACCAAAAAGAGAGGAACAGGGTGGTTGGCCATATTCCTGCCAACCATTGCCTTCCTTTCTGGAAAACACAGGCACTACATGTAAAATACATACTTTTACATATAAAGTGCAGCAATTGCAGATACCCCCAGGTCTTAGGTACTGCAGACCCAGGTCCATCTCTTAGCAACCTAAATGGGCTGAGTCAAGGCTTTTAACCCTGACTTATCCATACAATGCTGAAAGGTATACAATTACAATAAATTGGGACATTTCACTTAGCAATACAACATTACAACAATTATCCGTTTGCAGTAACCCTGTTCTGGGGTACTACAGATAGAAGATAGATAGATAGATAGATAGATAGATAGATAGTAGAGCAGAGAGGATCTGTGGTGGAGGCCCCTGGTTTGTGCCCTTGTGTCCTCCATATAATCTGGCCCTGAGCAGGACCTTTGGTAGTACAGATCCATAGGGTCTCTGGGAGGTATTTCTTAGTTTACGCTGTGAGTAAAGGAAGCTACGAGCTGTATGGATGAGAATATACCGAACACAAGGGCAAGGCATTAAGCGTTATGAAGCTGGGAAAGTTGACAAAGCTCCGTCTCAAGGTGAGAGAGGTCCCCTGAGCATAGTGGCTTTGTCACTTTGAACATCTAATGGAAAATGAAAAGGAAAAAAGATTGCGGGCGATAGGGTCACATTGCCGACGGGATGTATTTCAGGTGCAAATGAAGGTGAGGATATACTGTAGGCAGGTCTGAGATTCATGAAAGATGAGGTTTGGATAAGAGGCGTTTATCGCACATCTTTATCTCAGCCTTTATTTTAGATAAGGGTTTACTCTCTTTAAATCAAAGAATTTGGTGCAATACAGTGAACAGTACCAATTAAAGCTTCCACCCTCCTATGACTTTAGCATGTTGCAATAAACTTACATGTAGCATAATTCGTTTATTGTGATTTTGGATGAGAACCTGCTTTAATTCTGCTGCGGATCCTGATTTGGCCATGGGCTTCACAGAAAATCAGCTGGAGAATTTTGCAGCGAATATACAATATGCAAGCTGTTATGAACAGAAAGAAACCTGCCAAACAAGAGCCCTGGTCCTCTCCCTTTAAGGCTCCATGCACACAATCGTATTGTATCTGCATCCGATCCCGATTTTTTGTGTATTGCACATGTACCCGTTCATTTCTATGCATGGTCATGTGCATGAGACCCTAAAGGGGTATTCTTATCTCATGTCATAAATGACTGAGATAAGAATACCCCTTTAAGCTATTGGGCCTCTTTCAGATGGGCGTCCCCGGTTTGCTCCGGATGCGTCCCGGGTGCATCGCGGGAAACCCGCGCTAGTGCGCACGCAATTGCATTGCGTTGTTTAGTTTTTTTCTGCGCGAGTGCAATGCATTTTGCATGCGCGTGATAAAAACTGAATATGGTACCCAGACCCGAACTTCTTCATTGAAGTTCGGGTTTGGGTTCGGTGTTGTGTGAGCGCGATGACGTCATCAAAGGTCCTTTTGCAGGTCCTGAAAGAAGAAGAAAGAAGACGATGCTGGCTGCGTGATAAGTGGATGAGGTGAGTTATTTCTTTCTATTTTTTAACCCCCTCAAGGCACATTTTAGTAAGTATTCTGTATTAGGAATGCTATTATTTTCCCTTATAACCATGTTATAAGGGAAAATAATACAGTGAATAGACTTTAATGGGGTCCTGGGGTTGCTCATCCCATACATGAAAATTGCACCGCATCCGCACTTGCTTGCGGATGCTTGCGATTTTCACGTAGCACCATTAATTTCTAAGGGGCCTGCGTTGCGTGAAAAACGCAGAATATAGAACATGCTGCGATTTTTACGCCTTAGGGGCCTTAGAGGGCTTTTTTCTACAAGTGTGGAACTCCACCTTCTTGCCTTCTATTCTAGCCAGAACAGTTTGGTAGGGGGTAAATGATTCCCCCAACTAGTGAACCCAAAGCTGTACTCTGTTTCCTTCTGTTTCAATGAAGATGGTCATACACATATGACGTCTTGTCATTTTAGTGAATGCTATCTCTCCTGATCGCCCGCTTGGCTTAATATACACGTGTTATGAAGGAGGAGAAGGTAGAAAGCCAGGGGTTTACCCTCCCCCAGATCAAAAGGAGCAGTTGAATTTTTAGGTAGTTTTCACCAAAATCTGGCAAATGGGGAAGAGTCAGGAGGCCCCTACACATTAGATGGTAGGCAGTCCTGTCTAAATCGGCTTATCTAATTTGTATGTCCTGCTTTAGAGGGGTTGTTCAGGAATTAACTAGTGATCCTTATAATGGGCCATCAATATCTGATTAACAGAGGTCGGACACCCCACATCCCCGCCAATCAGTTGTTTCGGGGAAGCTCTGTTGCTAGAAGATGGTGCTGGAAGTGCATCTGTCCATTGTGTAGTGGGCCGAGATGGTAACTGCATCCCATTCCCATGTGTAGTTTCAGTGCCGAAGCTTCTACATAACAGCACTGGGGGTCCAGGGTGTCAGACCCCCACCGATCAGATATTGGTGGCCTGTTCTGAAGCTAGGCCATCAGTATCAGATTGGTGGGGTCGACAACTGGCATCCTCACTCATCAGCTCTTTCAGATGCTCTGTACACTGTGTAGTTTCCTGTGGCAGCGACATACTGCAGCTCAGCCCCAAGAGCAGCGATCCCCTGGCATGGTCACTACACAGTGTGCAGAGCCTTCTTCTTCCACTCTGCACCGTGGCTGCCCGAAACTGCTGATCGTTGGGGGTGACTGGTGTCGGTCCACTACTGATCTGATCTGTAGCCTGACAAACAATTTAAAAGGGTATTCCCATCTGGGACAATGGAGGCATATCGCTGGGATATGCCTCCATTGTCTGATAGGTGTGGGTCCCACCTCTGGAACCCGCACCTGCTCCGAGAACGGAGCAGGGAAGATGTTGGCCGGAGGACCCCAGGTCTCACTGGGTCAGGCCCCAACCAAGCACTCTCTCCATAGTACTGAATGGGAGCGCACCGCGCTTGTGCGGCCACCGCTCCCATTCATTTCCATGGGCTATTTTGGGTGGCCCCATAGAAGTGAAGGGAGGACAGCTGCGCATGCGTAGTGCGCCCTCCAAGACTTTCGGGCCTCCGTTCCCAGTGTAGGTACGGGTCCCAGCGATATACCCCCATTGTCTGAGATGGGAAAACCCCTTTAAGCATTGGATTTGAGGAAAGGAGTCTACTCTAAACCCATGTCTATAGAAGAATTTGTTTTCTAAATTTCTTTTTATTTTTTACATCTCGAAATGGGTTTGGAACAGTCAAATTTCCAGGAAAAATAGTATCTGTGTTGCACTGTAGCACTTTTTGGAAAAGTGGCATATATCTTTTGGCATTTTTTTTGTATTTTAAGAGAATTTTTTTCAGTTTCTTGTTGTGCCACAGATGTTGCATTCAGGTCTTTAGCTAAAAATTAAATGCACAATTACAAAGTGTTTCTTGTACCATTTTGGTGGCATTTTTCATTTTATTTAGCTTTTTTCAAGATGCAGACTGCAGGTTTCTTTATAGGACATGATAAATGCATGTATGTATAACAAATAAAATAAAAAAAACACCAAACATGCTTGTAAAACACAAGACATTTGAAATCCAAAAACACAATCCTGAAATCAAAGTAAATTTTGGAGGCCCGTGTTCAGACTCAAAATGATTATTAGGAACTAACCCAAAATGTATTTATTTATTTTTTAATCAGTCAATTGATAAGTGAAAACACCAAACCAGGTGCTCAGCTTTGTCGCGGCCAGTTCCACCTTTCACCCACATCACCGTTTCCTTGCATGCATGATAAATGAGGAGACACAATGGCGCTGAACTTGTGTGACCACGGGGCCTTCTGACGTTACAAGATAAGCGTCTCTTTGTTTTTCACTTGCAGCCATGGAAACAACTGTAACTTAGAGGCAAGAAACAAGGAAAAATAAGGAGACCTGCAAAGATGTCTGTGCTTAAAAGGTTAATGATAAGTATCTATAGCAGGGATCAGCAACCTTCGGCACTCCAGCTGCTGTGAAACTACAACTCCCAGCATGCAAACATGCTCGGATGTTCTCACAACTCCCATAGAATTGAGTGGAGCATTCGGGGAGTTGTTGTTTCAGAAGATCTGGAGTACTAGAGATTGCTGATCCCTAATCTATAGCATTCTGCAGCCCAACATTAACTGTGTCCTTATAGAAGAGTCACCTCTCCTGACATGTCTGGTTTAGCACCTACTTGCATTCCGCATGTAATAACAAGCCTGGAAACATCTTTTCATATAACTTGATCTTGTATCGTTCTTCTGTTATTCCTACTAGAAGTTCTTGAATGAATTACTGGCAGTTTGCAATGAAGGTCCAGATGGGTGTTGCCAGTTAGGAGTGAGTCCCTGCACAGTCTGGCACTATCTAATCAGTGCAGCCAGTGTCAGATGGTGCAGGGACACACTGCCAACTGGTAACACCCATCTGGTCCTTTATTGCAAAGTGTAGGGACACAACACAAAGTGGTAACACCCAGCTGGTCATTTATTGCAAAGTGTAGTGACACACCGCCAACTGGCAAGCAACACCTATCTGGTCCTTTATTGCAAAGTGTGGGGACACACAGCCAACTAGTAAGACCCAGCTGGTCCTTTATTGCAAACTGCTGGCAATTCATTCATAAAATTTTAGTAGGAATTACAGAGGAACCATACAACATAGAGCTATAAGGAAAGATGCTCCAGAATTCTTATTGTGTGGGAAATGCAAGTAGATACTAAAACAGACATGACAGGTCTTCTTTAATCAACTCCTAGCAGGAATAACAGAGGAGCGGCACTACTTAGAGTCAGGAGAATAGTGCACTAATGCGAGTTATTATCGATGTCAGGAGAGGTGACAGGTCCTCTAAAGGGTTAGTTCCTGCATAATGGCCAGCCTTCAATGCTATCTTGTAACAAGACAGCGGAAGTGAGCGTTAGATAATTCTAAAGATCTTTACTGTCAGACCCGGCTAAGATCTCGGGATGTTTAGTTTCCTGCCTGTGATGTACTTAAAGTTTAATGCATGCTATCAGCAAGATGAAGCCTTGGTGTGCTGTAACAATAAGGCTCTCAGAACATTCGGCAGCTCGGTCTTAAACGGAAGGCAATATCCCAGCACTTTGTTGTAGTTTCAATCATATAAAATCCTTTAAGTGATTTGTTTTCCATCGATTGCCTCAGCCGAGCGTATGCGGATCCTTCAGCCCGCATGAAAACAATGCCTCCTCTGTCAACTCCTTATTCTTCTTTTCAACGTTCTATGGAATATTGATGGAGGCTTAAACATAATATGTGGAAATCTGATTACCATGGATGTATCATACCCAGCATCACATCTGAGCCCCCCTTCCCCACACTGGTTTGGCTTTTTTTTAATCTCCTTGATTTATTTCATGTTTGATATGATCATTGAACATCGCAGGCTTTCAGTCTTTAATTTAGAGTTACAGGCAATATGTTAGCTGGAAATGGCTTGGAACTAAATATTTAACCCTTTCCCTTGTGCTGATCACGTGGGCACAGGAGATGATAGACATATAGGCAGTACCCCAGAATAGGATACTTGCAAATTGCTCTTAATTGGATGTTAATTAAAGCTGTCTGTAGGTGGCACTGTTTAGTTAATGATACCATTACTCAGCAGAGGGAATTAGCTTTCCCCTTTAAGGAAGGAGCTTTGTAGTTGGTATTCCTCAGCCACTTCTCTTTAGCTCTGACTGTTGTTGCTAGTTCAGTTTAGCTCCAGGAGAAACATCATCCCTGTTAAGAGAACAATTCCTGAGAAAATCTGGATAAGACATTTAGATCACAAAGCGGTGCGTACTAGCAAGGTATTCACTGTTTATGGCCAATATAGAGACTTTGTTGCTTGTAGAAGGATTGACAGTTAATGACCCCTTTCGCACTTACATAATAATTTGGCCGACTGTTTGACAATCTGCTTCCCTCAGTGCTTCCTCATTCCAGAGTTACGTTACTGTTTTGGTAATATGCAAATTATATTTTTGGTGTAATGTGGGTGTCACAGTTGTTCTTGTTGCCCTGGAGCTATGCTCCGCTGTGTGGCCATTCCCTCTCTAGCTGCTTTTGAGTGGGGACAGACAGTGGGGATGTAATCATGGCTGGCCCTGTGTTCTCGCGCCTCTGCTGTTGGTTTGCATATCAGCGCATGCGCAGCATAACCCTGATTCTTGGCAGGGCAAAAAACGAGTATACTGACAGGGGTGTACACACAATCCATGGGCCCCCAGTGCGAAACTGATCCATGGGGCCCCCTCCCCGTCACCCCCCCCCCCCCCATTTCTGAGAGCGCTGCCCAGTTTACTACTAAAATTAAACGTTTTGGCTAAATAAAGTATATTACAAAAATGTAACCTATCACTTGCCCTTTCTGTGCGGCTAATCCGCTGCGTGAATGAGTGCCAAGCCCCATTCCAGACAGCAGAGACACAGAGCACTAACAGGATTGATAATGCTTTGTGCCTCTCTGTGATCTTTTAACTACAAAATCCCGGTGACAACTTTATCTCACTGTGATTTTGTAGTAAAAAGATCCCAGAGAGGCACGGAGCATTATCAATCATGTTACTGCTCCGTGTCTCTGCTGTCTAGAGCGGGGCTTGGCACTCATTCACACAGCGGATTACCCGCACAGGATCTGCTCGTGTTAAAGAGCCCTAACCCCAATGCACGGCTACACTCACCCAGTCCTAACTAATAAAATCTGGTCCTACCTCATCCAGAGTGTCGCTGGTGTCGGCGTGATGTCCGCTGGATCCAGAACAAGGTCCCTGTGGGGAGAAAAAAAGAATAATGCCGACCTTTGTTCCTGTAACAGTAGTTATACTCAGATATGTGCCCCCTCACAGTAGTTATGCCCAGTTATGTGTCCCCTCACAGTAGTAATGCCAAATATGTGCCCCCTCACAGTAGTAATGACCAGAATATGTGTCCCCTCAAAGTAGTTATGCCAGATTATGTGTCCCCTCACAGTAATATGCCCAGATATGTGCCCCCTCACAGTAGTAATGCCAGATTATGTGTCTCCTCACAGTAATATGCCTAGATATGTGCCCCCTCACAGTAGTAATGCCAGATTATGTGTCCCCCTCACAATAATATGCCCAGATATGTGCCCCCTCACAGTAGTAATGCCAGATTATGTGCCCTTTCACAGTATTTATGCCCAGTTATGTGCCCCCCTCAAAGTAGATATGCCCAGATATGTGCCCCCTCAAAGTGGTTATGCCAGATTATGTGCCCCTTCAAAATATTTATGCCCAGATATGTGCTCCCTCACAGTAGCTATGCCACATTATGTGTCCCTCACGTTAGATATGCCCACATATGTGCCCCTCACAGTGGTTATGCCAGATTACCTGCCCCCTCACAGTAGTTATGCCTTCATATGTGCCCCCTCAATCCTCATAGTTGTGCCTTCATATGTGCCCCCCCTCACAGTAGTTATGCCTGATTAGGTGCCCCCCCAAATTAGTTATGCCCCCCCCCCCTCCTCTTGCCCTTTGCCCCCAGTCTGCAGCCTTAGAAAAAAAAATAAAACATACTTACCTTCTTCCCTGATGACAGGCTCCCTCCTCACTCATCGCGCTGCTGGCTGTGCTGAAGGCAGATTCCCGGGTTTTCAGATCTCCTCCCACAGCCAGCAGCGCGATCTGGGGCCAGCAGGGGGAGCTCCTGAGCTGTGAAGCAGGGATGAAAGAGGTTTCCCTGCTTCACTATGGAAAAGAAATGCCGGCCGGGTGTGTGAGTGGGCGCTCACCGCCACCCCCTCCCCCCCTCCCCCTCCATATTATACATGTAATGGAGCGCTCTGTACTTCGTGCTGGGCCCCATCAGAGCGCTCCATTACATGTGAGCACAACATGATCACCATGGTAAGATGGGCTAAGGTAAGTTAACTTTTATTATTTTTAACCCCTTCCACTTAATTTAATATGCATTCTTTATTGAGAATGCTATTATTTCCCCTTATAACCATGTTATAAGGGAAAATAATAAAGATCGGGTCCCGTTGCTAAGCAACCATGCGGGAAAATCGCAACGCATCCGCACTTGCTTGCAGATGCTTGCAATTTTCCCGCAGCCCCATTCACTTCTATGGGGCCTGCGTTGCGTGAAAAACGCACAATATAGAGCATGCTGCGATTTTCACGCAGCGCAGAAGTGATGCCTGAAAATCACCGCTCATGTGCACAGCCCCATAGAAATGAATGGGTCCGGATTCAGTGCGGGTGCAATGCGTCCTCCTCACGCATTACACCCGCGCGGAAAACTCGCCCGTGTGAAAGGGGCCTTAGGCTACTTTCACACAGTTTTTCAAGACATAAACAAGTCTTCAGATATAAACAACAGAGCTAAACCAGACAGTCAAAAGATCAGTGTGTTCATTGTTTTATCAAAACTTTGCATAGTCTCTAATAGTAATTGTGGAAGATTTCTAACTCCTCAGCGCATACACGTAGATAGAAAGTCCCAAAGTCTCAGTATTAGCTGGCTGTGCACTAACCCTTTCCACAGTACAGTTCAGATACAGTGCAATAATAGTGGAAATGAACAGGATATAATACAATAAACATATAAAATGCATTAAACAGTATAAGTGCACACAACAGCATACATCCCAGTGCAAGTTAACCCTTCCAAGTGCACTAAAGTAGGGAGTAGATGGCTTTGCTTAGTAGCAATAAAGGCAAATGTCCACAAATGTCCATAGTCCAAAGTACCCTTGCTCCAGGGCACAGCCCCTAAGAAGTGATACAATTTTAGAAACCAAGCCCCTCACAGAATCTACCAAGGAGTGTAGTGAGTGTTTTGACTTCACAGGTGTTTTGCAAAAATGAATGCCCTACATGTGGCCATAATCTTTTTCCTGGACATACAACGGCTCAGGAGTAAAAGAGCTCCATGCACATTTGAGGCCCAATGTGGTTATTTACGCATCTTGTCGTGCTAACGACTATGGAGGCTCTGGGGTGAAAAAATAAAAGGATCCCCCAAGAAGTAACTCCCATTTTGGAAACACTGCACCTATTAAGGGATGGAGTGAGCATTTTGACGCCACAAGTATTTTATAGAAATTAATGTACTGTATTTTTCAGCTTATAAGAATCACCTCTGTTTACTAAAATACAAGGAAAGAGTTAGGCCCCTTTCAGACAAGCGTGAGCGGATTAGGTCCGGATGCGTTCCGGATGCGTTCAGTGAAAACTGCGCGATTTCGCAAGCAAGTAGATTCAGTTTTGTTTGCAATCTCGTTCAGTTGTTCAGTTTTTATCGCGCGGGAGCAATTCGATTCAATGCATTTTGCACGCGCGTGATAAAAAACTGAATGTTTACAAACAACATCTCCTAGCAACCACCTGTGAAAAACGCATCGCATCCGCACTTGCTTGCAGATGCCATGCGATTTTCACGCAGCCCCATTCACTTATATGGGGCATGCGTTGCGTGAAAATCGCAGAATATAGAACATGCTGCGATTTTCATGCAACACACAAGTGATGCATGAATACCAACGCTCATGTACACAGACCCATTGCAATGAATGGGTCCGGATTCGCATCACACATTGCACCCGCATGGAATACTCGCTCGTGTCTTACTTTGTAACAATTAGCTCACTTACCCAGTTAATTACTGTATAAACGTCTTAAAATCCCATTGGTTAGGCTATGTTAAGCTAATATCTATCTTAGTCCGTTTTAACACCCCCCCCCCCTCTTATTGATTATTAACCACATTTTCTCTCTATGTTTCTATCCTACCTATCATCAACAGCTTCTACTCCCTATGTGCCTATCCTACCTATCATCAATAGCTTAACCCTTTTAAATCTCTGCCCATAACATAGAATAGACAGACAATACACAAAGCTATAATCCAACAACCTATCCATAAGACAGGTACAGTCAGCATACCTTGCAATGGCAGTGCAGCGGACATCGACGTGAGCCAGGGAATGGGATCCCTTAAAGTGAAAGAGTTTTTGTTGTGATGCCAGTTGCATTTTAGCAACGAGGGACAGAGTCCCCCTAAATAGATGGTGTTGGCTGTACCCAGGTG